>OY728122.1:758741027-759991027 GCA_963277665.1 Viscum album
TCTCAAAATTGGATTATTTAAAGGTTATGGTGGGTATGGGTCGAAAACCACTCAACCAATAGAATTTAGATAGGTTTTGGTCATTATATCAAACTTATCTTTTTGGTTTAACTCTTAGTAAATTTGTTTGACACTTACCATGTCACTTTTTATTTTTATATTATATAGTTAATTAGCATACAATATACATAAAAGAGACCCCAAAGTTATCCATTAATGATAAAACAATAATTATATGAGTCATTTGGACGAACCATATATTTTTAATAGTAGAATATAAATTAATAATATTATATTCGTTCTAAAAACACATTTTTGTCAATTTTGACAGTACTCAATAATGGATTTTTGTTAAAGTCTTAACATCATTATTAAGTCGAACCAAATTAATTTAAGCAATACTAACATGTCATATTGACCAATAAAATTCGTTTATGTCATCATAACATTCAGTTATATTTATTTTAACATTAATAATATCAATTATTTGATTCTTTCATTAATAAGGAAAATACTGCATCATTATGGTGTCATATATATTTTTACTTTTTCAATGTCTAAAAATTATAAATAAAATACCATTATGTAGATAATCTTTTAATATTTTTAATGAATATTTATAATCATAAATAAAACATATATAATCCTATGTAAAAATTGTTTTTCTAAAAGTTATATACTTATGTCATTTTTGTATTTATATAAACTTAATTAATATAATGTGACCTTATCACCAAAAAGTGGCTCCATGGGGTCCCAAAATCAACCCAAAGATGCCCATGGTCGGACATGTAAACAAAAATAAGGTTAGTACACGTTGTAGGATTATTTATTATTATTATAATATTATTTGTTTACCCTAATTTATCGGATTTACCTTTTAACAATGGTAAATATATTATTTACCGAAGTAATTATTCAAAATGTCTCAAAATAAAATTTACCTATTTACACAATTTGGACATCCTGATCAGAATTATGGAATCCATTTTTCCAAATTCAAAAGACAGAAGTGGCAGATATTAATTTAAAATTAATTCCTGCTGTCAAAACAAAAGCGTGTTTTTAAGATATAATAACTATCAAAATATTGATACTTGTTTATGTCCGGTTTAATTGTGAAATTATGTCCAATGACCAAAATTTTATTAAATTCTAAAAAAATATTTTAAATATACTTTAAAACCACTAAAATTCATAATTTATCACTATTAATAATTTTGATTAAAAAATTTGTTTTTAATTAAAATTTAGTAATTTTCACTATTCATCAAAATATAAATGTTATCTGAAAAGTACCAAAATTTCATCCTAGGATAATTTCAATATTCAGAATCCAAAAATGAAGTCCATGTTGAATTATAAAATGTATAAAATTTCAAAAAGTGGTCATTACTATTGATAACGGCTACATTGATTGGTTGCAGCATGTTAGAATCTCAGAGTTGCGTACAACACACGATACTATACTATTCAAAAAGAAGCATACCATGGAAGCATGGGGTGTTACATCATTTAATGATCTAATCACACATTGAAATAATTTGGGGAATGAAAATAGACTCTAAAATGTTATTTGAAAATTATAATATATTGACACACTGTATTCTAATATTTATAAAAACTATCTTCTGGTTATCTTCATAGTGTAGAAGCTGAGGAATGGATATATAATTACAAATTAAACCTAGAATCTCATATCTAACTACTCATGTGTATTATTTACCTCTCTATATAAACTATTATCTTTCCTAAATGGGTGGTTTTTTTGAATTAGTATGAAATTAATTTCATGTAATAAAATTCAATCAAATGGAAGGTGACACTTGATATCTATATGGCACATCCTGCCTCAAAATACATCTTAGAGGACACTAAACATCTAAATAAAGATGTTTTCTTTGTAATGACACTCAACACGGGTGGAAGATTTATTTTGATCAAACCTCACAAATTCCATGTGCCAAGAGGATGGAAAAACCCAAATCAAAACATAGATGATCTATGAATTTTATTTGATTCCTTAGACAAAACATTTCTATACTATTCCTCCCCCTATCTAGATACTATAATAATAATGAGTCATAATGGAAATCATTTACTGTATTATTAGTCCTAACAATATTCTTATATGTAGACTACATGAATAAAATAGGAAATCTTGACCTAATTATTAAATAGATAAAAAAAAACAAAATTTCCATCAATAAAGAAGACTTATCACCTATCATCGACAACACTATTGGAGTAATCATCGAGATATCTTTTGAAACAAGGTATAATCATACCCCTCAGTCCCAAAATTTTTGTACCAATGCACTCATTAATCTGTCAACTATCCAAGATGATCAAAAATAGGTTGAGGTAGTCCTCCATGCTACATAAAAAATTTTAGTCTCACCCATCACCAACAAGTGTTTAATAGATATTAATAGTATTAGTTCACTTCTAATGATTAATGGCCATATATCTACCCAAGATAGATGGATCAAATAATTGTTTATTAGAAAAATGGGACCCTCTCATCAGAATGAGATATAAAGGAAAATATTTTATTCCATGAAACAATCACCACCCCACCCTAATAAAGACTAAAGGAGCATGAATCCCAATATAATCCAATATTCAATGGATTCCTCCATATATGAAATACATAATGAAATACTACCCCACTATGTAGAAAGTCCATGTAAGAACTTATAGATCTTATTATACAGAACTATGATTTCCGTTAAAATTATAATTATTGGTTACTATTGGGAAAAGGTGACATTGGACTGTATAGAATTTATAAGGATGTGTCCAATATGTTAAATTCATAAAAACATCAACCCCCATCCCCTTGAGTTACTAAACACATCAAAATATTCTTGTCTTCTTTCCATTTAGGGAATGGATGATGTGGGGCCATATTACACAAGAAAATTATACATGTTGTTTTAGTTCATTGTTACCATTACCAATTTCAATTCTAAATTAGATGATTCAATAACCCTCAATAATTTTAATAAAATTATCATAATCCAATTTTTTAATTCCAATAATTTTACTTGATTTTGTTTATCTCAAATTATAATAATAGAAAACTATACCAATTTACAGTCTTCAATGTTGAATAGGTCTTTCATGGTGTATTTCATAGTGTGAAACCATTTATCTTGATTTTTGAATTTGAAAATCAATATATAGAGTCCCCCAATTAGACTCCATTGAATTTACCCCTTGAAAATGTAGATAAGAAACATGGACCTTACAGGAAATGCTTATGAGTACTTTATGGGCCCACTAAACCACCACACAGACTACAACATAAAAACATTGTATTCAGTATATTATAGAAAAGTTTAATTTTTACCCATAAATGTATGACTTCCCAAACTCTTACATTCACATTGTGGAATACTCTTAGATGATAACAAATCATATAAGTTCCTAGATAAAACACAATTAATTTAAAATATAATATCATTTAAACTACTTAATCTTGATTTCCATTAATATTTGTTTGTGTAATCCTTACAGAAATTCATTCCTTTTATTCATTACTCAATAGATAATTGAAATTGATTCAAGTAACCCCTATGAAACTGAAGTCGAAACCAAGAAAACTGGAAGCTGATAGATAGAGGGATTATGTTTTATATAATATTTATTCTAATAGATCTTACTCATTAGCCATAATGGATAGGTAATTCATTATAACCCCCACCCCCATTAGAGGTTTCATAAGATGTAATTTTCATATATTCTATAATGGAATTGATGTTAAGATAAAAATAATTTAAAATGAATAGTATCCCATTTCCTTACTACAAAATGTTAAATTCCATGGAATATATCCTTACTACATGATCATAAAACTGTACAGAATATGTCCTATTCGAATGATGTTAAACTAGAAGACATGTGTTCAATATATCAGATATAAATCATCTTATTAATCATGACCATGAAAATGTAAAGGGTTTAAATTGTATGGTTTTTGAAACTCACAATCATTTTTCTCCAATTCACAGACATGATGGAAAAGTGGGAATACAAGATTATTACATAGATACAGCATTCATGAGATGTTTCATTATTACATCAATAGTTATAATAATTCTTGAATGATTCATTGATCATGCTCAAGAACTATGTTGAGGGAAAAATAAATCCCCCAATTCTTATATTTGATTAAAAATAACATAGATAATCATTTATTAGAAAAACAGGTGGATTTATTCCTATTAGTAATATATTCTTTGTGATTCCCAAATCACTATATAGGGACTCTACTGTGTATTTTGTGAGCATAATCCCACTGCAAATCTATTTTTAATTTCCATGATTGAATATTAGATTATATTTGGGATAGAATGGATATCAATGTATTATTCTTTGATTATCTATGGAAGAATACAAATCTCAGTATTCTTGAGTATAAAAAAATAGTTACCTTAAAAGAAGATAATCACAACCTATTATTTTTATAGATGCAAAACCTATAGCACTCATTATGGAATTTATGGGGGAAATGAAGAAGGAAATAAATGTATATGAATAGATAATGTCCCCATTATCCCATGATACATTTATTTATTTCCAAAAGAGTTACCTAGACCTCCCCAAGAAATAGAGGTATATTTATCAATTGAATTAATTCATGGATCCATGTTGATTTTAAAAATTTCCTATATATTTTAGAATTTGGAGCTAGGATGAAATTAAGAAAAACTCCTATATTATTTGAAGAAGGGGTTTATCTAATGATGTGTGTGTCCTTAGGGACAACATGATCTCTTTCTGAATAACAATTATGTATCAATGTATCTAGGAATTAATTATAAGTATCATAACTAGACCATAGGGAAGAAAAAATACCCTCTTCAAAAAAATGATGATTTATTTTACCAGCTTTGTTTGGCACAATTCTTCCCCAAATTGATCTTTACTCCAAGTCCAATTAATTAAAGATGAATAATGATGATATAACCAATAATTCATTCCAATAAAGATATGGAAATTATGAGTTTATTATTATTCCTTTCAAATTGACTAAATAACCTTATATTTTTATGGATTTGATGAATAGAATTTTTAAGGATTATCTTGATCACATTGATGTAGTTTTTATTGTTGATATTATGGTATACTATAAAATTTTAGAGGATCATGTGGATCATTTTAGGGTGATACTAAAAAAATATGGAATGAGAGGTTATTTGGAATGATCAGAAATTGAGTTTTTGTTACAAAAGTTTCTTTCTTGAGGGATATTATAACCATTGACAGAATCTTAGTTGACCATACATATACAATTGTTGTGGAGGAGTGGACTCATCCTAAATTAGTAACTAAGATTAATAGATTACTCAATTTATTAGTATATTATAGCAATTTTGACAACAAACCTTAAATTAATTTATAATCATCTAACCATGTTAACTTGAAATGAGGTTATGTTAATTTAGATAATGGAGTGTGAAGAATGCTTCAAAGAGGTAAATAAAATATTGATTACTACAACAATTTTTACTCTTCCTTATAAAGGATAAGGATTCCTTGTTTTTATAAATGCATCTATAAAAGTGATTTGGTGCATCATAATGAAAATTTACACAGTGACTACTCATGAATATAGATTGTTAAAGGTTCATAAGAAAAAATATCCAATGCATGATTTGTAGCTGGATGTGGTTGTTTATTCTCTAATTAAACTGAAGAATTATTATTATTAGGAGAATAGTTATATATTCATAGTCTATAAATGTTTGAAGTATATTTAAAAAAAATGAATATAACCTGATACATAAGAGATTGTTATAACATTGCGAAGAATAATATTGTTCAATTCCTTATCACCCCAAAAGAGAAAACATTGGTGTTGATGAATTAAGCCAAGAATACCCTGTTGTTTTGTCAATGATGAGGATTCATGGAGATTCTTCGATGAATGACCTAGTAAAAATGGACATGGTTTTTTTAGTATAGGGATATCATCATCCATATCAAAAATTATTTCACAATAATATTTACTAGAGACTATTAAGAAATCTCAAAGAAGTTATTCATATTTATAAATGATGTTTGAGGTTGTGAGGAATGAGATGTTTCAGGACTACAATTTTGATGATGAAGGTGTACAATAATTTTATACAAGGGTATGTGTTCCATCTATTCTAAAAACAAAGATGGAGGTTATGGATGAATCTCATAGGTCCACATTCTCTATACATCCTAGAATCACTAAAATGTATAGAGACCTTAGTGATCATTATTGGTTGAATAATATTAAAAGGAAGATTGTATAATACACTATAAAGTGCCTTATGTGTCAAAAAGTGTAGGGATAACAATAACTTCATAAAGGGGTATAACATCCAAAATTCATTCCCGCATAGATGTGGGACAATAAAATAATGGATATATACATTACCCTATAAAAACATCGAATGGAAACATTGTGATATTTGTTATATTGGTCCATCAAACCAAGACTACACATTTTATCTTTACTCAATAAAAGATTCACTTGACCAACTAACCATAATATATGTGAAGGAAGTGGTAGGGATACATAAATTTTTATTTAATATCATATATGAACAAGATCCATGGTTGACATTAAAATTCTAAAGAAGTCCCAAACATGATCTGGGTATCAAATTGAATTTCAGTATAGTCTATCAACCTGCAACTGATGTCGAATCATAATTTACAATTTATACACTCAAGCGCATGCTGAGAACATGCTCAATAAAATTTAATGGTGGATAAGATCAACATCTCCCATTATTTGAGTTCTTATCCAACAATATGTTCCATTTATGAATTCAAATTTCTCCCAATGAAGCTCTATATGGGAAGCGATGTAGAACTAATACTTCATGGCATGATGATAGTGAGAGAGATAATCTTCAGTGTGATCTTGTGCATTATATGACAGAAAAGGATCATCCCATCCAATAACACTTTACATATTCTCATAGATAGAAAAAGACCTATGATGACAATGTTATGAGGGACTTAGAGATTAACATTAGAGACAAGGTCTTCCTTTGAATTTCATAATGGAAGAGAGTTATTAAATTTGGGGTAAATTGGAATCTTATCCCTAGGTACATTGGAACCTATGAAATCCTTGATCCCATAGGAGAAGTGGCATATTAGCTAGAACATCCACCAAATCAATCCCAATTTTTGTATGTTTTCCATGTATCTCTGTTTTCGAAATATGTAACAAACCCTTCACTTGTATTAAATCTGGATATTCTACAACAGGAACATAATATCCATTATAAAGAAAAGTCAGTGGAATTCTTCGAGCATTGGGACTAGGTTCTACGCCACAAGACTTCCCACCTCATCAATGAGTTGTAAAGGAACCAAATGTATGAATATGTGACATTGGAACCAAATAAAAAAATGATGATGTTGTTCATTCAAATTTTCCAAACTGAGAGAACTCGAAAAAATTTTGGGAACAAAATTTATTATTTAGGGAATAATTTAATGACCAAAACATTTTTGAAAAAATTTGGTTCATGAAAATGTGTGTTATATTATTTTTCTCAACAAAACTATTTCATATTAATAAAGAAGTACATATATTAAAATGTGGCATTTGGGGTGAGACTATTATATGTCCATTGTTCAATTATGATTGTTGGTCAATATTAACATTGGACACAATACTCATAATAATAATTTTAGCAATATAATTTGTATTATAAATATAAAAGATAATTGTTAATTGATGCAGAAAAAAAATTGATGAACTAATCCATAATTATTTCTCCATCTGAAGCCCATACGTTTGATCTTGGGAATTAGTTACCATCACTGGGATTCAATAAATACCAATCCCAGGCCAAACCTCAACATGTTATGCTTTAAAAAATGTTCTTAGGGTTGATGATCAAGTGAGTGGAGGTTACAACACGGACGATGCAATCCGCACCACCCCAAGAGTCTATCACCATCACACACCTTAAAATAATGTCTTATGAGGGTGTTATAAAGGGTTATATGTCAAGGCCTTTTTCACTTAATTTCTTATCCTTTTTTTAAAAAAAATATTTATTTTCATCATTTCCATTTTATGAACAGTTTTTATTAAAATTTGAAATAGAAATTGATAAATTGTTTTTTTGGATCTAAATTATACTTTTATGAGATATATAAATTATTATATTAAACTAATATTTTATTAATAATTTTTATTCTAATGAAATATTATTTTCTTTACACATTAATTTAATTAAAATAGAAAGAATAATATTATTCTTTTAACTGTTGAAAATTTTACTATTCATTTTACATGGCATTTTCTGGTAGCTATTATTTTTAATAAATATGTTTTTATATTGAAATGATGAATTTATCATATATATATATATATATATTTATTTATTTATTATGATAAAATAAATTATATTTATGAATTTATTATGTCAATATTTGGTTACTAGGAATTTATGAAAGTTTTATTAAATATTTTTTTCCACTGAATCGTAGAAATATAGTTTTATATATTCTATATGTTTAATGACATCATAAATGATTCAATAATTGATTAATAATTCTGGTTCAATATCGAGGGTTAAAATATTATAATATGTTTCCCATGTGGCTAATACCAATGGAATATACCATGGGAATACCAATTGTTTTGAAAATACCTAGAACGTGGTGTCTTAAAAATTAAGTAAACAATCCCTCATTTTTTGCTATAAATAATCACCCATTATTTCATTTCTATTCATTAAACAATTATCCTCAATGAATCTATAATAGTATTACCTCCCATAGAGTCCTCCCCAAGTGATCCCAATCCCCCAAGGTCCCAATCATCATGTTCCAGGAGTCACACTCCATATTAAGTGAACTCTCCACTTCTATTTTCATTTCATGTTACGATTTTATGTTGTATGTATTTCAAATTTCTATAAATGTTATTATATAATTTATAATCTGTACCTTTACTATATTATTATTCATTTAATTTTGGGGGACCCTTTTACAATCTCTTTTTAGTGTTTTCTAAAACCAGGTTTCCAAGTAGTTATGCTAATATATTTTCAATTCAAAATATCCCTATTTTTATCAAGAAATTATATTATTTTCATTTTGACATATTTAATTTGTTGGAGTATTAAAATAGATAAAAAATTGATTTATTTTAGTTTTGGTACTAACATACATGAAACCCACCTTCATTTTCCATGGGATTAAAACGTTAAAAACATCATGTTTTTTGACCTTTTTAAAAGTCCATGATTTCAATATGAAACTCATATGTTTTATTATCCACGGCTAATTTATGAGTTGTTTTAAAATGATATAAGTTGATAAAATTAATTAATACATATGAATGGTTCACCCTTATAGTTCTATAATGCATCAGGTAATTATTATAATCCTTAGAGATGACACATTTTTCAAAACATTGGTGAATGACGTGGGTAATTTCTATGACACCTCGATTAAAACTATGGTGATATGTTTAAGAATGAATCTATTAGATATTTATCAAGATTTACATGTTATTATTAATGTAATTTTCGTTATGATAAGCCTATTTATATTTCCTTTATGTATTTTCTCAAGTTCATATTAGTATTCCACAATATCCCATGTAAATTATTTCCAATGTTTATCCTTACTGGGATTTATACTCACTATCGCAGTGATGTATGTCCCCAGGTTATGTGATGCAATAAATTTAATTTGGATAAACTCTGAAGAATCATTTCAAGTGTAATAGAAGAATGTATTATGTTTTCATGTATAATATACCTTTTTTTCAGGACACTTTACTTTAAATGGTCCTATGTTTGTAAAATATTATGTACTATTATGTAATAAAAAATGTGGGATTCCATTATCCAAAACAATGGACACAGCCAATGGCCATCTTTTTAGAAAATTTGGTTGTGTAAGAAATTGTAATAGGTATCTGTTCTACATACACAATTTCAAATTGTGTCCTTAGGAATCTTATCTCTATAGTCCACATCAACCGTTCACATAGGTTATAATAACAGGAACTATTTTGGTAGTTTACCCCACAATAGCAGTAGATAGTTTATTGAGATGGTCCACATAGACTGTTACCATAAGTCACACCCACCACCATAGTAATCTAATCTATTATAGAGATATTTAAAAAATAATATGAAACCCATATTTATTTTTATTAGGATATCTAGAAGAATACAATCAAATCTATTATTTTATAAATAAATATATAATTATATATAATAATTATTATTAACTTATAAGATAAATAAAGGGAGAAAATTGTTGAAAAGAATATTTCCATGGCTTGCATAAATGGTGGAAATAGGGAATTGCATGCAGGTTATTTTCATGGATTTCATAAAATGTCGTCTTTTTTCATAAAAATCAAATATTTTATGATAATATGGCTATAAATATTGCTCCCATAACCAATGACCATTTTTTCAATGACCATATAATTAGAGGAAATACCCAATTATGGTTCATTAATACTATGTTCATAAAAATTTTCAGTTTAACAAATACCCACCATTTTATTATCCTCGAATAAATGTATAGTTTAATGCCCTATTTGTTTAAAAACCATATTCTTACACATTCTGCATCTTATTCTGACCAAAATTGAGCTTTCCCTCATTAATTACTATCCACATTTTTGGAAAACCATTGTTTTTCTCAAGGATGTAGCCAGTAGTATTATAAATATTGAAAATAGGTTAAGAGAACCATCATAACTCCATATGTTTACGTAATAATTTATGATAAGATACCATTAGTATATGGTTATGTGATCAATGTCTATAAATAAGTAGAAATAGGTCTTTTTCTCATGTTATGGACATGACTTCACTATATCATCATCACTGGTTCAGTTCCCTTGGGAAATGATTTACATATACCATATTCCATAAATTCCTATGGATTCAACATCCCAAATATTATTTCACTATCTACAATTAACCATTGATATAATGATGTGGTTTTTATAAATTTTCATCAATATTCATCCACAGTAACTTCTGTAAGAATGTTGGGTGATAGAACCTACATAAAAATTAATTCATCAAATTATAAACTAAGATATATGGTTTCATTACCTTTGTTCAATATGTATCCTATATGTATTCATATTATAAATGAATGATAATTTCCAATTTATAAGACCATAATCTAATGTAGCTAATTTTTTGATCTAGAAGATCATAAACAATTACAACATAAGGTATATGTTATAAAACTAAAAACTATAATAAAATAATTTCTATGATAGAAAACTATAATCTAAAAAATTTATTTTATAATCTATAAGAGTATAAAAAATATAAAAAAATGGTCTATAATAACATATACTACAACACCTTATCGTTCACGTCTAAAAGACCTTAAACAACCAATTTAAAAAGATACAATGATTAACCAGATTAAAACCCATAAAGGGATCCCAACAAAATTTTTAGTCTCATATTAATGAAAAGCACAACATATGTGGTACATAGGCTATAATTGGATGATATTAGAAAAAAAACAAAAAATCGAACGATCTATTAATTAATGGTCTACAATGTAGGGGAGGAATCTATATCGTGTGATGTCTATCTCTTGAATATATGAAGGACAAATAATTTTATCACTGTGAAATATGTTATATTGAGTTATCAAGATTGGATAGACAATGGTGATTTGTTTTAATTGAATGTTAATGTGCATCCTTATCCATTTACTTCATCATTTCCGGAGAGAATTTTTTCGAAATTTTGGTGTATATCTCTTGATCCATTTTGAAGTGGCATCCAAAAAACAGGACGCATTGAAGAAATAATCACACTCATGGGAATTGGTTGCATCATATTCTAATATCATCAGGGCCATGTGACTGATCTAATTACTGCACTAGGTAGGTGTATAAATTCATGATCATGTACCATATAAGAATTTCACATTAATTGAAGTAGTAAACTTGTTTCTAAAATTCATATAGATCTTTTTGATGACCGAGGAGTTGTTTCTTGGATATGATGATATATGGTTTATATCACACACCCTCAAATAATTTATGCATCCTACCCGTAGGATGCAAAAATAATTATGGAGGTGCTCTTCTTTTCCATGAAGTCCAAATAATGGAATATTTTTAATTATTGAAAAAAATATTTTTCAAATTAAAAATTTTGACATGAATATTTATGTGGTCTTTCAATTGGTGTTTCAGCATAATGTGTGATATTTAGGATATATTTAGTTACCAAATACATTGATTGAATACTCTAAAAATGGTGTTGCACTGCACTCACATCAACAAAAAAATCATTGACTATCCTCTGATCATTATGTCATCGACATTCTATATTGAGTAACTAGGATCCTGGAAAAAATGCTTCCCATATCTAGAGGACATTGTGTTGTGATGGGGATGTTAGATTGAAGGAAATAATGAGTCCAAACCTAGTTCAATTTAAGACAGAATAAATGGGATTGGAATTTAATAGGGTGTATCCACCCATTGGACTAGTTGTCTTAGCATACTGGATGTATAATATTCTATACATGGTATGTTATAATCATGAAATAGATAAAATAAATGAATTTTATGGTATAAATGAATGATATTCATTAGTATATATATATAACAACATTATCTTGAATTGATGTATTGGTCATGGATTTCATTTCCCACTCATTCCGACAAATGTGGTAGAATACACTTTTCAAAATGTATTGTAACTGGTGAGAAAATATTTAATTTTTGTATGGATCATAGTTGATTAGTTCCACTTTATAGAATTTAAGGACCATATCATGAAAAGAAACTATATATGACCTCTCATTAAGGTGAATACTATCACAACCATTGATCACCGTGAAGAGAATGGGTATCATAGGAAACCTATTTTTTTATTTTCATAATTTTCATTACATCATGGATGTCTAATTTAATTTATTAAAGCCTGTATACATTTATTAGTCAAGGGAAGACAATATAATTATTGATTTCATTAGTATTTTGGTATCCATAACCCCATAACAACTTCTTATCCGGTCTAATAAAAACTGTAAGAGCTCACTAATCTGTTAATGATAATTATATTTTTTATGTGTTTAAGAAGCAACAAATTGTGGTCAAGGGTTAGCACATGTAGGATGAAATGAAAAAATTCATTTAATAAAGAAACTGTCGAAATGTGCTGATCCAAATATAATAAATGTGTCTCAATAAAGGAAATCCATAAATTTTAACACATGGCCCCAAATCCCTCTAATCAAAGTCATGGAGATACCTCTGTTCTCATATTATAGCCCCATGAAGAATACTCTTTCATCTCCAAATTATCCTAATAATATCCCACTATATCCCAAACATATTGTGAAGGAAAAAAATAGGTTGTATGGTAGTTTTCTAAGAACCACTTTATGAAATCAATATTTTGACTAAATCCTTGAGTGAAATGATCCATCAATGGTTGATATAATTATATTCATGATCCTTTAGAATGATTAGTGTTTCATGTACCATGTTTGGGGTCTATTTAGGGTCATCCCAAAATTTCATAGTATAGAGTAATTTTACATTCATCTCTCATAGAGGTAGTAATACCCAATGTTACTAAAGGAACCATATGATGATTCCTATATCATAATTGGTGAAATGAAAAGATATTTTTCTTTGAAACATTTGGATTATCATCTCTATATGGAATTTTTTTATGATATATAATAAATTAAGAAATAACCATTCCCTATTAAATGTGCATCGTACAGAGTTGACTGAAATACTCTATACTACTCTTTCAATCATAGAATATCAATTCACATTCACCATAATATTTTCCACCCAATTGAATACCCCATTTAAAAATCTATAATCCTTTTAGTTTGACGTAATTGAAGAAACCTATACTCTAGTAACTATGGGTAATAAGCTGATAAGAAATATCCCAACAATGTTGTCTTAGAGAGGAGTGAATCAGTTTATAGGATGACCCCAAGAATGGAACTGAGATTACATAGATATATTTAGATATAATATACTATAAATAGTATTAGGAAGATGAAAACCATAAATTACTAATATTTTTGTTAGGAGAAAGAATGGGATCAACATCTATAATATTAAAGTTATATTATAAAAATTTATATGGTAGAGGGTTTTTTTTAGAAAGTATGAAATGAGATTTATTATAACCTCAATTTCAGAAAAAATCTAATACTGATGATTTGTATTCTAGTTCCTATAAATCATATAATTTTGGGAATACAATTAGTATTTTGTTATTCACATAAAATATATTGACTCACATACATTAAAAAATAAGTTCACATTTAATCTATTTTGAAACTATAAAAATGTGGACCGAATGGAAATTTTTGTGACTCAGGTAGATTCTTGTAGGGAATGTGATCCACTATAGGTTATATGGTGTTTATGATTAAAATTATTCTCTTGATCATGTGACCCTTGTTAATTCATGTGATCAAATACTCCTTGTTCAAAAATGTAATTTGACCTTCAATAAGACTCGTGATTGCATATCCCCTAGAACATCAAACAAAAGAGTTACATGTTTCACATGATCTTTTCAGTAAATATGAAAACCCCTAAAAACAATCCCCCATGATCATAAAATCCCCATTAAATGATTCTTATTGAGAATGAAAAAAGGAAATTGAAAATATCCTGATAACCATGAAGGATTTAATGTGATGAAGGATATATTTAACAATCTCATTATGAGAATTATATTATGTTGATCTTCATTAAAAGGGAATATGCACTTATAATGATATATTTATATATCATGCATATTCTTGATATCATGACATCTTATCATTCAATTCCCAATGAAAAAAACAACGTAGTTTTTTGGTGATAATAGTTGTATGTCATATAATGGTCTATCGTTTATCATGTGATGCATGTATGTCCTCATGTTTTTAAGGGCATTTTTTTTAAATTAATTAAATTTTAATTTATGTCCTAATATGAACTAATTCAAACATTCCATTCATATATAAAAGGACATGATGTTTGTTATAGGGAATATTTATTTATCATATGTTACATAAAAATGTGACTTGGCATACATTACATATACTATCGATGAATCTACGAATATTCATTTTATTTTTTTAATTATTTAAAGAGATAATTATAAACTATATGTTATACATAGTAATATGAATACTAATAAATATTTTCCGAATACTTTTCATAATGGTTATAAATAAATAAAACATAATTATAATGAAAGGTATAATTTTTTCATAAGTCATTATATGTTTAAAAATACTAATTTCTAAAACATCCATATTTTCATGTCATTTTTTGAAAAATTATAAAAAAAATTTGAAAATTTTTTTAATATATTTTTCTAAAAGGAAAATAAATTTTGAATTTATAATTTCTAAATTAGGTTAGGGTAATAAAAATTTATTATCATGAGAAACATAATTTTTAGATGAATAGTGTAAAATACTTGATTTTATTAAAAAATAGATTTTTATCAAAAAAACTTCAATAGAATAAATATATAATATATTGATTTTAAATATTAAATATAAAATATTTTTATCAATTAATACAATTTAGGTCATTAATATCAACTTTATTTTTAAATTGGATAAAAAAATATAATACTTTTGAATGTTTTTACATTAAAACCCTACATTATCAACCCAAAATATAGATTATTTTTAAATTAATTGATGACACTTATTTTATCATAATTTTTAAACATTTATTCAATATTTTTAATCAAAATAATATATAGTATCTAATATGTTCAACTTATTTTTTGACAAATAATATTAATGACTGTAATTAAAATTAATTACATTGATCAAGGTAAAATTATGCTTAAAAAGTACTAAACCATAAATATAAGACCCAAAAATTATTAGAAACATGTAAATAACCCATTTAATTATCATTAATCATCATTAAACCTTCAATTATTTTGTTTGTCTGGTTGTTTTATCATTTTTCATGGTAAAAACATGTGTAAACATAACTTGTTTTCAAAAATTCCAAGTTTTTCCTTTCCATTCACTATAAAAGGACACCACCTCTCCGTTTTATTCACACCAATAAAATAGAATAGGTTCAGATTTGTCATTTCCAAAATACTTTAAAAAAATATTTACATCCTAGAATCCTTCTAGTGGGAATAAGTTTATCCATGGAATCCTTTTGGAACAATCAAAAAGTAGTTAAATGTTTAAAAGGTTAGATCTTCCCTCAAAATCTTTTCTACTATTATATTTATAAAACCATCCATAATATTTATTCCATGAATTTATAAAAAATTTATAAAAAAATATAAAATTATTATTTTATCCTAGGATTTCTATATATAAATACACACACCTACATCTAATGGGTAACGAACACACTTTTTACTTGTACAACAAACTAGTGCCTCACTAAATGAATATTGTTCATTTCTATCTTACCACCTCTCATGGTGGAAATTATGATGGGAAATATATTTATATACATAATATATTATATTTATTATGTACTTAATATTATTTATTCCTTTTAAAAAACAAATATTTTTACTCTGTTTTTTATGTAAATAAGATCATTTCTTTTTAGAAAGTGTCGACTACAGCCCCCTCCATGTGATGTGATGCATTAATACACTACATATAACAGATTAAGGATGGTATTAGTGGTAATATATACTATATATACAATTATAAAATTATTTTAAATATAATATATATATAAATACATATATTTCATTTTCCTTCTTTCTTTAAACATGACAATAAAATGGAAACAATGTTCATGTGTATATAGAACATAATGTCACGGTAAACATTGTTTTCCATTTTGTACTTATATATTTTATAATCTATATAATTCACATATACATAATCTAAATTATATTTATATCATTGGTTAAATTATGTAATCCTTATATGTGTCAAAGGATTGAAGATGTAACAAATTATGACAGATAGGAAAAACAAAGAGGTTATTACCCTAACTGAAACCTTAACATTGGATTTTTAAAAATATGGTAATATGTGGTAATAATAAAACAATATATGGTATTAAATATAATTATATGGTTATTTAATATATATATGTATATATATTATTTTATATAGGTGGTTTTTATGAGTATGATGAGAGTAATGACACAAAGTGAGTAGATTTCATCTCACTTTTCATTTCAGTGAGACAAATGATTTATTCACAACACATTCCTTTTGTGTGGTGTGTATAATGTCCTTTGATGTGTTAAGTGGATAATATAGTTAGACTTATAGTAATTTACATATCCATTATATGAACTTCATTTCATTGGATTTGCATTTCAAAAGATACCAAATCGGTAAGATAGTTTTTTCTCAGTTTACCTTCATTGAGACACATGCCATGTTATGCAACTATATTTTCATATCAAGTGTACAAACATTCATTGAAATGTTATATCATTAATATTCCTCATATGATGATATTTTATATTATTTTAATTTCTATTTCGTATATGGGTAGTATGGTTCATAGTTACCAAGTGGTACAAGTATATTTAAAAATCTTATCAATTTTTGAGTATTTTAATTTTTATTCTTACTATTATGAAATATTATTTTCCATCACCCTGTCACACTTAGAAATATTATTATCCTCTAGTTATTCATGATAAATTAGTTTATCGGTTCCATTTTAATACTCATTGGTATATAATAAAGTTAATAATTTTTTAGAAATCCCAACCTTACCCTTCATTCAGTAAAAAAAATATATTCCTTCAAATTAGTGTTTTCTAATTAGAGTTTACAATAATATAACACTAATATCATATAATCATTAAAATAAATTTTAACATTTTTTTCCTTTTACCAATGTTTTCAGAAGGATGATCTTGTATCGTTCATAACAAGGCATTGTGTGTCCCTTTTTAATATGGAAAAGTAATGTTATTTTTACTCATTCGACAGGCATAGACATAACCAACATCATTTCTATGAAGTTTACAAGGAATTATTAAATTGTATTTTTTTATCAAAATTGGTTTTTTTAAATTATTTTCAACAAAATGGGTTTCAATACATTTTCAGTCATATTTTATTTATTTTCATAAAAAATGGTTCTAAATATTTTTTAATATTTCTTTATATGTTTTAAAAATTATTTTAAATGAAATTATTTTAAAATAATTTTCAAAATTTCATTATATTTATTCAATGTGTATTTAATTAAAAATGTGTTTGAAATGGTTTGAAGCTTAATTTATACGTTTTTAATGAAAAATGTCTTTGAAATGATTTAAGTCGTATATTATAATTTTTTGAGGAAAAAGGTTTTCAAAAAGTTTTCAAGATAATTTTATAATTTTTCAAGGAAAAAGGATTTCAAAATAGTCCTAATTATTATTTATATTTTTCTTGTTATTTTCTATGAGAATAGTTTTCAAATTGTTTTATATACAGAAATTTCATTTTCAATGAAGAATGGATATTTTACTCATGAATTATTATTTAGGGATGATCCAAAATTATTTTCTACATAATATGACATCTTTAAATTTTTATCAATCATTTATAGGATTTGATCTAAAAGATCGACTCATATTTTTTCTATTAATGGGTTATTCTTGATTTCCTAGTATTTATAAACCCATTTCTCTTTCATTGGTTATATTTTTATGAGGCCCATATCCCTTACAGGATTTATATGTTTCTGAGATCATGTTAACTTCGATGATATTTATGTTTATAAAATAAACATATCATTCTTGGGTTATATGTTAATGAAAATTTTTTCTCTTTCACATGTTATTTATTTAATGAAATGATTAAGAAACACATATCCTCATCTATAGGTTATACTATAATTACATGTTCATGATACCCAATTCTTTTTGGGGGTAATGATATGATATTTTATGATGTTATGGAACTTTTATGAATGATTTAATTATGAGATATGGGGGACCTATATCTATGTCCAACTCAGAGGGAGATTATTTATAAATCATGAGATAGAAATGGATAAAATGAGAAATTATCTCAGTTCAGTAATACAAGGCCAGAACGAGAAATGAAAATAGTTCATTATTGTATGTTTTGAATGAGGAATGAACTCAATTCATTAATAAAAGATTTGAATGGGTAGTGAAACTAATTCCGTAAATTAATTTTCCCACTAATATACTCTCATAATCTATTCTTTATCAATTATTTAAATCAATAAATATGCTTTTCAGTTTGCCAAAATTCCACATTTCTTTCCTATTTTATGATTTCATGGATTATGATTTGTATTTAATTATCATTAATGTCTTCTAAAATGTCGTGATTTATGAAATTATTAACATTTATGGTCATTAATATGAAATTTATGATCTTTTATTTTCATGATCATGTTCTTATACTATCATGTTCACGATTATTCGTAGATGTATTGCTTTTCTAATCTTATTGAAATTTTGATTTCACCCCTTTTTATGTTTCTTACCATATGTCATGAAAACATACTTCATTTATGATATGTCTATGAGGGTTTTTAGTCTTGGAGAACCTAGTAAGAGATAACATAATGATCCATAATTTACATGCATTTATATTTCATAAAAATTGGTGAATATTAATTAAAAAAAATTATAATCTATGACAAGAGTTTATATGTATAATTTCTTTGGAAATTTGGAGACATAAACAATTTCTTCATAAAAAACTACAATGTCTCCCACATGAAGCATTATAACTAGTCATATTTTCTTCATATCATACATAGTACAATTATTCATGACATGGAGAAAAGAAACATAGAGAAGGGTGTTCTCAGATGCTTAGTAAAGTTAAACAACAGATATATCATTTATGTTATAATTATAAGACATAAGGACAACAAATTTGACAATATAATCCTTCATATGAAAGTCCATGATATCATTCCATGGGATAAATAATAAAAGTTACTAATATTAAATAAATTCAATCCCAAAATCCAAAACATATTAAATTATATTTTTTTTGAATACACATAATCATAGAAAAACAAATTCTATAAGTCAAGGCTCATATCCAATACCATCATAGTGGACAATGTCTATTACTGATCTGAGGTCACTTCCCCTTCCATCCCTATAGTACTAAATGATAATCAATTCACATTCCATAAATGTCAATATCATGAGATACAAATCTTTCCTCAATTATATGTAGAGAGATATAGGTCTCATCCATCCCCTAATTAGATTTTTCGTACATGTTCAATAAATAGATAAAAAAATAATCATACCATAACCCAAGTAATAAAATTGGATTCATAAACATCAATCTATAATAATCTATATAAAAAATGGATTTAGAAATAAAAATCCATATTAAACACTATAAAACCATATGAATAATCGGGATACAATCATAAACATATTTAATGAATTTCTTATTAGATGGAAAATAATTTTGATAAAACACATGATATTAATTTTGGAGAAAAGTATCTTTTCTTCTTATAAAATGTTTTCTTTTATAAAAATTCAGAATTTTTTTAAAATTATTCATTTGAAAATTAGCATAAAATATTTTATAGGTTGATTCATTAAACAAAATGCATTATGAAAATGTAAATATCCATTATTTCTGTATAAGTTTATAAAAATTCTCTTTATACTTCTTCGTGAAAAGTAAAAAATTACATCATACTAAAAATAAGAAAATATTTCTTTCACACCATATATAAAAATTTTATAATGGTTAATATTGAAAATAAAAAATTTTAGAAAAATGAAAAATATATTTTTTAATACATAATTATGAAAAATTAACATTTTTGATAAATATACCCAATCAAATAAAAACATATAAACAATATCAAATAATAATGGGATTTCAAAATTATCTGATAAATTTTGTGTTATATCATCTATATGTATTCAAACCACCAGAAATTTTTTTAATTATTTTATTGACTTATTCTAGAATTATACTAATTTATAAGATGTCATATATGATCATATTTCCTTCATTTTGTTAGTAAAATTATTACTCAAATATCTGGTATTAAATTCACTATTTATATACACATGTTTTGTCAGATAAGTTCATGTCCATCTTTATATGATATAGTTACACAATTTACAAATTTATATAAATATAAAATTTATCATATTTATTCATTACATTCTTTAGTGAGGATCATATAGAATGAAGCGCATCGCATCGTGGAGACAGTAGGTCTTACTAGACCATGAGTGAATATATCATTACGGTAATTATAGAATAGTATGGGTTATAATATTTTATAATCAATATCATGTTATAATATTTATATATATTTTTATCATTATTCCAATCCTGGTAATGTGGTGGTGAAAAACAAGATTACACCATGCCTTATAGACCATAACTTGTATGTAATAAATTGGGATGATTTTGTTTTTTTATAATCGATATAAGAAGTAATATAGTTGTTTCATAATCAAAATAAAATCATACAATATAATTTATAATGCAGTTATTAAATTGTAATGAAAAAAATCATTATTAGGAAGTAGAAGAAGGCCAAATGTTTTATTGTTTTAGTTGATTATAGTTCCTATTATTTGTCGTGAGATATCTAAATCTCCTCTTACAACACTAGAGTTTGTTTTTTAATATGATCAAAACAAATAGATTGAAACTAGAAATGTTGAGAAGATAAATATGTAGGGTAAGGCTTATATTTATGGATTAATGTCATGTGAAGAGGTGAGGGAGCCGGTTCCTTTTTATAATTGAGTTGTGGGGAAATTTTTGGATCTCCAAAAATATTAATTTAATTTCAAATAAAACCACATTAGAAAACTCAAACATGTATCAATTTAGAATATATAATTACATAGGGTTGTAATATCATCATGACATAAATTTTAAACATGTTTTTCCATCAATATAAAGATTATCAATTAAATTAACACTTTGTTATTCTATTTTATTTTAAACTAGGATAACAAATATTTCAATATTAAATGGATGAAATATTTACTAATTTGATACCACGTATCCCATAAAAAAATACTTTAGAACATTATATACCATATAATAATTATTAATTTTTTTAAAAAAATTATGTTTTTTCTATAATTTAATAAATCCATATTTTGATAAAAAACCAATACTATCAATTTTGACACTATTTAATTAATTGATTTTTGAAAAATATTAAGATAACACGTTAACTTGGGAAATATTATTTTAAAATATTCCTAAGATGTTAAGGTAAAGTATATAATTCATTGAAAATATTAATTATCAAAAATTATATATTTTTTAATATTTCAAATAATATTTATTTGATATTTACCTTAATAAAATAATTAGTAAGATAGTTTGTGTAATAATTTTATAATATTATTTGTTGAATAAAAACTAAAAATTAAATACTATAACAAATATAAATCCTCTATATTTGATAATAATACTTATAATAAAACATATCTTTTGTAAAATACATCATCAAAAATGCTATAATTATGAAAACATAAACGTGATATGTTTATCATCAGTTTAAATAAAATAGTATAAGTGTCATAATCTATTATATAAGGATCCAAAATGAAAATACCCAGAAATTTGGATGTTTATGGTCGAGATATACTAGACTAATAAAATTTGTCAATCTGGTTTGGTCTTTTAATGTTTATTACAAGTTTAATAATAATTAATTTCAGGATTTCTCAACATGTAAATAATTTCTGTATCATTAAAGTATTAATATTAAAGGTAATATTTTATATCATAAAAATTTCAAATAAATTATCATGATAAATAAAAAAATTCATCCTTCATAATTGTATTTATAATAAAACATTACTTCGGTATATCCTTATATTAAAATGATATAGTTATTAATATTGGAGTAAAACATTTTTAACTTTTATTTAAATAAAATAAATTAAATGCCCTAATCTCATCTAAGAGGACTCTAATGGAATTTACAATGACCCAATAATGATTTAATTTGAAAAAACCCATCCAATTATATTAGGGTAAGAGTTGTTGTAAGTTTATTATATTATTTTCCCCCTTAATTACCCTATTTACCCTTTTACCATATTCAAAAATGACATAAATTATTATTAAAAATAGAAAAAAGGTAATATATTTACATAATTTACAGCTAATAATTCAAAATAAGGAATCCATTTTTCAAAATATAAAAAATTATATGTTTCACTTGTTAATTTAAAATTAATCTTACTGTCGGAAATAGAGAACGATTATTCCAAGTTAAAACATTGCAAAATATTGAAATTTTTTTACATAAGAATTTAATTAAAAATTAATGATTATGGAATAAATTATATTTAATGGTAAAATTATAATCTATTTTTAATTAAAAACCAATAAAATTATTTTATACCTTTATAAATTAATTTTAGAAAAAAGATTTAAAATAAAATTTAGTGTTCTTTTACTCTTCAACTAAACTGGAATGTTATCAAAATTCATCCAAAGTAAATTTTTTATATCCCACTTCCTAATAAAATTTTTCTATTTTCATATGGAAATCAATAATGTTTCAAACTCATAATTAAATTTTTTTTCTAAATTAAATTTCAGGGAATTGCCATTTTGAAAATATTTGTTTTTATACATCAAATAAGTTTTATTCATACCCTATGATAAAAATATCAATTGGATGAATATGAAAAAATTATTAAATATATAACATATTTATTTAATTAATTTCATTTACCAATTGTAATTAAATTCAAAAAAATATATAATTCATTTATATTTTTCATTCAGAATACATTTTCATAGGTTTCCTATATTCATTTCCACTACCTAAACGACATGGTTATAATGATCATTTTATAGTAAGGGATATTTAGTGTTTGTTTAAAGAATGATTGCATGAAGTGAAATATATTGAAGACTTTTGATTATGTAAATAAAATATATCATAAAACCATTTGGATGATACATTCAACCCCACATATCCAGAATTACTCCCTCGAAATTCTTCACTTGGATACAAGCTGATGAGGATAATTCTGCCTCTTCAAATACTCATGATCCCATATAGATTCCACAAATTGTTGGTTCCTCCAAAAATCATTAACTAGTCATGTGGTCTCATTTTGTAGAAATATTTCAAAATAACCAAGAATCTATATCATCTGTTCTTCATTACATATGTCTTACTACATTGGTAAAAAAAATTAGTTTAGTAAATGTGAAAGATCAGGTATATACTTTCTCAAGAAATATACATGGACTACGTCACGAACTTGAAGGCTATTTTGTGGAATAAAAAATTATTAAGTAACCATTCCAACATGATCATGAATTTCAATAGGAATTAAATACCAAAGTCTTAGCTATACCTTCATTCCAAATCACATTACTCACCTATATACAGATCTTCATAGAAATACCTTACCAACCACATGGAACTATAGGAATTTTTATCAGTTTTCATCATTTATTTTGTTTTGACTATTAACTTCTATTATGTTCTAATGAAAAGATATGAAATTTTCTTCCATTTTATAAACAATATTAGGTCCTTATAGTTTTTTCCCCAACATCATCCCAAAAAGTTTGATTTCAACAATTCTCTCCATATAGGTCTTCATAATGAGAAAAATAAACAATCAAGTGAATACAATTGTTGTATGAAAATTCCACCTAATGTATTATTTGATCCCAAAAACCTTTAAAATACATAGAGAATGCTCACAACAAGTATTAAAGTGTATTAATTTCCCTTCTAGACTGACCATCGTTCTAAAGAAGATAAGCATTTTGAAACATAACTCTATAACTAGAGCCTACTAAAGAATTTTATAGAACATCATGGTAATCCTCAAATCATGATTAGAGATAATGGGAATTATTACTCCATGAGATCTTACTACTTCGTTTACATATATCCTATAAATTTGATGAAGATAAAAATTATCCCTAATAGAAATGAAGTGTTATGAATTTGTAAGCTGATCAACTGTAGCTCATATGGCATTATGAACTTTAGATGTTTTGGGATGTATGATGAAAATTTCCATAGTGATGTTTTCCAATTTCCATTATGTTAAAGGTAATGGTTTTGAAAACCCCTTATACATCATCCTTTTATCATTAACTTTATTAAAATCCATCCACCAAGAGATATATTCGAAAAAATATCTTTTCAGGAAATCCAACGCAAAATAGTATTTCATTTCCCTGTATATCATTGTTCTTCAATGATTAATAGGTAAGGAAGAACTGTGAGCCTTATCAAAAACTGTCATTCGTTAATTCTTTTATATGATTAGTAAAAATAAATTTCTTGATAATTATTATTCCATCGGAATTGAGGTTGTATTCTGGATCATTTCTCTCCTACTTTTGTAGCTATTAATCCTGCTTCTAAGAGTGCTTAATAATTACTTGTATTGATGGATGAACATTAATTTATGAAAGATTATATTTCACCCATTCATTTAAAATAACAATATCCATCCATTAAAAATCCTAAAAATAAATTATATTTTCTAATCATCCTTATAGATATTCTAGAATGGTCCATTCATCTCAAAGAATCTTCTACCTTGTTAACTTTCCACTAGTAATAATGTATTTATCAGTCATAATCAGTCATCAACTCCAATAATATTTTTTTTCAAAAAATCATATACTATTTTGTGAAAATATTCCTTTCATTTTTCTGATCTGTATAAATATCACACCATTCAGCAAAAAGATAATACATCTATATATTTAGTGAAAATATTACCATAGCCTACTCTAAATCATGAGATAGGTAATTTTTATCATGAATGTTCAATTTTATGATGGTCTATGTTATCACCATATAATTTTCAATGAGAAATTATCCTACCCCCATTATGGGGTTTATCACAGTAGATTACGAACCACTCTCCACTATAATGAATTATAAGAACAAGTGGACCAGAAATTACAAGAAATTTAACCTATATCCATGAATCTATAGACAAAATTTTATAGAACTATGGCTATAGTATTTTTATAGACACATATTAATTAACACGCTGTGGATACTCCTTTTTTCATGCACAAGTGTCAGGATCCTCTCCCATATACGTGACCCTTCCTCCCTCGACCTCCTCACACCCTCCTCCTCTCTTGAGCTCCTCCCTGCCGAACGCCGCTGTGACCTCCTCTCTAGTGCTCCTTCCCACTGAAAGTCACTACGACCTCCTCCCTGAAGCTCCACCCCACCAAATTCTTCCTCAACCTCTTCTATGGAGCTCCACCCTGCTGAACGCCACTACGACCTCCATCATCGAGCTCTCTGCAACCTCCCCTCCACCTAACTTCATCTCGACCTCCTCCTTAGAGCAGTCTGTGACACCCTCACTACCGAACACCACTGCTCCTCCCCCGATACGCGGCTCTCTTCCTCCCTCTACCTATATGTTCCCTCCCCCTCCGTCAAACACTCCACACCATCATCCCCATTGAACCCCATGTCTCTCAACGATGCCTGATTTTTCACTCTGGGAAGCTATTTCCTTTTTAATTCCTCTATATTTGGATTCTTTAGTTTTATCTTCCTTTCAAAAAGTCGTTAGTTTATAAACATTATGGTGAAAGTCTTCGAATTTGTTTGTGCATCAATTAGGAAATTATTAAAGGGAAACATTCCTTTTTATTGTGATTTTCATGTAGAGTTCAACTTATCTAGGAAGTATTTAGAGTTTATTTAGTTCCCTTTCAATAATGAGTTCGATGTTATGAAACATATTATATAGGAAACTCAAGTGGATTATTGTTCTTCATGTTTTATTCATGGTTGTTCTGTAGTAAATTATTAGAGGTAGTCTTAGTCTATGGGTATGCTCAAGTCTTCGGTTATTACTAAAATTGAGGAGGGGTGAATGTTTTCTTGTTATTTTTCTAGTGATACACTAGATATCTAGATACCTATGTCATATAAAAGGGAGGTTATCTTGATCTAGTGAGGGTTATCCCATCACAATGACCATGTATCATGGTAAGGTATAATTACATGATTGTATTAGAGCAATTAAATTTAAATCTGTTTAGGAATAGTATTCTCAGGCATCATCTAACACTTAAATTAAGGAGGGATGAGTGTGTTCTGCTACTTTTACTAGTGAATCATTGGTGGTCATAGTATGAATGGGGAATGTAGGGGTGGTCAGCCAAACATAAGAATCATCATAGGTTATTCCAGGAGCTTGTGAAGATAATTCGTCCACAAAGAGCATAGTTCATTTAAAGGAATCATCCTATGATAGTTTTAGAGTAGGTAGAGTATAATATGATTAGATGGAGTCTGAATTATCGAATGTTTCTCTTTATCATATGAGTAACTAATCTTAAAGGACATAACCTAATTTTATTCCTGAGACATATTTGGTAAGTAATAATATGGATGAAAAGTCATTAAAAATTTGTGGTTCTAGTAACAATACAAAGGGTAAACTCAAGAATATGAATGGAAGATCCAGAGAAAATAAGGAGAATACCATGTTGGATATCAATATTTATTTTTAGATGTTGGAAGCAGAAGTTGTCTTCATGAAAGTTGGGTGTATGGAGTAGCTCAAGAAAAGTGATTTTAAGGAAATTAATGGATCATTGCAATCATATTTTTGAAATGTGGAATTTAAAACCCTGTTATGTGAATTTAACATGTTAGATACTAGGCATCATTCAATGTGTAGGGGATTTATCTAACCAAATTAATTTTTTTTTGTTTTTGAAATTTGGGGAATATTTCGATGTGTTTGCTGTGTTGGTTCACAGATTACCTGAAAAACCATTTTTTTAAAATATCAAAAAAATGGATTTGAGAGTATGTGTGTATAAAGTATATTTGTGTTTATATATATGTATATAAATAGAGTGTTTTAAATGAACTCATCACTTTTATCCAAAAGTGGTAGGAGGTTTGGTAATTAGAACCAAGGTATAAAATCTTCTCACATGGAACTCCATTGAATAAACTCGTTAAACAGTATTAGTTCAACACTGTAAGAGAAACATGATACTCCCCAAGACGATTTTCAATCATCTTTATTCGTAGAATGTATAAGTACCATAGAATTTTTCAAACACCCACATTCAAAAGAAAAAATCATAATATCCTTGGAACTTCATTGATCTTAATGGATCATAAATTGTTGATTCATCACTTAGAACACTACTAGAAATATAAGCTATAACCATGGATCTATAGCCACGGTTGTATAGATCTATGTAAATAGTATGTTTATAGAAATAATTTAACTAAAAAACCATGGAAACTCTTTTTTTCTCATAAGCGTCATGCTCCTCCTCCCCCGATATGTGAACCCTCCTCCCACAACCTCTATGCGCCCTCCTCCTCCCTCGAGCTCCTCCCCACCGAATGCTATCGTGACCTCCTCTCTCATGATCTCAGTGACATCATCACTGCCGAACACCACCGCTCCTCCCTCCTTCCATGACCCACTTCCTCCCACTACCTCTTCGCGCCCTCCTCTCTGTTCGAACAATCTGCATCCTCATCCCCAACAAATGTTGTTATTCCCCCCCCCCCCGATTGGCGATCCTCCTAATCCTCTACCTCTCTCATGGTGGTGCAAATCATCTCCCCCTTATAAACCCTTATCCTTCTCCATCGTCGCTCGTTCCTCCTCCAATTGGTGCATCAGCCAAACCATGAACGTCCACAAGTGGGATCCATGCGAGTCGACCACTACACATTCTATGAAGATCGTTGCAATTACTCCTTCATGACAGCTGCTCTCCCAAGCAATTCATACCTATCTGTAGTGATCTTTCGACCATACCTCTATAATACACAGTGTTTTTCAATGTTCTTCCCTACCTAAAATGTGTCAATGGTACGATCAATATAGTTCTATATCATTAGTCCTTATTAGTATTCTTCCTTTCTTCTCTATTTATTACCTTATGTTGTTCTTCCCATGATTTTGATGTTTTTTGTGGGTATTTGAATATTTAATTTCTCAAGATCATCAATAAAATGACACTAAAAATGTGTATTTTGTGTGAAATAGATAACAAACAATTATAGGGGAATAATGCATATTGATACACTCTATCAATGGAGGTATGTCATCAAACTCATTAATTTATGGATTTTAGAAATATTTCATGAAATCAATGTTTTATTGGGATTTATAAATTTGGTATTATACTTATAGAATGTAATGGTCTATGAAATTTTATTTCTACACCACATTTCCCATGATTTCTGTTTCGTTATTCCATATAGTGAGTATTCTATTATTTCATCCAAATATAAGAATTTATTATAAATATATTTCATCTATATTTCTAGGGGATTTAAAGAGATAATGGATATTTTTCATTGAAACTGGTAGGTAAGACCTGTGATTTATATTAGATGTATAATTAGTATTGGCTGTATTTATTGATTGATTATTTTAATCATTTTTCTTTTATGAAATTGCTACATGTTATTTTATATTCATGTTATTATTTATATTATTTCGAAATAATTTTATAACATTTTTAACTCTATAATTGTGATGATATATTATTAAACTAATAGTCACAAATGGATTCATAGCTTCCTAAATATTATATTTAGTTCCTCCTTAGTTGAATAGTTATCGATGGCCCATCATATAGTTCACAAGGTTATGTGAGGTAATGATTTGTTGTGCTATCTAAAAATAATATTTTTAACTATGAAATATAATTTTTATTGCGAAGAATTTTTGAATTAAATTTATTTATAGAAATAATCATAAATTGAGTTTTTTGAAATATTTTTTTAATATTTAATTTTGTGATTTTACATAGGCAATTTTAAATTTTTTTGTTCATGAAAATCATGTGGGTATAGTAGACATGGGATGTCATTTCAAATTGTTCATAAAAGTGTTTCTTAACTAATTTATTGATATATAATAATGTATGTTTTTTTAAAAATTGATTGGTCTTACAATCCTTATGTAGTACATGAATTATTTATAATGGAAACATTATCATGTATTATGACTTTTTTGTTGGCTTCCCCACGATTTTTTTCTATTATTTTATTATGTATAATCTACATGTCATGAATTTCTACTATAAGATGGGTTGGTTAGTCTAGGATGAGACTCCCACTGGGTTTTATAATGACTTATAAATCTTGGGGCATTGTGTTACAACCCTGATTTTTTTTCATGTATGTTTTTTCTTTTTCTGGCGTCTTTCAGAGAAGGTGAGTTTCTGGAAATTCTTTATGTACACTCTGTGTACTTCGTTGCTGCATGTGGTCATGTGATGGCCATGTTCCTGCCACACACATGGTCATGTGCGGAGACGTAGAGGCCACTTAAAGTGGAGTACATAAAAGGCTAGTATATGTCGTGTACTCCAATAGTACACTCCATGTACTTTTTTTCATTAAATTCACTGAGGTCGCGTCTAACTGACAGAAACCACTCCTTCTTAGTTTCAATTGTCCGAGAGTGCCGAGCATCTACGAATCATCAATGAGCCCTTGATTCTCTGTTTTTCCTCCGATTTGAGCACCGTTTATTGCATTGTAATCACATCAGTGAGTTCTCTCTTGTTCTTGAGACTTGTTTTCCAATTCCTCTTCTTTCTCAAGTTTTTATGGGTTGATCTTTTTGGAGGTTTTTTTAGATCTACGATGTTACAAGGAGATAAAAGCATTTTTGGTTCAAGTATATCGACCTCCTAAACCTGAGGTAGGTTTTTTGTGCCTTTCCGTTTGAAGTCATTGGGTATAATGTGAAAATTCCACCAATACCCTTGAACGGGGTATTGCATGTTTAATGGTTTACCCTTGTTGTTTTCCTGTCATTCTTGTATTTTTGTGTAGTGGAAATTTGGATATGATTTAGGTTGGTTGCTAGGCCTTGGATGTTCTTCTCATGCCTTCTTCTATTTATAATCATTTGGTCCTGTTTAGCCAATTCATCGTTTACCTATTTTCCATGCCTTGTGGCAGTAGGATAGAGTGTTGTTTTTCTGACTTGTGTGAGATGTTGTAGACTGGTAATCCATGTAGTTATTTAGGTGTAATTTATCCTTATAGCATTACTATGAATTTTCAATACATAGGGCCATGAGAACCTGGTGTTATGAACTATAAGAGGATAGACCGAGTGAGCCTCCTTAGAGAGACTTTTGAGATTATAGACTATAAGAGGATAGACCGAGTGAGATTCTTTAGAGAGACATTGGACATTACAAAATATACTGGGATAGACTGAGTGAGAATATTCAGAGAGTCTTTGAGCTTTATAGACTATAAGGGGGATAGATCGAGCGAGATTCCTCAAAGAGTCTTTCTTTTACATGAATTACCTTGAACCACTCCAGGAAATAAGGGGAATTGACTAAGTGAGATTCCTTAGAGAGTCTGTGAATGACCTAGGGCTATAAGATTAACTGACCGAGTGAGATTACTTAAAGAGTATGTTGAACATGGGGATGTAAGGGGAATTGACCTTGTGTGCTTCCTCAAAGAGACTTTGACTACCTTAGACTATAATGGAAATTGACCAAGTGAGCTTCCTCAGAAAGTCTTATAATTATCGTATGACAAAACCAGAGGGGTTACACTGAGTGTTCTTCCTAGAGGGTAGTTGGTATTTGTTAGGTAAGACTAGAGGGGACGGTTATTGGTACTTTCCAGAGGTTACCTATTTTTGTTAAGATTTTTGTTAGTTTTTTCTTGATATTGAAATTGTGGATTGTTACTGCATAGTTTTTTAATATTTACTACTTTCTATACATTACCTACCATGTATATTCATTGACTGTTAGGAACAGATCTCGTGGTGGTTGCTTACTGGAATTCATCTCACACCCTTTTTGTGCCATGATTTTTGGCCCAAACATACTCTATTGTTTCAGGTATAGATAAGGGCAAGCACCCTTCTACTTCAGGTACATGACATGCTATAGAGCTGGATAGCATGGGACCAAGCCTAGGTTAGTGATGCTGAGGAGCTATTTATCTGTTTCTTTTGTACATGGATTAGTACTATTTTTATTCATCTTTGGGACCTGTTTGGATGTTTTCATAGACATATGTACCATGCATCATTTATATATTTTCTTTATTTGTTTACACTTTTAGTCTTCTGTTGTTTACTCTTGTATAGTTGTTTACTGCTTCTGCGGTTCCATTTTTTTATCATCCACTGTGTACTCTGCCGATGATGGCATTGTTTCCCCACTATCACACTCAAGGCCCTCACTGCTAGTCGGCAGCCTCTAGCATTTGGGGAAATGCGCTTCAAGCCAAGTGACTAACCAGGTACAGGGCACCTTTGGGTGGCTTCTAGAACCAGGACGTTACAAAGTGGTATCATAGGGATTATTTTCTATTAACTAACTATTTGAATCCCATAGTCATAGATAGGGTGGAATATGTACTTGGTAATAAGTTGTTCCTAGGAGTAGCTAACTCGTGTACATGTAAAATCCATACTACCTCGTTTGTTACAATTTTAATGGTTCACAATTTTACAGTTGATTTGATTTCACCATTGGATGATTCATTTGTCTTGTGCTATTACTATTTCTATTATTGTGATTCTATTTCTGTTGCAACCCGATGAGATGGGGGTATACCATCTCATGCATCATATAGGCACTTTTTAGAGATCACATTCCATGCATTCTTGCCATTCCATTTAGGATACATTTGAGATTTCATGTTATTGTGATAGATGTTGTGTAGAACATGCATGTTTTTATGATAGATGAGTTGAGAGAGATAGATGTGGTTTATAGGTCATTTTCGTGAAGTGCATGTTTTGGTGAACTCCAAACATTGGTTCTTGAGGGGTTATGGACCCTCATGGATTGGAATTTGGTGGATCATCACATTGTTTCCTGGTTATAACTTGTATAAAATTCCAAAAATTAGTTATCTAGGATTATGGGCCCTCAAGGATCGGGATTTGGCACCTTAACATTTTCTTTTATTTGTTTTCTAGGCTCCGGAGCAGTTTCTAAGGCTACTGTCACGAAAAACCTAGAATACACAACATGCACTTTATGAATACACGTCGTATAATTTTAAAACTGGGTCACTGACAGTATGGGCAGGGACTCATGGATGTAAAATGTCTTGTAAAAACATGTCGTGTATGATACATACACTCTGTGTTGTAGTGACCATGTGTCCACACGTGTGACTAACAACACGGATAGATGACACATCGATTTTACACACTGTGTTTTTCTTTCACACGCCGTGCAGCATATCCTAGGTACCCGGCCATGTCACGAACAACACGGGTTGGGAAAATCCTTCAATTACATTCTGTGTACACATGGAGCATGCCATGTGTAGTGAATCATGTAGTCGTCCGTGTAACGAACGACACGGGTTGGTGTTATTCTTTCCTAGTACACGATGTGTTCGTTTGGAACATGCGGTGTAGTGTAACATGGGTACATGTGCCATGTCACTAACAACATAGGTCGGTGAAGCTTGCCTGGTATACACCATGTCATTCTGAACATGACGTGTAGTCTTGGATTAAGAGGACCATGTGGGCTAGCAGTGTAAGGAGACTTGGTCAGTGGAATAATGTTCATGTACACACAATGTGTGGGGAAAACACACCTTGTGGTTGGGGTGTTACATGACCAGTTGGGGCAGAAGTACACACCCATGTGAATAGATTAAGAGAACACACCATGGAGTGTTTATATACATTGTATAGTAATGTTTTGTAATACATGAATGTTTATTTATCGTGTTCCCTTCTTGTAATCTTATGTTTTTAGTCCTTGATAATACTAATCTAATGTGTGTGTTTGACCTTTCATAATTATGCCACCGAGAAGTCCTCCAGTTGTACGCCAGTTGCCAGATAGTGATCAGACACCACATATGGCTGATCAGGTACCTCCTATAGATCCTCCTACTATGCCAGAATTGGCACCAGTAGTTATACCAGTTGGAGGCACATATGCGTAGTTTAGGGAAGGTTTTTGGATGACTATGCATACCTTCTAGGGAGCTCCACTTTCCTCCCCATCGATGGTAGAGTTGACACGGGTTTTCCAAAAGCAACATCCTCCCACTTTCCCATGGGATGGAGGACCCCAGGCTGCAGAATCATGGATAGAGGCCACGCTGACTATCATAGTGAATCTGGATATACCTCTAGATAAGTGGGTGAATCTTGCTACCTATATCCTCTGAGACTCCACAATGTGGTTGTGGTATGTTATCTCATAGTCAGGATTCCCACAGAGTATGACTTGGGATGAGTTTTAGAAAATCTTCTACAATTACTTCTACCCAAAGTCCACGAGGACCAATCGAGCCCGGGAGATTATGAGTTTGGAGTAGGGTACTCTTTTTGTTATAGAGTACTCATATTGCTTTACTGAGCTGCAGGGTTTAATGACTATTCCAGGAAGAGATGAGTTGTTCCTTGCGTAGAAGATCAAGGATGGTCTGATTCACTAAATATAATCATAGGAGAAAATATTCATTTTGACTTCTATATCTTCCATTGTCAACCAGACGCTAATCACTGAGCGCAATATGTGGGATTCTGAAGTAGTGATCCTAGGTAGTTCAACATCCAGAGTTAGTGTTCCTCATATAGATAGCAGGAAGCTCCGTAAGGAGTCTTCTCGAGGATATCATAGTAGTAGGGATGTATGCTCAAGCAGTGAGGTAGTATTCTACCAGTGTAGGAGTAGCATGCATACTAGGCCTCAATGCCAGAGAGACCCGATGGACTGCCGGTCTTGTGGAATGATGGGCCATATTTAGTGTTTCTGTCAAATCTTTTCACCTGCAGCTGGTGGGAGGAGTTCTTCTATGACACCATGTTCAGGAGAAGCATCACCAGTTTCTCACCAGTCTCAGAATTGGCGTTCTTCTGGCCGTTTAGACTGAGGTGGAGCAGGTCAGACCTTTGCAGTCGAGCAAACCCATTAGGAGTAGGATATCGTCCCCTCTATAGTTTGAGGTATGATCTTAGTAGCCTTAGTTTTATCTTCAACTCTTTTCGATACATGGGATTATAATATCTTTATATCTGTCGCTATTGTGGAGAGTCTTGGTCTCGGCATATTTTATTCTGCCGACATCTTGACACTAGACACACTATTGGGGACTTGGACCGCTAGTGTACGTCTGGTCAAGGAGTTCCCTCTAAAGGATGGTGGTTTTCACATTCTATGGGACATGTATGTCCTAGAAATGAAAGGATATAATGTTATTATCAAGATGGACTGGTTAGTTCCCTTCAAAGCAGTTGTTGACTACTATCTTTTTAGGGTGAGTTTCATACCACCAGAGGGTGGATCTTTTCATCACAAGGGAGTGTGTGATGTCTAGGTGAGTAGAACAGGTCTAGAGGATCCTAGGTTATGAGGAGTTATAGCCCAGATTTCCAGTCTATAACTGGATGACCAAAGGACATCACAGATGGACTTTACCTCAATGTTGGATCGCTTTAGGGATGTATATCCAGAGGACTTTTCAGGTTTTCCACCGAAGCGTGAGGTAGAATTTTCTATTTATCTTGTTCTAGGGGTGGAACGGGTGTCCATTCCTCCTTATAGGATGGCTACACCAGAGTTGCAGGTGCTCAATAAATCATTGGAGGAGTTGCAGGCCAAGGGATTCATCCGACCCAATACTTCTCCTTGGGGTTTTCCTGTCCTATTCATGAAGAAGGTAGATGGTACCCTCAGGCTTTGTGTGGGCTATCAGAAGTTGAACCAGGTAATAGTCAAGAACCGATTTCCCTTGCATAAGATTGATGATATCTTTTATCAAATTCAAGGAGCCCGAGTATTCTCGAAGATTGACTTGAGGTATGGTTTTCATCATTTGTGTGTTAGACCATCTTATATACCTATCACAGCCTTCTAGAGCATGTATGGTCTATACGAGTATATGGTTATTCCGTTCATTCTAACGAATTCTCCTGTAGTTTTCATGGCACTGATGAACCGAGTGTTCCATCCATACATGGATTCTTTCGTGGTTGTTTTCATCGATGATATCTTAGTGTACTCTCACACTCTACATGACCATGATACCCATCTTGAAATCATTTTGAGTAAACTGTGGGAGAATTAGTTATATGCTAAGCTCTCAAAATACTACTTTTGGAAGGACCAAATTCACTTATTGGGTCATGTTATCTTAGAAACAAGATTATCAATAGTCCTAGAGAAATTGATGGTAGTAGTTTCCTAGGAGAATCCAAAGAATGTCTTTGAGGTACAGAATCATCTAGGGATGGCTGGATACTACCGACGCTTCATATAGGACTTTTCACGCTTACGATCACCACTGACGGTTCTGACTAAGAATGGTGTGGAGTTCTTATGGTCATATTCTTGTGAGTTAGCCTTTCAAGAGCGTAAAGGGGGGGTTAATTCGACACTGATGCTAGTCTTTCCAGAGCCAGGCAAGAGCAATACTGTTTATTGAGATGCTTTAGGTATTGGGCTGGGATCTATGCTTATGCCGGGTGATGGGGTCATTGCATATAGGTCTCGAAAGTTGAGGCCACATGAGTGGAATTACACGACGCACAATCTGGAGTTGGCAGCTGTTGTTCATGCCTTACGCTGTAGGACACATTATCTATTGGGAGAGAATTTTGTGGTTTTCACTGACCAAAATAGTCTCATGTACATTTTCACCCAGCGTGACATGAATTTGAGGTAGAGAAGGTGGGTTGAGAAACTTATTTCCTTTGATTTCATGCTTGATTATATGCCTATTAAGGGAAATGTTATGGCTGATTCATTAGATAGGAGGACTCATATACAGGTAGTTCAGGAGGCCAGCTGTGAGTGGCCGCTTATGGATCTGTTCTCTGATATGCAATTGGAGGTCCAAGATAGACATGGGAAGACTTTTCTATCTTATGTTGTTTCTACCTCTACCCTCTTACAATGGGTGATAATGAGGAAGCTATCAGATTCTGAAGGCATATTCGTGAGGGAGAGTGTTTTAGAAGGGTACCCAATTCATGGGTAGACCATAGGCGGGGATGAGATCCTTCGATTCTAGGGACACATATGGGTGATAAAAGATATACGAGAGGAGCTGATGCGAGAATTTCATTCCTCATTTTGGGTAGTTCATTCTGGCATCACCAAGATGTATCATGATCTACACCATGAGTACTGGTGGCTAGGTATGAAGAGGGAAGTTGCTGGTGTCGTCATAAGGTGTTCCACTTGTCAGCAGGTGAAGGCAGAGCATCAACAACCAATAGGTCTTTTACAGTAGCTACCCATTCCTATGTGGAAGTTTAATGATGTCGCGATGTACTTCATGATAAGGTTGTCGAGGTCACCTCAACGGAATGATGTTGTATGGGTTGTCGTTGTCTGGATTTCGAAGGATTATCATTTATTGCCGATCAAGGAGACCATCTGTGTTGACGAGCTAGGACGGTTGTATATCCGTTAAATTTTATGTCTCTATGGAGTTCCACAGTCCATTGTATCAGACAGGGATGCACGTTTTACTTATTGGGTCTGGCAGGGGCTTCAGAAGGCTTTGGGTACACATGTACTTTTGAGAACAACATACCATCCCCAGATAGATGGTCTGTCCGAGCGTACAATTCAGCTGCTTGAGGACATGCTTTGAGCATGCATCCTGGAATTCAAAGGTTCCTAGAAAAAACTTACACCTCTTGTGGAGTTTTCCTACAACACCAGTTTCTAGGTGACTATTCATATGGCATGTAACGCCCCGACCCCAGCTACCCAGAGTCGGTGCATTACTTCGTAACATTGGCATGATCACAAGAAAGATCAAATCTCGAAAGACCGATTGGTTTAGTAGCCTTGGAAACACTAGATATATTCATAAGTTTTACATTACATCATAAAATGAAAAACTACTACAACAACATAATGTCTCCATAATCCACACTACTATCCCCTCATAATATCCCTGCAGGTCATTCATAATTTACTTCTTCACACCCTGGGGAAAAATAAAACATAGAAAAGGGGTGAGCTCAAATGCCCAGTAAGGATAACAATATAGCGGAAACTTTCATAAATAAGAATAAACATTTAAGGCAATGCATTACTAAAACAAAAGCCTTTTAAAATTGAACTTCAACATGGTATGGCAAAAGTAAAATGAAATAATGCCATTTACTTATTCACATGGATATTCTACTAATCGAATAATCACATGCAAAAATCAATAACCACTTTCATAATGTTGGAATGCATAATGCCAGACTATCATAACCACATAGCCAAGGCCTCGTGCCAAGACTACAAATAAGATTTTGTCAAGGCCTTGTGCCAAGACACTAGTTTGTCTCATGAGACCTACCGATGCATCGAGGAGCTATAGCGGGCTCCACCCGTCACTTATTAAGTCCAATGCATTCCCATATGAAAAGGTTTAAACAAAACATAAACATTCGTATTAAAACTAGCATACGAAATGTCAATACTTTCACAATAAACTATGAATGGTATAAAAATAGCACATCCACAGTCAAACATATCACAAAACCTTCAATACAATATAGAAGTTTTGTATCATAATAAATCAACTTCAAATAATCTTAAAATCCATCAAAGGATGTTGACATAGATGAAATAAAAATTCTTTTTAAAGAAATATCTCCTTTTATTTTGAAATCATTTAAGATCCATATAAAATAAAACATTTTCTTTGAAAATATTCTTATAAGCTTGTATGGGAAGCTTCGACGATTTTATAACGGCGGAAAATAACCGCACCCGCCGTATAAGTTAAAAAAAACATTCTTACCTCAATTCGGTCGAAAAGGTTAAAAAGGACCTTGTTTTGAAAACGACGGAAAGATTCCTTTATAAACCTCTTATAAAAAGTCAAACAAGGGTATAAATGACTTTAACCCATATTCTTGTAAATAGTAAAAATGTTTTGAAATACATTTCGAAGAAACATGGATGTGGATGATAAAGAGATCCCAGTAGATTATTACGTATAATACAACCTCGGATAATGAAGAGATTGTGAAATAACCCTTACCTTGTACTTTCCCTGGGTTGTGGTAGGTTAACCTCCTGTATAATGGTGAAATAATTGTTATTAAATTATACAAGAATCATATACATTAATATGATATCATATATGATCTTTTAATATTGATTTGATAATAATATCTTAGTATTATCGTTGTTTCGGGTGTTAACTTACTTGTTTTCTTTCATATGTTTTGTTACGTAAGACATGTTTGTAAAGGATAGGTTGTATATTATTCATATCCAGAATGATATCAAGTCCTTAAACATCATTTTTAAATCATAAAATGATAATTACGCTTTAATGGTTACGATGGAGAATGAATCTCATCGCGTTCGTGGAGACGGTAGTCCGTACGTACACACGAGCGACAATATCATTAAAATAATATATAAATGGATGGTATATCATATATACAGAATCATTAACATGTTATATTTATTATTTACATGAGTTACACATCATTATTATACCCATCCAAATAATATTATATTGAATAACAATTACACCACGACGTGGAGACGGTAAGCCGTACGTACGCACGTATGGTGACATGTTATTCAAAGGGTGGATAGAATACTGAATATGATTGTACCATATTTATAATAACATCACAGTATATGTGAGATACTGGAGTTATTTTTTCAGAATGGTAAGAACAAAGGAAGAAGAAGTGGAAGAAGAAATGAACTTAGAAAAGGGTGGTGAAATCATTACCTCTTCTTCGGGTTCTTCCTTTTGATTTGATCAAAAGGGCTCCTTAGGTTGGCTTTCTGATCAAACTAAGGCCTCTAGGTTGTATTGAGGGATGTTGGGAGAGTATTTGGGCAGAGTTTGGCCGAACCAAAAGGCTTTTAAGGTGTGAAGAAATGAGAAGGAGGAGTGCCCTTTTATAAGAGGGGTGAGGGGCACCTTTGGAAAAGCTAGAAATATTAATTTATAATAAATTCATATTCGGTTTCTAAAGGCTCCAAAGTTGACTATTCAAATTATGAGGTGGGGATAGGTCGAAAGAAACTCATCCAATAGAATTTAGACAGGTTTGGGTACCTATATTAACCTTATCTTTAAGTATTAACTCTAAGTTAATTAGTTTCACTTTTACAATGTCTCTTTGTATTTTTATATAATATGGTTAATAAACTTACTATATACATCCAAGCGACCCCCAAGTGGTCCATTAATGAGGAACCTATAATAATATAAGTCTCTTGGCCGATCCTTAGATTTTTAGGAATTTAATATCAATTAATAATATAATATTTGTTTTAAGAACTCTTTTATGTCAATTTTGACACTATTCAATAGTTGATTTTTTTGAAACTCCTAACAGATTGATTACTTCGAACAAAGTCCATTAAATCAATCCTAATATATCATATTATCATAGAAAATTAGTGTAATTTATTAAAAGTTTCATATTATATTTATTTGGGTATTTAGAATATTAATTATGTTAATTTTTTACTATTTTAGTAATTACTGCATCATCATTGTGTCATAAATAAAATAAATTATTTAATGTCTAAAAATTATAAATAAAATATCATTATGTAGGAAATATTTTTAGCTTTCTAATGAATATTTACAATTGAAAATCCAACATGTATAACCCTATGTAAAAATTGTTCTTCTAAAAGATATATGCTTGTGTCATTTTTGTATTCATTTTAACTTAATTAAAATAAAGTGTCATTATCACTTACAAGTGGATCCATGGGGTCCCAAAATAGACCCAAAGATTCCCATGGTCGACCATGTATCAACCAATAGGGTTAAGACACGTTTTAGGGTAATTTAGTATTATTATAATATTATTTTTTTAACCCTTATTTACCGGATTTACCCTTTAACCATGGTAAATAAAATATTTACCGCAGTAATTATTCAAAATGTCTAAAAATAAAAGTTACCTATTTACACAATTTGAACATCCTGATTCCAAATATGGAATCCATTTTCCTAAATTCTAAACACAGAAGTGGCAGAAATTAATTTAAAATTAATTCCCGCTGTCAAAACAAAAAGCGTGTTTTTAAGAGATAATAACTATCAAAAGATTGACACTTGTTTATGTTCGGTTTAATTGTAAAATTATGTCCAATGACCAACATTATATTAAATGGTAAAAATATATTCTAAATATACTTTAAAATCACTAAAATTCATAATTTATCACTATTAATTATTTTGATTAAAAAAGTTGTTTTTAATTAAAATTTAGTAATTTTCACTATTCATCAAAATATGAAAGTTATCCGAAAAGTACCAAAATTTCACCTTAGGCTAAATTTGATATTCCGAATCCAAAAATGAAGTCCATTTTAAAATATAAAATATATATAACTTCAAAAAGTAGTTATTACTATTCGTAACAACTAGTTTGATTGGTTACGGTGTGTTAGAACTCGAAGTTGTGTACAATACACGCTACTGTTTTATCCAAACGAAAGCGTACCGTGGACGCTTGGGATGTTTCATTTTAAATTTTTTGATGTCTCCATTTAGTCAAAAAGTTTAAAATATTGTATTTAAAAAGGTTTCACTATTAGAAGTTGATAAAAGTGAAATACTGAAAATGAATTTGTTCTTGCATTATGACTAAGAAACTTATAATAGGGATTCTAAAATTATAAGGATTATATAAAGTTCAAAATGTAGTTAATACTATTCATGACCTCTTTTAATGGTGTGATTGAACTCGGTGTTGCGTGTAGTGCAAGTTATTGAATTATTTTTAAGAAATAACACACTCTGAAATCCTGGGGTGTTACATTCTCCCCTCCTTCAATAAATTGCGTCCTCGCAATTTGAAATTGTTTTTCGAAGATAAAAGGTTGAAAGTAGAAAATATATTTGTGGGAAAACCCACATTGAAAATTGGGTTACTAAAATTTAGTCTTAATATTAGGAAAAGAGAAACTAAAGGGTCACCACCAAATTATGATCTCGATTAGGAGAACATTGGCGGCAATTAGAGACATATAATTAGAGGAAAAACGTAAATATTTATAGGTAGTGATTGAGGTCATCAATCAAAAACAAGTGTATAATTGAGGTCCTTAAACTCATCAATCTATGATGATTTGAAGTACCATCGGTTCAACAAAATATAGGGTATTGGGATAACACATTTTTGACGTTTCAAAATATCTTAGTTGAAATCCCATATCGAAAAATGAATTAACGAGGCCTCTATTTAAAATAAAGAGTCGAAAGTATAAAGATTACTGAAAATAACACATACTAGGGTTCCATGTAAGAAAATATGGATATGGAAGAAAAATCTAGCCATCAATTATCTGATGGAGAGTGGTAGAGAACATGGCTATGAAAAGGCCAACAATCCCAAAGCCATAAATTTGTGATGATTTAAGGTACCATCTAGGACAACATTTTTGTTCTAAGTTTCTATTATTAATGTTGAGGAATTTATTTATGATATTGGATAAGATAATAAGGAGATATACTTAGTTTATAATTAGAGTTTTATCCATTAATAAATTTCTACCAAAACTCATCATTCACTCATAAAAAAAATTCTATTTATACTATTCATAGAGGGTTCCAAAATAAACGAATTTATAATTCATCTACCAGATCTTTTAAAAAACTACTTTATTTAATCCAGGACATCTCGTGGGCCAGTGGTAGGTGATACACCCTTGTCGCCCTTCGGTTGCGGGTTCAAGTCTCGCAGCCTTGCCGGACGCGACGGGTTGCCGCCCGACCTCCGGGTTGTCCTTTTATGGCAATCCAAAATAATCCAAACTAGAACTATCCAAAATACTTCTATCCAAACTCACAGTCCAACATTTATAAGGAAGGTAAACATAATATAGATCCCTTTTACCCCGTAATATCATATGAATACCTTCATCATGTATTACCATATTTTTTATTGATTACATTCATGCTCCCTTATTCCATATAGAATGCTGGATATACTTCATTAATCCAAAAATGTTTACACCCCAACAATGATGGAATATACAAATCATTAATCAGCTTCAAGGTAGTCAATAATATCCAATATAATTTATCCAAATCAATCATGTATTATTCTAAAATCACCACCTCGGTATCTGAACCATATTATGGTTTATCATTCTCTCAACCATATATTTTCCAAACATTTATCCTGCTATTGAGTCACTTTTCTTTGTTCCACACAATCTCAAGTCCTTAATGAAATAGTACTGCAGTACAATCCTTATATACTCCATAATTATTATAATAAGTACATTGTTGATACAACACTCAATTGACATAATCAACATAAGAACTCTAATCATTCCTCTTCATCTGTGGTAGTATCATAACTTGATTATTATCCAATAGCATCATTTGCGGCATAGTCTGATGACTGGGACATAGGTTCGCGTAGTGTCCAAACTCCTTGCAAATGAAGCATTGTACATTTGAAACCATTTTCTTACCCTTGCAGTCATGTACTTTGTGCCCTTTTCCTCCACACTTATAACAAACTCCCATTCCTTTCAGGCAAGTTCCAGGGTGTTTCTTTCCACAGTTACCACATATGGGAAAATTCTTCTTTTCCCTCTTCCCTTTATCCATCTTTCTCTCTTCCATCCATTTCTTCTCTTGCTTCCCTTCAAAGCCATAGGACTCAGTAAACTCTTTACTTATCTTATCAACACATGATATTATTTTTTCATATGATGATAATACATGGGAGACTATTTCTCTTATCAATTCTAGCTTAAGACCATGAAAGATATGATCCTTCCTTCTCTTTGGATCATGTGCATTTCTGGAGTTCTCATTCCTTCTACTGGGCGCCATTTCTAAACAATGGCATAAACTAGATCAGTTTATGAATCAAAATACATAATCCCATACTTATAAAACACCTAACATAAATTGAACTATTTATGGATATAATCCATAATCATAAGAATGTTTTCTTTGAGGAAGTATATACTCATAATCCTTCATAATGATTTGTAAAGAAAGTGAGAGTTATCCTAAGCATATCCCCCGGGAGTGTCGTAACCAAGAGTGCAGCAAGGCCCGTTGTCGTGCACCAGTTCCCGTTCGAGTCTAGCTCAAAGCGGTGTTTTCGGGTTTTACCCCTAGGTACATCTGTGCCAGAGCCGCCTCTACCTGCTCGTATCCAGACAGGGATGTATTGCTCGGAAAACTCACAAAGTCTCTACAATACCAAAATTCTAGGAAGTTCTTCTATACTAATCCTCAAAGTTCATCTTAGGTCTATGTGCTCTAATCAGAGTTTATCTAAATCTAGCTTCCAAGGTTTGTACTAAACTTCCTTTGATACCAACTGTAACGCCCCGACCCCAGCTACCCAGAGTCGGTGCATTACTTCGTAACATTGGCATGATCACAAGAAAGATCAAATCTCGAAAGACCGATTGGTTTAGTAGCCTTGGAAACACTAGATATATTCATAAGTTTTACATTACATCATAAAATGAAAAACTACTACAACAACATAATGTCTCCATAATCCACACTACTATCCCCTCATAATATCCCTGCAGGTCATTCATAATTTACTTCTTCACATCCTGGGGAAAAATAAAACATAGAAAAGGGGTGAGCTCAAATGCCCAGTAAGGATAACAATATAGCGGAAACTTTCATAAATAAGAATAAACATTTAAGGCAATGCATTACTAAAACAAAAGTCTTTTAAAATTGAACTTCAACATGGTATGGCAAAAGTAAAATGAAATAATGCCATTTACTTATTCACATGGATATTCTACTAATCGAATAATCACATGCAAAAATCAATAACCACTTTCATAATGTTGGAATGCATAATGCCAGACTATCATAACCACATAGCCAAGGCCTCGTGCCAAGACTACAAATAAGATTTTGTCAAGGCCTTGTGCCAAGACACTAGTTTGTCTCATGAGACCTACCGATGCATCAAGGAGCTATAGCGGGCTCCACCCGTCACTTATTAAGTCCAATGCATTCCCATATGAAAAGGTTTAAACATAACATAAACATTCGTATTAAAACTAGCATACGAAATGTCAATACTTTCACAATAAACTATGAATGGTATAAAAATAGCACATCCACAGTCAAACATATCACAAAACCTTCAATACAATATAGAAGTTTTGTATCATAATAAATCAACTTCAAATAATCTTAAAATCCATCAAAGGATGTTGACATAGATGAAATCAAAATTCTTTTTAAAGAAATATCTCCTTTTATTTTGAAATCATTTAAGATCCATATAAAATAAAACATTTTCTTTGAAAATATTCTTATAAGCTTGTATGGGAAGCTTCGACGATTTTATAACGGCGGAAAATAACCGCACCCGCCGTATAAGTTAAAAAAAACATTCTTACCTCAATTCTGTCGAAAAGGTTAAAAAGGACCTTGTTTTGAAAACGACGGATAGATTCCTTTATAAACCTCTTATAAAAAGTCAAACAAGGGTATAAATGACTTTAACCCATATTCTTGTAAATAGTAAAAATGTTTTGAAATACATTTCGAAGAAACATGGATGTGGATGATAAAGAGATCCCAGTAGATTATTACGTATAATACAACCTCGGATAATGAAGAGATTGTGAAATAACCCTTACCTTGTACTTTTCCTTGGTTGTGGTAGGTTAACCTCCTGTATAATGGTGAAATAATTGTTATTAAATTATACAAGAATCATATACATTAATATGATATCATATATGATCTTTTAATATTGATTTGATAATAATATCTTAGTATTATCGTTGTTTCGGGTGTTAACTTACTTGTTTTCTTTCATATGTTTTGTTACGTAAGACATGTTTGTAAAGGATAGGTTGTATATTATTCATATCCAGAATGATATCAAGTCCTTAAACATCATTTTTAAATCATAAAATGATAATTACGCTTTAATGGTTACGATGGAGAATGAATCTCATCGCGTTCGTGGAGACGGTAGTCCGTACGTACACACGAGCGACAATATCATTAAAATAATATATAAATGGATGGTATATCATATATACAGAATCATTAACATGTTATATTTATTATTTACATGAGTTACACATCATTATTATACCCATCCAAATAATATTATATTGAATAACAATTACACCACGACGTGGAGACGGTAAGCCGTACGTACGCACGTATGGTGACATGTTATTCAAAGGGTGGATAGAATACTGAATATGATTGTACCATATTTATAATAACATCACAGTATATGTGAGATACTGGAGTTATTTTTTCAGAATGGTAAGAACAAAGGAAGAAGAAGTGGAAGAAGAAATGAACTTAGAAAAGGGTGGTGAAATCATTACCTCTTCTTCGGGTTCTTCCTTTTGATTTGATCAAAAGGGCTCCTTAGGTTGGCTTTCTGATCAAACTAAGGCCTCTAGGTTGTATTGAGGGATGTTGGGAGAGTATTTGGGCAGAGTTTGGCCGAACCAAAAGGCTTTGAAGGTGTGAAGAAATGAGAAGGAGGAGTGCCCTTTTATAAGAGGGGTGAGGGGCACCTTTGGAAAAGCTAGAAATATTAATTTATAATAAATTCATATTCGGTTTCTAAAGGCTCCAAAGTTGACTATTCAAATGATGAGGTGGGGATAGGTCGAAAGAAACTCATCCAATAGAATTTAGACAGGTTTGGGTACCTATATTAACCTTATCTTTAAGTATTAACTCTAAGTTAATTAGTTTCACTTTTACAATGTCTCTTTGTATTTTTATATAATATGGTTAATAAACTTACTATATACATCCAAGCGACCCCCAAGTGGTCCATTAATGAGGAACCTATAATAATATAAGTCTCTTGGCCGATCCTTAGATTTTTAGGAATTTAATATCAATTAATAATATAATATTTGTTTTAAGAACTCTTTTATGTCAATTTTGACACTATTCAATAGTTGATTTTTTTGAAACTCCTAACAGATTGATTACTTCGAACAAAGTCAATTAAATCAATCCTAATATATCATATTATCATAGAAAATTAGTTTAATTTATTAAAAGTTTCATATTATATTTATTTGGGTATTTATAATATTAATTATGTTAATTTTTTACTATTTTAGTAATTACTGCATCATCATTGTGTCATACATAAAATATATTATTTAATGTCTAAAAATTATAAATAAAATATCATTATGTAGGAAATCTTTTTAGCTTTCTAATTAATATTTACAATCGAAAATCCAACATGTATAACCCTATGTAAAAATTGTTCTTCTAAAAGATATATGCTTGTGTCATTTTTGTATTCATTTTAACTTAATTAAAATAAAGTGTCATTATCACTTACAAGTGGATCCATGGGGTCCCAAAATAGACCCAAAGATTCCCATGGTCGACCATGTATCAACCAATAGGGTTAAGACACGTTTTAGGGTAATTTAGTATTATTATAATATTATTTTTTTAACCCTTATTTACCGGATTTACCCTTTAACCATGGTAAATAAAATATTTACCGCAGTAATTATTCAAAATGTCTAAAAATAAAAGTTACCTATTTACACAATTTGAACATCCTGATTCCAAATATGGAATCCATTTTCCTAAATTCTAAACACAGAAGTGGCAGAAATTAATTTAAAATTAATTCCCGCTGTCAAAACAAAAAGCGTGTTTTTAAGAGATAATAACTATCAAAAGATTGACACTTGTTTATGTTCGGTTTAATTGTAAAATTATGTCCAATGACCAACATTATATTAAATGGTAAAAATATATTCTAAATATACTTTAAAATCACTAAAATTCATAATTTATCACTATTAATTATTTTGATTAAAAAAGTTGTTTTTAATTAAAATTTAGTAATTTTCACTATTCATCAAAATATGAAAGTTATCCGAAAAGTACCAAAATTTCACCTTAGTCTAAATTTGATATTCCGAATCCAAAAATGAAGTCCATTTTAAAATATAAAATATATATAACTTCAAAAAGTAGTTATTACTATTCGTAACAACTAGTTTGATTGGTTACGGTGTGTTAGAACTCGAAGTTGCGTACAACACACGCTACTGTTTTATCCAAACGAAAGCGTACCGTGGACGCTTGGGATGTTTCATTTTAAATTTTTTGATGTCTCCATTTATTCAAAAAGTTTAAAATATTGTATTTAAAAAGGTTTCACTATTAGAAGTTGATAAAAGTGAAATACTGAAAATGAATTTGTTCTTGCATTATGACTAAGAAACTTATAATAGGGATTCTAAAATTATAAGGATTATATAAAGTTCAAAATGTAGTTAATACTATTCATGACCTCTTTTAATGGTGTGATTGAACTCGGTGTTGCGTGTAGTGCAAGTTATTGAATTATTTTTAAGAAATAACACACTCTGAAATCCTGGGGTGTTACATGGCACCTTATGAGGCTTTGTATGGTAGGCCATGCCGATCACCCTTATGTTGGTTGGAGGTAGGTGTGGTAGCATTGCTGGGACATCGTCTCATTCAAGAGACCAATGAGTAGATAGAGTTGATTCGGAAGAGGAGGGCTACTACGTAGTGCCAAAAAACAGTCGTATTCTTATCAATGGAGATGACCTATGGAGTTTGAGGTCAGGAATCAGGTTTTTCTTCATGTCTCACTGAGGTTGGGACACAATAGGATTATGAGATAGGGTAATATTTTTCTATGGTATGTCATGCTATTTGAGGTGATGGAGATAGTTGGGCTGGTTGCCTATCGGTTGTAGTAACCTCATAGGTACCGAGCTATGCACGACGTTTTCCACGTTTCTCAGCTCCGATGTTACTTTTCAGACCTGTATCATACTATCCAACCTGAGGAAGTCGAGTTGGAGGTCAAGGAATCTTTTGAGGAGGATCCTATCCGGATTGTTGATCGCAGTAAAAAGGTTCTCTATGGCCGATCTGTTCCTTTGGTACAGGTGCTACGGTAGCACGGGAGGGTATAGGTCAAGACTTGGGAGAGGGAGGCTAATGTACAATCATAGTGGATAGAGTTGTTTGAGTTTTCTTCTTCTATGATGTTATAGGGAAATTCAGGGACAAATTTCATTAATGGGTGAAGTTTGTAAGAACCTGGTTCTTCTTATCAGGTATATTTTTCATTTTTTTGGAGTTTTTGAGAAAGGAGGAGTTTCTGGAAAATTTTGTAGTACACGCCATGTACTTCATGACCGCACGTCGTGTACTTCATTGCCGCAGGAGGCCATGTGTTGGTCATGATCCGACCACACACACAATCATGTGGGGTGACTTCGAGGCCGCTTAACGAGTAGTACCGAAAAGGCGATTACACACCGTGTACTCCAAAATTACACCCCATGTACTTTCATTTTTTTAATTAAACGCACAGGGGTCATGTCTAATAGACAGAAACCACTCCTTCTAGGTTTTGTTCATCTGAGAGCATCGAGCATCCATGGATCATCGACAAGCCCTCGATCCCCTATCAACCATCCGATTCGAGCACTGTTGATTGCGTTGGAATCACATCCGTGAGTTCTCTCTTCTACTTGAGAATAGTTTTCCAATTTCTCTTCTTTCTCATGTTGTTGTGGGTTGAATGTTATGGACATTTTCTTAGATCTAAAATGTTCAAAGGATATTCAAGATTCGTAGATCATGTATATCATCCTCCTAAACCTGAGGTAGGTGGTTTGTGCCTATCTGTTCGATGTCTTTGAGTATTATGTGCAAATTCCACCAATACCCTTGAAAGGGGTATTCCATGTTTTTCGTATTACCCCTGTTGTTTTCCTGGCATGCTTGTATGCCTATGTAGAGGTAATTTGGATATCTTTTATGTTGATTGTTATGCCTTGGATGTTATTCTCATTCCTTGATCTATTTAGGACTGTTTGGTCCTGTTTATCATGTTGGCCGTTTACATGTTTGCCATGCCCTGTGGCTATAGGATGGAGTGTTGTTTTTCTGACATGCGTGAGATGATATAGAATGGTTAGACATGTAGTTCTGCTGGTTTACTTTGCCCATATATCATTACAATGTTTTTTCAATACATGGTGCCGTGAGAACATGGTTTTATGGACTATAAGAGCATATACCGAGGGATCTTACTCAGAGAGTATTTGGACATTATAGACCCTAAGAGGATAGACCGAGTGATCTTTCTCAGAGAGTATTTTGACATTACATACTATAGGGGGATAGACCAAGTGAGCTTCCTCAGATATTGTTTGAGCATTATAGACAATGAGGGGGATATGCAGAGTGATCATCCTTAGAGATTATTTGTTTACTTGAATTACCTTGAACCACTTCAAGCTATAATGGGAATTGACTAGGTGAGCTTCCTCAGAGAGTCTGTGAAATACCATGGTCTATAAGAGGGATTGATCGAGTGAGCTTACTAATAGAGTCTCTCAACCTTGGGGATATAAGGGGAATTTTCCTTTTGTGCTTCCTTAGAGAGTCCCTGACTACCATAGACTATAAGGGGAATTGACCGAGTGACCATCCTCATAGAGTCTTATAATATTCATATGGCCAAACAAGAGTGGATAGGCTGAGTGTGCTACCCAGATGGTTGTTGGTACTTGTTAGGTAGGAACAGAGGGGATGGATGTGGGAACCTTCCAGAGGATACCTATTTGTGTTTATCTTCTTGTTAGCTGTTGAAGGATATTGAAACTCTGGATTGTTACTGCTGAATACTTTCCTGTTTACTGCATTCTATACTTTACCTTCCATGTATATTCACTGACTGTTAGGTACCGATTTCGTGGTGGTTGCCTGCTGGGATTTGTCTTACACCCTCTTTGGGCCATGCTTTTGGGCCCAAATACACTATGTTGTTGCAGGTATAGATAAGGGAAAACACCCTTCTACTTCACATACTTGAATTGCTATGGTGCTGGAGAGAATGGGACTAATCCTAGGCTTGCAATGCTGAGGATCTCTTTATCTATTTCTTTTGTACATGGTTTAGTACTTTTTGTTTTCAGCATTGTGACTTGTTTTGATGTTTTCCTAGACATATATACCACACATCATTTATATATGTTCTCCATTTGTTTACACTTTTAGTCTTCCACTATTTACTCTTGTATGAATGTTAACTTCTTATGCTATTTCTTTTGTTTATATTCTGTTGTGTAATATTCCAATGAGGGCATAGTTTCCCCACTAACACACTCAAAGCCCTCACTGCTAGCCAGCAGGCTCTGGATTTTAGGGAAATGTACTTGAGACCATGTGACCAACTGGTTATGGGGTGATTTTTGGTGGCTTCTGGAACCAGGATGTTACACCGTGGAAGGTTCCCATATGTTTTTGAGATATATTTTAGGACTCTTGGGTTTTCTGATCACAATGAGATTATTCATGGGATTCTAATTGGGATTTGTGAGTGATAAGTCATAGTTTTGATTAGGTCCTTGTATGGACATCAGATATTATGAGATGTATTTTGATGATTGACAGGTGCATGGGGGGCTATGTAGGGGTGTGCAAGGGGGTTGTGTATGGGGTTCAAGGAGGGTATGGGGGTTCAAGGGGGTGAAAGGAGGATACATAATTAGAAACCATAGTTATATTTAGATTCTATGTCAATGAAATATAATTTCTCTAAAAGGGTATGTAAATGTACCACCTACATAATGTTTATTGAAGCTTATGAGAAATTTATATCACCTTTCAATAGAAAATTGTCTATAAATTAATATGTATTGAAAAAGGATTGTTTTTTAGGTGGGTGATATTATAGAAGATTCATTTTCACTAGAAAAATAATATTTGACCTCTAGGGATGTCAATGATTTATTGGTGGCTGTTAATGATAATCGTATTAAAGAACTTGATAGTTCGTTTATAAAGGCTAAGAAAGTGTATAGAGATCTAATTCTAATGTTACAAAATGGAATTGATGAAATTCTAAAATCTCTTGAATATGATATGTATTATCTAAATATATAATTATTGGAGTAAGAGGAAAATTGATAAATGAATAATTCACCAAAGCTGAACCATTACATGTTTAAAAAAAATAAGAGTAGCTACCAGACAAACTAATGATGATAATATTACTAAAAAAGACTTAGAATTGTGTCAAAATAACTTTAGTTGACTAAATAATTTTTTCACTATAAGCTCTTGGAGGAATGTGACAGAATATCATGATAAATCTATTGGTACTCACGTATATATATATCTATTACCCATTGTTTAAAAACAAAATTTGTACAAATATGGGTTTGATTAAATAATGATAATCCATAAATATCATCCTATTTATCTAGGAGCATGAATAAAATACTTGGATATCTCAATAAAGATCAATAACATATTGGTGTAGTCCAAAAATAGAAAGAAAGAAAAACTAGATATACTACGTACAATAGAAAGAGAAGGTGATTTATTTGTTAATAATAGTGATACTAGACATTTGGATAGAAGAATAGTGAATGTTGGCATAATAAGGTCATGATTGATGGATAAGAATAGGATGTTGAAATAGAGATGAACTGCCTACACTATTGAAGAATAGTCTAGATCTTGGACCATTGAAAATTGGAAATTAACGTCATGAATGATGGAAGTGATATAAAGTAATAAATAGAATCAATTCAGGATAGGAATCGTAGAATTAATTTATTTAAAGATATCCTAGAAGAGGAAGAGTAATACTGACTTCTAAATAAATTTATTCTAAATTATACCAATGATATCCAAGAATAAATACTAGTGCATGAAGGGGGGAGTTCTGGGGGCTGAGGGTAGTGGTGCTGGGGGGCTGGTGGTGGGGGCAGTGGGGGTGTAGGTGGGGGGGGACTGGGTGGAGGGGATGGGGGAGTGGTTCATGGGGCTGGTGCAGGGGGTCGGTGCAGGGGAGATATGGGTGGTTGCTAGGGGGCTAGGAGGCTGGGTGGAGGGGCTAGGGGGAGTGTTGTAGGGGGTCTGGTGTTGGGGGAGTGCAGAGGGAAGTCGGCTGGGGGTGTAGGGGGGATTGTGGAAGGGTGGTGGTGGTGGTGGGAGTGGGGTGTGGAGCTGGTGCTGGAGGGGGGATCTAGGGGCTGGTGCTGGAGGGGGAAAACTATTTTTAAACCTAAACCATTGATTCCTAAACAATTAGATTCTAAAAAATCATAGGAAATCTAAATAACCATCAGTATAACCTGAAAAATCAGAGCTGGATAATGAGTGAATAGGGTAGGGAATGTTTAAATTCAACTGGATGAACATGGATAAATTGTTGATGGGTGTTAAAATCTAGAGAATAATGATTTTATATATTAAATAGAGAGAAATTTGACATCTTGGAAGTCTATTTCTAAATATTATTATATTATTTATGGGAGAGTGTGAGGAAAATGTAGGAGATTCTAGAGTTTAGATAAAGACATAACTTTTTTCAATGATATACACATGTAACACATCAAATGAATAGTGAGATTGATCTTTCTTATCGACACTAGAATAATAGGTGGAAGATTGCCTTGATGTGTCCATTAGATAAATAACCTCATTCCCTCTTATAAATAGATTGATCTCAAACAATATTATATTATATCCTAATGGTTTTTGATCAGTTAAATTTTTTATATGGTGATGGTGTTTAGACAACTATGGTGTGGTTGATGAGACATTCCCCCATCAAAATCCGTGGATTTAAATGATTTTTTTTTCATTTCTCAAGTGTGATTTTCATGAAATCAAATTGTTTCCGTATGAGTAGTAGATTTTTATACATGTTCCTTTAAATTATATCATGGATTTGTCTATAAATTTGGATTACACATAATAATACCACAATTTTCATTAATTTATAATATGATTTAGGGTAGTTTGGGGTGATAAATGAATTATTAAGCATTATCAATTACTATGGGTAGGTGAATGTAGCTTATCTAAAATCATTTTATTCACTACCTAACCTAACACACTAAACAGATAGTGAATGGATTGAGATCTTGGGTCATTCCAGGGTCTTATTAGGGGGTGAATTTTTTTATAAGAGAATATTATATAATTAATGAGAGAATTACATAGGGGAACCCTTTACTATATTCATAATTTTTCACTTTTATTTTCTTTCTTCCATGAACTTGTGATTATACTCCTCCATTATTTCATTATTTTAAAATTAAGAATGTTATATTAGTGTAGGTGTGAGGATAATTAATGATTATATCCTTCCATGGAATTGTGGTTCCCTCTCTCTTCTCACCAAACAATTTCGTATTTTTAATTTTCTATTGTAGTACATTTTAATATTGGAATTGAAAATTTGTGGAAATTGTGTTTTGAGGTCTTAATAAGATATACATATTGATTTATAAATCACTGGGGGTTTTTATGCTACACTTTGATAAGCCATTTGGAATCATGCTTTTTTAAGGGCATTATTATTGAAGACTACCTGTTAATGCCTATCTGATAGAAAGATCCAAATTTCTGTTCCACAAAATCATGCTTAGTTTTTAATCATCATTTGATTAACTTGGACAGTGGGCTGGGAAATGCTTATTTCCTTGACAATCGGGTTGGTCAGATAGGAATATTAAGACTTTTTTTTGATGAAGTGAAACACTTCTAATTATGGAAAATAGGAAAAAGAGGATGTTGCAACATGATTTTTTGTATTTCTTGTATGGATTTTTGATGAGCTCTCTGTCTCATATGCTGAGTCCTTTTCCTCATTATATAAATATTTATTATAATTCATGTTTGTATCACCATTCAATTACTTGAGGGCCCATTCTCATTGCACCTCATGTTTTCACTGTATCTTGAGCCTTCAATTTGTTTCCTGGGGTATGGGTTAGAAAACAAACTCTTTCATTTTTTCATTTTTACAGTTCATTCATTTACCATTGAATATTTTTTTATCCGAAATTGTGAGCTTAAAATGGGTGTTGTGATGCTAGTGGTCTACAGTTTTTATTGCCAGCTTCAAAAGGTAAATTTCGACTTCTGATTGTCTTCCCGGTCAAGTTCATATTTTTAATTGTTATCATTAGTATATGTTAACCTTTTTAATTCTTATTGTATATGATAGAAGATTTTTAATATCACAATTTATTGCAAGAACAATTTTTCCATTAGGGGAGGGGGGTTTTGCATGGGGTGTCTAAGATGGTGTTGGGGTTTGGGGGTCTGGGTTTTCCAGGGGGAGGGGTCTAGGGAGTGTCCAGGAGGTGTGGGGGGGGACTTTGTAGAGGGAGGGGTGTCCCGGAGGGTGGGGTGTCCTAAGGAGTGTCCATGAGGGGGGAATGTACATGGGGTGTCTAGGAGTGGGTTGGGGTCTGGGGGTATCAGTAGGGAGGTGGTCTATGGAGTGTCTGGGAGGTGGTGGGGCTATCCAGAGGGGTGTCTGGGGGGGGTGTTCCAAGGGAGTGTCCAAGAGGGATGGGTGTGAAGGGTGAGGGGTGAAAGGGGTAGGGGGGAGGGGTGAAAGGTGGGGAGGTAGTGTGTTAGGCACAAGTGGGGGTGAATGGGTGGAGGGTGGTGGGGTAAAGGGGGTGAAAGAGATTCATGATAAAGACTAAAAAAACATCATGAGTTTTTGGGAATAATATTGATGATGTTGATTTGATGTTTGGGTTATTCATCATATATTAAATCATTATTATTTGAGCTGAATGAGTGATGTTTGAAAAATAAAGATCTTTATAAATGATCCTTTTATTTAGTATTAGGATGTAAATATCAATATGAAAATTATTTGTTCATTGTTGATTATGGATTCACGTATCATTTATCATGTATAGCTGACACATTGATCACATATATATAATAAGTCGTTATATCTCATTTCATTTCCCACTATTTTCATACAGATGGATTCTTATGGTGATGCCAGTTCTATCCACCACCATCGAATACTGTGATATCAACATCAGGACTGGATAAGGTTTATTCTCTTTTTATTCTTTGGGCCTATTTTATTTAGGGTTTTTTTGGGTTCCATATATTTTTGTAGTGCGTTTTGGATTTTCTTGAGGTGGATTCGAGTCATCATTGGAAAAGTCTTACATTTCTAGTCATAGGTTGTTATATACATATACAAGTTCCCCTTTTATATATATTCACCCATGGAAGTATGAATATATTTATTTGGGCTATGTGTGATTATATATAGATATGAAAAATGCATGCACGTGTAAGTGTAAAGGGGTATATCCAAGTATAAACATATATCTAATGACCCCCTTGTGCATATTTTACCATGAAAATATGTAAATTGGTTTTAGATTCCCTTATATATATGTGATGTTAGATATGTGTGCAAGAGGAAAAAATAATGATTTGAGTTTTCATCCTCAAAAGAAAACGTTCCTTGAGGTTGAGGTTGGTTCCCTCTACCTAAACCTTCAATTTGATTTCAATAATTGCCTGATTGATTTGAAAACATTTTCACATAATTTGTTTCTTGTTTTAGAAAAGGGTTTTCTAAAAACCAATAGAATTGACAAGGAAGAATATGAATATAGTCCTGAAACATATTTATAGACATTTTATTTTCAATGAATTAAGAGTTTACTTCATCTAACAAAAATGACGGTATCATCCACAGACATCAGTTGAGATTTTCCCAGTAGAAGGTTCCAGAACCGAAATAGAGCTTCATTTCCTTCATGGATGTTCTTATTAATATTTCTATAATGGTTATATTGAGAAGTGTGAATAATTATAGGGATAGGGTATCTCTTTGCGTTGTCCCCAAACATATTTTAAGAATCTGAAGTTCTTCCCCATGAAATAAATAGACATCCATGGTATAAACTAAATCTCCGAAAAAGAGTATTAATAAATCCACTAGAAAAACCCTTGCATGATAACACCTCGATGATGAAATACCATTCTACATGATTATAGGTTTTCTCTATGTCCAACATTATTGAAATATTGGATCCAGTCTCCATTTTTTTCAAATCACCAATCATCTCTTGTGAAAACCGATAGCACCGTGGATTGTCCTGCCACTCACAATCCCATATTGGTCATCTAAAATTTTTTAAGGTGGATGCTGGGATAGATGCATGTTAAACACACTAGACCAAACATTATATGAAATGTTACAATGGGTGATTGGTCTCTATTGAATCAATGAAAAATGATCTATATGTTTAGGGATATAAACCAGGGATGTGGATCTGTTCATGTATAGGATTCTTCCACCCTAGAAGATGTAATGAAGCATTGCCACTATATATTTATTAACTAGTTCCCATATGGGAATATAGAATAAAACATGATAACCATCGGGACAGGGTGTGTTATAATTGTAATGATAAATAACCAACTCATGTATCTCATGCTCCTCCGAAACTAACCCCAATATGAAATTATCACTAATAGTCACTACTCTGGGTAAGACTTCAAAGAGCTCTTCCGAAAAACTCAGATAGTCACTAAGCATGCAAAAATGGTCCCTGTAAGAAGAGATTTAAATTCGCATCATCCATTCCTCTTACATCTTCGTGATCAATAGAGAATGAACCATCCTACCATAGTATATTGGGTGTGGTAATTCTCTACTTATCTTTGAGTAAATCTTGAAAAAGTGTCATGTTTTTGTCTCATTTTTCAGGGAAGGTGAACCAGGATTTATTATGAGTTGATAATTCATGGTACATGAGATTTTTCACCAATATATTCTTATTTTGAATAATGTATTTAAAAATAACATCATCCCATCCTTTCTTGGAAGATGGCTGGCAGAGGGGAGGGAAAACATGCAAGTGGGTTTTCCTTAAGGGGTTGTCTACTGGGAAGGGGGAGGGGCAGGGGGAGGGTGGAGGGGAAGGGGGCAGGGGGAGGTGGAAGGGGATGGGTGTGAGGAGGGAATAGGGACAGGGGGCAAGGGTAGGGGCAGGGAGCAGGGGGAGGGAGCAGTGAAGTGGGGTGTTCTGGAAGGCATGGGGTTGGGGGTGGTCTGGAGGGGGGTGGTATGTAGGGAGGTCTACTGGGCAGGGGGAGGGGGGAGGGTGTAGGTTGGAGGGGTGCATGTATGGTGGTGGTATATAGGGTAGGGGGTTGGGGTAGGGTAGGGGGTGGGGCAGGGGCAGGGGCATGGTGAAGGGGGAGGGGGGCTGGGGGTGGGTGGTGGGGGAAGGGGGCTGGGGGAGTGGGGAGGTCTGCAGAGCTGGGGGCTTTGGGTGGTCTGCAGGGGGTATATTTTGTAGGGGGAGGGTGAAATTTGGATTCAAGGGGGATAGGGTGGTGGTATTTTTGGAATGGGGGTGCAATGGGGTGGATCAGTGGGGCAGAGGGTGAAGAGGGTAGTGGGGGAGTAAAAATAGAAAGGGGAGGGGCGAGGGGTCTGTAGGGATGGGGGTGGTCCGCAGGGGGGTTTGATGGGTAGGGAGACAGGAGGTTACAGGTGGGATGCAAGGGGGGATAGGGTGGTGGTCTGTAGGGCATGGAGTTCAAGGGGGTTGGAGTAGTGGGCATGGACTGAATGCGGGGGAGTGAGGGGAGGGAAAACATGGAGGGGTAGGGTGCAGGGGGGAGGGGGTGAGGGGGTCATTAGGGCAGTGGGGAGGGTGCAGGTACGGTGCAGGGGGGAGGGGGAGAGGTAGGGGTGGGTGAAAGGTGGTGGGGCAGTGGGGCATGGGGTGTATTTAATCCCTATTGGTTTATTTAATCATAGATAAGGTAGAATAACCATTACAATCCATTTCTAACTCCCCCATTTCTTCATTATTAGGTTTCTTCAAGTATGACCTCATATTTACCATAGATTTATTTCAGTAAATCATGGCTTGTTATCACTTCAAACAAATCAGATTTTCTATGATACCACTAGTTGTTGTTGGTATAGCTTTGACATCTTCTCTTTTAAGAATCATGGACCTTATATCCACTTTTTTCCATATAACTTATAATGATGGATTTGGATCATGTAATCTATTTTCATTTTGGTGGGATGATTCCACTACCACATTGCACGAAATTACCCGTACGTAGCTAGATTCAATATGATATTTTAAAATAAATTATATATATAAAAATACACCACATTTTTTCAAGACTCTGTAGATATATATTTCTTTCTTCTACATTTTGGTAAACTCTGAACAATGAACAACCACTTTTGTGATTCATATTTTACAGAAAATAACTCAATGACATGTTTTAATTATAGAATAGCCTTCCAAGAGAGTCTATTGATCAAGGAAATCACTTCATATATTATGGTATCTTTCGACATTCAATGTTCCTAATTTCTATTTTTATACAATATCATTAATTTATTTATAGATTCATGTTTTTGTTTAACTATAAGGTTGTCGATGTATCAACCATGTTTTTTTTGTGCTAGGCAAGGATAATAGTTTGGATCATTCATATATAAATGACTCAACTATCTATCCCTAATAAACATTATCGATAATGAAAATATTATAATACCATATAGTAGAATACAATTGACAATTGAGATGACCATTCCCTAAAAAAACCATCCTAATTGCTTTTGACAATCTGTCCAGGAAAGAGGGGGTATGTCTAGGGTGTGGTTTGGGGGGGGGGGGGGGGGCGGGGTCAGGCTGGCTGGCCGGGGGTGGGGGGCTGTCCAGGGGGTCTCCAAGATGGGGTGGTGCAAGGGGGTGCAAGGGGGTATGTATGAAGTGGAGAGGGGATCTGTCTAGGAAGGAGGGGGTCTGTCCAGGTGGGGGGTCCATCCAGGAGGGGGGTTGTATAAGGGTATGCCCAGGAGGAGGTGCATGGTGGGTATATAGGTGGGGGGTGAAAGTGGGTATACAGGTAGTGGGGGAGGAGGTATGTCCAGGAAAGAGGGGGTCAGTCCAGGATGGGGGTGTCCAAGGGGGTGAAAGGTGGGTAAGCAGGTGGGGTGGGGTGCAAGGGGGTCTGCAGGGGGGAGGGGTTTGCAGAGGGGTGGGGTAGGGGGTGTTGATCCATGGAGGTGGCTGAGCGTCTATCCAAGGTGGGGTGGGGGTATTTCTAGGTGGAAGGGGAGGGGGTGCAGGGGGTGTGGCATAACTGGATTTCAATGTACACAACCAACATCGACAATTTTACAAAAATTCATTCAAGGTAATAATATTGACATATGATGTAAATAATAGGAATCATAAATAAATACTTGCCTATGAAAATGAGGTACGAACCATGTTGGATTTTTAAGCATTTACAATCAACAAGCTTAACATTCTGACATGTCTTCCTCCAGTTTCTATCTTTGGCAAAATAATCTAATTTTTTTTTGAATTTGAAGTTTCAAATAATTAAATAACATTGAATCAGCTGCTACATTCATTTGCACACTAAAACATATGTTATAAATGTATGTCGTTTTGAGTATTAATGTATTTTATAAAACACTAGATTAAATTTATTGTCTTTTAATCTACATTTCACTTGGATAAAAAATAGGGTATTGATCCTGGATACTAGGTTATAGGGTTTTCCATAACTAGACATCAAAGAAATACAACATCATTGAACAAAGAATCAGCAGAATATTTTGGAGTAGTGGATCATTTTATTCTATCCTAGTTAATAGTTTCTTCTTCTTGTACTGAATATCACTTTGGATAGATGTTTTTAAAAACTGGGTTATGTTTTCTGTTTAACCATTCAATGATGTATTTTATTTCACCAGTATTTTTTTATATCCTTGAAACATGTATTTTAGGGGTCTCCCTGTATTTGATAGGGTTGTCTTTTAGGAGGGCGGGGGGGGGGGGGGGGGGGCTATTCGGGAGGGAGGAGCGAAAGGGGGGTCTATAAGGGGGAAGGGTAGGGGTGTCTATCTAGGATAGGATGTATGTCCAGCGGTTCAATGGGGGTCTCCATCAAGGAGGGGTGTACATGGGAGCAGGGTCTGTCTAGGCTGAAGGGGGACTATTAGGGGTGAAAGGGGGTCTATCTAGCATGCAAGGGGGTCTATCCAGGAGGGGGTGCAAGGGGGGGGGGGGGTCTTCAGTAGGGGTGTTAAAGGGGGGTGGGGTTTGCAGGGGGGTCTATCCAGGGGTGCATGGGGGTCTGTAGGGGGGAGGGGGTCTGTCAGGGGAGCAAGGGGGTCTGCAAGTATAATGGGGGTAGGGGCTGTGTGTCCAGGTGCAAGGGGGTCTGACAGGGGTGCAATGGGGTCTGACAGGGTGTGGGGGGTCTGTCTACGGAGCAATACAGGGTGAAAGGGGGTCTATCCAGGGGTGCATGGGGGGTCTGTCCAGGGCTGCAAGGGGGGACTACCGGGGTGCAATGGGGGGGGGGGGGCTCTATCAATGGGTTCTGGGGGGGTTTCCAGGGTGAAATCAAGGGTTCAAGGGGTGTCTATCTAGGGGTGCAGGGAGGAGTTGTTGTCTAGAGTACAATAAAGGGTTCAAGGGGATGTATCCAGGTTTGCAAGGGGATCTATAGGGGTTTAAGGGGGTCTTTCCAAGGGTTCAGGGGGGGGGGGTCTGTCCCGGGGTGCAAGGGGTCTGTCTCAGGTGTAGGGGGTCTATCTGGGGAGGGGGAGAGGAGGGGGGGAGGGGTTGTAGGGGGTTATTTCCTGGGGGTTGGGTCTGTCCGGGGGGGGGGGGGGGTATGAAATTGGATGGTTTTATCCCTAGTTTAAAACTGTGGATATAACCCTATATCCATGGTTTTAACCGTTTCTAAAATCCTTATCGCCATGGTTTGAACCATGGATAAAGCCCTATAGCCATAGTTAATTGATCTGTGGCTGATATTGGCATGTCTATAGGGATATAGCCACACCTCAAACCATGTCTATAGGTCTATAGCCATGTTGGAACAGTGGCTATATCCCTATAGACACGGTTTGAAATTGTGGCTATAGGGTTCGTCCTATAACCATTCCAATACCAACCACGGTTCAATGAACATTTTCTATAACCTATAACCATGGTTATTGGGCTTATATCCATGGTTCTAAACCGTGTCTATAGCCTAAATTTCTAGTAGTGAGATAAACTTATTTTTAGTTATTTTAAATTATCTTCACATTCCTCCATCAATAAGAACATAACTCTTTTCTATGTCAACATGGTTAGTGGATTATATAATTTGGGAAAAATCATTCACAAAACCTTGATAAAATCTATCCAAACAATGAAAACTATTCTTCTCAGTTATCATAGTTTATAGTGAGTAATTATCAATAACTTTAAATTTTTCTAGATACAAAAATATACTCTCTCAATTTTTACCAAAAAATGAAATTTTCTAAATCCAAAATTCACACTTGGAAAAATTTTCATAATACTTCTCCTTTCTTAGGGTCATTAGTAAAAATCTCAAGTGATTTTCATTATCTTCCACTCTCTTCAAATAAATATGAATTGAATCTATAAATACTACCATAAAATTATCAAAATATTATATAAATAAACTATTCATTAGATCCATGATGATAGAGGGTGCATTAGTAAGACCAAAAAAATCAATATATTTTAATAGTGTCCATACCTTATATGGATTGTTGTATTTTGTATGTCATACTTCCTGACCCTTAACTGATGATATCGTAAATAATGATCAATCTTGGTAATGAATTTTACTCTGTATAGTTGGTTGAATAAGACATCAATACATGGAGAAGGATATTTTTTCATGAAAGTGACGTTGTTATGTTCTCAATAATCAACCTAGAGTCTCATTGATCCATCTTTATTCTTAACAAATAGAACATGTGCTCCACATAATTACATAATATATCATATGAATCCATTATCAATATTCTCTTCAAGTTGCTTATCTAATTCATACAAATCAATTTGGTCCATTCTATATGGTTTCCTGGAAATAGACATAGCACGTAGTATGATTTATATTGAAAACTTAACATCAATATTTGGTGGAAGACCTTGTAATTAATTTAAAAATACAAAATTAAAATCTCGTATAATCAGATTATTAATTATTATGATTATACTCCCAACCATCTACATAGATAACCTTATTTTGTAAGAATCAATATCCATAAGGTGAAAAAATGTCAACTGTAAGGTTATATTCATCCTTATAATGAAGGATTATCATAGATTTATCTGTAATATTAAATGTTACATCCCTTTCTTGTCCAATGATATTTGATCCAAAGAGATAAAGATATTTTATTTCATGAAACACATCAACTTTATACTATAGGAAGGATAACATGATTTCCAGGAATAGGATTCCCACAAACATTAAGAAGATAATAATTATAAACTTTTTATTTGACTATTGTGCTATTAGGAGTTGTCACAGATAAATCAACATATAATTGTTGAGGAAATGTGAAGATACTCATGGAAAAATCTTTAGAAATAACAGATTTGTAGGATCAAGAATCTAATAAAACATTTTCTACATTAGAGGGAACGATAAGTGAACCATTTCCCATTTTATTAGCATTCTTCAAATTGATGATAGTTATTGCATTTGACATCCATTTTCGTTGGCCATAAGGGTTTGGTGATGTCAATTATCATTAAAAATAGTCAGATTAGGGAATTGATTGGAATAATTCCCTATTTCCATGAACATGTACCATTGTTGTGTAGGAGTTTCATTCTATGTAGCCTTTATTTATTCTAATCATAGGACATCATTATCCCATCATGTGTACATTCATCTTCCCAATGAACATCCCTTCCACACCTAAAAAATTTTATAGTACATTTATGGAAATTTCCTCAATGTTTCTTTCCACACATTGAGCATAAATGAAAACACATCCCATTTTTAGAGTGGTCTTTATATTTTACCTTATATTACGTTTTTCTCTTCTTATCAAAACAATTGGACTGATGGCTTAATCCAATCTTCATATCAACTTTGATAGCACATCGAATAATTTCCTAATATAAACTGAAGTCCCTTATGACTAATTCCCTTTCAGAGACTTGGTTTTATGCCACTAAAGAATCGATCAATTTTATTCTATAGATTGATAATAATTCCACATGTGTCAATTTCATGTCTTATAAAAGTTTCTTTATAGGTAACAAAAGATTAATCATCCCTTTTCAAAAGTTCATGGATGTCCATCACCATATTTGTTTGAATAATGTGGTGAAATTACTAATTGAAAAATAAATTCTTTAACACATCCCATACAGTGTATTGAATATCTTTTATGCTCCTTGTATTCTTGATAAGGTTCCACCACTGAATAGATTCACCTTCAAAATGATATAATGATAAGATGAAATTATATTTTTCTAAACATTTGAGAAATAAAAATATATTTCCAGTGGTACTGATCTAAAGTTTATCCACAAATAGATCATAATACTAACTATAATAAAGTTGATGTTTCCTTATAAAGGACACAATAGAATCTTATTCCCTTCACTTCCCATTTAAAATTATTATATGATTCATAGCTTAACAATGGTTTGTGATCATAGTTATAATATTTTTCATTCCAGCTCCCATAACATTTGGTTTCTCATGAGGACTATCATTTCATTTCCCATGACATTCATTATTAACATGATTCTATTGAGTTCAATCCATTGACTAAAACCAAAAATTGTATTTTGATAAACACTAATCATAATGAAAAAACCATAAAATTGAGAATAAATTTTCAATTTAGGAAACTACGTATTATCCGAGGTTTTTCATGATCAATTATGAAACACATGGATAGTATCCTAATCATTGACATATCAAATGGGTTATTACAATGGTATTCTATTCATAGTGTCCAATGGTTAAGTATACAATTCCTCTTATACAAACTATAATGACCCAAACTATACATACCTAGAAATTAAATCATATTTGAAAAATATTCATTAAAAAATACAACAAATACATGAAACACCATATTGAAAGAGTGTCTTTAGAATCATCGAAACATAAAAAAAATTTCATAAGACATATTCATTGTCTCTCACATATATCATCATTACTATAACACTTTTTGACATATCATACTTAATACCCTTCCACATGACATAGGTAAAGGAAACATATGAAAGGGTGAGCTCAGATGCTCAGTAAGGGTAAACATATGATATATCAATCATGATATAGTCATAATACATTAGAATACTTCAATTGAAAATATTATACTGTATATGTATGTTCGTGATATCATTCAATGGGATTAATAAAATAATTTTATAATAATCAATTAATGTAATCTAAAAATTAATAAAATAAGACCTGAATTTTTTTGGCATAAACATAAGAATATTAAATTATATCATATGAGTCAAGGCTCATTTACAAGACCATCATAGCATACAACTTCCATTACTGTAAAGAGTTCACTCATCATTCTTTCCCAATACTACTGAACCGATATCATTTAACATTATAGAAATGTATATTTCATGATATATAACTCATTACCCAATTAATTTGAGGTATATATAGGTAAATCCCATCTTATAATTAAATCATTATTATGTGATCCCCAAAAACAGAAATTATTCATCATAGCATAACCCAATGAACAAAATTGTTTTCTTGAACCTGATTCCATTATAATCTGTATAAAAATGGATTTAATTAGTATCATTTCATCATAAATATAATCAAACATTGGTAATAATTTGGATATAAATATAAACATATTTATAGAATGTATTCTTAGATAGAAAATAATTTTGATAAAACACGTGATATTAATTCTTTGGGAAAATATAATATCCTCTTTAGAAATGTAATATTTTCCAAAAAATACCATTGAATATTAAAAGAAAATAATTTATTTGAAAATAAACTTGAATTGAGTAGAGGAATCTTAATGGAAATAATGTTTTATTAAATAATAATAATTTGTTCTTTCTTTATAATTTTAATAAAACATTCTCCTCCTACTTCTGTAGAAAAAATTCCAAATGTAGACCACATAAAAGAAAAAAATATATTTCTCTTTTATTATATAATAAATATTTACCAATTGATAAAATGTACTCAAAATAATTTTAGAATAATATATAGAATATTTTGGAATACTTAATTAGTAACCAGGGCCATGGATGACAAATAAACCATATTAAATACTTAAGTATAAACACTATATGATAATAATGAGATTGCCAAATTATCCATTACCATAGGTTTGATATCTTTCGATTGTAGCTGAACCTACTGTATAATTATTTAAAAAATGTAATTTATTTTTTCTAGTATCGATTTTAATTTTATGATACAATATATAATGATATTATAATACATCTATAAGTAACCTTATTACTCATCCATCATGTATCAAATTATTTATTTTCTTATGCATGTTTTGTCTGAGAAATTTTTTTCCCTAATTATTTTATAGTTATATCATTTTCATAATTTTATTAGTATAATATATATCATATTTAGTCATTCCATGATTTAATTATGATCATGAAGAATGAATCACATCGCATCGTGGAGACGGTAGGTTGTAAATATGCCCGAGCGGCGATATCATTCTCATAATTTTTGAATGGGATCGATGTTGATGGTATATAATATTATAAAATCAATATCATGTTACAATAGAAATATATATTTATTATTTTCATAATTAAACCCATAAAAGTATGTTGGTGGTGAAAAAAGGATTACACCACTACGTGGAGATACATAGTCATATGTACACTTGTGTGGTGATTTTGTTTTTTATAGGATGAATAGAAGACAAAATATGGTTGCTTAAAAAATATAATAACATATAATTATAAAAATTGATACAATAGTTATTACTTTATAATGTAATAACTCAAGGAGATTAATTATAAGAATAATGATGTTCGAAAGAATCGGTATAAGTGATTACCTCTTCTTCAACTTACTCCCTCTAAGTCTCCTCATAAATAACTATAATTGAAATTTTAGGAGTACAAGAACCTCTATAATCTAAATAGGGAATATTGTAAGGAAAATTGGTTTTTTATGGACGAGAATAAAGGGTAAATGATAAGTTAATATGTGATGGAGGAGGTTCCCTATTATAATTGAGGTGATTGAAACTTTTAGTGTCTCCAAATATTATTAATCTAATATAAAATCCAACACCATCCAAAAATTTCCAAAATTTTAAAATTTAAAGAATGAGATGATATAGGGTTATAATCTCATATTCCCTTAAATGTTTTATAATAATTCCAATTTAATAATTTATATTTTAATTAAATCATAGTTACCTATTTAATGTTTAATTAGGGTAAAAAATATTTTAATATTAAAATAGATTAATAATAAATTATTTTTTTTCCAATTAGACTCTAAAAACATACCATAGAAAATTTTAGACCATTTCATAATTATTATATATTTTTAAAAAATATTTTATGATTATTAAAGTATTTAATAAACATTATTTTGATAAATAATCAATAGTGTCAATTGTGAAACTATTCAGTTCATTGATTTTTTAAAATATTAACATAAAAAATTAATTTAGAAAAAATTATATTATTATATTCCTAAGAGTTATAGTTATTCATGAAAGTTAATTGGAAATATTAATTAGAAAATTTTTATATATTTTTATATTTTTAATAATATTTATTTTATATTCCCTTTCATCAAATTATTACTACAACAGTTTTTTGTAATTATTTAGTATTCTTATTTTTTGAAAAAAAATCCAAAATTAAATAATATTAAATTATAAATACCCTAGATTTAAAAATGATACTTATAATAAAATATATTGTATATATAAGCCATTATAAAAAATAAATTACTTAATAAAACATTAATGTGAAAATTTTATCATCATAATAAATAAAATAGTACATGTGTCATAATCACTTTTATAAGGCTCTAAATGGTCAATAGAACTACCCATGTATTGATGTTGTCTATATATACACATACAATTGGATTTTTTCTTGTTTTATGGTATTTTAATGGACATTACAACTTTAATGATAATTATTTTATTTACTTCTCATCAATTAAATAATTTCTATGTTATTAATGTATTTGTCTTAATGTAATTATTTATTTACTAAAAGTTAACAATAAAATATAATGATAGTTAAAAACAATTTATCTTATAGATGTGTATTGGTAATCAAATTAATCATTTGTATAACCTTATATTAATATTATATAGTTATTAGAAATTGAGTATGACATATTTATGTTTTCATTAATTAAAATTAATTAATTGTCCTAATGTCATCCTAGTAGATTCCAAAAGACACAATTTCCTCAAAAAGATGATTTATATTTAGGAAAACTCAGCCAATGATATTTTTACAAGTTTTAGAGTTATTTAATAATAATAGTTTTAAGTTTAATTGCTCATTTTACCCTTTTATAGTATTAAGGAAAATTACCAATGTTAAAATTCATGAAGCCCTAAAATATATGTAAGATTTTTAAATAACCTTGACCCATTGATTACAAATATAAAATCCAATTTTAAAAATTAAAAACATATAAGTTGTTGTAATTTATTTAAAATTTATCACATTGGTAGAAAGAGATAACGAGTTATAAAATTTAAAATATTTAAATAGATTTAAATGAATTTACATTTAAATTAATTGTAAAATTAATTCAATTAACATACATTATATTTGATGATAAAAATATATTAAATTTATATTTTAAAATTAATAAATATTATAATTTAACCATATAAATTATTTCGATGGAAAAAGATGTTTTCAATTAAAATTTAATCCCACAGTAAATTTTTATATCCAAAATCCAAAGGACAGTTTTTTTATTGTCATATAAAATTTTTTAATATGTAAATTTATTAAAATTAAAATCATTCATCATTAAATGGAGGAATATTACATTTCAAAATTATATGTTTTTATAAATCTAATAGGGTTTAGTCATACCCAATAACCAAAATATCTATTGGATGAGAATGAAAAGTATTTTATTAAGTATATAAAATATATATTTCATTAATTTAATTTACTAATATTAAACAACATAACATAAATAAAAATATATAATTGATTTATATTTTTCATTCACAATAAATTTTTATATGTTAGTTATATTGCTTTTCGCTAACCTAACAGCTAGCTTATAATGGTCATTCAATACTAAAGTAATATCACGGTTCTATAAAACTAACGATTGGGTGCAATGAAATATATTTATGAATCAAATTTATTTAACAAAATTGTTTTAAAAATACCTCTAGGTGTTATTGATAATGTTTCTCACTAATGTACCTTTGTTTATGTTTCCATGTTTCCAAAGGAACTGGACTAGTATAATTTTTCGGTGTTTGTTTGAATAATGTATTAATTATTCCATAAATGAATTTTAATGTCAATATTCAAAAATAGTGGGTCATTATGATATTTTTCAGAGAAAAAATATATTTATCCTTTAGAATGTATGATGTGAAAACCTTAATGAGAACTGTAACAACATGTCTACGGATAAGTCTACAGGAAAATAAAGGTATAAAAAATGTCATAGAATTTTTGTAATGAATATAGTGAGTTGATTACAACAAAAACATTCTTATATGGATAATACATGTTGATATGGATCTTGTATGAACTCGATTTTTCCTACGAAATACTTTGGAATATTCTTGATGATATTCCAGAGTAGTGCCTTCAGACGGCGTGCAATTCCGAGCCCCAGAGTGGCCGGAATTAAACTTTCAATGCGTTCACACTAGAAACGGAAAATAAATGCGATAACTCCTAAACAGTGATCCGGATCATGGATCCGAGTGTACTGATGGGTCCGGAATGTAGTGTTTACCCTAGGAATGACATAAAACATGTCAGCGCGGGACGTTTGGACCCCTCGCTCTCTTCTGGAACGTTAAGTGGATAAATTAATTTATTCGTTTAATGGTTAAAACTCGAGTATATATTAAACGGTAGCTCGGATTGGAATCCCAAGGGCGTGGTTGAGTTCGGAGCATGCCGTTTACCCTAGGAGGGGTGTAAGTTTCGCGGGCGTGGGTCGTTTGTGAAAAATGGCCCCAGGGGCGTTTTCGTAAGTTGGCGGCCACGAGTGCTATGTTTAATAACATTTGAACGAGGGATCATATTAAATTTCTGAGACCACCGTCATGCTTGGGATGTGGTGTTTACCCTAGGGGAGGCATATCCTCGGCCTCGTCGAGTGTTTCAGGTGAAAGATAAATTGGTGGTTAAATTAATTAAAAATTTAATAAATTTCTTTTATTTAATTCCTAACCCCACCCCTCTCCTCCCTCATTTCCCCCTCCTCTAGCAAGCCTATCCCCTCTCCTCCTCCATATACGGCTAGGCGACTCCATCATGGCGGTCCGGTGAGATGTTACCACCTCGGAGGGTGGACGACGAAGCGTCAAGCGAAACCGAACAAGGTAGGAGATTCTCGTTTTACATTTTAATCTCATAGTCCTTGTTTCAAGTTAAATTATGGCATCATTTTTTCTGTTGATCTTCGTACGGTTCACATAAATGAGTAGTATAGAATCTGAGATACCCAACTCCCCCTCAGATTTAAATTTGGAGCCCTGAGGCGTCTGCGGCTGAAAATCTAACATAGCAAGTTTTTTTATTGTTTTCCAGTGACGTTCGAGCCATCCGGGTGGTAGGGGCCGGGGTAGCGGGTATTTGGAGGCTTTGCGCGCCGGCCCAACGGTCCAGGGTGTGTTGTGCGGCGGTCTTTAGGCAGTGGCAGGCCGGTTTCCTCAAGGGCCTGCGAGTGGGGGGGGGGGGGCTCGCAGTCGAGCGGCACGACAGACTGGCGCGCAGCGGAGGCGAGAGGAGGAGCAACCACGGATGTCGTCAGGCGGAGCCGGCGGAGAGGCGCTCTAGCGCACAGCGTCGGTCGCGGCGGTCATCGCCAGCAGGTGTGGCGCTGGGGAGAAGGACTTGCCCTTGGTGAGTCGTTGCGGAGGAAGGCCGCGGTCTTTGGACCCCGGCTGCTAGACAAGACGGACCAGCATCCCGCGAGTCCTGTTCTGGAGGAAGATGACCGACAGAAGCCGGTCTGCAAGGGGGAGCAAGGACCCGCAAAGAGTGGGTCCTGCTCGAGGTGTGCGGAAGAAGAAGGAAGGCCCTCCTAGCTAGTATAGTTTTTGATTAAAAAAATAAAAAAAATAAATGAAATAAAATAAAAGGTTATAATAATAATAATAATAATATTATTATTATTATTATTATAAAATGATTTATATTTTAATAAATCATAGACCGGGTGTCGGATTTGGGCGCCGTCTACGGCAACACACTCCTTAAATTACGAAGAATAATTTGAGATGGTTTCGGGGAATTTTAATTCCCGAAATGAGGGGCTCGGAGGTGCGATGTTTCCTTAAGTGGACGAGCGTTTTTTCCGAGATTCTTCTTTTGGATGGCGCGGACGCGTCCGACATCCGTTTTGAGTTCCGTCAGCGGCATTGCGGCCCTGGAACTAAGGAGGATGTTTCCAAGGCATTTTCAGGCTTTGAGGCCGAAGGTGAGGTGCGGGCCCCACGGCCCATCTTTTGAGCTGCGTGCAGCTTTTAGCAACTTTTTCATCAGACGTCTGTTCGGGGTGTGAGAGCAGTTGTTTCTGGATGTTTTTACGAGGGGATTGCAATAGTGCAATCGGTCCACTCTAATTCGGCATGATGGTGTGGGGCCCACGAGAGCTGTTTGGGCGTCGACGGTGATTTTCCATCTTTATCACCGAGCGACCGTTTTGGACAAGTGAATAGATCATCTTGTCTGCTTTTTCGAGAGGATTGCAACGGTGTGATCCATTTGTTGTGTTTCGGGACCGGGTTGCAGGTCCCACGAAGCACCACTCGTGTGCGGTGCACCAGAATGCATCTTTTTCTCTGGATATTTGTTGCACTCAAGAGAGTAGTGCTTTTGACGTGTTTTCCTGAGGGGATCACAATGGTGCGATGTGGCCAACTATTTTCGGGGCCGAGGCTCAGGATCACGGGACGTCGTTCGGGCATGCGACAGTATTGGTGACTTTTTAGTCGGATATCTATTTGAGGCGAGTAAGTAGTAGATCTCACGTGTTTTTCCACGAGGATTACAACAGTGTGATCCGCTTGGTTGTGCGGAGCCTCTTGCGCGATCTTGTGAAATGTGTAAATGTTATGTCAGGCCTTCACGTTGACGTTGGGTGCCGTGTCCACAATAGCCCTTGGGCTGGAGACGAGGTATACTCTGGGAGTATATGGGAGCGCTTGGAGGTACGTGTGGTTTGTACTTGAGAACGTTTGTGCGCTCAGTTGGGGTTGATGTGGGGCCACACGTCGTGTGGGCCCCATATGCATGATGTGTTCTGCTTTGCGTAATTTGACCTCTCGCGACGTAGAGGGTCCCACTGTGTGATTGTTTGACAATCCGGGTGGAGTTTTTCCCCATGATTTGTGCTCGTTTGTTGACCAGCAGGGTTGAGTGGTCTCCCCCTGGTTTCATTCTCAATGGATCATCCAGTAGTGGTGCTAGTGGAACCCCGTGATGGAACATGCGCTGAAACTCTTTTGGGGTGAGTTGTTCTATAGTTGGGTGGATGCGCGATACCCACTCCATGTTCAGTTGGCCAGTGTTGTACCCTCTAGTGGAGATGGCCAGAGCAGTTCAGAGTTTTACCCTCCACCGGGGCTTGGCAGTTTGTTACTCATCGACTTCTTTGGGTTTACCCTCCAGCAGGGCTGGGCAGTGGGTTTCTCACTGAATTCTAGGGTTTTATCTTCCAGCAGATACTGGGTAGTGGTTCACCCAATGCTCTTAGGGTCTACTCTCCAGCAGAGACTGGGCAGTGGGTCGCCCGATGCACTTAGGGTCTACCCTTCAGCAGAGACTGGGCAGTGGGTAACCCGACGACCTCTTAGGGTCTACCCTCCAGTACGGCTGGGCAGTGGGTCGCCCGTCGTCTAGTTCCAGGTCTACCCTCCATCAAGGCGGGCAGTGGGTCGCTTGTTGACTTATTCTAGGTCTACCCCCCAGCGGGGCTAGGTAGTGGGTTGTCTGATGGTGTATTAAGGTCTACCCTCCAGCGGGGCTGGGCAGTGGGTCGTCGGATGCTGTATTATGGTTTACCCTCCTGCAGGGCTGGGCAGTGGGTCACCCAGTATCTTTTTATGGTTTACCCTCAAGTGGGGATATGCAGTGGGTTGCCTGATGATGTATTAGGTTTTACCGTCCAACAGGGCTGTATAGTGGGTCTCCCGATATCTGGTTATGAATTACCCTTCAGTAGGGCTGGGTAGTGGGACAGCTGTTGACATTCCAGGATCAGTCCTTCTACTAGGATAGCCTGTGGCTTTTCTCCGTGGTTACCGGAGTGGGACCCTTGTTTATATGGGTCAGTGTTGTGATGGATTTGACTTTGAGAAGACCTGTTGACTGCAGGGCAGTGACGAGGTGTGGTTGGACTTTCCCTACAACTCTCAAGTACGATGGGCACTTTCCCCACTAAGACGCATTCTAGTGACGCGATCTAAAACCGTGATGGTGAGTCAGTACCGCCCAAAGTGGATAGTGTCGATGTGTGGTGATTGAGCCCCATGGCTTGCAGTTCGGGGCAGACGTGCGGGATGCTGGGTATCGATGGAGTTTACTTTTGGGTTTTGGATACTCTTTTATTGGGCTGATATATGGGATGGAGATCCCCTTACGAGATTTTTCGGGCTTCTTGAAAGAGCATATATATGTATATACCTCGTACGAGTACCCACTCCTTGGGTTTTGGCTACTCTCCTTCCAGGAAAGGCGAAGACGCGCGGCGTATGCCACGTGCTTTCTGTGTCTAGCATCTCATGGTTGGATGAGTCTACTCTCCTACTATAGGTAGCAAAGACTCGATGAGAAGTTCATCTTCTCACCGTTTCCAGCTCCTTATGTCTGGACGAGTCTACCTTCTTTTCTCTTGTTGGGTTGAGCTGGACTCTCTGCTGTTACTCTTTACTGCACCCTCGGTTGGACTCCTTTACTTTCCCTCTTCTCTCTTCTGCTCACCCTTCAGTACCTCTTTTGTTTCTCCCTCGAGCCTTCGGGGTATCCTACTGAGTATTTATACACTCACCCATGCTTGGGCTTTGACCGCACTTGGTGTTCCCCTGTAGACGACGGACAGGTTGGTCGTGACATCAGTGAAGCATAGGAATTTGGGAGCTTGGACCGCGTGCGGTGGTCATAGCCGGGTTCCAGGTGGGAGACCCGTCGGCTGTCATTTTGTTTACCTATTGCCGGGTTGTGGAACTTTTCTGGTCGGGCGCATGTTTTTCCCATTTTTTTCATTTTTTTCACTTTACATGTATTGTTTAGAGGTCGATGCACATTTGCGGTATTTATATACCAGTTTCCCTTTTATTTACTTGTCTCTTCTTTTGCTCTACACTGTTGCATTGAGTGTGTTGCGTGTGTGTGTACAGGTGCTTAGGAAAAGGCCTCCCCGAGTTGTTGTTCCTTCAGTGCTGGTTGCCAGCCCTTGGACTATGGAGGCGGGCTTGGGGTAGTTGCGAATCGAGCCTAGGTAGGGTCGTGTCGTGGCAAAGTGGTATCAGAGGCGGTTCATTCCTTGGGACGCTGTTCGGACGTCCCTAAAAGAGGAATTGGTTGGGATTTAGGGCAACCGTGTTAACGTGTCTCGAGAGAAGCTCTCAGGCCAAGGAGTCTAGTGACGGTGCGGCGACTGGCGTGTCCATTCATCAGGACTTTGATAACCGGCTTGTCGACTCGGCATGCTGAGACATTTGTTGAAGAGAAATTTGTTTGTGAATCACATTGGACTGAGTCTTGACTATCCTTCTTGAGTCATCTCCCCATCATTTTTGTTGTTGGTATATACATATATGCTCATCTAACAGCGGCACTCCTTGATAATATTCAGGATGTCTCCACAAAGACAGTCAGCCATGATACAAGTGTTGGTTCGTGACGACAACCCTATGAGCTACGGGGCCACAATACATGACCCATCATGTGAGCCTCATTCTCAAGGTGGGCATGTAGCAGCACCCCCACCTGTGGAGCAGTAGACAGCTTCAATAGAGCAGGCGGAGCTTGAGCATAGGTTGAGCACGCTCGGTGAGTTCCAGCGGCAGAGACCGCTGAGGTTCAGTGGTGAGCTAGACCCTCAAGCAGCAGAGGTTTGGCTCAAGGGAGTGTTTTTCCTTTTCAGGCTTGTGCAGACGCCAATAGATCAGAGAGTGGCTTTGGCAGCCACCCCTTTTTGTGGAGCTTCTTGTCTTTGGTGGAGTCTGGTGACTCAGTTTCTTGATGAGTCGTCGCTTTCATGGGGCGAATTTCAGTTTTTGTTATGTGAGGAGTTTTTCCCCTCCTGCTTGCGCTCCTTTAGGATTAAAGAGCTCCTACACTTTTATCAGGGAGGGATGACGATGGCTGAGTATGCGGCCAGTTTTGCATACTGTGCACACTTTTACCCGGACATGGTCGGTGACGACAACAACCGAGCGTGGAAGTCTAAACAGGGTCTCTGCCGAGAGATTCATTCTGTCATAGTACCCATGGGAATTTCCATATCTGCTGGGGTGCTAGAGCAGGAGCTGGTGATAGAGGGCTTCCTGTCACATTCTGGAGTTGGGTGTGGTCGCAGGCACGTCCGAGCCAAGACGTCTGCCGCAGCTTGTAGGCGTTAGCAAACAGAACCTCGATGCAGGTGGCTTTCTGACAACCGGACATCGGGGCGTGGATGTACACCACAGTGGTGTCGGAGGGCACTAGTGCATCCAGAGAGGGTCGGTGCTATGCTTGTGACGAGCGAGGTAATTTGGCACAAGACTGCCCGACCCGAGTTGCTGAGAGCTTCGGGCAGGCAGCAAGCGCACCCCCACGGCCGAGGCGATGCCGTGGTCGGAGTAGCACCCAGATAGGTAGTTCTAGTAGAGGATCGGGAGGAGCTGGAGGTGGGGGATGACGTTATGAGGTCTTCCCATCACCACTAGGTGGTCCACGTCAGGCTCCGGCAGCTGACTGTTGGGACCACGGACAACCGCGATCTTTGGATGTCTACGATCCTTCAGAGCATGGGATGTTGAGAGGTACCCCTTGAGACTCTTCTACATCTTGTAGTAGAATTGTTAGGCTCTTCGTGTGAATGGATTTTCTCCCTCCTCCTTGTTTGAGGTGTTACCAGGGTGACACAAGGCTTCGGGTGTAACCCTGTGTAGGTAAGGAAAAATGTGTGGGACCTTTTCCTTTAGTTGATGATGTTGACTCCTTCGCTTCTGATCGTGTAAGAGAGTCTTGATTGAGAAACATCGACTCTGGAATCTTGTGTGATCAGATATCTTTTGGTGTTTCACCATTTTGATATTCTGAAGGAGGGAATCACTGGGCCTTGTTCCAAGTGCTGGCGGTGATTCCAGTCACGACATGTGATGCAGAGGTTCAGTAAGAGAGGTGAGCTACCCCCGAGAGCCTTCGGGCCATGCCAAGGGATGGCAAGGTACCCTACCGCCTTGCCCTTACCCGAAAGTCTGGAGTGGGTGCATGACATCAACAAGGGCCGACCTCACGTGAACAAATCAATCCTTTGGTCTGTGTGCGGTGACCCAGAGATGTGTGTGGGTTCTTCTGGGTATGGGAAAGCCAGGTGTGGTCTTAGTACCCGGTGCTGCTCCCTAGTTTTGCTTTACGGGGCTGAATATCTTGAAGGAGGGAATGATGTAAGAACCCGGTTTTTTATACGAAATAATTTTTAATATGCATGATGATATTCTAGAGCAGTGCCTTGGGACGGCATGCGATTCCGAGCCCCGGAGTAGCCGAAATTAAACATTTAGTGTGTTCACACTGGAAACACCAAATAAATGGGATAACTCCTAAACGGTGATCCAGATCAGGGATCTGAGTGTATGGATGGGTCCGGAATGGGGTGTTTACCCTAGGAATGACATAAAACTTGTCAGTGCAGGATGTTTGGACCCCTCACTCGCTTTTGGAACATTAAGCGGATAAATTAATTAATTAATTAATTTGTTTAATTGTTAAACCTCGAGTATCTCTTAAATTATGGATCGTATTGGAAATCCAAGGGTGCTGTTGAGTGCGGAGTGTGCTGTTTACCCTAGGAGGGTTGTAAGTTTCGCGGGCGCGAGCTGTTTGTGAAAAATGGCCTGAGGGACGTTTTCGTAATTTGGTGGCCTCGTGAGCTATGTTTAATAGATTTTGAACGGGGCCTCAGATTTAAATTACGATACCACCTTCATTCTCGGGAACTTGTGTTTACCCTAGGGGAGGCTTAACCTCGGCCCCATCGTGTGTTTCAGGCGCGAGATAAATTGGGGGTTAAATTAATTAAAAATTTAATTAATTTCTTTTATTTAATCCCTAACACCACCTATCGCCTCCCTCATTTCCCCCTCCCCTGGAAAGCCTCTCCCCTCTCCTCATCCATATCTGGCGAGGCGACTCCGGCAAGGCGGTCCGGCGAGACGTGACCACCCCGGCGGGTGGACGACGAAGCGTCGGGTGAAGCCCAACAAGGTAGGAGATTCTCGTTTTACATTTTAATCTCCCAGCCCTTGTTTCAAGTTAAATTATGGCATCGTTTTTGCTGTTGATCTTCGTATGGATCCCATAAATGAGTAGTATCGAATCCGAGCTGCCCAACGCACCCCTCGGATTTAAATTTGGAGCCCCGAGGCATCCACGGCTGAAAATCAAACTTAGCAGGTTTTTTTAGTGGTTTCTGGTGACGTTCCGGCCATCCGGGCGGCGGCGGCCGGGGTGGCGGGTGTCTGGCGGCTTCACGTGCCGGCCCAATTGTCCAGGGTGTGCGGTGTGACGGTATTTAGGCAGTGGCATTCCGGTTTCCTTGACGGCGTGTGAGTGGGGAGTGGCCGGGGATCGCGGTCGAGAGGCACGGCAGACCGGCGCGCAGCGGAGGCGAGAAGAGGAGCAGCCGCAGATGCTGTCAGGCGGAGCCGGCAGAGCGGCGGTCCGGCGTGCGGCGCCGATCGCGGCGGCCATTGGTAGTAGGTGCGGTGCTGGGGAGAAGGACCGGCCCATGGCCGGTCGCTGCGGAGGATGGCCGGGGTCTTTGGACCCCGGCTTGCAGACAAGAAGGACCCGCATCCCGCGGGTCCTGTTCTAGAGGAAGATGAACGGCCAAAGCCGGTCTGCAAGGGGGAGCAAGGACCTGCAATGCGCGGGTCCTCCTGGAGGGGTGCGGAAGAAGAAGACCGACCCTCCTGGCCGGTCTGGTTTTTGTTTAAAAACAATAAAAAATAAAAAAACAAAAAAATGAAAAAAAATAAAAGGTTATAATAAAAAAAAATTAATAATAATAATAATAATATATTATTAATATTATTATTATTATTATTATAAAATGATTTATATTTTAATAAATCATAGACTGGGTGTTGGATTTGGGCGCCATCTATGGCGACATGCTCCTTAAATTACGAAGAATATTTTGAGATGGTTTTGGGGAATTTTAATTCCCGAAATTAGGGGCTAGGAGGTGCGACATGTCTTTAAGTGGACAAGCATTTTTCCCGAGATTCTTGTTTTGGATGGCGTGGACGCGTCCGACGTCCATTTTTGAGCGCCGTCAGTGGCGTTGCGACCCTCGCACTGAAGTGGAGGATTCCACGGCATTTTCGGGCGTTGAGGCCGAAGGTGAGGTGCGGGCCCCATGACCCGTCTTTTGAGTTGCGTTTAGTTTTTAGAATCTTATTCATCGGACATCCGTTCGGGGCATGCGAGCATTTATTTCTAGATATTTTTACGACGGGATTGCAATTGTGCAATCTGTCCGCTCTAATTCGGCATGATGGTGTGGGGCCCATGAGGGCTGTTTGGGCGTCGGCGGTGATTTTCCATCTTTATCACCGACTGACCGTTTTGGACAAGTTAATAGTTCATCTTGTGTGCTTTTTCGAGAGGATCGAAACGGTGTGATCCGTTCGTTGTGTTTCGGGACCGAGTTGCGGGTCCCACGAAGCACCGCTCGTGTGCGGTACGCCGGAATGCATCTTTTTCTCCAGATATCTGTTGTACTCAAGTGAGTAGTGCTTTTGACGTGTTTTCCCGAGGGGATCACAATGGTGCGATGCACCCTACTGTTTTTGGGGTCGAGGCTTGGGATCATGGGACGTCGTTCGGGCGTGAGGCGGTATTGGTGACTTTTCCGTCGGATATCTGTTTGAGGCGAGTAAGTAGTCGATCTCCTGTGTTTTTTTGCGAGGATTGCAACAGTGAGATCATCTTGGTTTTGCGGATCCTCTTCCACGATCTTATGAAATATGGAAATGTTAAGTCACGCCTTTGCATTGACGTTGGGTGTCATGGGCACGATAGCCCTTGGGATGGAGACGAGGTATACTCTGGGGGTATATGGGAGCTCTTGGAGGTACATGTGGTTTGTACCTGAGAACGTTTGTGTGCTCATTTGGGGTTGACGTGGGGCCACACGTCGTGTGGGCTGCATGTGCGTGTCATGTTCTGCTTTGTGTACTTTGACCGCCCGCGACATAGAGGGCCCCTCTGTGTGATTGTTTGACCAGCAGGGTGGAGTTTTTCCTCTGGATTTGTGCTCGTTTGTTGAGCAGCAGGGTTGAGTAGTCTCCCCCTGGTTTCGTTCTCGATTGATCATCCAGTAGAGGTGCTAGTAGCACCCCGTGATGGAACAGGAGTTGAAACTCTTTTGGGGTGAGTTGTTCTGGAGTTGGGTGGTTGCGCGATACCCACTCCATGTTCGGTTGGCCAGTGTTGTACCCTCCAGTGCAGATGGCCCGATCAGTTCTGAATTTTACCCTCCAGCGGGGCTGGGCAGTGGGTTACTCATCGACTTCTGTGGGTTTACCCTCCAGCAGGGCTGGGTAGTGGGTTGCTCACTGAATTCTAGGGTTTTACCCTCCAGCAGAGACTGGGCAGTGGGTAACTCGACGATCATAGGGTCTACCCACTAGTAGAGACTGGGCAGTGGGTCGCCTGACGCACTTAGCGTCTACCCTCCAGCAGAGACTAGGTAGTGGGTCACCCGACGACCTCTTAGGGTCTACCCTTCAGTAGGGCTGGGCAGTGGGTCGCCCGTCATCTAGTTCCAGGTCTACCCTCCAGCAAGGCTGGTCAGTGGGTCACTTTTCGACTTATTCTAGGTCTACCCTCTAGCAGGGATGGGCAGTGAGTTGCAAGATGATGTATTAAGGTCTACCCTCCAGCGGGGCTGGGTAGTGGGTCTCCGGATGATTTATTATGGTTTATCCTCCAACAGGGATGGGTAGTGGGTCACCCAGTATCTTATTATGGTTTACCCTCCAGTGAGGCTGGGCAGTGGGTCGCCTGATGATGTATTAGGGTTTACCCTCCAGCAGGGCTGGGCAGTGGGACACCTGTTGGCATTCCGGGCTCAGTCCTTTCTACTTGGCTAGATAGAGGCTTTCCTTCGTGGTTACCGGAGCGGGACCCTTGGTTATACGGGTCAGTGTTGTGACGGCTTTGACTTTGAGAGGACCTCTCAACTGTAGGGCCGTGACGAGCTATGGTTTGACTTTCCCTAGAACTCTCAAGTACGAGGGGCACCTTCCCCACTGAGACATGTTCTATGGAAACAATCTAAAACATTGAGGGCGAGTCAGTGCCACCGAAAGGGGATAGTGTCGAGGTGTGGTGATTAAGCCCCTTGGATTGCGGTTCGGGGTAGACGTGCGGGATGTTGGGCATCGATGGAGTTTACTTATGGGTTTTGGATACTCTTTTCTTGGGCTGAGATATGGGACAGAGATCCCCTTACGAGCTTTTTCGGGCTCCTTGATTGAGCATATATATGTATATACCTCATACGAGTACCCACTCCTTGGACTTTTTCTACCCTCCTTCCAGTAAAGGCGATGATGCATGGTGTATTCCACTTGCTTTCTGTGTCTATCTTCTCGTGGTTGGACGAGTCTACTCTCCTGCTATAGGTAGAAAAGACTCAACGAGAAGTTTATCTTCTCACTGTATCTAGCTCCTTGTGTCTGGACGAGTCTACCGTCTTTTCACTTTTTGGGTTGAGCTGGACTCTCTACTGTTACACATTACTTCACCCTCAGTTGGACTCCTTTAATTTCCCTGTTCAGTCTACTACTCACCCTTCGGTACCTCCTTTGTTGATTCCTCGAGCCTTCATAGTATCCTAATGAGTATTTTCATACTCACCCCTGCTTGGTCTTTGCCCACAATTGGTGTTCCCTTGCAGATGACAGACAGGTTGGTCGTGACTTCAGTGGAGCATAGGAGTTCGGGAGCTTGGACTGCGTGCGGTGGTCGTAGCTGGGTTCCAGGTGGGAGACCCGTCAGCAGTCTTTTTGTTTACCTGTTGCCGGGTTGTTGCACTTTTCTGTTTGGGCGCATGTTTTTCCCCTTTTTTTTCGTTTTTAGCACTTTACTTGTACTATTTAGAGGTCGATGCACAATTGTGGTATTTATATAGTAGTTTCCCTTTTCTTTACTTGTCTCTTCTTTTACACAGCACTGTTGCATTGCGTGTGTTGCGTGTGTGTGTACAGGTGCTTAGGCAAAGGCCTCCCCGATTTGTTGTGCCTTTGGCACTGGTCGCCAGCCCCTGGCCTATGGAGGCAGGCTTGGGGTAGTTGCGGCTTAACCTGGGTAGGGTTGGGTCGTGACAAAGTGGTTTCAGAGGTGGTTCGTTCCTTGGGACACTGTTTGGACGTCCCTAAAAGAGGAATTGGTTTGGATTTAGGGAAATAGTGTTAACATTTCTCGAGAGTGGCTCTCAGGCCAAGGAGTCCCGTGATGGTGCGGTGACCGACGTATCCATTCACCAGGACCTTGATAACCCGCTTGTCGACTCGGCATGCAGAGACACTTGTTGCAGTAAAATTTGTTTTTTCATCACATAGTACTGAGTCTTGACTGTCCTTCTTAAGTCATCTCCCCATCGTTGTTGTTATTGGTATATACATATATGCTCATCTATCCCTGACACTCCTTGATAATATTCAGGATGTCTCCGCGAAGACAGCCATCCAGGATACCAGCTTAGGGTCGTGACGACGACCCTGTGAGCTACAAGGCCACAGTCCATGACCCATCATGCAAGCCCCTTTCTCCGGGTGGGCCGGTAGTAGTACCCCAACCTATTGAGTAGCATACAGCTTCAATAGAGCAGGCGGATCTTGAGCACAGGTTGAGCGGGCTCTGTGAGTTCCAGCGGCAGAGACCGATAAGGTTCAGTGGTGAGCCAGACCCTCAGGAAGCATAGGTTTGGCTCAAGGTAGTGGTTTTCCTTTTTAGGCTTGTGCAGATTCCAATAGATCATAGAGTGGCTTTGGCAGCCACCCCTTTTTGTGGAGCTTCTTGGCTTTGGTGGAGTCTGGTGACTCAGTTTCTTGATGAGTCATCGCTTTCGTGGGGTGACTTTCAGTTTTTGTTCTGTGAGGAGTTTTTCCCCTCCTTCTTGCGCTCCTTTCAGATTCAGGAGCTCCTGCTATTACAGCAGGGAGGGTTGATAGTGGACGAGTACGTGGCCAGTTTTGCAGACTGTGCATGCTTTTACCTAGACTTGGTCTGAGATGAAAAAAACCGAGTGCGGAAGTCTTATCAGGGTCTCCGCCGAGAGATTTGTGCTATCATAGTACCCTTGGGAATTTCCACATATGCCAGGGTGCTCGAGCAGGCGCTGGTGACCGAGGGCTTCATTTCACATTCTAGAGTTGTTGGTGGAAGCAGGCACATCGGACCCGAGACGTCTGCCGCAGCTAGTGGGCGTCGGCAAGTAGAACCTCGACGTAGGTGGTTTTCTGAAAACCAGACTTAGGGGCGTGGTCGTACACCACAGTGGCGTCGGAGGGAACTAGTTCATTAAGAGAGGGTCGGTGCTATGCTTGTGATGGGCGAGGTCATTTGGCACGAGACTGCCTGACCCGAGGTGCTGAGATCTTCGGGCAGGCAGCTGGCGCACCACCATGGCAGAGGCAGCACCGTGATCGAAGTAGCACCCAGAGAGGTGGTGCTAGCAGATGAGAGGGAGGAGCTAGAGGTGGGGGATAATGTTATGAGTTCTTCCCATCACCACTAGGTGGTCCACGTCAGGCTCCGTGAGCTAACAGTTGGGACCACAGACAGCTGTGAGCTTTGGATGTCTATGAACCTGTAGAGGTTGGGATGGTGAGAGGTCCCCCTTGCGACTCTTCTACTTCTTTTAGTAGAATTTTTAGGCTTTCCCTATGAAAGGGTTTTATCCCTGATCCTCGTTTGAGTTGTTACCAGGGTGATGCAGGGGTTCGGGTGTAACCCTGTGTTGGTTAGGAAAAAGGAACGAGACCTTTTCCTTTAGTCAATGATGTTGACTCCTTCACTTCCAAACGTGTAAGTGATTCTTGGTTGAGAGACATCTACTGTGGAATATTGTGTGATCAGATATCCTTGTGTGTTTCAAAATATAGATATTCTGAAGGAGGGAATCACCGGGCCTTGTTCCAGGTGCGGGAAGTGATTCCAGTCGCGGCATGTGACATAGAGGTTCTGTCGGGTAGGTGAGCTACCCCCGAGAGCCTTCAGGCTGTGCGACGGGATGGCGAGGTACCCTACCGCCTTGACCCAACCCCAAAGTCTGGAGTGGGTGCACGACATCGGCAAATTCCGACCTCACGTGAACGGATCAATCCTTTGGTCTCTGTGTTGTGACACAGAGCTGTGTTTGGGTTCTTCTGGGTATGGGAAAGCCAGGTGTGGGCTTAGTACCCTGTGCTGCTCCGTAGTTTTTCTTTTTGGGGATGAAAAGCGTGAAGGAGGGAATGATGTAAGAACCCAGTTTTTTCGAAGAAATACTTTGGAATATTGTTGATGATATTCCAGAGCAGCGCCTTCAGACGACATGTGATTTCGAGCCCCGGAGTGGCCAGAATTAATTTTTCAGTGCGTTTACACTGGAAATGCCAACTAAATGGGATAACTCCTAAACAGTGATCCAGATCAGGGATCTGAGTGTACGAATGGGTCGGAATGGGGTGTTTACCCTAGGAACGACATAAAACATGTTGTCACGGGACGTTTAGACCCCTCGCTCGCTTTTGGAACGTTAAGCGGATAAATTAATTAATTAATTAATTCGTTTAATGGTTAAAACTCGAGTATCAATTAAACGGTAGCTTGGATTGGAATCCCAAGGGTGCCGTTGAGTTTGGAGCGTTCCGTTTACCGTAGGAGGGGTGTAAGTTTCACGGGCGCGGGCCGTTTGTGAAAAATGGCCCCAGGGGCGTTTTCATAATTTGGAAGCCTCAGGCGCTAAGTTTAATAACTTTTGAATAGGGCCTCGGATTGAAATTATTAGACCACCATCATGCTCAGGAGGTGGTGTTTACCCTAGGGGAGGCTTACCCTCATCCCCATCGAGTGTTTTGGACGCAGGATAAATTGGGGGTTAAATTAATTAAATATATAATTAATTTTTGTTATTTAATCCCTAACCCCACCCCTCTCCTCCCTCATTTCCCCCTCCCCGGGAAATACACTCCCCTCCCCTCCTCCATATCCAGCGAGGCGACTCTGGCAAGGTGGTCCGGCGACATGCGACCACCCCGGCGGGTGGACGACGAAGCGTCGGGCGAAGACCAACAAGGTAGGATGTTCTCGTTTTACATTTTAATATCCTAGCCCTTGTTTCATGTTAAATTATGGCGTCGTTTTTGCCGATTATCTTCGTACGGATCCCATAAATGAGTAGTATAGAATCCAAGCTACCCAACAAACCCCTCGGATTTAAATTTGGAGCCCTCAGGCATCTGCGGCTGAAAATAGAACTTAGTAGGGTTTTTTTTGTGTTTTACGGTGACGTTCCGGCCATCCGGGCAGTGGCGGCCGGGGGTAGCGAGTGTCCGGCGGCTTCGCGCGCTGGCCCAATGGTCCAGGGTGTGTGGTGCAGTGGTCTTTAGGCAGTGGCATGCCGGATTCCTCGAGGGCGTGTGATTTGGGGGAGGCCGGGGCTCGCGGTCGAGTGGCACGACAGACTGGTGCGTAGCGGAGGCGAGAGGAGGAGCAGTCGCGAATGTCGTCAGGCGGAGCAGGCGGAGAGGCGGTCTGGCGCACGGTGCCGGTTGCCGTGGTCATCAGCAGTAGGCACGGCACTGGGGGGAAGGAACGGCCCTTGGCCGGGGTCTTTGGACCCCGGCTGGCAGACAAGATGGACCCGCATCCCGCGGGTCCTGTTCTGGAGGAAGATGACCGACCGAAGCTGGTCTCCAAGGGGGAGCAAGGACCCGCAAGGCACGGGTCCTGCTGGAGGTGTGTGGAAGAAGAAGACCGGCCCTCCTGGCCGGTCTGGTTTTTGTTTAAAAAAATAAATAAATAAATAAATGAAATAAAATAAAAGTTTGTAATAATAATAAAATATTATTATTATTATTATTATAACATGATTTATATTTTAATAAATCATAGACCGGGTGTCGGATTTGGGCGCCGTCTGCGGTGAAGCGCTCCTTAAATTGCTTCAAATATATTGAGATGGTTTTGGGGAATTTTAATTCACGAAATTAGGGGCTTGGAGGTGCGACGTGTCTTTAAGTGGACGAGCATTTTTCCAGAGATTCCTGTTTTGGACGGCGTGGACGCATCCGACGTCTGTTTTGAGCGCCGTCAGCGGCGTTGTGACCCTGGCAATGCTTTGGAGGTTTCCAGGGCATTTTCGGGCGTTGAGGCCAAAGGTGAGGTGTGTTCCCCAAGGCCCGTCTTTTGAGCTGCGTGCAGCTTTTAGTGACTTTTTCATCGAACGCCTGTTCGGGGCATGCGAGCAGTCATTTCTGAATGTTTTTCCGAGGGGATTGCAATGGTGTAATCTGTCCGCTCTAATTCGGCACAGTGGTGTGGGGACCACGAGGGCTGTTTGGGTGTCGACGGTGATTTTTGATCTTTATCACCAAGCGACCATTTTGGACAAGTGAATTGTCCATCTTGTGTGCTTTTTCAAGAGGATCTCGACGGTGTGATCCATTCAATGTGTTTCGGGGCCGAGTTGCGGGTCCCACAAAGCACTGCTCGTGTGCGGTGCGCTGGAATGCATCTTTTTCTCCGGATATCCATTGCACTCAAGTGAGTAGTGCTTTTAACGTGTTTTCCGGAGGGGATCGCAATGGTGCGATGCACTCGACTGTTTTCGGGGCCGAGGCTCAGGATCATGGGACGCCGTTCGGGCATGGGGTGGTATTGGTGACTATTTTGTCGGATATCTGTTTGAGGTGAGTAAGTAGTTGATCTCGCATGTTTTTCTACGAGGAATACAACAGTTCGATCTGCTTGGTTGTGCAGAGCCTCTTGTGAGATCTTGTGAAATGTGGAAATGTTATGTCACGCCTTTGCGTTGACGTTGGGTGTCGTGTGCATGATATCCCTTGGGCTGGAGATGAGGTATACTCTGGGAGTATACGGGAGCGCTTGGAGGTACGTGTGGTTTGTACCTGAGAACGTTTGTATGATCGGTTGGGGTTGACGTGGGGCCACAGGTCGTGTGGGCCCCATGTGCCTTCCGTGTTCTGCTTTGCGTACTTTTACCTCTCGCAATTTAGAGGTTCCCTCTTTGTGATTCTTTGACTATCAGGGTGGAGTTTTTCCCCTGTATATGTGCTCGTTTGTCGACCAGCAGGGTTGATTGGTCTCCCCCTAGTTTCGTTCTCGATGGATTAGCCAGTAGCGGTACTAGTGGCACCCTGTGATGGAACATGCATTGAAACTCTTTTGGGGTGAGTTGTTCTGGAGTTGGGTGGTTGTGAGATACCCACTCCGTGTTCGGTTGGCCAGTGTTGTACCCTCTAGTGGAGATGGCCAGAGCAGTTCTGAGTTTTACCCTCCAGCGGGGTTGGGTAGTGGGTTACTCATTGACTTCTGCGGGTTTACCCTCCAACAAGGCTGGGTAGTGTGGTTCTCACTGAATTCTAGGGTTTTACCCTCCAATAGAGACTGGGCAGTGGGTCACCCAACGCTCTTAGGGTCTACCCTCCAGTAGAGACTCGACAGTGGGTCGACCGGCGCACTTAGGGTCTACCCTCCAACATAGACTGGGCAGTGGGACACCCGACGACCTCTTAGGGTCTACCCTCCAGCAGGGCTGGGCAGTGGATCACCCGTCATCTAGTTCTAGGTCTAACCTCCATCAAGGCTAGGCAGTGGGTCTCCTGTTGACTTATTCCAGGTCTACCCTCCAGCGGGGCTGGGTATTGTGTCGCTTGATGATGTATTAAGGTGTACCCTCCAGCGGGGCTCGGCAGTGGGTCACTGGATGACGTATTATTGTTTATCCTCCATCAGGGCTGGGCAGGGGGTGACCCAGTATCTTATTATGGTTTACCCTCCAGTGGGGCTGGGCAGTGGTCGCCTGATGATGTAGTAGGGTTTACCCTCCAGCAGGGCTGGGTAGTGGGTCACCCGATATCTGGTTCTGAATTACCCTCCAGCAGGGCTGGACAGTGGGACACCTGTTGGCATTCCAGGCTCAGCCCTTTCTACTAGGCTAGCCTGTGTCTTTCCTCCGTGGTTACCGGAGCAGGACCCTTGGTTATACGGGTCAGTGTTGTGATGTCTTTGACTTTGAGAAGACCTCTCAACTACAGGGCAGTGACGAGGTGTGGTTTGAATTTCCCTAGAACTCCCAAGTACAAGAGGCACTTTCCCCACTGAGACGCGTTCTAGTGACGTGATCTAAAACCGTGCGGGTGAGTCAGTGCGGCCCAAAGAGGATAGTGTCTAGGTGTGGTGATTGAGCCCCTTGGCTGTGGTTTGGGGAAGACTTTTGGGATGCTGGGCATCGATGGAGTTTACTTCTAGGTTTTGGCTACTGCTTTCTTGGGCTGAGATACGGGACAGATATCCCCTTACAAGCTTGTTCGGGCTTCTTGACAGAGCATATATATGTATATACCTCGTACGAGTACCCACTCCTTGGGTTTTGGTTACTCTCCTTCCAGGAAAGGCGAAGACGCGTGAGGTATGCCACATGCATTCTGTGTCTAGCTTATCGTGGTTGGACGAGTCTACTATCCTGCTATAGGTAGCGAAGACTCGATGAGAATTTCATCTTCTCAACATTTCCAGCTCCTTGTGTCTGGACGAGTCTACCTTCTTTTCTCTTGTTAGGTTGAGCTGGACTCTCTGCTGTTACTCTTTACTGCACCCTCGGTTGGACTCCTTTACTTTCCCTGTTCTCTCTACTGCTCACCCTTCAGTACCTCCTTTGTTGCTCCCTCGAGCCTTCGGGGTATCCTACTGAGTATTTTTATACTCACCCCTTCTTGGGCTTTGCTCACAATTGGTGTGCCCTTGCAGACGAAAAACAAGTTGGTCATGACTTCAGTGGAGCATAGAAGTTTGGGAGCTTGGACCGCGTGTGGTGGTCATAGCCAGTTTCCAGGTGGGAGACCCGTCAGCTGTCTTTTTGTTTACCTGTTTCCAGGTTGTGGCACGTTTCGGGTTGGGCGTGTGTTTTTCCCCTTTTTTCCTTTTCATCACATTACTTGTACTGTTTAGAGGTCGATGCACATTTGTGGTATTTATAGAGCAGTTTCCATTTTCTTTACTTGTATCTTCTTTTACTCTGCACTATTTCATTGAGTGTGTTGTGTGTGTGTGTATAGGTGCTTCGGCAAAGGCCTCCCCGAGTTTTTGTGCCTTCGGCGCTGGTCGCTAGCCCCTGGCCTATGGAGGCGGGCTTGGGGTAGTTGCGGCTCGAGCCCGGGTAGGGTCGGGTCGTGACAGATCTAGTATAGATGTAACTTGGGGTAACAACAATAAAAGGATGTTTCAGGCCTGACTCTAGGTAATACGGTACATAAAAATGGGACTTGACAGACACCTGATTTGACCCTCATGAGAGATATTCTCTGGGAATTTAGAAACACATAACAAACCATCATGATGGATTTAATTATTTTTCATCTATGAATAATATATGATTAATATAGGGTATCATATATTAAGGAAGTTTTCATGATTTAGGCATCCTATAAGTAATTATTTTCATTATTATGTGGTTTTATTTTGTGATATTTAATTCTCACACTATGATTTTGGATATAGTCTATAACGGGAACTATAAAGAACTAGATTAACATTGAATGTGGTGGACAATATTTTGATGAGAATTCAAGTGTGCTCCTCACTAGAGTGAAAGATGTTGTGATCAGTCCTAATCTGTTTTCAAGTAACATGATTAACAATGTGTATATTTACCAACTCTCAAACTCACCCTGTAAGAGAAATAACGAGTTCACTGAGAGTTTGGGTAATGAAGAACATGAAAGTAAGCAGATTTGGTTTCCTTTCTATCATGAATGTGAAAATAAAAACCTAAGTTCATGTATTTGTGGAACAACATGATGATTATACTTTGGAATAGAAGAAAGTAATACATGTTTCTGTAAGGAAAAAATGATCATTTTGGTTAATGAAGTGGATGAGAATATTGGAATACCTAATTAATCATCGATGATTATATGTTTTTTGTGTGAATAAAATTATCATTATGCAACTCAATGTCCCATGAAGAAACATCATAAAGATAATCATAATGGTTGTGTTAGTAAAGTTTTCATTGTGAATGATTACAATACTACCAATGAAATATAAAATAAAAGAGGTATTCTATAATAGGATGAGATATCCCTGTTAATAGAATATGGATGAAGTAGAATAATAATAGTTTATATGTATTTGGATTCAAGAATAATGTTATATATAAATTGTTTAGTTTATAGTTTTCACTATGGATTTACAAGAACACATTGAATGGTTCCAATGGAATAGAATAGTGATATAAGGGAAGGGAGATGTTCATGAAAAGAACATGACGTAGGGAATGATAACCCTTAATATGTTCCTTATGTAATGATAATGTTTGTTTCATACTGATATGTGGGATTGGATTAAATAAATTTTATTACTTTCATTACATTGGAACTAATTAAGGGCCCATTGACAAGTAGTTCATGCTATCATGGATGAAGTTTACAACATGTTGGATTTATGGAATATATCCTGTAATATTTGGAATAAGGAAGTATTCATGTTATCAATAAGGATTTAGGGTTTTTATGTTATTAAAATGATTCAAGATAATATATGATAAGGTTATTCACTTGTTTAGAATTTGTGATTTAGGAGATAATATATGATATATGAGGAGAATAAATGTTAAGCCAATTTTGTGAAATTCTATGTAATGTTTCTAATTGTCATCTTTTAAAAAGGTTATAAGGTTATCGATTCATGAAATTTTTAAGGAATGGTTTGTTGAATGTATTTATGCATTAGATTTATATTGAAACCCATGGTTAAAAATCTATTACATGACATAAATAATTTAAATAATGTATACCATATTTATTTTGGAAATTATATTAGCATTGTTTTATAAAAGTACATCATGTATATCATGTCATGACCCTTACCTTGGGGCCCATGCCGTGACTAACCCAAGATCGCCTCCCAATGTCCAGGGGCTGGTGACTAGCACCGAAGGTGTCAACATGCATGTGGGAGGCATTATCATGGATACTTGTACGTACACACACGCCCAAACATGACCCAAATCACAAAATGGAAACAAAGTACCACAAAATATACATAGTGTAAGTGCAGAAGAATGAAAGTGGGCCGGAATACAAACACAAGAAAAATTACTAAAAATAGTAATGTACGAAATGTGCTCTAATAGATAACATTAGTATTCCATAAATGACAGTGAGAGCAGTGAAGCTATTGGAATTCTAAGTATTAAATAATATATGCCTGGTCCTTCTTGGAATTGCCTGGTCCTAGGACACCAAGTCCACTGTCATGGTGTATGTCCATCCTATCTCCCTGAGCACCCATTTCAGAACATTAGTTGTCTTCACCAGAAAAAAACATGCGGGTGAAGCCGATTTCAGGGTGAGTAACATAATACATTGTGGGGACCCCAAAACAAAATAAAATAACACAAAAAAATTCTTCCATGTAATGAATTAAACAGAAGGAAAATTAGACCAGGTATATTCTAGTGTAGTAACAATATCATTATCAGTCACAAACGTAGAACTACATGGCCCCTGTAGAACTCCTCCCTTATCGAGTATAGTGGGCAAGACGAGTCACACATAGCATCTTCCAACTGAGTTTAATTTTTTGTCGTACTCATCCCAGATGTGCACCGTGGGTATGCTAGGTCAAAGAGAGTCGCTCCCAACCGTGGGACTACTGGGTCACACAATGTCTCTTCCCACCTAGGCCGAACTGAGGTAGTACTTCTATCGAGTTCCATGGGTCTGTATAGTAAAATAGAGTTTCTCCCCAACATGGGCCTGTTGGGTAAAACATTGATGCTTCCCACTGGGCCATCCTCGAGAAGTATTCAGGTCTCATCCAACCGACGGGTTCCATATGTAGCATGCTTTGGAGAAATGATACTCATACCATTATTCACTTCTCAGCATCCATTAAAGTCACCGCAAAGCACAGAAAAAGATCTTCCTCATTGGGAGGGTTCCAAAACTACAAACAACCCATACATCAAATGCCCATTTTGCATGATACAAGCGTTCTAGTAACCGCGGGGCTATTTACGATGGGGCTCGGTCTGACCCGGTCGATCCAACCTGAACAACCCGGCTTGAGGGTTCCACATACCTTGGTTTATTTTGATTAAACCTACTGGACCAAGTGTGGGATGGGTCATTATAGTTCAGCATTGTTGGCTGAGGTTCCCGTCTACAGAGTCACCTGGAAACCCGACCTAGTCTGGCCCGACCCATTGGGGGTTTGGGTCTGGCACACCTGTGCTGGTCCACGATGCTAATTGCAGTCCAGCCCATATGGCTCGAGTTTGTCCTTCTGGTGGTTTGTTCCTCATCTTTTCCACATGAGGCGGACAAGCCCTCCACACGAGAAGCGGACTAGAGCTATGTCTGTGCCCCGACATTACCCTGCGGGTCGCACTAGGGTGCATCCTCCACCACAGACAAGCGACTTTGGACCGTCGCGCGAGACGTGGCTCTATGTTGTCTCTTCTTCCCGCTGACCTGTTCAAGAGACCTCATCCACCACATCCAACTATCAGCTCATCTAGGGGCTTGTCCTGATATGGAATGGCCCGTTCAGGCCGTGACCTTTCGTATAGTGCGATGTCGTGTTGCATTGCCTCCCACCAGTGGTGGGCGCTAGCAGTCATCGGGGCCACTGCTAGCGTCGATGCATTGAAGGACTCTTCTACGGACTACCTTGTCTCCACCGGTGTTCTGTTCCCCATGTCACATGCACCTGTATTTTCTATGGACCATCCGCTCCACCACAACGTCCTCAAAATAGTCTTGCGGTCGAATAGAATGTTTTTCCATGATGAACACCAAAGATGGATGGGTTCGATCATTGTTCATGTGGATATGGGCCCTCTGCATTATTTGTCTATTGGAACAGGTGGTCCAAGGATTTTAATTTTAATAACAAAGATAATTATATATAGGATAAAAAACCAAGCGATGTCACCCTCCTGCAAGAAAACATGGTCTATGGATTAACCTATTATTGGGTAAATCTGCATTCGTTATTTAGAAAAGTACATGGAATAACAATGAATCAAAAACTAATTCTACTTTGAAGATTATTTCCACATGTTCATCCTCAAGTGGCTAAGATATTGACGTCGCTTCTCTACTTCGATCACCGAAAGGCGTGATGAAGAAGATGATGTTCAACTGGTGTACATCGTTCATTGCTGTTATGGAAGTCTGTTAGAGGTTTACCAGAGAATCCCCCAATTTATTTAATCAATATTTTCCCAGCGCATCGAATTATAAATAGGAGCACATTGCAGCGTTCCCATTATGATGTGATTTCATGTTGTTACACTGTTTTATTTAAGAAATAGTGTCGCTATTACATGACATTAATGTGTCATTACACTATGAGTTTAACGAGTCATTATTGTGACTTATTAATGTGCATCGTCGCTACCCTATCATTGCCCTGTAGTATGGACGTCCACCAATCCAAATTGAGAATGAAAATAAAATAATTCATTTAAAATAATTTATTATTTTTCTCAAAATGTCATAAAAATAAAGTTTCCACTTGGCCCTTTCCAATCGAAGTTGTCAATTAAATATGAATTCCAACATTTTAATTTAATAGTTCCCTCATATTTTTTATTCGAGTGATGGTTCAAAATATAGAAAATCATGCTCTCATGATTACTGAATGTACCTTAGAAAATTTTAAAATTATGTTCTAGGATCTCAATACATTCGAATTACGTGCCGTAAATTTTTTTGATCTTTATATAATTTCATATAAAAAATTACTCTGAAATTTAGAGACGCTAAATTCTACCCACCTTACGGATTTACTTCCCCGAAATCCGAAACAACAACTACAAATAATGATGGGGGTAATAAGATTGAATCTAAACCTCCCTCTCCCATCTCCTCTTCTGGATATTCTCATGCTACCATCATAAGTGCACTAGAGGAATTGACCATCTATATAGAACCCACTCATGTCAATCATCTATCACCACCGGGAACTCTGTAAATTTTGCCCCTTCATAAATATCTAGCTCTGCCTATTCGATTATGTGTAATGGATCATGTATATACCTCTATAGCTGTGACTCATCAAAAACATCATGTACCTGATGCATATGTGATGTAAATGATATGTAGTACGCCACCTCTACAATTATGATCAGGATCTAAAAAGGACAAATTAACCGCTGAGATAGCTTACCGACCCAGCCAAATATCCGGAATTCTCGTCAGGGTTAGACCCGAAAGAACACATGATATCCCTCATCAAAATCCACAGGTCTCTATCTCTTATAGACATAACACTTCATTCTACTATGTGCAGTCCTTATCTACACTTGGATGATCTTTATCTTATCGGTGGTAGCTTATACCATCACTGGACCCATGTGTGCCGACTCCCCTCAGTTTTTCCAGCATATGGTTGAGTTGAAAGGAAACCCATACAAGGCCTCAAACAGATCCATGCCAAAGGTGGAGTGATAGAAATGGTAGTGTGTAAACTCAAACAGTGGTAGGTGGTCCTCCCAAACCTGACCAAAGTCATGGATACATCAACAAATAATGTCATCCAGGGTGTATATTATCTACTCCATCTGACAGTCTGTTTGGGGAGGAAAAGCTATTCTCATGCATAGATGCATCCCAAACGCCTCATGTAATACCTTCCACAATTGGGATGTAAAGAAGGAATAGTGATATGAGACAATTGTCCAAGGCACCCCATTAAGCCTAACTATCTTCTGGACATAGGGATGTCCCATGGAATCTACCGTTCCCTACTCCTAGATGTGTAGTAAATGAGCTGACATTGTGATTAGGTCAACAATCACTGAAATAGAGTAATGATATCTAGACGTACGTGGTAACGCCATCACGAATTCGATCGATATACCATCACATTTCTACTCTGATACCTTGAGTGGATGAATCAAGCATGTTCGAACCTGGTGCTCACCCTTCACTTGTTGACATGTGTGGCATCGTGAAAGAGACTCGACCACTTCTTTATCCATCTCTGGACACAAGTACGGATTCCCAAGGTCCTAGTGCATCTTAACCACTCCAAGAGGTTCTACCAAAGGGGAAGTATGGAACTCCCTCAATACCACCGCCTGCAATGCCCTTGGTACTATGGTTTACCCTATAAAAAGGGACATGTGCTACCCACCTATAGAAAATCCATTAGGAGCCTATCCTGAGGATATCTGAGCATGTTGGGCCTCAAAGTCAACATCACATAATTGTGTCGCCCTGACATGTTGTATGAGTAGAGGAGTAAAAACCATCGAATGGAGGTAATCTGCTTCACCATCATCCATGAAGGATACCTGCATCGTGTCTAACTGCTCTGTCACCACACTCAATAGCTGCACCTGGTCCTCCTGCTAAGCGCATCTGCCTCCACGTTCCCCATTATAAGAGTATACTATTTCTCAAAATCATTATCATGGAGTAACTCAATCCATCACCACTATCTCATGTTCATGTCCTTCTGGGAGAATATATACCTTACACTCTTGTGGTAAGAGTAAACAACATACTGCTCACCAATCATGTAGTGTAACCACATCTTCAACACAAATACCACTACTGACAACCCTAGGTCATGGGTTACATAGTTCTTCTCATGATTACTCAAATTTCGTGAGCCATAAGCGATCACCAATTCCTCCAGCATTAGGATAAAACCGAGCCGAGACTGTTTTGCGTCACAGTAAATTGCATACCCATCACCTTCCTCTATTAGTCTCATGATGGGGCACTATACAGTCTCCACCTCATCTCCTCGAATCACTAATAACATTTATCCATCCACACGAAGGGTTGTAATGACTATGTCAATGGTGATAAGGGTGATGATACCCTAGAAATTTAATGCAAGAACCTACGATAGTAACCAGCTAGCCCCAAGAAGCTATGCACCACAGTCACGCTCCAAGGAAGCTCCCAAGAAAGAACCACCTCTATCTTTTCTAGATATACTGCAACGTCTACCTCTACGACAATGTTTATAATAAAGAGGACCTCCTATATCCATAATAGACACTTTGAGAACTTAACATAAAGATAGTTCTCTCAGTGTGTATCCATGACTATCTATAGTTCTGTAGCATGATTCTCCTCCAAAACTGAATACAACAAGATGTCATTGATGAATACCACAAAGAACCAGTTGAGGGAGACCTAGAAGATACTATTCATGAGGCCTATAAACACTGCTAGGGAATTGGTCTTGCTAAAAGGAATCACCAGGAACTCATAGTGTCCATATCGGCACCTAAAGGCTATTTTTGATGCATCCACATCCCGTACCCGAAACTGGTGATATCTTGATCTCAAGTCTATCTTTAAGAACCACATCGCTCCCATTAGTTGGATGAAGAGGTCTTCAATTGTTGGATGTGGGTACTTTTTCTTTAGAACCAGCTGGTTCTGGCACCAGAAGTCCCCACACAACCACAATTTCCCATCTTCCTTCTTCGAAAATATCACTGGGGCTGCCCATGGTGAAATTCTAGGCCTTACAAACCCCTTCTCCTCCAAGTCCTCTAGTTTTACCCTCATCTCGCAATGATCTACAGGAGGAATTTGATATGTCGATGTAGATATTGGTGACGTTGCAGGGTACATGTTGATAAAAAAGTCGACCTCTCTACGAGGAGGTAGCCTTAGAGGCTCAACAAGAAAAACATCCTCATACTCATCACCACTTCAAGGAAGCTAAGACTCGTCTCCACTAATTCACTAAGGTATAGGGTAGCTAAATATTGAGTGATTAGTTGCACCCTCTTCATAGAGAGTATGTCCTACGCCGTAATGGTTTCCTTCTCCCCGGTGATGGAAAAAATGGTCCCATATTCATGGACACAATGTGTTGTATATCTAAAATAGTCGATTTGAGCATCGATTGTGGACAAGTAGTCCATACCAAAGATAACATCATAAGGACTCGATGCTGCTACTTGGATATCTCATCTGAAACACTGACCTCTTAGGGCATGATCATACTACTGACACCATTGTGTAATCATCGAATCCTCTCCCGTAGGAGTCTTTAGTAATAAGAATTTAGCCAACGGCTCAAACAGAATCTCTGAGATCTGAATGAGAGTCACTGCAAGGAAGGAGTGACTTTCACTTGTGTCTATATATAAAATATCTAGGGTAGATATGTCATCGATCGTAACTCAGATCATATCTAGAGTGTTAAAGTTGTAAGCCTCTACTTCTTAGAGCTGAGCTCGTGAATATCTGCCTTCTCCCTGAGGTCGGGGTCGACCAGCTAGGGGTGGGGGCGGTAACATCTAAAACCGTCTCCCACAACCTGACACTCTTCTAGCTCCCATGCCATTTCGACCACCTTGTGGAACACCTCTATCGGTAACTTTCATATTTTTTTTGTTTTTCCTGAAAACTTTCAAATTTCGATGAATCGTGAAAGATACTAAATTTTAATTGAAAACAAAATTTTTATTCAAAATAATTTATAGTGATAAATTAAAAATTTGAATGCTTCTGATGTATGATTAGATTATATATTTATCATTTAATCCAATTTTGGTCATTAGAAGTAATTCCAATTTTAAACATGATAAAAACACATATCAATCTTTCTATAGTTTTTACTTCCCAAAAACACACTTTCTGGTATTGAAAATGAGAATTAATATTAAATTAATTAATTCTTCTTCTATTATTTGAATTTTGTAAAATAGACATTATTTTTGGATTTGGAATATGAAAATTATCTTCAGATGAATTTTTTTATTTTTATGAAAAATTCAATTTTCGATGAATAGTGAAAAACACTATGTTGTTATTTAAAAATTGACTTTTTATTTAAATTGTTATTTATTTTATTTAAATTTATTTTAAGGTAAAATAGATAACTAATACCTATATAAGCTCAATTTAATTCATTACAGTCATTATTAAATTAAATTAAATGTATAAAAGTTTATTGCTTTTTTAACGTCGTTTACCCACCTTTTTTTCATGTTAGCAAATTTGCATAAAACCTAATTTTAGCACTTTTTTTAATTGGATATCAAAAATTTGAGAGACACAATTTACCTCAGTATGTAAAATGTGTTTCGATTAGAAGAAAATAATTTTTGGTGAATAATATCTTTTGAATTTTATTTACCATGGTTAAAAGTAATAGGGTAATTAAAGGTAAATTGATATTATAATTACCCTAAAACCTGTCATAATTCTATTGTATAAGTGAACGTAGACCATAACATACCTTAGGAATAAAATTTTATCCCTTTGGTCCACATAGTTTAGATTAGGACATTTATTATTATTTTATTTCAAGAAGAGTTAAAAGTGTTAAATTCAATGTTAAATTAATAAACCATTTTAATACAGGGTTATATATAATATATATTCGATTATAAATTTTAATTATAAATTTAATGGAGTTCCTATATAATGGTATTTCTTTTATAAATTTTAGACAATAAATAATTAAATTTATTTATGATATAATGATAATGCAGTAATTACCATTTTAATGAAAGGTTAAAATGATTGATATTATAAATATCCCAATAAATGTAAATTGAGACTTTTAATGCATTACACTAATTTAATAGATGAATATGAAATTTTATAGTTGATTCGATTTTTTTTTTGAATTAATCATTTTCTAGGACTTCCACAAAAATCAATTACTAAATACTGTCAAAATTGACATAAATCTGGTTTGAAAAAAAATACTATATTATTGAATGATATAATAGTTCTAAAAATATAAGGATTGGAAAAATGGAATTATATAATAATATATATTTTATTAATGAACCACTTGGGGTTCACTTATCATTTTATAGTTTTTTTATTAACCATATAATATAAAAATACAAGGAGACATGGTAAATGTTAAACTGTTTAACCAAGATCTAAATCTAAATGATAAGGTTAATATGGTGAGCTAAACATGTGTAAAACATATTGGATGATATTTTTTCTAACCAAACCCACCTTATCCTCAAAATAAAACTTTTTATTGCAATTATAAACTGAATATGATTTTATAATAAAATAATATTCTAGCTTTTCCTAATGTGACCATCACCACTCTTATGAAAGGGTACATCCACTTCTCTCAAAATCAGACTTCCAAAGCAAATTGGCACAACTAACCCCTGCTCAAATATCCTCCCAAATACTTTATCATCTACCTATAGGCCATACATTGATCATAAATCCATCCTAACGATCCCTTTTGATCAACTCAAAATGAAATTCCCTAAGAAGAGGTAATAATTTCACCACCTCTTTCAATGTTATTTTCTTATACCACTTCCTCTTTATTTTTCATTTCCATAAAAATAATAATAAATATACTACCATATACATACTATTATGTTATTATAAATATGGTACAACCATATTCAATATTATATCCATCCTATGAATGACAAGTCGCCATATGTGTGTATGTAGGGTTACCATCTCCACATCGCGGTGTATTTTTTTATTAAAACAGTTCATTATTTGGATGGGTATAAAAATGAGTATAATTTATATAAATAATAAATATAACATGATAATTATTCATTATAAATGAAATATTGTCCAGTTACATACGATTTCACCATCAATAGAATGTTATTGTAGCTCGTGCGTGCATACAGATCACTGTCTCCACGAAAGTGATGATATTCATTCACCATCATAACTATTCATGAATAAATATCATATTATTATTAAAAATTAATTTTTAATAACATAATATCATTTTGTATATGAATCCAACACTTACTATCCATAATAATCATGACATATGTCACAAAACATGTAAAGAAAAATGAATTAGTTAACACCCGAAACAATGATACTACTGGAATATTATTAATAAAGAAATATTAAAAGAACATATATGATATAATATATATGTATATGGTTCCTATGTAATTTATTAACAATTATTTCACCATTATATTGGAGTTTACCATAGCCTCAACTATAGAAAATTACCAGGTAAGGGATTTTCATCTCACTTTTTATCATCGTTGGATTAATGCTATATTGGCCACTATTTCCTTGTGTGTGGTGTTTGTGCATTACATGATTGTATTCTTGGTGTAATGTACTTTAATATATGTTCATTTACATCTTTATTGGGCAATACTTATTTCATGGGTTGTATGTTTCAAATGTTTCCAAATCGGTAAGGGAATTTCAAATTTCAATTTCCACTCATTGGACTTCACCCATACTTCATTGATTTTTTTACTCCATTATTATGTTCAGAATCACAATCTATTTATTTATTTGGTTATTTGAAATCCCCTTTTTGTGGATATAAAATTGATACACAAAATCAATCCACTTATGAATTCTCAAGTCATCGATCTGAACAAGATAAGAGTGATCTTAACTCAATTTCCATTCATTGAGGTAAACATCCATGTCATTGGTGTTGTTTTCAAAAGAATATGTCTAAATGTTTGTTTATTTATTTACACTAAATATCCAATAATATTAAGAGTATTTACAATTTTGACACATAATTATCTCATTGAATTATCATAAACCTAAGGATGCATTTTTTATAAGGGATTTTATCTCAATTTACATCCCATTGAGACTTCATTGTTATTATGCACCAATTAACTTTTATGTGGTTTATATTATGCAAATTGACATAGTATATCATGAATCCCATTATTAACATTATATTATAATATTTTTATTACCTCAATTATTTTTATTGAATCATCTCTCATTTGGTTAGTAACTTTAACTAAAATATCATATAAATGTTATAAAGATTTATTCTTCAAAATCATTTTCATTAATGTCCATGTTTTAAAAATGGTTTTAGGAAATAATTAATATTTACATGAATGTTTTAAAATTAAAATTACTTTTAAATGTTTTAATGTTGTATGGGACACTTGGATTCAAAAATCTCTTTTAAACAGCTTCTTCATAAATATTGATACTTCAAAATGTTTTCAATAAATTGGGGATATTTCACTCAAATTGTTTTACTGATTATTTTAATCTATGTAAATATACTTAATTATTCTTGATTGAGGTTGATACAATCTTCCATATTGAATTTAATGAGTTATTTTTACTATGTATGTTCTATTTTTATACCACTAATGGTTTGTGTTTAAAATATTGAAATTTTGTATTCTAGTTTAAATACAAATGTTTAGATTATGCTTCACCCTTTTTATATGAGGATATCATTAGACTTAGTAAGTGATGGGTGGATCCTATTATAGTTTCTTGAGGCAACAATATGTCTCACGAGAAACTAGTGTCTTGCCACAAGGACTTGAAAAAATATTTATTGTAGTTTCGGCCGGAGGCATTGACTATGTGGTTATGATGTCTGGCATTATGCATTCCATCATTATTAATTTGTCTATTGATATTGCATGTGATTTTTAGACTAGTAAAATATCCATGGGAATATGTAAATGGCATAATTTGATTTATATTTTCCATTTTTTGTTGATGTTTTTTTAAAAGTCTTATGATTTAGTCTAATACATTTCCTTAAATGTTTATGCTTATTTATGAAAGTTTATAATATATTGTTATTCTTAATGAGCATCTGAGCTCACCCATTTATATGTTTTATTTTTACCATGACATAAAGAAGTATTTAATGGTTGACCAATAGGGATAGGATAAGGGATATATGTGTGTTCAACTGGGACAAAAATTTTGTTGTTGTTTCAATTTCATGATGTAATATAAAACTTATGTACGAATCTAGTACATTCAATTCTTCTAAACTAATTTGTTTTTTTAATTTGATCCCTTGTTATCTTCCCAATGATATGTAATATTTCACCGACTCTATGTAACTAGGGTCCGAGCGTTACAACCCCATCATGGGTAGGCATGCTATGAGACACCAACAAAGCCCATATCTCCCACCCGAGTCCCTACTCCAAGGATTGATCCCAAAATAATGGCTGTTGAATCATATCTGTGGAGAAGTGAGAAAGATCCATGAACCTTGTCATGTACTCAACAACTGTCATGTTGTCCCAGTGTAGGTCAAATAGATCCTGGATGCACAAAGAGTGCAAGATTGTAGGAAAAAACTCATCCCAGAAATGCCTCTCAAAGTCAAACCAAGTGGGGGTCACAACATTGTGTGTCTGGATGATCAAAATCCACTATCTACCTACTGATCACTATAGAAGGCTCACTGCCAATGTCTCCATCTGGTCGGGAGGGGTCCTCACTATGCAGAGAAACTACTTCACAACCTCCAGCCTGTCCTCTGCTACATGAGGATCCGTCTCTCCCTAAAACCTGGTAGGTCTAATTAATTGAAACTAATGTAGGTCACTGAGCCTACGAACAACCTCTATCAAAACATTCAGTAGTATATTTGGACCATATGATGGTGGTAGCACTAGTGCACCACTGGGATGGTCTATCTTACTAACTGTTCTAGAACAGACGCCTCATCTCTAAAAGGGTTGTTCTCAAGACATCGTATCGGGGTCCTGGTTGGTCATCCACGTGGTGGCCCCTATGATATATCTAGATGTACCATGGTTATATGGTTATACCTGGAGGGATTACACTTATTCAAAAATGAGGATACACTTATGAAACTAGTGTTTTCATGTATTGATTGAAAAATAGAATTCAATGTCTTGGTGCATGGATGCGTCGTCTACCACAACAACACTGGACTCCCCAAATCTAAAATTAGAACTCACTACTCTAATAATGGTTTTCCTAAAAAACATTAAACTCCCAATCATTGGGGGGAACAAACTTCCCTTTGATACAACTTTGTCACGACCCGCCCCCCATGGCCCGGGTCGTGACTACCCCAAGCTTGCCTCCCGAAGGCCAGGGGTTGGCAACTAGAATCCAAGTCGTAAACCTGTAAGTGGGAGGAATTATCTAGGATACATGTACACACACACAAGCCCAACCAAGTCCCAAATCATAAAATGGAAAACATACCACTGAATAAACATAGTGCAAGTATAACTGAATGAAACTGGGCTAGAATACCAACCCATGAAAAAGTACAGAAAACTGTAATATAAGAAAAGTGATTATATGGAAATATGTAGTAAACCCCACCTAATCATGAGAGTAGTGAAGATACTGGAATCTGCAGTAGTATGTCTTGACAGCCTATTCCTACTGGGCCCCACCTGGTCCTAGGCCACTATGTCCACTGTCGTAGCATCTTTCTGTCCCGTCACCCTGAGAACCCCTATCGAAATTTCGGTCATTTTCACAAGACACAACACATGCGGGTGAAGCTAATTCAATGATGAGTAACACAGTACTCATTAGGGAACCTGAAACAGAAATAAATAAAAAAAAATTCTCAGTGTAATGCATGAAACAGTATACAACTCACAATAGGTATATTCTAGGCTAGTAACAGTATCATCGTCAATTGCAAACATTAAACTCTTCTTCCACTGGAGAACTCATCCTATATTGAGTATTTTGGGCCTACCAAGTAACATATATTCACATCCCATAGACCTTGTGCAGTTGTGTTACTCATCCATGATGAGTACCGTGGGTATGTTGGGTCACATAGAGCACTCCCCACCATGGGCCTACCAGGTCACACAGAGCCACTTCCCACCATCATTGAACAGACCTACTTGTCCTATCGAGTATCGTGGGTCTACAAGGTCACATATAGTCGCTCCCCACCATGGGCATGTTGGGATATAGAGGGACACTTCCCACTAATCCATCCGCGACTAGTCTTCAGGTCTTAGCCAACCGTAGGGTTCTTAATGTATCACGCTTGAAAGAACCTATCCTCAATCCATTAATTGTTTCTTAGTTTCTATTAAAGTCACCTCAAATCCATCCAAAAGATATGCCTCCTTGAAAAGTTCCCAACCCCAGAAACAGTAATTCAATTGGACTCATGGTTTTCAAGATACAAAAATTTTAGAAACAAGTGGACCAGTTGAGATAGGGCCAGGTCTGACCTGATCAGACCGACCCAACCAACCCGAGATGGGGGGTTTGACCCACCACTATTCATTATAACAGACCTTACCATGACCTAATTTGGGTTGGGGTCATTCTGATTTGGCATGGCCAGTGGGTTATGCCCAATAGGTGTCACGAGACCTAGCCTGGTAGGCCAAGTGTCCAGCCTTCCTAGTCTATCGACGAACCAACCTCTTCTGGCCCGACCTGAAGAGGGAGCATTTCTAGCCCGGTGGTGAAGGTCTACCCCAATATGTTTGGTCCGACCAGTGGGGCTCATGTCCAACATCATTGGAAGTGGGACCCACCCAACCCGGTGATCCATGGTTATGGACCGCTGGGGGTTCACGGCCTATCATTTCCGCAATATGCAGATGGGTCTGTCATGGTGGATGTGGTTGGGTGTGACCTCTATGCCCTACAATCGCCCCAATGGTCTCCCTTTGGCACCTCCTCTACCACGGTCATGCAACTATGGCCCTTCATGCTGGACATGGCTCTTTGTCGTGTCTGCTACCCTCTGACATGCTCAAGCGACCACGTCCACCACCTCTAGTTAGAGGCTCGATCGACATCTTCTCCTCCTAGGCCGCGACCCATTCCTGCCATGACCTTTTGTCTGGTGTGCCATCGTGGTGCACCACCTCCCACCTGCAACCACTTCCATGAGCCTCCACTAGCAGTTACTAGTGCCACCGCTAGAACCGACACACCGAGAGATTCATCAGTGGGCCACTGAGGCTACATCAGTGGTCCTTTCTTCATCTTAATTGTGTTTGTGTTTTCCACGGAACATGCTCTCTACAGCAACGGTCTCAAAACTACCTTATCGTCGATTTGAATGTTGGGACACAATGATCACCGACATCATAGTAGAGCAGGCTTTGTTTGTCTCCTCCAGGGTCACATGTGTTAGAATATTACCAAACAAGGGGGACCATGGATTTTAATTTAATCAACAAGGATAGTTAAATCCTGGATAAAGAAACCCCATAGAAGTTACCCTCCCCCATGAATGAATGGTCCACAGATTTAACTGTTCATGGGTTAATCCAAGTTTGTCATTTAGAAAAGGGAAGAGAAGAACAAAGAATAGAAATCCATAACTCGTTGTTGTTTTTTACTGCTCATTCATCCTCTATGGGTTAATACTTTGACATCGCTTATCGGGTCCGATCTTCAAATAGCGTGATGAAGAAGATGATGTTCTGCCGACATTATTCATCTATTGCTAGGGTGCATGTCCGTCATAGGTTTTCCAGAGAATCCTCTAATTTCTTTATTCCCTATTTTCCCTATACGTTAAATTATAAATAAAATAACAATGCAGTGTTCCCATTATGATGTGACATAATGTTGTTACACAATTTTATTTATGAAACTGCATCACTGTTACACGTAATTAAAGCAATGTTACACTGTGGGCTCAAAGAGGCATTAATGAGCCTCATTGATTCACATTTCATCACCCTATCACTGTCCCGTAACATCATCGTCCGCCAATCCAATGTGGGAAAGAAAATTAAATAATTTATTTAAATTATTTTATTATATTTCTCAATAATTACAAAAAATAACCTTTCTTCCCAACCCCTTCTTGCTAAAGTGAAATCATTTATAGGAAAATCAGGTCAGTTTGAATTCAACGGTGCCCTCCGATTTTTGATCAGAGAAATGTTTGAAAAGATAGAAAATCCCACTTACACTTTTACAGAATGTTTCTTAAAAAATAATTAAATTATGTTCCGAGCTCTCAGGACCTTGGAATTACGTGCTGTAGAATATCGCGGTATCAAGATAAATCCATATATATAAATATATAAAATTTTACATGGGAATTCTGTGATGTTACATATCAGATGAAAACCAATAAAATCAATGAAGGCCACATGTATTAAACTTATGACCGAAGGACGAGAAATGTTTCACCCCTACTACTTTCCTACACAAGATCCTTGTTAATGTATAATGTTTTTTTTCAATAATTAATTAATATGAATTAATAGTGTTACATTGTATTTTTATATATTAATGTTTTAACCATTTCGATATTAAAAATTGTAATAGATAAAAAACGAAAGTTTTCAATTTTTTATGGAGCATAATTTCTACTAAAATTTTATTTTAGTGCATTTTACATCAAAGGCAATTTATAGAAATACATTTCATGACATAATGGATAAATTAGAATGAGTTAAAATAATAACCTAAAATGGATATTTTTTATATAAATATATCATGTAAGTATATTTCCATACATTAATAGTCAATAAAAGTATTAATCAATGGTAAGATAATGGTCATAAGAAAATGCATGGTCATAATACCTTAATACTGTTAAATTGATGACCATTTTAATCATCATAGATTTATGAAATTTTGGCCCTCAACTATTCCTGGATCATTTAATTATTTTTGAATTACAAACTCAATCACTCCATATAAATCATTACTCTTTTAAGCCACATCGAATCCATACTCCTAACCAAGGATATGTTATTTGGTTTCATAGTTATATGTTATATTTGGTAAAGATTATGGTTACAACATTTCATTTTTAAGCGATTTTTTAGAATCCATTTTTATGATTGGTTTTGTCTATGAATGAAACATTCAAGTATTACCCTTTGATAACCCAAAAAACATTCAGGGGAGAAATTCCATTTTAGCTGGGTAGAATGTTACACTGTGATTTTTATGGAAATTTTTTAATAAATTAAATATAAATATATTTCTATTAATTAAAAATGCAATTCATTCCTATCACAAAAAATTAACATTTCATATGATATAAAGAACATGGACTTGTCATAGGTAACAATAAATATTATCATAGTGTATGTTACACACAACAACAATGTTTCTATGAAAGATAATTTTATTGTTATAATTATTTAAATGAGATAAATATAACCTTGTCCTTAAACATATAAATATGAGTAGAATTAATTAATTTAAAAAAAAATATTGTGGTTCATAATAAATAAAACATATAGATGATGAAAGATATAATTTATGATAATTGCATTATATTTTTACATGTACTTATTCCTGAAACATAATACTTTTCATGTTCATTTTTGAAAAAAAATAAATATAATGTTAGAAAAATTTGGAAATTTGAAATTTATAAAATAAAAATCTATTTTCATTCTTGAATGGTCAAATTATCATAGGATAAAATATTCATATTTTTTTGAGAAACATTATTTTGTAATTAATATTGAAAAATACAAGATTTTATTTCAAATTTTTTTATATAATTTATTTATAATGTAAAATTATTGTTTAAATAGTTTCAATGTTTAACAAGAATATATTATGATCAATTAATACAATTTTTTTCATTTAGATCAATTTCAATTTTAAATTGAATATAAAAACATATCAATCTTTTGAATAGTTTTTTTTTAAAAAAACTGCATTGTTGGACCCAACAGGGGGATTAATATTAAATAAATATACACCAATTATGCTATTATAATTTTAAAAAAATGGATTACATATTAATATTCAGAATAGTTTATAATTTATTATAATTTGTACTTATTTTTTGACCAAAAATATTAGTGAATATAATTAAAATTAACTACGTCGATTAATGTAGATATTATGTTAACTAAGGACTAAACCATAAAATCACTACCCAAAATGACTTAGAAAAATTTGCAACATCCATTTTATTCCATTATTCATACATAAACCTTATATTATTGTCATTGGTTGGTTTTTCATGACATTTTTTAGGTAAAAATGTGGGTACACTAAACTTGTTTTCAAAAATTCCAAGCGTGTCCTTTCCTTTCTATACAAAATGCCACCACCTCTTCCTCTTATTAGATCATTTAAAATATATTAAATTTATCAAATAAAGTCCCAATTAAATTATAATAATAACTCTAAAACTCCTATTATAGATCCTTTGGACAGAATCCAACCCAAGAAATCCTTTTGGCACAAATTGAAAGGAGTTACACGATTTAGTGGTAACGTGTTCTCTCATCCTCTAAAATTTTATTTTCCTTCTCCACCGAATAAAAAATATTTCTTCCAAGAATTTATAATAAATTATGTATCATAAATATACTAGTATGTTTTTATAGTAATTTGTTTTCTAATCTTACACAAATATCCATCTAATGGGTAACAAATATATTGTTTACATGTACTGAAAACATTAGCCTCACTAAATGAGGATTGTTCATTTTTTATTTACCATCTCTCATGGTGGAAATTATTATTGAAATTATTTCTTAATATGTCATATAGTTTATTTATTATTTATTTAATCTTTTTTATTCCTTTTATATATCATATCATTTTACAATTATGTTTGTGTAAATATGATAATTTCGTTTGAGGAAGTGTTGACTACCACCCACTCGAATCGATATAATTGGTTCACAGAATACATGAAATGTATTAAGGATTGTATTAGTGAAATTATATAATATATATTAAATTAAAATTATTATTTAATGTTACTATATACATATATAAATATACTTCATTTCCTTTATTTCTTCCAATATGACAATAAAATAGGATACAATTTTCATGCGTACGTACGACATACCATCTCTATGAATGATGTACTCTATTTTATAATTTTATGTTAAATATATTATTATAACACACATATTAAAAATATAAATATTTTTTATCATAATTTAAAATATGTAATCATGATATTATTAAAATATCCAATGAAATAAAAAATTGAGAGACATGCGAAGAATAATCAAGATATTACCAAAAGCGAAACAAAAACATATTATTGTTAAAAAAAGGGAAATATGAGGTTATAATCAGACCATATAAGGAATTAGATATTATAATATTCATATTTAAAAAATATCTAATGAAATTATATTTATTATAAATTTGGTTTAAATGAGTACATGGAGAGTGAAGACTCAACGTAATGGGATTTCACCGCTTTTTTATTTCCCTAAGATACATGATTTATTCACCAACCATTAATTTTGTGTGCTATGTATACCATAAATGTATGAATTAAATTAATATTATAATTTAATTTATGTGTATTTTTATATCCATTATACGATATTTATTTAATGGGATTTATGTTTCAGAATATGCCAAATAGGTAAGAGAGTTTTTTCTAATTTTAACTTCATTAGGATACATTCCAGGTTATTAACCTATATTTCATATGATGTGTACAGACTACCTTTAAAATTATATATAAAAAACATCCTTCTTTTTTTGATATCATAAGATTCATGAAATTTAACATTCTTACAAGGGGAATACGGCTTCATGTTACCATGTGTGATCAGTTTATTGAAACAATCTCATTATTTTCTATATTGTTTATGGTTATGCTTCCTTTGATGAAATATTATGATACATCACTCAAGAGAACTCATGAATTTTTATAAATATCTATTTATTCATGATATATTCATGTATTGGTAACATTTTCCCACTCATTGGTATATTTGAATGTTAAAAATGTGTTTTTAATAATGCATATCTTTACCATATCTCTGGTCAGAAATCTATGATCCTTCAAAACCATGTATTTTAAAAATGGTTTCCCGGAATATTTTACTATTATCCTAAAATCATTAAAATTAATTTTTACCATTTTAATATTTTAAATTTTTTTTGAATAGATTATTCTTTCTACCTTCTGAAAGAGTATTTTTTATACCCTTTTCACTGTGTAAAATAAATGTTAATTTTAACTTGTATGACATGAACAGATTTACCAACTGTACTTTCTGTGAACCATCCTTTTCTTGTTTAAATGGTTAATTTTTTTGAAACTATTTTTAAAAAATATTTTCAATGAAATGGTCTTCAAAAGTTTATCAATCTTATTTTCTATGTTATAAATGAAATTGTATTTCAAAATGTTTTGAAGCATTTTTTTAAGTTTCAAAGTTCTTTTCCATGAAATGGATTTCAAAAGGTTATTATGATTTAATTATAGGTATTCAAATTATATTCAATGGAAAAGGGTTTTAAAATGGTTATATGCTTAATTTATATTCTTTTAATGGAAATTTTTTATAATTTTTTTAAATTATATTTTTTTTCAAGGTAAATGGTATTCAAAATTTTTTCACTCTTCTATTATAATATATTAAGGATTATTTATTTTAAAATTATTTAATGTGTTATTAATATTATTTCATGGTATTTTATTATAACACTATTTAACAATTTCCTTATATTTTAAAATTAAATTATCTAGGAATAATGGATATTTTTTCAATAACAATTTATGAAATATTGTGAAAAATTAATTTCTATCATAGGATTACATTAATCATTGTTAATCAGGACATCAGAGGGAATTCATAAAATTTAACCACTCATATTCATTCTATAAATGGAATGTTCTTGATGTTATTGTATTTATGAAACCCATTTCACATTCTTGGGTTATATGTTTATGAAACCCATTTATCTTTCATATGTTATATGTTTAAGAAATATATTTATCTTTCATAGTTTATATAGATATGAAATCTATTACTTTTCAACATGTTATATGTTTATGATATAATTTTCAGTTTAAATTGTTATGAATTTATTTTAATGATTATGAAACATATATCTTATTTCAAAATTTCTAAAATGATTACATATTTATGATCCCCCATTCATTTCATGGGTTATGATTTAATTTATTATGATTTTTTGGAACATGTATATATGATTTCATTAGGATACGGTTGGGACATATATCTCCCCCAATATATTGAGATAGAAATGGATGGAATTAGAAAGGAACATGGTTCAATATTATAGGGTTGTAATGGGAAATGAACTCGGTTAAGAATTACAATTCCAGAATGTGTAATGAAATCAGTTCATTAATAAAAGGCTAGAACAAGGTGTGAACCCAATTTAGTAATAGAAATATTCTAATAAGATGGTGTCTAAATCAATTCGTTGATTACTATGTAAATCATTATATATGCTTACGCGTTTTCCAAAATTCCAGTTTTATTTCATTGTTATACTTTCATGGCTTATGTTATTTATTTCCTTATGGTACATGACTTATAAAATGAATAAATGTATTCCATGATTCATGTATATGATATTTCATATGCAGGGTATGACCTTATATTTTTGGGATCCGTTTCACATACTCTTATGATCATGGTTATGCCTACATGTCTCCCTTTATTATCAATAAAAAAAATCTAAACTCATCCCTTTTTAGGTTTTCTTCCCATGGTTATGAAGATATATATTTTTATGATACATCTAAGAGATGTACCAGTCATGGACATCCTAGTGGGGGATAATGTAACTCTGTCATATACTAGTGGTTATGTTTCCATGCTTCCAAAGGAATAAGAAGACTATAGTATTTAGGTGTCTATTTGTATAATGTATTATGTATTCCACAAAAGTAATGTAATATTTATGTAGGAAAAGTGAGGGTCACTTTAATTCCACCTTTTTAAGACTTAGGATAAAAAATATGATATTCCCTAAATTTTTAGAAGTGATTATGAGATTTATGTTATTAGACTATCTTTACTATTTGATGCCCTGGTGGATGAGTTTGTAATAATTTCCAAATGTATCATCTAAAAAGAAGATAAAAAGAATAGGAACTTTATATAATGAATGTTACGACATTTTTATAAATGATTGGATTAATTGATTAATGTGATTAGTTCATTGATTATGAGAATAATATTGTATATGTCAAATTGATCTAACCATGAGCCCTTAAAATCTTGGATGGATCATGAAAAACCCATTTGATATACCATCTCAATAATGCGAATTCCCTCTAACCTAATTCTAGATCTTCAAATATCATTTTAGAATGAAATATTTTTCAATAAAATAAATTCAAATATATAGAAATTTACTTTTTATGGAACATTATAGTCCATTATTGGTCATATGAAGAACCTCTACAACAACATGGGATTAAGGAATCTTGAAAATAATGGAATGAACATGCAGTCATTCTTTGTCTTGTGAGAAGTGGAAAACATTATGGAAGGCATATAAAATTATCATGATAAGATCAGGATATATATTTCTAACTCATTTTAATTTTATAATTACTAATCTTCTTCAATTTACGATATGAAACTCAATCTTTTTAAATAGATGCATAAATATGGGTTGGAAATTTTGATAAATCACCCTAAACCAAAAATGAGTAGACAAAAAGATGGAAGAGCATAATTTCTTGTGTGAAGGAATACATGATGCCAAGATTAATCAACAGGAATATTCTACTATTTATGTTTACAGTGTATGATATAAGTTTATTTATATTTCATAATCATCTCTTTAAGGAAATTAAGCATTACTGGCATATAAGACAGACCATGCGAAGGGCCTTAAACAGGCTATCATGATCATAAATTTCCTTGTAATGGAAATTAAAAATAAATATGTAGTCATTTATGAAATTAATTCTTGAAATTATGGATGATTCAGGTAATGGATGAAATTATAATCTTCATGATAAGGGTCGTGTGTTTCATGTGATCTCATGATTGATCACATGATGACCCCCATACATGGTAGAAAGATCATGTGTCAATCATGAGACATTTCACTCAGATAATGTTTTGACTAAGAGACATGCCATTTCGATCATCTGAGGACACACTAACTTGTTTACATGTTCATGTTATGACACATAGAAATGTTTTTAGTTTCATGTTAATAAATTAAAACATGATTCCATATTATTCTCAGATATCCATACATGTGAATAAAATCATGTGATGACTTGTAGACATGTCATCATAGTTCATGTGATAAACCATGACATGTCACATTGGATCAAAAAATATTCCACAAACATGTTAGGTATATCAAATAATGAACTCAAGACAACTCACCTAGTTTCATGGTATTTCCTTGGACATTTAATCCAAGTTCATGAGACAACACACATACATGTTAGCTTGTTCACATGATGATATCATAGATATGTCAAACATGTATCCTCATATATGTAATTTTTTTTGAAAGATATCCTCATACATGTTTGGAAGGACCCCAAGGACGTGAAAGTCTTATCAGGCCTGAATACATTCACATATTCCCTAGAACCATGTGAACATGTGGTCGTGATCATTTGAATAAGTATCCCTTATCTGAGGAGAGTGACCATAATGATTAAAGTAATTTAAAATCATGAAATATTATCCAATTTATGTTGTCCCAAATCATTCAATGAATAATCTACATAACCCCAATGTCCTCACTCTCTATCCAGTATTGGAAAAAGTATGGATATTTCACATGGGCACCCACTAAGGTATATTTCCCTCAAAAATAATTTTTTCATTCCAATAAGAAATACCACATATGGTTATAAATTAGTTTATCATCCTTTATTGGGGTAGGAATATATGTGATCAATTAGGAAATGATCCTGGTTATATATAGGATACATAATGAACCATCCTAATGCTTGTGATCCATATAAAACATTTCATGACGGATGATTTAATATTTTGGGTTCTACACTTATTGATAGTGTGTCTAGTCTCACGATATTAATTTTCTATAACATTTATCTTTAATTACTCGATATTAGTGATTTGGAATGATCATGAAACTAAAAAATAAAAAATACACATTTAATGTAAACTTTATTTTCGATGCCCCATTTAGGTATCATGGCATCCTCGGTTTACCAGACCCAAGGAAATACAAACTGATGTATGAAGACATTGAATTATTTTATAACCAGGGTACATAATAAAACGTATGATTTAAATATATCTTTACCCAACATAGAAATTACCTCACAAACCTCTTTTTTTCTTTATTTTAAACTATATTTAATTTTCAAATATGAACTACATGGGTTTTGATTCCTATTATATAGGATATGAAGGATACCTCATAGATGATCAATGTTAATTAAAAGAAACAAATCGCCTTGTTGGAAAATAATAAAATCTATTGTTTCTATTCAAATAGGACAAATTAAAATGTAGTATTTCATTATTAAAAAATAAAAGGAAATATATTGGTATCCCCTTATTGTTATGGATCTTTCTTTTAAAATAAACCGCTCTTGTCTTCATATGGATACAAACCCATTCAATATATTAGTTTATGTTATCCCATAATGGGATTTGGGATGGATTCAAAAACATATCATAAATCTAAAAGGGAGATATGGAGTATGAAATAAATTCTTACAAACGGTAGAAATGAGGATGACCACCCCTCCCCTCGACCCATATGAGTTCTAAGTGTCGTTGGTTATTAAATCCCAAATGACCGATTGTTTTTGGAATATATGCACATAGATCACTATGGATGTGGGAACCATTGCAGGCTTCTAGAAGAGATGAAATGGTTTACCACACAATAATGATTGTGTAACCATTATCATTCACACAGAATCATGAATCAGAAATAACATCACATGTTCATATTCTCAAGAATGAATATGGTTCCATATTATAATTTCAATGCATTATGTGATGACAGTGCAAAGACCATGAACCACACAACAAAATATGAAAATAATTATAATTTTAAAACCATATTTCTCAATGTCCATAAAAAATTCCAAAAAATTCTTAATAATGAAATGTTCTTCCCATGTGAGACATGGTCTAAAAAACTCGGTGATAGGAATGCCTCAAGACTGGCTAAATTCATCTACATACAACAAAGTTTGTTGACATATTATAATATTTTATCATTATATTTGGAGTATTATTCTACCAAAAATAAATGAGTAAATAATAAAGGGTGATAATTATATACAATGAACCATAATTTAGCAATATAATTTAAAATTTAATTGATAATATAATAATAAAAAATAAAATATTATAATAAAATATATGATTATCTAATAATGGATTACATTTCATACATAACATATATGAACATTTGACTGGATGAGTTTATATAAATAGTAATCAGAATTTAAAAATAACTAAAAAACTATTCAATAAAATATCTTGATTATTTGATCCATATTTTCTACTGATCCATCATTGACTCCTAACTCAGAAATTTAATGTAGAATTATTTACATTAAAAATATATGTAATGATAAAATATTTATTACTAGTTAGGTGCATGTATGTGGTGTATTAAACATAAAATATATGACATTAATATCAAAATCCAAAATTAAATCAATAAATACTATATTTCTTGATAAAAAAATAGGTTACTAAAAAATTATAATAAAAAAGTAGCCATTTGATGGGGTAATTGAGAACATCAAATATAAATGATTACACCTTATTTGGTTCATACACGTAGGAGACATATATTCCAATAGCCTAATCTCATGTACAAAATGTGTGTGTTATAAATTATAATGATAAAAATATTTTTTGAGGATGTTTAACTAGAAATAATTCCTATGGATGCACAAGTCATCATTTTTTTTATATAATAGCGGAGAAAAATTTATGAACAATTATATAATTGTAAATTTTAAGGATTCATCACTATAAATGGTAATTATGTTAATGGGTTTTCATAATAATAAATTAAAAAGGTTATTAGTTTCATTCTACATCCTTGGATAAGGTGAATGGGTTATCACTGTGAAAAAATATAGGATAAATTTTTAACACTGTAATCATGTCCAGCTGAAAAAATTGACATGAATATATATTTATATTTGAAGGATAATGTCATAACCATTTATAATATAAAAAGGTGAATAAGTTATTCTGGCATTCAATAATATGCTAATATCCTTTTCACCTTGAAAAAAATATATAATGATAACAAACATTTAACCCATTTCAAATTTAAAAAATTAAAATAGTTTAACACTATATTCATCAATAATAAAATTGAATGGTTTATATTCAATTAAATTAAATGTGACTCCCATAAAACTAAAATTACAAGAGTATTGTTTGATTTCTCTTCACCCCGATGTTTTAACCAATGTGATTTTAATATTACCACAACAATGAATGGGTGAATGTCATATCTCAAATAAATTATTATAAATAATGGTCAATGAATATTAATTTTAATTTAAATAAAAATAATACTAAATGGGACATCTAAAATAAAATAATTATAAAATGGTTAATAGTATATAATATAAAATAAAATAACAAAAAAATTAATGGTATGTCATAAATATTATAAAAATATACTTTGTTAAATGGAATATCACAAAACATATAACAATATGTAAAATGGAATGAAAAGTAACTAATAAAATAATGAAAATAACGGTGAATAGTTAGAAAATAGACAAATCAATAATAATAATTGTGAAAGGGTAATATCTATTGAAAGAATGAAAAATAGTTGAGCACCATAAGAATAATAATATCATGGGTGAATGATTAATCCCCATAGTTATTGACTCCAGAAAAACATGTTAGTCACTAGCTTACCCACATACATGATGTTGTACTCTTCAAAAATAATATCCAACTCAACATGTAATTTTCATGATAATAGATCATAAAAAAATACCCATTTTACAAGGGTCTCAATATTTGGTCTATAAGATTACAATATTTATAAATAACTATAAATCAATAGTAATAAATCCATATTTAAAATTTACATAATGAAGAATAGTCATTGTTTTAAAATAATACTCACATTGAAAAATTATATCCAAGCATCCCCATATTATGAATCATTTATATAATATATTATCATGTTATGATGTAGACATGTTCATTGTAAAATATGTTCATAAATTAAATGACATAATGGTTTTTTAGGGGAATAAATAGTTTATAATGACCTATGAACAAGAAAACATGCAGTGTGGATTAAACTAGGATATTTATAAATAATATTCCTACACTCTCCTATAAAAACCTAAATCTCATATGAAACAATAAAAAATATTATGATCTGCCATCCACAAAGTCATTGATTTATAATAAATTAATATATTTGACTCATTTGACCATTAAATGGATAAAATAATTGAATTATATAAAACCCTATAATTTTATTCATTGGGAAAGGATAATTGTGAAAAAATGATAGAAATCACTAATTTGGGTGTGATGAACGTTATAAATACCACTATCAATCCCCCTGAAAGGAAAACGCTTTAGTAGAAGAATAAAATAGGGTAGAATTTATGTTTTGTAGATGATAAAATGGGTAGAGATGGGGTATATTCGTTCACACAAAATAAATATGGGGGTGATCTATTTGTAAAAAAAATTAAAAAATTTGTTTATTCATAGAAAATATCATAAGGATACTAGTTACCCAAACTAACACCATCAGGTACTCAGTATAAAAATGTCCATATGTCAAGAATCCATTGAGTGGTATGTATCTCAAATAGGCCCCATCCATCCCTAATTTTTCATCAATGTACCTATAACCTGACCATCAATAACCAAATTTTATATCTATACTAGAACATTTTTTACTATCAAGTCATTTTCTAAAATTCTGACACATAAACTTCAATAAATTCCCTATCAATAAAAAAATACAATTTATCAGAGAAATTTAATGAAATTAATACATCTTTTTGGGAATATCATTTAAATCATCAATCAATAAGATAAATTTTTTATTTCAAATAAAAAAACCATTCATTATAAACAACAAATTAGGGACTGTAGTTTGTCTTTTTATTCAAGTACTGAACAATAAATTTAAATATGATTTTTTAAAATCACTTTTAATTATAAATAAAACATATTTATATCTACAAGAAATAGTGGTATACCTTTTCTATGTGGTAAATTCATAAATATAATTATACTAGTATTTTAATTTTTAAAATCATAAAATAAAACATTCATTTACTATAATAATTTTTGATAATAAATTTTATTAATTGTATTATATATAAATATATATACAAAAATAATAAATCACACATTATTAATGTATATTTTTATTATTTTACAAATTTTACAAAATAATAAAATTCAAAACACTATTTTACCGTTTTAAATATCTTTAATTATTAACTTTCAAAACTACCTTAGGAATTTGTATGAATAAATTATTTTTGAATAAATATTATAAATTACATTAATAATATCTATCCACACTATAGCTTATTTAAAATATATCTTACGTTTTATAGTGTAATATGGTGAATATCCTTCCATATAACTTGAATTTGGCATGTGATATATATTGTATTACTCCGTGAAATATTTTTGAATATCATATTGTAATAAACATGGGGAAATATTTAGTGTCCAAAATTATTTATTGAAGTAAAAAATTTAATGAGTGATTATTTTGATCATTCACTCTAAAAATGTGTAATTTCATTAAAAATGATATTATATAATATTTTTTTGTATTTCATTGTTTTATAAAATGTTATCTACCATTTGGATTTTTTTATAGAATTTGTGACATTGATAGTGGTTCGGAAAGGACTCATAGGCTGCATGGATTATATAAAAAATTAAATAACAATTGATAATAATTGATTTTCAAGGTATTATATGATATATTACTGGTGAAATTGTTAAAAAACATTTTAAAATAACACTTAATTCTACATTTTTTGGTATTAAGGGTTCCATTGTTTAGGTATTATTAAATAACAGGGAAAAGATATAGTAAATATGAATTTAATATCCCAATTTTGACATTATACCTCTCTGAAAATCAATATTAAATATTTAGTCAACCATAATTGTAATTAATTACTATATGGGATTCTAATTGATATTTTTATCTGTTATCTTCAAGTCAATAATAGCTTATTATAATTATATTATTTATATAAACTGAATTCAGCGAATATATCTGTTAATCTATCTATCAATTTATTTCTATCATTAGATCTCATTAAAATTTATCAATGTCTAGTAGTCATTCTATAGTGACACTGGTTTATGGATTTTTTTTGTATTTTAATCTTTTTAATATGATTACTTTTTAAATAATCATGATTTTGTGACAAAGTGGAACCAAGGAAAATGTTAATTGAAAATAGAAAATTATATGCTTTAATTTGGGGTATTTGAATAAATAGTTTGAGGCATGTTTCTTAGATTTCAAACCCCATATATTTTATCAATGGATATAGTATAATTTGACAATAATTTTTTCCTGCTATTAGTTTTTTAGTAATGATATATTAATTTAAAAATGTTAAATAAGATAATGATGAAATAAAATATTAAATTCAAATTAACTCATTTATTAATATTATGATTTGTTTGATTTTACAAAAAAGGATAATTATATTATATTATTGGATGATCAGAATAAATATCTTATAAAATATGATATATATGTGGTTTCAAAATATAATGGTTATATTCAGTATTACTAAGTGGTGAATTTCATATGATTTAATAATTTTTTTCAGTAACATGCAATATTTTTTTTTTTTGTAAACAGGTGTTGTATTCAGTGATATGTATTTAATGTCAGAATATATTACATCAGGGAAGGTTAATAAAATCATTTTATTTAATAAATTAAAATTATTTACAATATGATTTCAATTGGAGTAAATATATTTTATATTATCAGTTGATATAGATTAGAATGATTGATTCTTTTCTTACTTTTTTATTAGGATATTATTGATTTCATAAGGAGCTTTTATAATTATTTATGAAAAATAAGTGTTTATAATTTTATACCAATTTAATTTTGAAATTTTATTTTTGTCACTATTCAATACTCAATAACCATATTTGTTGGATCAATCAACACATAATATCGATTTTTTATTAATGTTAAAGCTCATATCTTTATTCTAATGGATACATGACATAAAATTGTATTTCTCGCATGATGTTCGGTAAATTTTTGAAGTATTATTCAAATGATATTATCATTGATTGGTATTTTGTTTAATTATGGATGTTGTATTCTTCTGTAGTGATGAATCTAAAAAGAATTTGGCCAGGGGACATTATTTTCATTATATTATAGTGTTTATAATAGTTATAATGTTATAAATATTTTTTTTTCAGATGGGGTGAATATGTTTACTTTTTTATATTTCATGATTAACCTTATAAGGGGTGAATTATTAAAATTTTCAATTAAATTTACTATGTATGGAGCCTACATTATCTATGGTTTTACTATAGAGGAAGAACGTCTTATATAGGGTTTATACAAGTCCTATATTTTATTAATATTTTAATTTTTGTAGGACCATGTTGGAGGTGATATTATACCATAATAGAATGAATAACATTTTGGTAAGGTAGAGTTAGTGGATTATGAATTTTATATTTATTTTAATTATTGACTATATATGTGTATGTTGAGAAGAATTTTTTTCAATGTGTTCATTTTTAACAATGTGACATAATATTCATGTAATTTTATACTTATGAATTGATATCATTCTATTATAATATTTTCATATTTTAATTTCATAAGGTAAAATGACTCAAATAAATTAATATTTTCCCATTCTATTATTTTTTTACAGTATATCATGTTTTCAGTTAAATTTAGTGTTTCCTCTCGATCTCATTAATGATATAAAAGGATTCATAGATGGCTTCGGTTATGAAATAATTTCATTTTATTAATTTATAGGACGTATTTTTGTGTATATAATGGAATTTATTTCACTATTTATTTGTGGATTATTTGTTAAATGAACAAATTCAATAAAATAGACTGGGGATAATATCCAAGAATGATGGTGAACCACATGATACAATATAGGTCCTTGATTACCTATGGATCATTATAGTGAGAATGTTTATTTTCATTAGGTTATCATTAGTGGTATAATATTATTGGGACCTATTTTTTGGGAATTATAAACATATATTTCATAATATTATTACATACTTGGTTTATTTTTATTAGTATTAACAATTACTAACTTTTCTATTTCCCCAAAATAATTTCTTCCTCACATAATCAATATTTTTTTTATTTTCATAAAATCAAAATGTTGTTTCATTGCACCAATTTCAAAATGTTCATGATTTTCTCAAAAGAAGGATTGGTGGAGAGTCTTTTAAGACATGGATAATGACATTTAAATTTTATACATGAAGAAATATTCCAATACATTAGGGGATATATATTATCAATAAAAATTGATATTGTTGAGTGAGTTCGATACTTCATTTGAGTTAACTTAGGAAGAGGAATTTTATTGTATAATATTGGTTGTTATTTTACCGTGTAATGGTGATATAATATTTTATTGGGTATCCATGTGATTATTTTGTGGGTATAATTTATTGTAGTTGATTGTGATACTAGTTCAAGAGGTAAAAATTTTTAGTAACACTTTTTATTTTCAAATAGTTGGATATATAGTCAATTTTTCATGGGTGTCTATGTGGATGAAAATGTGTGATTATTTTTAATATGTTACACACAATCCATTCTATTAGATAATTAGTTGTGTTATATCAATTTAATAGAACGTTTACAATGATACAATATTTCTAGGTCAGTTTATTTACCAAAATGATATATCAAAAGTATATCATGATGTTTTATTTCATGATAATGATACAAACACATAATTATTTAATTTATGATATTTATAATAAAATATTTCCCATTAAAGGTATTGTGGAAAGAATATCACATATTGATAAAAAAATTATTTTCAACTAATAGGTTTTTACAAATTCTTATCAACATATCCTTAACCAATATTATATGTTATGAAACATTTTTCGATTTAATAATTATTTTTTAATCCATATGGTGGTCATTAAAACTAATAATCCCCAAGTCACTCATATTAATAAAATAAAATATGCTCTATGATGTAAATGGAATTTTTTTTTAATTTTTAAGTATAATTATTAAATCTGTCAAAAAATATCAATTATTTTTCATGAAAATGATATTTTTAAGAGGTTTTACAGATTATATTTTTTACGGTGAAAATATTATTCATAATTTTATACATTTATGTATGATAAATAATTAAATTTAACATTATACATAATATTATTAATTATGTTGTGAAACATGAATAATATTAATTGTATTCATATATAAGAGTACCTCATGATTGTAATTATCTACCTAATATAAATCCATATATTGTGGTAGATTAATTTATTAGTTCTTTTGTTTATTTAATATTTCTATTAAGGTGAAAAAATATAATTTATTGATATAATATTATGTTTAAAATTTATTTTTCCATATATTATTATCCAAATTATTCTTAAGAGAATGTATGATTAACATTGAACTCAAAATATTATAATATAGTATGTATTTTATTTTAATACATATATTTCATAGATCATGTTTTTGTAACTTTTTCTAACATAAGAAAAATATGTGGTTATGTATGTATAAAAATGACTACTATACTAATTTCCAATAAAATCATCTTGTGTAATGATATTTGATTAGAATTTTTTTTAGTTGATATTATTAATTAATTTTTGAAATATTTTAATAAAAATGTTTTCATTTAGTTGAATTTTTTTTTAAAAAATGAATGGATTTTATTTTTCCTTTATTTTGGGAAATAATCCATATTAATATGTGTAATACTATGAAAAGTATAAAATTATGAACATGAGAAATAATTTTATAGACATTCCAAATTAGAATATGGAAACAAATATATTTTATAATGTTAAATATTTTAGGATACAGAGAATGATCTGCTAAAGGTGTGAATAAATATTTTAAGTTATAGGATTTGGAAAATTATTTTCATTCTATTATTATTTTACATAATACTCTATATGTCATATTTTTTAAAAAGCGATATAAAATTTATGTTTAATATTTTAAAGGGTTATAGAATAATCTTCTTATAAATATTGAAGTATTCTATATTTTTTTGATGATATTATCATTTAGATATTATATTATTTATATTGATGGATTCCTATGTAAGAAAATATTGAGAGACTGTGAATTAGTGATATACATTTGAGATAACTAAGGGTATATTACCACATTATTATCACATGTTATATTTATTAACAAAATTTTTATTAGATTTAACTAAAAATAATAATGATATAGATATCCATATTAGTGAAAAAACTGGTCAAAATACAGTTTTCATTTTGTACTCAATTATTTTCTCTATATATTTAGGGGTGATATTTGATATTTAGTCCATATATTCCTTAAAAAGTAACATAATTAAATATTTTGATAATGAAATTGGTATATATTGAAATTATGATTCCATCATCACATAATAGTGATAATTTATATATATTCTAGGAATCTATATTGGTATCAGGGAAACAATGATTTATTATAAAATAAAATAAAATAAATAAAAAATATATAGAATCAAAATTTTAACAATATTAATGGATTACAAAATTATAATCATAAGAAATAATGTAAAAGTTTTTACTCTAAACACAATAGGAGAAGCACTTTTTTATTAAAAAATCTTATATATAAATATATAAACACAGAAAATTTCAACCATAATAATGTCGATTCATTTTTTGGCCACTAATTTCATGGTAATGTTTCTATATTGTTTTTCATATCTACAAGTAATAGAAGTTGTTATTTTCAATTTAATCCTTCAAAAACCATTACATTAATAATTAACATATTTCTTAATGGTTTAGATACATCATACAATATGGAAAAAGAATATTTTGTACTAACGTGTTCTTAGTTCAAATTATCATTGCGACCTATAGTATGAATGTTAACACATGGTTATCTTATGTAGAGGAGATCATGAGGGTTGTATTTCCAATATAAAGACCATTGAATTATGATGAGTGAGATTGTGTTGGGATATTAATCTGTGGTATGACAGTGAATGAATGAGAAATACAGTTTTTTTCACATCTTGAATGGATGGGATGGCTCAAATCATATTGAAAAAGATATTATTAATTTTATTAAACAATCAGACATTGTTTTCAATGTTATGGCCTCCCAATAGGGTCTATAAAAAATAATTTTATAATGGATGATGTGAGGTGTGCATCTTTAAATATAATATATCATAGGGAAAAGACATTACAATAAACAAATTTTTTTCATTGGAGGTTTTCATTGCTTTTACTATTCCTTAAATCAAAAAAGTTCAAGATTGGTTTCTAGAATATGCAGAAAATCAATGACTTGTATTCATTGTTTTTGAGATAAGGCCCACAAAATATATTATTAAAAATCATTTTTATGTATAGTTACTTGGATTTTAGGACATGGTGGGTCATGCAGTGGTGAATGGGTAATTTCCATGTCATTAAAATAAAAAAGGAAAAAAAATAAATTCAATATTATTCATGTTTATAATAATAAAAATATAATTTATTTTCTTATTATATTCATAATTTATTCAGGGAGTATAATGAACAATATTTTCCAATGAAAATTAAATATTTAATATTCAAGGTTCCTTTAAATTTTATATTAGAGATTACATGAGTTAATGAATTGTATTTTTTCATTTAACATAATTAATATGATATTATATTGTGATAAAATATCCATTAAATTCTCACTATATTTTAATTGTTGTTTAAATCATTTTTGGGTACTTCTGAATGGTTGACTTCCAAAACGAACTAAATTATATATATAGAATTTAAAACCTATGTATATAATCTATATTAAGACACAAAATGATATAAATAGTTTTTTAACGATTTATTTCACTTCTCTCCCTCTCTAATGTACTATAGAGATACTGTGAAGGGAATATCATTGTTTTCTCAACACAAGTTCTGGGATCATTAGTTTGATCTCCCATGATCGGGATGTCACCAAAGAGCCCTGAATATTTTTTTTATCTCACTTGGAAATAATTGGTTGAAAATGAATCAAGATTCTAGAAAATGTGTAGATGAACTATAGCTTTCCAGGTTTGGTTCTATAGATCGATGATTGACAATCAATAGTGTTTCGTTGGGATTTCGGACATAGAAGTTGTTTTGGATTGATGGTGTGATTCTGAGGTGTTAAAGGCCATGATCTATCACTCATATCATGTTTGTAATTTTTAGTCATACAAATAATCTTCTAATGGTTCTCACATCCATTACTGAGTACATAACTATGTTTTAACAGTAGGTAGTCCTTGGAGGTTTCACACCCAATGACACATAGGAACATGCATTGGTCGAGAGGATGGGTGGTCAGACTCATCACACACTTTTAGGGGAATTATTTCCAACTGTGAGACACTCTAATAGATTTAGGATTTGTTCATGAAATCCTTCACATACCCCAATATAGGACTAGGTTCCAATGTTTCAAATGATATGATTAGGAACATGTGTTTATAGAAACAATTGTGTGTCCATCATAAGATCACACTCACTCTAATTTTTATTTATGATGATTTTGGTTGTGTCTATATTTTACAATTATAGAGATTATTGTCATCAAAGGAGAACATTGGTATCTTTGAAATAGGATTGATCCTTTATGAGGTATTATACATATCATGTGAAAACATGAATCAAAACCCATGTAGTTCACATAGAATTGTTTAAGGTCATGTGACTAGACACATCAATCTAGTATAACGTCATGCAGTAAAGATATGAATATCAGGCTTAGAGAAAGATGTGTTGTCATGTGAATCATGTTTTAAAAGTAATCATAGTATACATAGTTCTTATAACGATAATCTATTTCATGAGAGTTATGACAATATAATCCCTAGGAAGGAGTTATACATATGAGACTACCAATGATTTCTTGGTTTGGAATATATCCCATTAAATGGAGATGACATCTAATTAGATATATATCATAATTTTGTCCCCAAAATATGTGAATTATTACTTGTTTTTAATAAAAACATTTTTACTCTATAGGCCCACGTGATCTATTCTCAATGTGAGAAATAAGAGATAACTGTAGATATTACATAATACATGAGATAATATCCATACAAGGCTTAATCATTATTGTTAACCTTTGATGGGTATGATTACCCATCTCATAGAGGATATGGTAGGTATATTAGTCCATGGAAAGGAATCATACATATTCCAGTAATGGTGAAAATTCGTGTCATTGTAGTTCAATTCATCATAAATCCATAGATGGGTTTGAGGTACTCATGGGCTTGGTCAGGACTGACACATAGAATGAAGCACATATATAAATCAACTTCTTACATACTGATAAATATGGATGTGGGATAAACCTATTGGATAATTAATACCATATGATTGGAATAAAATGGACTTGAAGAGACTTACACCGAAGCAGATGCCCAATGGATTTGGAGACATATGAGGTATCCTATGTATCACAATTATGGAAGGAATTAAATTTCGCATAATTTTGTTATCCCTTAACATATTTATGGGATAAGTTGAGTAATCAAACTTAGAGACATTTTTATTATACCTGTGATTCTAACAGTATTAAAATAATACCCCAATATATATTCCCGTTGGTCTGGGATTACACACTGATGCTACCAAAATTATAAGTACATATTATAATATGTTAGTAATTTGGCCTTACACACTATGTTTAACCACATAATGTTGTAATATTATATTATGATGGTAATCAGGGATTATGAAATTTGGATTCCCAACTATTGGGGAAATATTATATTATGTTGATAGTCCAAGCTTAAATATGATGGCTTCCCAACTAATCAGAACATATTTTATTTTGTCGGAAATCAGGGCTAACATAAGGAATTTTCTTATTGGAAAAGTCATTCAATATTTTCAAATTGAGTATAGATAGTTTGTGACCCTAAATGGTTTTTCATTGAGCATGAGAAAAATAGGTTCATGTCAGGGCATAAGACTAACTTAGTAAGGACACTTCCCATATAAAAGTGGTATGGTAGTATAAGTTTTTTCCTGGATCCACATGGAAAGAGTCCAAATGGGTTTACTAGAAAAGGATGTCATGTCCTGGGGGATCATTCTAGCATGTTGTGTAAGTTCACTGAACAATTTTTTATTTTCCACCCAAAAAGTATGTGAAATCAGAGTGACATGACAAACACAAACAAGAGAGTCTTCCCAACATTTCTAAGATGCACCGCATGATCAAAGGAGACATGATCAACACACTTCACATTATTACTTGAATCATGAAGGATTAATTCACTTGAGTAATGTGATCTTTTCCAAAATGTTACACATAACCAAAGTAGAAATGTTTGTTAAATTTTACATGATAAATGTGGTATTGTCTAAATGTTTTCACCAAGTAAACCTGAATATCATTCAGACTATCACATGGAAAATTTGATATATAAATTAGAAATTTTAGGATCTTTCCAAACTGAAAATGATCTTTCACGAGGTTGTCCTTGCATTTCCATTTCTTCTCTTGTAATAATTAATATGTACAAAAGATCATGTTCTCATTCATGTTTAGATCTGATTTCCCAAAAGGATCACCCCATAGTCTATATTGATAATTTTTCGTTGGAAAATATGTTCTTTGATATTGAATGGTCTTACCATTACTAATATAATGGGTCATATACAATATTATGTATGCTCACATGGCATATCATTATAAAGCACCACAATTTACTCAATTTCCATGACACTAACGGAGTCTTTAGAAGGGTTCTCAAAAAATGTCCAGGCTTCACAATGACACATCACGCAAGGATGTAATTCCCTAGTTAATATGGGACAAGGTTTTCCCATTGTCTAATCTACACATTTGATGGAATATTCATGAATCCATATCGAGACTGCACATCCTCGAACCACATATCCTTCATAAGTCATGATATGAGCTATGTGCTTATACATTGGGCGATTCATATCAAAACTACAATGTAAATGGGTGATTATTGGAATTCAAATGTGAGGAGTAGTACATGTAATATGGGGGCCTCATGTCCTCTAGTTTGGATAAGGATGCTAACTAGAGGAGAACCTCGAGAATGAGTATCAAGATCACTCAAATAACAAGGAGAGTTTTTTATTTATAATACTAGGAATCTATAGGGTGTTGCACAATGAATCCAATTCTTCATGAGATAACCCTGAGAACCAAAAGGTTGAGGGTGTGGATTCACAAGGCTCATGTTCACTAGTATACTATAGTGAATTCTAGAATGGTTATGTATTATATACAAGGAAATGTGCTATTGTGTCATATTATTTTCCACCCCCATGTGATTGAATGATTTTAATGAGGGTTTTGTGGGAGGTATTGAATATTAATATAGGAGATTTTTCATGTTTGGAAGAAGGTTATGATTAGTGATGTTAGAAACATAATGGGTATCTTACAGTTGAATGAATAGATTGAACAATCCAGGCACCACGTGAAGCATATTTCATAATGCAGCCACATGATCACCCAATGGCTATACCATAGTATTTTACAATCACATGGGTATGTTCTCCGGGGATGATCACTGACGCATTCTATTCCTCCCCCTCCCCCTTCAATTTTGAATCTCCCATTTCTATTCATGTGTATGTATTTTTCATGATAGGAGTTGGGTTTTTAAGGGTGATGGGATGCCTCGTACGATGCCCCTTTTCATTGGCAGGAATCAACATATTCTGACTGAAATGATGGAGAGTTTTTAGATTTAAATCACTTGGCTATAAGGAAGCTTCACATGATCCTTATTCCATTAGGTTTCTTAAATGATGTTCCATGTTCTTGTAAATATGAATTAATTTGGATGAAAAAATTTATCGAATGAGGAATGGAATATGGTATTAAAATACTATGACACCTTCTTCAGTTGTATTAACATTTATCACATGCTAAAATGATAATAATTTTTTGACATCAATAATTATAGAGAGCTCTTGTGACATGACACTAGAATTATTTAATGGAACTCGCAATGGATTTTGTTGGATATCATTGACTCCTGCATATATCGGTGAAGGTATGGAGATGGAGGTGATGTAAATTCTTTATCATGCTATATCAAACCAATTATATGGGAAGATGATAGTCGAGTGGGAGGTTGATGCTGGAGGTCCTACATTATGTGACATTGGCTTAGTTCAAAACTATATAGGCATGGGATTGGATCAATATTGGTCTCGCAATCCATGAGACTTGCTTTGATGTCTAGGATCAGTAATAGGCCTAACTAGATGGTGCTGATTTGATTACCCTGAAAAAATAATCACCCAAAATTAGAATCCCTCATCGTTTTATCTCTGATATATATGCCATGATTTTGTTTATACTTCAACAAGCCAATAATGGGGTCGCCACCAATACATCATACATCACCGCCACATGTGCTTGATCCCTATAGGCCTTACAGTCATCCAATGTGTCACTTTGGCCTCACATTACATGGGCCCTATACTTTTTTCTCGTCACTTCATGTTGGAGTTATTCACAATCTTCTATCTTTTTCCGAACCTGGGTGAGCTCCAACTGGGCATTGTTGATAATGGTTCCACATGTTCCTCAAGGATGAGTCCTGGTCTTATGGACCACTTCTTAGACTAATTTTATTCAATGTCATGTACAACTACAAAGAAAAAATGTTCTATAAAAGGAAAAAACAAGGCCCTATGGTATATCCCCATAAACAATGTATAAGCCTCCATGCATTTCATTTTAAATATCTTTATTGAAATTATATTGATGCTTTTCATGGTCTTTACAAATCTAAAATTTGTGACATAAAAATGTGAAATGTAAATTATGGTTTCCAAGAAATCCCCCCCCCCTAGAATGAGATTCATTCATAATTAATAGAATATGATTATATGGAAATCATACATCACTTTTCCAAATATTTAAATATACGACGATCCATGATACCAAATATGGTAAGAGTATTTTTCCAAAGTATGTCATTGAGTAATTTTATGTTCTATACATTAGAATGTTTTTAACATAACTACATTGCTAAAACCAAGATAATAAATGGATTTAACTTGTGTTAAATAGACTATGCGATCAAAATGTGTATGAATACCAGAATGGGACAGGGATTCGGTGGAATGGATGACGAGGCTGGATCTGATGTAAGGTATAAAGATGTCACTACATATCCCATGAGAATTGGAATCATGATGAACATAGTTATAGACTGGAACATGCTTATGAGGTGTAATATATCTATTTTGTAATGAATTCCAAGATATAGTTCCATGTTCTAGTGGATTTTTTTATTAAATAATCCATAATACCCATCCTTTGAATGTAATACCATATAGATCCAATTACCCAGATTTGTGTGCATGACTTAGAATAGGTTACTCCTTGATAAATGTTCCCAAATTCCCACCAACATGAAATTCTTCATTGAATCACCTTATCCATTAGTATGTGTTCATATGACATACAAGGAATATTCAGAAATTTCATTCATCTCAAATGTTCTATCATTGTCCTATGTCTAGGGACATAGTAAGCATTGTTTGATTTTGACTAAGGACATTTGATATTCCCCTTATGATATTCATCGTTTTACATGTTTTCCCTAAAATTTTTCAATTCATCATATGGACAAAGACATTGTGGGGATGGACATGGATTTTTCTCCGGTCGCATCGTTAAAGGATTTTGATAGGAAAATTACTTTTTCCTATTCTATCTTATAAGTTTTCAATATTGTTTGGGTCACATAAAATACATGTATACTATGTGGAAACTCATATTTTTCCTATAATTCCCTTAGAATGTTTTCATCCTGGTGAGAACCTTGACTTTTTCTATTATATTATGTTTTAATCTATAACATCAAAATGTTATATTAATGATTCTTTTAGATCATACCATTGATGTACTGTTGATTAGGGTATTCTAGAACCATTGATGAGATGTAGTCTAAACTCTTCTAGCTTTGAAAATTGATGTTATATAGTTTACTATGATAAAACATAGACCATTATTGAGCATTGAATATGTGGTAGGTAGACTAGTGATGACTCAAAACACTCTGTTGTTCTATATTCCACTGTGATGTGATAATGTTCATGAGGATTTGAGTTCCTTTCATGAATGGGGTCAGTACCTTTAGTTGGTGGGAACAATCCATTATGCTTCAATAGAATGATGAATCAAAGTTAATATCCATTCATTTCAGTATTTAAAAGGATAATTGTGGGTGGAAACATTGTTGAGGTTGAATTAATTTAGATACAAGGCCTCCTTGAATAGTTTGAATGTGGATTATTTAATTTTAACCCAATAGAATGAGTACAAAAATATAGGACATAAACGATACGGTAGGTAAGTCCCGTAATACTCAAAGATGTTAAGTTCCTTCATAGTGTTACCATGGCTCACATGGATTAGGTATCCATTTATACAGAGCTATGATGTCAGTAGTCTGTTGGTCTAAGACCTCCTACATCAATCGAATGAATGAATAGTGGGATATATTCTAGATTTTAGGTGATATAGAAGATTTGAGAAGACTCGGGAATCTAACCTATAATATTGGGTATTTAAAGAAAACTATATAAGAAAGGATCTGGAAGCCTTGCAAAATTTATCTCTTCATTTTGATGCTCCACCCCTATTCCATGCAGTTTAAAATCATGTTGTGTGGTCTAAAAAAGGTTTTCGAATGCTATTTCTCACTCCTTCATTGTTCATGGGTAAAAACACAATGAAATAACAATGAGGGAGTAAATCCTCTATAATATTCTTGTGCATTAAATGTATATCATGTGACAATGTTCTCATCTAAGGATTAATAATATGAGAATATAATACTAGGGAGGACCTAAAGCTAATTGAGGTGATATGATCTGCCATAGTGATGTCAGGCTCAACAAGATTAGAAATCCATTTATTCTTGTCCAATATGTCTTTAGTTGGGGGTTCTGATCCCTTTATTATAAATATTATGGACAATTAAATAGATCACATTTCCATTATAAGGGTTATGAAATGTTTTGGTATGACCCTATGCACTTTAGCACCTAACATTTGATTTAGGTAAAATTTAATATTCAAAAAGGTTTTCAGCGACCTAGAATTTGTGCAATTGCCTATTCCACAAATTTTCTCAATGTGATGTTCTAAAAAACAATGACTATATTTTTTCTAGAACGAGGGCCTAGTAATTATAGCTTGTCATCTAGTAGGGATGCAATTTAATCCCAATGAATATTACTCATTTTAATTTATGAACTAATTATTTTTTACTAAACGATAGAGATGAAGAGAATACATAGTATAAAATTTTATTTTTATTAGGATTTACTTTGTGGGTTTCCAACATTATATGGATCATGTCTCTTTCTCTTTCTATATGTGTTTTTGTGATTTATACTGTCAATGGATTGATTTTAATGTTGGACATCAATATTAAATGTTCACATAGGTTGTGTTTTGGAAACACATGTCCTAATATGGGATATGATGAAAAATTTATTAATTAGGATTCTCAAGGCAATGATTTCTCCCACATAACTTAGAGCAGGAGACCATGTTTTTGAAAATCACATCATAAGGTTCCTAGGTCATGATTAATTCAAGGGTATAATCATACCATAGATAATCCAAAATATAATGAGTTGATGGGTTTATAAATAGTGATGTTATAATTACATTGGGTAGAAATCCCCTTATACAGGGAAAATATTGCAATAGTTAGTGGGTCATATCCCCTATGTGTCAATATCATGTGTGAAATACGATATGGGTTTCCCTTTTTAGGGTTATGAGATATAATGGAATCAAGAGGTGTTGGATTCATGATGTGTCATATGTGTACAAATATTGTTTAAAATATAGTTGATGCACCACATACTCTGTTTGACCATGGTATGGATCTTGTGGTACATAAATATGGAATGATAATGGGTTATGGTCTCCTTGGTTTAATATAATGTAGTATGGATATACTTTCATTCGTGAAGTTTAACGACATGTGGTCAAGACGTATTCCATGTAGTTTATTTTCATATGGTTAGGACATACTTCCATGCATTTTTATCATCATGTGGTAACAACATATTCTCTTTATTTTACTTTCTAATGGTAAAGACATGCTTCTATTCTATTTATCGTATTCAAGTAAGGATGTTTGAACTGATATAAAAATAATAATTGTTCAAGCTAGGCCAAAGGGTTGAAGTTTAGTCGTCCCTAAAAATATCATGACAATGAGAACAAAGACACATATATTTATGAATGACGTTTCCTATAGAGGTTTGGCTTCCACACAAAGTGGGTGTAGTTTTTGTACAATCATGTCATGACGAGGCTCAGAGTTGGAAATTTATTCATCACTATGTATCCAATGAAGATTGAAATCATGTCACACATATTTCAATAATGGATAATACTTTCCCCATGTCTAACCCACACATAGTTTTGGGAATTATTTTCATTGACTATTGTAGTTGTGTAAATGGTTGGAAATCTAGGCATCATTATGATTCAAATGATGACATGCAACAAAAAAACATAATTATTATAGAACCCTATAGTTTGAAATAATGTGTCAATGAACAAGATGGAACAAAATGAATAATTTGTGTTGTTCTGGAAAGGCCCAAGTGTGGATGTACGGTTTTCAACATTTATCTTATGAAAATGATAATCTAGATACACATAGCTCTAGAAGAGACGTTCGAGCTAATTTCATTTGGAAATGATGTGGTCTTCCTAATGTAAAGATGAATTGAGTGAATATAGATATAGTATAAAGCCACCATCAACTATAGTGGTCATCAAGGGAGTAGTCCATAGGAGTGGGAGGTTTTCTATCAGGAAAGGGATATTGAAAGTGCATTTTAACATCTTGAGATGATGACTCATGGTATTCATTTTATGGTCATTCATTCAGGACTGAGATGAGCATATCGAAATATGTTATTCCTTCTTCATGTGGAGATTCCCTTTTATAGAATCTTAATCCCTCATGGGATAGTCTTGGTGTGTGAAACAAATAATGGTACGAATTCCCCTCACTGCAAAAATGAATTTAAGGGTGGTAAATGGGGATTTTTTTATCATGTGGTGGCTAGACCAAGTTAAAATTTTGAGGAACCCTTGTGTATATATCGTTTGAAATGTGAATCAATTATTATATTGATGAAGGTGACCGATGAAAGTATATGTCATATGGAAATGAAATCTGTCATACATAATAATGTCATGTTGTAAGGATGAGGATCACCTGATGTGTAGGAAGTATAATATCATGGAACCATGTAGTTTTATATCATGTGGTAAGAATGGGAGTGACCTGATATAAAAAATCATTGTTGATGGGTCCAATGGTATGGGTTAAGGATTCACTATGTATCATGTGATGTAAGGAATGAACCCATACATAGTTCTTGAGGAACCATATAGTTTAACATCATGAATAATGGATGTGGGTCTCCTAGTTTGAATGAAGATAAATGTCACGGGCCCGTGCAGTTATTCATTATACAGTAAGGATGATATATTCTATGTAATTTATCAACATTATACCGTTATGTATATATATATATATATTAATTTCATGTGGATAATATGATACCCATATAGTTTATTGTCACATGGTTCAGAAAAATCTACACAGTTTAACAATATGTGGTTTGGATAAACTCAGTAAATTTTCACATCATGTGGTTAATATGAACTCTATAAAGTTTAACATCATGTGGTGAAGACAAAATACATATAGTTTAATCTCATGTGGTTAAGACATTATTTATTCAATTAAAAAATGTTGTTAAGACATACTATATATAGTTTAACTCCATGTTTTTAGGACACACTCTATATAGTTTAACATCATGTGGTTCAGACCCAGAACACACAATTTTACAACATGTGGATTATATATATTCCATACAATTTAACATCATGAGGTTTGGACATATTCTATATAGTTGAACATCATGTGGTTATAACGTACTCCATACTGTTAAAAATAATTTGGCTCAGAAGATCTCCATACATTTTAACATCATTTGGTTAAGAAATACACCTTAAAATTTAATGTCATGTAACAAAGAAAAGCTACATAATGTTTAAAAAGATGTGGTTCTAATATTATTTGTTTAGTTTATTATCATGTGGTTAAAAATTTTTCTATATAATTTAATTTCATGTTCTTGACACCAAATTTGTATAGTTTAAAATTATATGGTTATGGAATACTATGTATAGTTTAACATCATGTGGTTATGACATACTTAGTACAACATAATATCCTTTTTTATGACATACTCCATACAATTTAATTTCATGTGGCGACAACATATTACTTGTATTATAACATCTTGTGGTTACGTCATATTATGTACAATTTAAAATCATGTGGTTAGAATATACTCTTTACATTTTAAGGTCATTTGGTGATAAAATACTCTTTATAATGTAATTTCATTTTGATTATACATTCTTCCTATTTTTTAACATCATTTGGTTTTTAAATAATCCATATATTTTAATTTCATTTGGTTAGGAAATCTTTATAACTCCATTGTTGACCATTTGGGATCTCATAATTGGAAAGGGAAAAGGGTGGAGACATGTTTTCGAGGTATTTATTGTATAAAATTATCCACATATCTATGTCATCCACTTCTTTATTTTAGTTATATGTCTCTACTAGGGTCAAATTGTAGAGGCTTCCAATCTTGGTTTCTTACAGACTATGGTGAAGTGTTGCTAATGGATGATGGGGAGCTACATACATTTACACTCTATATTATGAGTTTCATTATATAAGAAATCACATAATCTATTTTATCACCTATATATATGATGGTGTTTGAGATTTGGAGACCTATATATGTGGAGGTTTCGTGGGAATGGGATGATTTCCTTTTCCAGGGGAGATATCACAATGCAGAATTTGACCATTGCATATTTCAGGAGTGGTGACCCTATAATCCATATCCACACAACTATGATGAGAAATATTTTCGTTTTGATCACCATATAATTTGGTTGAAGAGTTGATATACCCTTTTAGTGTTGATAAAGTGACTTTGATATCATCAAGGGATCTTTTTGTTAAACCAGTCAAGACTATGATCATTACTCTATATCATGGTTGGAATATGACGGCATAACTTTTAGGGATGGCCAGCGGTGTAAGCTTTCTCTATGAATGTTTTGGGAATGTATTGATAACCATCTAATGCAGCGGTAATTTGAGATCACTTCTCAAATGATCCTAGAGTATGTCAAAGAGATTCTCTGATAGGGATATAAGCATGTCCTGAGGTGTGTACCATTCTTAATTGGGGGTACTCATCAAAAATAGTTATATATGACTATTCCAAGGGATTTTGAATTACCCACTGTTATTTTTTATTATACTATAATATTGTCTCAAATCACATGATTATATTGATTAGTGATCCTTCATTAGAGAGTGAATATGGTCAATGTTGGGATATTCATTCCCCTCCATAATATGCTGACAAACATATAGAATGGGAGAAGTTATATGATCATACTATTCTATTTCTTCAAAAGGATATTGGTTTTTCTATTCATTGGTGGACAAAATAATATATTCATGGTTTCCATGATCTCTTTTAATATTCAAGGTAGATTCATAGATAGGAAGATGATCCTATATTATGGATTTTTCAATAATCACATGGTTATCCTTGGCTAGAAATGGGATATAATAGTGATCTTGAGAATATAGAGTATGTCATTAGACATATTTGGTATTAATGTGAGGCTTTACAAAGGATTATTCCATTCTCACTTGTTGATCCCTATCTATGTCAGGTGTATAATCAAAATAATGCGCCTTCGGAATATGTTGGTGGTCTTTTGTGACAAGGATATGATCCCATCCTAGATCATATCCCCTATATACTATTGAGACCTGAGTCCTAAAAGAAATTTGACCTAATCCCATGTCTCATCCATTAATGATAGATTCCCAAAATCCACTTGGATGGGAGAATGCAGAATTTCATTCTATGGAGAAACTATGTGTACACAATTTTTACATTACTGAGCATCCCTGGATTTAGAGATATGAATATAAAACATTTTATGCTTCTAAAATAACAGTACTAGGAGAGCTCCTCTATTTCTATCACAAAGCACTCACAATTCAACAAGGTATGTATTGGAATATTTTCATGAATTCTCTCAGATTCTATGACTTTTTGTTCAATTCATTTCATTTATGTGGGGATATACACCCACTCATTTCTTATTTATTCCATTGAAACATTTTAATGGAAATTGTGAAAGGGGGATAGGGATTGGTCAATCCCCAACGCATGCTATAAAAATAGGCCTACATACATGCTCCAAGTGACCAAGGATATGATCATGCTTTCTCTATACTATAGCTTTTGACATTTTGAAATTGTTACCTTAACACCCATATCTATGTGTTTGCGGAGGTGACACGTTTGGGATTAACCATATTGAAAGACTTTGTGGTATTGGTGGTCTTGTGATATAGATTATATTGATCATGTGGTTTGTTAGAAATGGGTTTGGAACTCCAATATATACCTAATGATGATTGTATCTCTCCGATATATTAATTCCACACTTATTATTATGTTCGGACTAGGAATTCCATTTTAGTGATTATCTTCTTGTGATAAAGACATTAATATTTTTTCATGGGCATAGATATAGGATCTAAGAGTCTCTACATATCTCATTATGATGAGAATGAATCTATACATAGCTCTATAAAATAGGTTTGGTAAGAGACCAGCACAAAAAATGGTGGTACTCTCGGGTGAGGTCCATAAGGCTTTATAGTTTTATGCCATTTAAGAGACATCAACTATATATTTTAACATCAGCCAGTGATGTGTTAGGGTATTCATTTTAATTTCATACATTCTGGGCCATTATTGGACTATAATATGCTTCAGTTCCTCATTTTTGTTTGGAAACCCTTACTAAAATTCATGAGCTCACATAATATGTACTTAGTGTGAGAAAGAAGGAAATTAAGAGGGTTCCATTCACAAGGTATATGAAATGATGGATAAGGTTGGATTACTTTCCATCATGTAGTAGATGTACAATGATATATTATCGGGGAAACCCTATATATCTCACTAATAATGAGATTCATACAATAATTTTTTCTAGAAAACCCATTCATTTTAATGTGATGCATAAAATAAATCTATTGTGAAGTTCAATTTCATGTGGTAAGGATGTTTACCACGTTTTTTATCATTTTATTATAAGGACATCATCCATGAATTTATAATGCCATATAGTAAGCATGATGTTATTCAATTTACTGTCTTCCAGTAATGACATCATCCATGCACATTAATATCTCAAGGTAAGAACAATGGTCGTACAGTTAAATGTATTTTTTTAAGGACATAATCCATGTGATTTGATGTCTAGAAGTATGAAAAAGAAGACAACCTATTAGGAAAGTACATAATCGGAATGATAATGGATAAAACTTATACATAGTGCATGATTTTTGATATACAATATCTCTTTCAACATTACATGTAATTTCCCCTCCAATTGTTATTTTATGTCAAACTAGTTCACTATCATGTTACCAAGACAAACATGGTTGGGGTAATGATTGTTATGGATTTTCAATCCTAGCTATTTTGGATTGACTATTGTTCGATGTTCCATGAATCCATCATCCAGGGAACAATCAAAATTAATTGATAGATTAAATTTATATATTGAATAGTCTTTAATCAAACTTGACATGAAATATGGTCACATATCAATGCGAGGTATCTGCCTCATTCTCCACTACACAATTGGTATGTCGTATTCAGACTTATTAGAAAATTATATTGGTGATTCTGGTGTTGGTTTTTCCAATATCCCCATGTACATATAAATCTAAATAAATTATTTAAATGAAATTAAAATTTATATCATGTGGTAGAGGTGATGATGATCGAGAAATGATTATCATGGTATAACATTATTTCTTCACTCAGTAATCTAATCGTACGGATCTCTGTCAATCCATTTTATATTGAATATTTTAAATACCTGAGAATATGTCTTGAGTATAAGGAATAAAATTTTCACCATCTTTCTTAATGAGATGTTTGATCATGCTTCTTCTCCCTCATGTTATATATACATCAATGTTTTTGGAAACACGGCTGAGTTTAGAGCACTAGGTATAGAGATTTTGTCATTATTGGACCTTAAGCAGGTTGTAAAGAATTAGGGATTTTGTATTTCCTAGAAACTTAACACTGATTAAGAGATACCCACTCTGTCACAACCGTCATTTCTATTTATTTTATTTTTATTATTTCTTGTTTCTGAGTGTCCACGCTGCTGTACGGGCTGCGCCCCGATTAAAATATTTGACGTCTGATGCTTTTTCTGGGTTTTGGACCCGTGCGTAGCCACCGCGTGCTTGGCGGTTGCCACGCAGTTAGCTCGGGTGTCGGGCAAGTGTTTTTTTTATAACCTTGTTTTATTATTTTAATTTGGTTTATCTCACGTTATTATTATTAAATGGTTATTTTTATTAATTTTAATTTTATTATTATTATCATTCTGGTATACTATTATTATTATTGTGGTAATATTATTAACACTTATATTATAAATATTACTAATATTATTATTATTATTATTAATGTAATAGAGTCTATTTTTTTTCTTTCTTTTTTTTGTTTTGGAAACCCTAGATGAAGTTCGGCCCCCCCTTTCTCTTCCTGTTCCGCTGCAGGCCGCCTCCCCCCTCTATTTTTTTTTCTTTCTTTTTTTTCCTCCTGCGCTCCCCCCTTGTCCGCAGCTCTCCCGATTGCTGCGCCCCGCTCCGCTCCGGCGCTCCCCTCCTGACGACCATGCCCAGCTCCGCTCCCCCTGGCCCTCGTCTGCTCCGCCTCACCCGACCGTCGTGCCCGGTGCTCCCCTGTCCTCCAGCGCAATCGCCCTGCGCGACTCCGTCTTCTCCCCGTCATCGGCCTCGCCCCATCGTCTCGGCCACCAACCGCCTAGCATCCCGCCTCCTGTCTGCGCCGCCTCCCCTGTCCGGCGCTTCCTCCTCCCGGCAGTTCCCCTCATGACCTCCCTCTCTACCCGCGTGCACCAGGCCACTCCCGGTATCACCTCCGCTTGCATTCGCCCTGCTTCTCCAGATCTGCACCAGCTTGTTACTCGGTAGCCCCCTCCGCGCTCGCCTCCGGCTTCCAGCCAAGCCGCCTTCGGCCTTTGTTCCGCACTCCCACAGGTCGCCGCGCCCAGGCCCACGCTCCGCGCTCCGACCTCCACGAACCTGAGCCCTCTCCAACACCCTCCGACTTGCCCGCGCACCACCTACTGTCCGGACGAGGCCTCACTGGCGCTGTCAGACTTGCCCGCGCACCACCTCTAATCTGGTTGTGTCCCTCGCCAGCGGTTTCCGGCCGCTCTCTCCCTCTGGTGGTCTTCCGGCCACGCAACTCCCCCTTCTAGCAGGACTCCCCTTCCGGTGATGTCTTCTCTTTTTTTCCCCTTTGGTAATTGCTTCTTCATTTATGGTTTTAGTTTTCCCAAACCCTACATGTTAAGATTTTAATATTTTTATGGATTAATTTCAAAAAAAAATTGATGGTCCGATGTTGATGTCTATAGTTGTTTTTGTCTCTCGCTAGTGCGGTTGAGGTGCGAACGATGTTTCACACCATTTTCGGGGTGTTTTTCATCGGTTGAGGTGGGTTTCCCCTTGCTCAAATCCTTTTGATTTTAAATTCACTTGTTTCATGTATTTTTCCTTATTATTGATAATTATCTGGTGCCTTGCGATGTTATTTGAAATTGTTTTATAAGCGTCTAGCTAGTCTATTAAATATTGTGTGTGGTGTGAACTATGTTTTGGAAAGGTTTTGAGGCACGCTATGTTTTGCATTTGGTTTATGTGAGTCTCAGATACCTTTTTGGCCATGCTTTGGTCCTTCCGCATCAATTATTTTTTGGATGTTGTTTAATTGTTGTAGGGTGTTTCTCCGACGTGGCCGTGAATCCCCTTGCTGGGTTCGCAAAGGGTGTCTCGGGTCACGTCGGATTGCGCTTCGTCCACCGCCGCCGAAGGTGAAGCGATTCAGATTGCTTCGGATTTGTTCACCTTTATTTGCGGGGCACACCTTGTTTTACCGCATGTTTTGGGTTCGTTCTGTTTCATCTGCACCGGTTCCAAGGTGGGTTTTACTTTGTTTATTCATTTGGATTTTTTTTAGATAGTGTTTCTATGTTTTTAGATACTTTGCATTGTTGCAGTGCATTGGCGAGGTTCTTCTATGATATTACGGTTGTCGGCAAGTAGCGTGTTCTTGTGCGCAAGTTGGGACGTACCGCATCACCGTCATAACCAAGTTGCGAGTCGAAGTAGGTCCTCCATTGCACTTACCTTTATATTTAGAATTTATTAATTGCTTGTTGTTTTATTAGTTTTTAATGAATTAGAAATAATATTAGATAATAAAACTTTAAATTATTATTTAGTGCGAAAATAGCTGTTTATTTATACCGAACACTTGTGACATTTTTTTGACGGGCGGACACCCAGTTTTGAAAGAATGCCTGTTTGGCCTTTAAACATAATTCACGGAACATCAAATGTGCGTCTAGTTTTAAAGATAAATAATTTCTTCTGAACCAGTGTTTTGAACTTTTTGAGAAATGAGGTTTTACTTTAAAATTGGTGAAGGCCCGTTTGGCACTTTAATGAAATGGATTATCTCGGAAATCACACTCGGGGGTGATCTTTGGTGTGCGTTGTTTGCGTGAGCTGTATGTGATGTTTGTGCATCGTGACTGACTTATTTACATTGTAGACACACCCCCTTTTTATTGTTTGTGATGACATGGGAACCTGACATATTGAGTGAATTTTCTGATAATGATTGCAGCACTAGTTTAGACCACGCACTGGCTAGTGGCCCCATAGCAGGGGAATACTGAGTTATTGCTGCTATGGGGATTGGGCCCCTCGGTTAGGCCATGCAGGGCTATGCCGGGTAGTATTATCGGCGTTATGACGTCATCGAGTTATGGCATGCCTCCAGGATGAGTCACATGTATAGTACGTTCTGGATTGTTCACGATCTCCTAGGTTCGACCCATGTCTCTTTTAGTTTTTATTCGTATATGGCAGACGATTGAGAGGTCGAGTTTGGATGCCGACCCTTGTGTGCCACTTTTTCCCATTGCCCTTAGTGTGTGTTGTGTGTGATTTTATTTTTGACTAACAACTAAAGTTTGGTTTTCTAATTATTCACGAAATGTTTTAAAAATGCAATTCACCTGTTCCTTTCAACATTAAAATTCTTCTAAATTAAAAAGGGCAGTGGACTGTTGCTTGTTTTCAAAATGGAAAGTGTGTGTGTGTGAAAAACCTATATTTTCTATAATGTAGTTCAAACTAGAAGTTGGTAAATTCTTTATTTATTGGTATGTGCATTGGGAATAGAATTAGTCGGGCCCACCTACTGAGTTTTAATACTCACGCCTATAGTGTTTTCTTGTTTTTAGTTCTGTTGCAGGTTCCAGATTCAGTTGTTCGCCTTGAGCGATGTTGGTTGTGGTATCGGAGAGTGACCCATGGGGTCACCTGGAGTGTAGACCGTGGTCAGGTTAGTAGTGGTGTCGGTTGCTCTTTATTTATTTATTTTGTTCCATTTGTTTCTGCTGCTTAGTTTATTTTTATTTTGGGCTAAATCGTTCCCTCCTGTTTACTTTTGATGCCCGACACTAGTTGCCAGCCCGTGGGGATGGGGAACGCCCCTCGGGCCATGTCGCGGGCCGGCTCGGGTGACCGGTTCAGGGTCGACCCGGGTTGGTTCGTGACAAAATGGTATCATAGGAGGTTCTTGTTATTTGGGATGTCTGGTAGGTGGAGATTAGGATTGTCGGGACTTGAGAGGTAGGTACGGGAAGGACGTCATGAACCCTCGCCCGTTCTGCAGCTCGAGTCGCCAGGGATAGTCCGGGAATCGAGTCTTTGTTTCGTTTTGGATTGTTTTTTATTAAGGGATGACAACAGAGGTAAGCCGATGTTACATCGTGATTTCACATGGAGTAGTGACCCATGTGGATTCTGGGTACATGGTTTGAATTCCTCCTAGTGGTCGACACCTACTTGGGACATGGCCCACTACCATGTCACCAGGTTATGCGTGACTACTAGTCCCTCACTGCGGTGTTTGATGCAATTTAAGTGTCGTTTTTGTTCAGGTTGGTGTTAGTGCATTTTTGGAAATGGAAAAAAAGGGGGTTTTGAAAATGAGACTGATTTCTTTTAAAGGACTTTAAATTTATGAAATGGGTATTAAAAACTAAAAGCATTTGGTTTGGAAAACTGATGTTTGCTTTGAAATTGGTCGATATCGGTTAGGGGTGAAACCTCAGGTACTCCTTATGGACGTTTGCACATGTGAGAAGATGCGTGGAAAGTGGGCGTTGGTGCGTATGAATGAAAGTGGACGAATACATGTGCAACGGTTCATGAGATTACCTGGGTGTGTTTGAAATTTAAGGCTTGACCTGGTTTTGTAAATTGGCTTTTAAAGAGGAAAATGGTTTTGGAGAGCGGTTTTGGTTTAAAAAGTGGAGTTGGTATTTGGAAAGCAGCCTTGAATGAAGGTGGTTTAAAAAATATATATATATATATATATATATAATAAAAATAAAATGAAAAGCAGTTTTTGGGTTGTGATCGCGGTTGTTTGTTTCTTTTGAACTGGTTGTTTTGGATGAAGCTGCTTTCTTTTATGTTACTTCGAATGATATCGGTTTCGGATGGGTGTTATATATGTTGTTCAAAAACGCCGCCCAGAAAGGTTCCCAGAGTTTTGATGAGTCGTGCCCAACTTTTGGTCCTTCTCGGACATTGCCTGTACTTAACGGTGATCGCAGTCCGTTAGAGGTAGTTATGTGGTTTGAAGAGGTCGAGTGCGCTTTAGGATATTGGGAACTCCCGAATCGATCTGAGTGCGTGTTGTTTTGGGTCTGCTTGATGGTCCAGCTCTGGATGAGTAAGAGTTGTTCGCCCCGCCATTACTGCAGGTTGGGATGATGTGGCATGTCTTTAAAGACGTCTTGGTTTGGTGGTTTATACTTGTGGAGGTGAAGACGAAGAAAATGGAAGATCTCATGTGTGTTCAACATGGCCAGCAGATGGTGAGAGTGTATGTTGACCATTTCAAGGATCTTGTGTCTCTTTTTCTAGGGGTAGTGTCGCGGGACTGGGTGAAGGCTTCTCCCTTCATCAGGGGTCTTCGTCTAGAGATCAATGAGTGAGTCCTCCCTTTTTTGGGAGCATCACTTTTGAGAAGTGGGTGCATGAGGTGTTCTTAGCTGAGTTGGTCTCCGGAGCGCAAACAGTTGACAATCCACCGTACCCAGTTGCTCGTGAAGGTATCCTATCTGACGAGCAGAACGTGTTAGGTAAATTTGTTTTTAAAGAGTTCTTTGCAGTGGCTCTAACTTCCAGTTCGTCGGACTGTCTAATGGTGTGCCATCAGTGTGGATGTTAGGGAACGCAGAGCCATGATGTCACACCCCACCGAGGATGTGCCATTATTATAGATGTCTAGGTCATCTATAGAAGCTTTGCAGGAAGCGTCGTCTAAGGAAGACACCGTGACCTGAAGGATTCCAGTGTCTGACTGTGAGGAAGGAGATGCTTCAGCCAACAGAGCCCCAGCCATAGGTCTTGGGGTGAAGCTCGCGCGCAATCAGGAGTTGTCGGGGGTGTGATGCCTCAGTTCAGGTTTCGTGTTTTGTGTTGGCAACAGAACCTTTAAAGCCCTTTGGTTCTTGTCTTTCCACTAATAAAGTGTTGGCGTTATTGTGGGTTCATTGTGTCGTCGTGAGGTTGGGATGAACGTGTTCGTTTGTAATCCAAACAGTCTCGTTTGCCTGTTTATGGTGTTCTGGACCGTGCGTTTTTCTTAAAAGTGTGTTTGAACATTGTAGGGGTTAATCTCAATCTGACTGTGTTCGTTGGAGGTATAAGGGCCTACGGAAGGATCGACGTTTCTGGTAATGCTCGAGTTTACTTCATGGGTTATGTTCTTCTCGGGAGTCTCTCTCTAATGTTTAAGGATTTTGGTCTATGTCGAGAGTTCCATGTTTTAGTGGAGGTGTTGTTTCGCTAGTGCTATAAAAGTTAGTCTGGATCAGTTGGGAGTTCCCGTGTCGCCCCCCTTCCTGGGGTGGTATGTTCGGGTGTTGAATTTACTCACTAGTTGAATTCTTGTGGTGGGGAGAACCCTCTCGTGTTCTCCTATTCTTTTATGTTGTGGTCTCTTGATTTTATTTGGGCATGAATTCTGGTTTGGTCTATCATATGACTGTGTGACTTTCTGGGGGCAGAAAGTGTCTGTGGGGGGGAGAATTGTCACAACCGTCATTTCTATTTATTTTATTTTTATTATTTCTTGTTTCTGAGTGTCCACGCTGCTGTACGGGCTGCGCCCCGATTAAAATATTTGACGTCTGATGCATTTTCTGGGTTTTGGACCCGTGCGTAGCCACCGCGTGCTTGGCGGTTGCCGCGCAGTTAGCTCGGGTGTCGGGCAAGTGTTTTTTTATAACCTTGTTTTATTATTTTAATTTGGTTTATCTCACGTTATTATTATTAAATGGTTATTTTTATTAATTTTAATTTTATTATTATTATCATTCTGGTATACTATTATTATTATTGTGGTAATATTATTAACACTTATATTATAAATATTACTAATATTATTATTATTATTATTAATGTAATAGAATCTGTTTTTTTTTCTTTCTTTTTTTTGTTTTGGAAACCCTAGATGAAGTTCGACCCCCCCTTTCTCTTCCTGTTCCGTCGCGGGCCGCCTCCCCCCTCTATTTTTTTTTCTTTCTTTTTTTTCCTCCTGCGCTCCCCCCTTGTCCGCAGCTCTCCCGATTGCTGCGCCCCGCTCCGCTCCGGTGCTCCCCTCCCGATGACCATGCCCGGCTCCGCTCCCCCTGGGCTTCGTCTGCTCCGCCTCACCCGTCCGTCGCGCCCGGCGCTCCCCTGTCCTCCGGCGCAATCGCCCTGCGCGACTCCGTCTTCTCCCCGTCACCGACCTCACCCCGTCGTCCCAGCCACCAACCGCCTTGCATCCCGCCTCCTATCCGCGCCGCCTCCCCTGTCCGGCGCTTCCTCCTCCCGGCAGTGCCCCTCATGACCTCCCTCTCTACCCGCGCGCACCAGGCCCCTCCCGGTATCACCTCCACTTGCATTCGCCCTGCTTCTCCAGATCTGCACCAACTCGTTACTCGGTAGCCCCCTCCGCGCTCGCCTCCGGCTTCCGGCCAAGCTGCCTCCGGCCTTCGTTCCGCACTCCCACAGGTCGCCGCGCCCAGGCCCACACTCCGCGCTCCGCGCTCCGACCTCCACGAACCCGAGCCCTCTCCAACACCCTCCGACTTGCCCGCACACCACCTACTGTCCGGACGAGGCCTCACTGGCGCTGTCCGACTTGCCCGCGCACCACCTCTAATCTGGTTGTGTCCCTCACCAGCGGTTTCCGGCCGCTCTCTCCCTCTGGTGGTCTTCCGGCCACGCAACACCCCCTTCTAGCGGACTCCCCTTCCGGTGATGTCTTCTCTTTTTTTCCCCTTTGGTAATTGCTTCTTCATTTATGGTTTTAGTTTTCCCAAACCCTACATGTTAAGATTTTAATATTTTTATGGTTTAATTTCAAAAAAAAATTGATGGTCCGATGTTGATGTCTATAGTTGTTTTTGTCTCTCGCTAGTGCGGTTGAGGTGCGAACGGCGTTTCACACCATTTTCGGGGTGTTTTTCATCGGTTGAGGTGGGTTTCCCCTTGCTCAAATCCTTTTGATTTGAAATTCACTTGTTTCATGTATTTTTCCTTATTATTGATAATTATCCGGTGCCTTGCGATGTTATTTGAAATTGTTTTATAAGCGTCTAGCTAGTCTATTAAATATTGTGTGTGGTGTGAACTATGTTTTGGAAATGTTTTGAGGCACGCTATGTTTTGCATTTGGTTTATGTGAGTCTCAGATACCTTTTTGGCCATGCTTTGGTCCTTCCGCATCAATTATTTTTTGGTTGTTGTTTAATTGTTGTAGGGTGTTTCTCTGACGTGGCCGTGAATCCCCTTGCTGGGTTCGCAAAGGGTGTCTCGGGTCACGTCGGATTGCGCTTCGTCCACCGCCGCCGAAGGTGAAGCGATTCAGATTGCTTCTGATTTGTTCGCCTTTATTTGCGGGGCACACCTTGTTTTACCGCATGTTTTGGGTTCGTTATGTTTCATCTGCACCGGTTTCAAGGTGGGTTTTACTTTGTTTATTCATTTGGATTATTATATTTTTTAGATAGTGTTTCTGTGTTTTTAGATACTTTGCATTGTTGCAGTGCATTGGCGAGGTTCTTCTATGATATTACGGTTGTCGGCAAGTAGCGTGTGCTTGTGCGCAAGTTGGGACGTACCGCATCGCCGTCATAACCAAGTTGCGAGTCGAAGTAGGTCCCCCATTGCACTTAACTTTAGATTTAGAATTTATTAATTGATTGTTGTTTTATTAATTTTTAATGAATTAGAAATAATATTAGATAATTAAACTTTAAATTATTATTTAGTGCGAAAATAGCTGTTTATTTTATACCGAACACTTGTGACATTTTTTTGACGGGCGGACACCCAGTTTTGAAAGAATGCCTGTTTGGACTTTAAACATAATTCACGGAACTTCAAATGTGCGTCTAGTTTTAAAGATAAATAATTTCTTCTGAACCAGTGTTTTGAACTTTCTGAGAAATGAGGTTTTACTTTAAAATTGGTGAAGGCCCGTTTGGAACTTTAATGAAATGGATTATCTCGGAAATCCCACTCGGGGGTGATCTTTGGTGTGCGTTGTTTGCGTGAGCTGTATGTGATGTTTGTGCATCGTGACTGACTTATTTACATTGTAGACACACCCCCTTTTTATTGTTTGTGATGACATGGGAACCTGGCATATTGAGTGAATTTTCTGAGAACGATTGCTGCACTAGTTTAGACCACGCACTGGCTAGTGGCCCCATAGCAGGGGAATACTGAGTTATTGCTGCTATGGGGATTGGGCCCCTCGGTTAGGCCATGCAGGGCTATTCCGGGTAGTATTATGGGCGTTATGACGTCATCGAGTTATGGCATGCCTCCAGGATGAGTCACATGTATAGTACGTTCTGGATTGTTCACGATCTCCTAGGTTCGACCCATGTCTCTTTTAGTTTTTATTCGTATATGGCAGACGATTGAGAGGTCGAGTTTGGATGCTGACCCTTGTGTGCCACTTTTTCCCATTGCCCTTAGTGTGTGTTGTGTGTGATTTTATTTTTGACTAACAACTAAAGTTTGGTTTTCTAATTATTCACGAAATGTTTTAAAAATGCAATTCACCTGTTCCTTTCAACATTAAAATTCTTCTAAATTAAAAAGGGCAGTGGACTGTTGCTTTTTTTCAAAATGGAAAGTGTGTGTGTGTGAAAAACCTATATTTTCTATAATGTAGTTCCAACAAGAAGTTGGTAAATTCTTTATTTATTGGTATGTGCATTGGGAATAGAATTAGTCGGGCCCACCTACTGAGTTTTAATACTCACGCCTATAGTGTTTTCTTTTTTTTAGTTCTATTGCAGGTTCCAGATTCAGTTGTTCGCCTTGAGCGATGTTGGTTGTGGTATCGGAGAGTGACCCATGGGGTCACCTGGAGTGTGGACCGTGGTCAGGTTAGTAGTGGTGTCGGTTGCTCTTTATTTATTAATTTTGTTCCATTTGTTTCTGCTGCTTAGTTTATTTTTATTTTGGTCTAAATCGTTCCCTCCTGTTTACTTTTGATGCCCGGCACTAGTTGCCAGCCCGTGGGGATAGGGAACGCCCCTCGGGCCATGTCGCGGGCTGGCTCGGGTGACCGGTTCAGGGTCGACCCGGGTTGGTTCGTGACACAATCTCCATGAGGCTTTGTGTAATCATATAAGGGTAGAATGTTTCCAAAATATCCACAATGAGATGTGCAAAATTTGAAAATTCCCCCAACCTTGTGAACCAAGGACTTGTAAATAAGAAAATTTTCCCAGCCCCATGAGGCTAGGATGATGTGGAAGAATATTTTGATTTCACTTTATAAGGGGATGAGATATATTAAAATTTCCCCATCACTAAGGGATGGGGAACATCTATGTAAGGAGGGATTCTATAAGATGACATTGGAAAAATCCTAAGATAAAATTACTAAGAGGACCCCAATGTTATCTTTTAGAGATTCATATTATTTGGATAATGTTGAGTTATCATTTCTTCTATAAAAACTACATTTTCATCCTCAAAGGGTTACTTGTTGGATGTATGAAAACACCATATCTCCTATCATTCGTAAAGATACTGAATGATTATGGGACTTCTAATGTGGACCCCATATTTTGAATACATTTTTCTATTTTTCGTATATTCATTGTCAGCAACCTCTCATGTACTAACATGATTTTTAAAACATATATATTCCTCGAAGATAATGATTTTCTGTTCTTTTATTATTTTAGTTATAGAAATTAGGCCAACCTTCCATGACATATATAAATGTAAGAGGTTATTATTGTACTTTTCATGATTCTGATAATCCATATTTTTTTGAGTATTCTTCATATAAAAATGATATCATGTTGACTGTGGTATGGTGGTATGGTTCTCCTCCTTGAAAGAGCATCTCATTTGGAAGATTAGTTCCCATTGAACCATTTATGCTGTTGATTCCCATGGTCCTATTGGAGGGGTTGGTAGCCATGGTTCAGTTTGAGGGTTTGATTCCCATGATATAATTTTAGAGGTCAATTCCAATATTAGAGATTACCATATGGGGAAATATGATGTAAATTCCCCTTTCCAAATGGTATGAGGTGTTCGTTGAGATTCAAAAGTCATTAAGGCTTGTATTGTGAAGTCAAAAGCACCTAGTTAGTGATGATATATGACTGATTTTGGAATTTTTTTTGATAAACTGGTAGGCCTCAAATAGATTTTTCATATAAAGAATATATATTTATTATAGGGAGATTTTCTGTTTAGATACCCCTAGAGGTCTCTCGTGTAGGGTTCCCAAACATGGAATTTTAGTGTAGGCACATCTTCCTATGAAGAACATAGTGAAATCATGGTGATCTATCAATTATGATGATAATAATAAGTGGTATCCATCTTATGTAGCTCCTATGAGATTGAGTTTTATGTTTTACTATTCGCATCTACCTCCATGAGGTATGGATGGTGTGGGTTGTTGTGTTCTGGAGATAGGCTCCAAAAGTGGTTGAATATGGAAACATAGAAAACATTTTCACATGTGGCATATTGTGGGAATGATGGATAGTGGGAAATCAAACATAGATAAATTTTATGTTCATATTATAGGGTATAGATTTATCTTTTTTGTGTGTTATTTCTATTCTATCGTTATCAACAACTGATATAGGATGTGAGGAGTTGGTGAAAACATATGTTGGGCCTCAGTGCCGAAGTAGCTTATCCATTAATATCAGAATCTATTGGAAAATACAATCATTTCAATAATATTTCAAAGGATATTGAGAATTCATGTATAGGGAAACAAGACAACATGTTAGTGAAAGATCATATATATGATTACATGTTCTATCATTTACATTCATAGTTATAGGATATAATGGAATCGATTTTTTACACAATGTTCATCATGATTTCATGAAACATTTCATGTTAACCATTTTTAGGTCAAATGGGAACAAAATTGACATTCCTATATGGTATTGGGTAATCCATCCTTTTTTTACCCCTAAAAGGGATAACACACATATTGGAATACATATAGTGTTCACCATTTTTTATTCCTTGAGATTTGAGGAAAGGATTGGGTTTTTGGTCGATGGTATTATTATAGGGGGATAAAGGCCATTCTCAATCACTTGCATCATGTGTTCCATTTATTTATTCATCCATAAAACACCAAATGGTTCCCATATCCATAAATTAGTTTGATTCTACTTTCCATAGTCAGGTGGTCCTTTAGGGTTTCATACCCAATAACGCGAAGGAACTCACATTGGTAGAACAGATTGGAGGTTGAGATCATCAGACATTTTTTTGGGAATTATTTCATAACATATAACTCCCTTATAAATTTAATATAGGTTTAAAAAATATATAATAGACCCTGATACAATACTTTTTCCCCTGTGTAAATGATATGATTATGAAAATGTATTGACAGGGAAACTTTTGTACACATCCAAGGTTCTCTATCACCCTTTTATTAATTATGATTCTTTGGTTTATGGAAATATTTGAGAGATCTTGAGTTTATTATCATCATTGGAGGAGGTTGGTTCCATGGAAATGAGATTTACCCTCCATAAGGAATCCTATAAATATTCTGAAAAACATAATCTAAACAAACATAGTTAGCTTGGAATATTTTAAGGTCATGTTACTAGATCCATCAATGTAGTTTAACTTCATACGAAAAGTTTGTGAATATTGGTCTTGGTCCTAGATGAGGATCTAATGGGAAAATTAACTATACCAATGGTTTAGAACCTTTGGTATAGGTCCCCAAACTATTGGTATAGCCTATAAGAATGTTTTGGAGTGTTGTTGGGTGATTTGGAATGGGGAAAGACCTTTCCCAATGGTTTTCCAAACCATTGGGATAGGTAAATATATAAAAAAGAGTTTCAGAGGATGTATTAACCCATAAACTCCATGTTATATATCAATGAATTTACCACTATCCCAGAGTATCCTTTCTGAATATATTTTGAAATATATATATATATATATATATATATATATTTGTAATTTATATATTGATTTATTTGACGATATTCGATAAATCTACTCATAAAAAATAAGGGCACCTATCCCAACAGTTTGGGAAAACCATTGGGAAATCCATAACCTTTCCCAATGGTTTGGCCAAACTGTTGGGAAATGTGGGCTAAAAGTGGACTTTCCCCAATGGTTTGGGAAAAAAGTTGGGAAAGCCATACCCTTTCCTAACGGTTTGGACAAACCATTGGGAAAAGTGGCCTCAAAGTGGACTTTCCCAATGGTTTGTCCAAACCATTAGGATAGCCATACCCTTTCCCAATTGTTTTGGAAACCATTGGGAAAAGTGACCCCAAAGGGTGGTTTTCCCAATGGTTTGGCCAAACCGTTGGAAAAGGCGACCTATTCCAACAACTTTTAAAAACCATTGGTATAGATGAATTGGTACAGGTCAGATTTCTAGAAGTGAGGATTCCTATAAATCCTATATGAAAATAAAAATAGAATCTATACAGTTCATGTAATATTAATATGTGTCATGACATATATGAAAAAGGGACCCTAGGATGGATATATGAATATGAGATATCCCTTGATTTATTTTTCAGGATTTTTTCCCTTTGAATGATGATTATATCTAATTAGAGTTATATATTGATGGTGGTACCATAACATGGGAATTTTTAAAATGATTTTAATACATTATTTTGTAGTCTCTATGCCTACATGATCCATGATTATTGTGAGAAATAAGAGATAAGGGTATATTAGTTTCATTACATGAGAGAATATTTTTTTTAGGATTACATGTTGATGGTTATTTTTGAGGTGTATGAATACCCTTATCATGGATGGTATAGTATGAATGTTAGGCCATATAATGGAATCCTATATTTCCTAATTATGGTGGAAATCAAAGTAATTATATTTTAGTTCATCCCAAACCCAATGATGTGTTTAAGGTACTCAAGAGAACAGTCATGACTGACGCATAAAATTATTTTCATATATGAATCATCTTATTATCTATTAGTTGATTGGGGTGAGTGATAGAACAAAGAGATATTTTAGGCACTGGTGCTAGGAATTCATGGGACATGAATGTACTTACACTAAAGTGTTTCCCATTAGACATTCGGCCTTAGGAACACATCATACTTACCTCAGTTATGGGGGAAATTAGATTTATCATATATTAGTTATCCCTTAACCCACTGAGGGGATTAGGTATGTAATAACTCTCTAAGACATTATTATATTCCAAGAGCTATTAGAAATATTAGCATATTACTCAAAGATATTTTTCTTCTGGTCAGTTCTTACACATTGAGGCTTCTCAACTAATGGGAACATATTATATTTTGTCCTTTGTTAGGGATTACACATTCTGGATATCCAAATAACACAGATAAGTTATATTATGTAAATAATAATGGTTTAACAAATGATGTTTCCTATCAGAAGGGAAAAAATTATAGTATGTCGTTAATCAATGCATTCTCACTGAGGCGACTCCACCAATGGAGACATATTATATAATTTCATTAATTAAGGATTTTCCACTAATCCTTCCCTTTGAAACATGCATTCATTATCTTCTATCATATTAATGATAGATTGAGACTACGAAAGGTGTTTCATGGAGAAAGATTCAAATGGGGTCACTTGAGTGATTATCCCAAACTCATTAAAAACACTTCCCTTAAAATATTTCTATGAGGTTGACGGTTTATGGGTGGGGTACACATGAAATGAGTCCAAATTGTTCTACTACATAGGGATGGAATATCCAAGGGTATTTTATTTTCATGTCTTGGAGGTTTTCTATACGTGTTTGGATTAACATCTTGACATGTTTTGGACACCAACCTATAATGACAGACAAAATCCAAGTGTTTTTTCATGAAATTTAATGAATCATTGTATGAAAAAAGAATACATGATCAATGTTCTTTACATGGACAAAAATCTTCTCTTAAATTCATTTACACAATTAATTTAACTTGTCAAAAATGATTCAGATAACCCACGTGCACACATTGGAGAACTTTTCCACATCAAATTAGTCATGTATTTATGATTTCTTCGGATCAACCAAACATTCCTTCATACTATAACATGACAATTAAAACATGTTATTGTGAAATCAATGGATCATTCTGATATTCTAATGATGATTTTCAAGGTTATCCTATCTTTTCTAGAGATTTTGTTGTTACAGTGTGGATATATAAAGGATATTTCCCAATGCTTTTTTAATGTGCATTCCCAAAAGGATCACCCCACTATCTGTATTGATCACTATTTTGTTAGGAAGAGTGGTTCTGTAATATTAAATAGTCTACCAATGAGGTATCTTGTTGGTCATATATAGGTTGGGGTATGCTCAAATGAGATATCCACATGAAGGTCCACCATTTATTCAATATGAAAAACCCTAAAAGGGTATTGAGATGGGTTTTATGTACATTACTAGGCTTCATGATGACAATAATATAATGGATGGTGTCCCATGGTTCATATGACTAAGTGCATATCCATTGGATAATCTATATGTTTGTAGGTGACTTCTTGAAACCACTTGCCGCAAAGAAATATGTGATATGCATGTCCTCTATATGGTCTTTCAACGAGATATGTAATTATTCACATGGGGATGCATATCAAAACTGTAGCGTGAAGTGGAGATAAAGTGGATTGCAATATGGGGAAGAGTGTATGTAATATGGGGGTGTAATTTTCTCAAGTCTACACAATGATGCTGAGCAGAGGAAAATATTCAGACCAATCACGAGGATCACCTCAAGAACATAGAGTTTTTCTACAACACATATCTAGGAACCTGTGGGGAATTGTTCAAAAAATTCATTTTATCCTACGATACATTTGAGAACTACAAGACTAAGGGTTTGGAATATCATGGTACATTTCTACTGCTATACTATAGTGGACACTAGCATGGCTCTGTATTATGTCCAAGGACATATCCTACTTTGAATTTTGAGGTTCCATCCATGATGATATCACATAATATGAATGATGGTCATGAGAAAGGTCTTGCTAATAAATGAAGGGGAGCACGCAAGTCTAAAAAAAGTTCCTCCATAGGGAAGTCACAAAAAATATGGGGGTATCACGTGATTTTGTGAATTATTATCCCAAACCTGGAATGACATGATGCGTAGTTTATCATGTGACATATTTTTATTTATAATACCATACTGTAGGATCTCCAAATCAATGGAGGAAATTATATACGGATGATCGATAATGCATTAAATTCATATTCCCTCTTTCCTTTTTAGGTCTCCCTTTCCCTCCCTCCACTTGTGTTTTTGTTGATGGGGATAGGTGTTTTAAAGGTGACGGGTGGCAGAGTTTGCTTTCCCTCTTCAGGGGGAGCATTCAACATATTCTGACATAGTAGGTGGAGATTTTCCATATCGACAACACATGGCTGTGAGGTGGCTTCTCATAATCCTCATCCACTTTTTTTATTTAGTGACATCACATATTCTAATAAATATAAATAAATTTGGATTTTGAAATATGCTGAATGTGAAAGGTTATGTGGTTAGAAACTACTCATGTTTCGTTTATTTTTTATATTCACAATGATATCATGATCAGAGGAAGATCATGAAATGGCCTTGAGCATTTGAGTGAGTTCTCATGACATTCCACTGAGGTTCGTCATTTAATATAATGGTATCTTCTGTTTGTTATATCAGACTCGACTGACTATTGATAAATATTTAGAGATGTAAGGGATGTCAGGAAGGTGTCTTTCTATTTCTATCTAATGGTGTGTGAAGTTTATTGTTGACCAGGATGTTGATGTTTGATTTCCCACTTTAATGGGAATAGATAAGATCAAAACTAGACTACCACATGATCTTCTTAATTTTGACCTCACGATCCATGGGAATAGAGAAGTGTTATGGGATTAGAGGGATGCATGATTCGATAATGTGGATTTTATTAAAGAAAAAACACATCCCATATAGAAATACATCATCTCATTCTTTCCAGTATATAATTTGTGATGCAGTTTCCACTACATCAGGCAATCAGTGCAGTCGAAACCCATACATCCTAAATCATATCTATTGGACATTAATTCTAGAGTCCTATAAAACATTTTATGAGAGGATTCAACATCACGTTCCCTGACCCCATACATGGCCCCACTTGCTTCCTATAGTGGATATACTCTCTCTTCTCTCTATTGGATACCCTAGGAAAGATTCTACTAGGTGTGGAAAACAGTTATACGACTTGTTCCTATTGGGAATCCCATGGTTTGACTAGACACTAGTTTGCACAATTTTTTTCAAAGGAATGTGCAATTGTGTTGAAGTAATGATCTATTATCGGTGCGACAAGTATAACTTCCCGGGAAAATAAAGAGGAATAAATATCCATATTGATTAATATTTTCGAATTAAATATGAATTTTAATTTAAATGGGTTTCTATGTTCGATAGCATACTCGATACGCAACAAATAGTTTCTTTGAAATCTTATGTTTCACACTAGTAATATAATAATATTATTTTAAACAATAGTTAACACTTAGCCGTTGTATTGGAAGGAATGAATATAAATAACTAAAATATTATTATATATGTTTTTTAAATTTTTATACAATTATCCAATAAAAGATAAAGTCTTTAAATAAGAAAAGAATTAAATTTTAAGCATATATAATATAATATTCACTAAAATATCTATTTATCGCATTTTGATGGCGAACCCTCTTTAAAAATAGTTTTGGTCACTCTTATACACTCTATTGGGCCAAATACAATCTTTCTCTAGAATCGGGACATCAAATTTTACTTTGTGTATGTTTTTATTATTTTTCCCATAAAGTTCATTTTTAATGAATAAGTGGAAAATGATGTATTTTAATTCAAAACCTCTTTTTAATTTAATGTATTTATATAATTCGATTATCTTTTGAATTGATTTTAAAGTGAAATTATAATATATTGTTACCATTTAATCCAATTGTTTCCATTGGAATTAATTTTACTTTGAAATTTGACATAAACAAGGGTCAATATTTTGATAGATGTTGTTTCAAAAAAACACGCTATTTGTTTTGACAATGGAAATTAATTATTAAAATAATTAATGAAACTAATATCTTTTTAATTTTTAAAAATAGAAATCATTTTTGAATTCGGAATATCAAATATATCTTAGGGATAATATTTGGTATTTTTTCGGAAAAACAACAATTTTTGATGAATAGTGAAACCACTAAGTGGTAGTTAAAAAACCGATTTTTCTTTAAAATGAAAATTTTCCACCTCTGTGATTTGAATTTCAAAAATTCAACATAAATTTTTGTCATTACGATGATAAATGTGGTTCAATGGGATGCAAATAATTTTGGGTGAATAGTAACTTTTAAGTTTTATTAATCGCAATTAAAGGTAATTAGAGTAATTTAAGCTAATAATAATGTTATAATAATATGAAATTACCTTGAAACATGTACTACCTTTATTGGATGAGTAATGGCCGACCAAGAAAATCCATGGGTCAACATGGGGACCCGATGGAGCCACTTGGATAAGAAAATGACATTAATAACTTTTTATTTAAAGTTGAAATAAAAATGTCACAAACATGTATTGTTTTACTAAAAAAACTTACATGGGGTTATACAAGTCATAAGTTTGACTATACATATTCATTAGAAAGATAAAAAAAGTTCCTACATCATGATATTTTTTTGAAAACTTTTAGGCATTAAATAAATTATATTATTTATGACACCATTATGATGCTGCGATTACCTCATTATTTAACGATTTAAATAAAATGAAAAGATAATGTAAAATCTAAGACCTACACTTGTTAAAAACCTATTGGATGGGTGGATTTAGAACTCTTATCACCTCATCCTCGAAATATATAATTCTGGGACCTTTAAAATCCGAAACTCATTATATAATAAAGTAACATTTTATAACTTTCCAAGAGTGCCCCTCCTCCCTCTTATAAGAGTCCCCCACCTCTACCACCTTACCCACATATCTCAAGCCATTAGCTCGGCCAAGATCTTCTCATTTTATCTCTCCAAATCCCTCTCCCTATCCTAGAAGCCTCACCTTAGGCAGAAATCTCTTCATGAAACCCTTTTCGTTCAAACCAAGTTGAGTTACCTGATTTAAAGGTAATGTCTTCACTTGTGTTCTTAGGTTTTATTTTTCTTCTTCATCCCCCATAACTCTTTATATTCAATTCTTTTGTAACAACAACAGTATCTAAAATATACTAGGATTTTGTTATTGGTGGATCTTGAATATACAGATTATACACAAGAGGGTGGTGAATTGTTTTTTTTCTGATTTATTCATTACCACTTCAATTGAACAAGTTCTATCCTCCATGCTTTATCAGATTTGATAATGCAGCGGAAATATATAAAAGTAGGGACACAAAGAGGTATAGTTTTTCATGGAACAGAAGGCCCCCTTTCCACTCCACCAATGCTTAACTCCGCGAGCTTGGTGATTTTCACTATCTGGTCCTCGTTTCAACAGACCGGTCCACAACTGAATACAAGCAGTTGACACAATTACAATCAAGGCAAAACAAAGCCTTCTTGTTCAAAGAAGAACCTACACAGATTAGTACGAGAAACTGGTTACTCGAATTTTTTTTTCAGAAAGTAGTTTTCCATTTGATCATTACAATTGCAACAGAATGCAATTGACAGTAGATGGATCATAGTCTCTAGAAATATTGATTTTCAAAACAATGAAATTCAATGATGATCCAGTTGCAGTAGATATAGAGATATAGTTCACAACATCAGCAGTAGTATATCCATAGTAGATATTCTATGTATAACAAGTGAATATTCTATCGAGTTCCTTCTCCTTAAATGAATAGAGCTTTGACACTCCTTTTTGAATCTGCAGATCAACGTGATTTTCTGCAGTCTCTGTTTTCCACCCTTTTTTTAATTATGTTTTTTTGATTGATCACCACCCTCCCATATATATATGGTGTTTTTTAGAGAGAAAATATATAACATATCTGATAATATCTCTTGCATTTTAGATCCATAAAAGTCACCTTCTAATTCGCAAATTCAAAAATTTAAACTTATAGAGTAGTCGTAACTTCCCTGAAAACTCGGCATAAAAATCTCCTTTTAATTCGATCTCTAATACAATAATAAAACGGATTTGAATTGGTCAAAGTCATACTTTAAAAACGACATCAAATCTGCCTTGAAATCTACCTAATAATTAGCATACGGACCATTGCATAAAAATATCGCCTTTCAAACATTCCGATGAAAAATGTACGGTTGATGATGTGGCCTCCAAATGTAGTGTTGATGACATAGTCATCAAACATAAGTTTGAAAACGTAAGGTTGACTAATAAACGTAGGGTTCATGTTTCTTTCTTCAAAAATAAGGTTGAAAACGTAAGGTTGAATCATAAACATAGGGTTTATGTTACTTTATTCAAACGTAAGGTTGATCTTAAACATAAGGTTGATCATCCATACTTTTTCTTCAACTCTCAAACGTACGACAAAAGATCCATACTTTTACTTGATCCATACTTTTCCATGAACATATGGTTGTTTCAAAAGTAAGGTTGATGAACCATACTTTTGAGAAACAAATGTATCGTTTAGTACTTACGTACGGTTCTCCTTTTATATTTTGCTGATAACCAAAACGTAAGGTTCTTTCCTAACATAAGGTTCTTCTTCCATACTTTGCTGAAAACATATGATTGTTTAACCATAATTTTCTCTTATCTCAAAAAGTATATACACTTTTCATCCTTACGCTGCGTTTACCCATGTAGGGTATGAACAGTGATTCTAGAACGCCCTTATGACGGATTCTGAATAAGTATGATATAAACAGTGATTCCAGGACTCGCTTAAAGAAGATTCAGAACAAGTAATAAAATATCATTATTTAAAGAGTAAAATAAATTATTAAATTCCTGAAAAATAATAAATAAAATCATTAGAAAATAAATAAGGGTATTTGAGAGCATCAAAATTATCATAAAGAGATAGAGTATTATTTTCAATAATCTCCCCCTTTAAATAACATTATTATGTATTGTTGAAAAAAATAATTTGCTCAACAATCTACGCCTTTTTGATGATCACAAAACCCATAAGATAATAAAATTATTTATAAGAAATTAACATTCAAAATTAGTTACATAATGTTTTAGAATCTTGAGAGGATGAAACAATATTTAATTTTAGTAAAATTATTTCAATAAAAAATGCCTCCCCTTTAAAAAAAATTCATTTAGAAATAATAGTTTTTAGTTTTATCCAAATTTCTCCATCTAAATATCCTTTATAATGAACAATCTGGAAGAGTACCCAAAACATTAAATTTACAGAAAACCATTTAAATAAAGTTTTGTAAAATAAAGTTTTGTGGTTATCCAAATTTCTCCCCCTTTTTGTGATATCAAAAATAATGATAATTAATGGATTTTAACACATTTAATGTTGCACTTAACTGTAGGTAAATGATTATTATTAACAGTTTATCAATAATTAAATATGGAGTACTGGCATATCAAAAATAAAATCAGTAAAAAAATAGAAATAATGAGTTATATTTTCATTAAAAAAAGATACAAGTATGATAAACAATGGAATCAAGGTTTTGGAAAGATAGGAATTAGGTTTTATCTTCTCTGGATTACAGACTTGATTTCTGTGAATGGTTACCTGAGTCTCTTCATCAGTCCATCTCCATGTTTTATAAAGAGCTCTCTATTATCTTGAGTAATATGAATATCCTAAATTAAATTGTCTCTGAAAAAATCATGCATCCTTTCTTCTTTTTCAATAAACAGTGACAGCTTCTCTTACATCTGAGTTAAAAGAGTCCTGTTTGGGGGCTCACTAGATATTAGTTGATCCACAAAAAATTTCATATTTTCTAGAAACACTGATAATAGAGAACTATTACACTGAAGATCGTTCAACCTGTCATTCATGTTGCTCATCACAGCTGTGATAGCTTGAAATCTTCATATTAAATCAGTTGAAGTACCTGATTCACTAATAGCACTATTTGCAACTAATGCAAATTGGTTCTCCATATACAACTTCAGATCTGATAAATCTGACTTCATAACCATTTCAGATTTCAAATTTGCAACTTCATTCAGCATATCCCCTTTAATCATTTGAACATCTTTCCTTGAGACTGTACTCACTTTTAGCTTTTGAAATCTAAATTGTTCAAAGGTTAAGGCATTTCTCAGAGTAACATTCTCAGATTTAAACTAAGACACCTTTTTGTACAGTTCTTCAACTTCTTTCTTCCTTGAATCAGAGGAACCCTATGCTTGATTCACATTCTCTGGCTTTGGATGATGCAGCAGTACCATTGGTAATGATTCAACATCATATTTCTATTTTTCTTTGTCCTAAGTAGGTTAATCCATAGATTTTTCCTTAGAGTACGCAGACTCCTAAACAGAAAAATCCTCTTGATGTTCTTTTGTATGAGCTTCAGAAGAATGATCACCAAAATTATCATCATTTTATTAATAAGAGATGTTCCAAACAAAAGAGACATAATATCCTCGGATTTATGCACAACATCTCCTATATTCTTCAAATCAAAATGTAAAACTCCTTCATGATGGTAGTTGAGAATCTTACCAATTTCGATCGACAAGATTGAGAAATCACTACCCTCTATTTTAGCCATTATACTATACTCAGTATCCCCTAGACTAAACTATACAGATTTGAAGAAGTATCTATGTTCTACCTCATAGAGAAATTCCGTATTTTCACTATTTAATGTCTGTTCAAGTTTCTGAAATGAGAGCGCTTGTTTCAACATAAGATTTTTCTGAAATAACTAGTTGAGATCGATTAACTTACCCCGTAAGATTTTTCTTCCTTTTGAGCATTTTCTCTTAACATATCTTGGATTAGATTCACAGGCTCTTTTAGTCCTTACATCTCTACAAGAATCTCTTAAGGTTTTAAGGTTAGAGTTTCAGAGGTTTGAAGATTAGGGTTCACGAGTAGAGGTGAGGTTTGCAGATTCCAAAAGGATTCGATGGAAATGAAGCGGTTTAGAAGTCGAAAGGGTTTCTAAAAACCTTGATTCCTATGTTTTTTATAATCATTACATATATTTAAAAATAAATCAAATATATTACACAGATAAAAGAAACAAATTCGTTTTAAAAAACAAAATAGCAAAAAAAAAATTAAGCTGAAAAAAAATGTGAAATAAAATTTTATTTAAAAACAAATAAACCTAGCTCCCCCTTAATAAAATCAAACCTTTCAGTGGGAAGTGGTTTAGTAAAAATATCTGTTAATTGAATTTTTGTATTTATAATATCTAAAAATATATCTTTTTTAATAACATGATCTCTTAAAAATTGATGTCTTTTATCAATGTGCTTAGTTCTAGAATGAGTAATTGTAATTTTTGAAATATTAATTTCTATGGTATTATCACATAAAATAGGTGTATAATTAAAATTACATCCAAAGTCCATATGAGTGTTTTTCATCCACAAAACTTGTGCACATCATCTTCCAGCAGAAACATATTCTACCTAAGCTGTTGACAGGGCAACTGAATGTTGTTTCTTACTAGACCATGTCAACAACGACTTTCCAAAAAATTGACATGTTCCTGATGTGATTTTTCTATCTAATATACAACTTCAAAAGTTAGCATCTGAATATGAAATCAATTTAAAATCAGAAGTTTTAGGATAAATATGTGATTGAAAAATAGTTCCTTTTAAATATCTAAAAATTCTTTTAAAAGCAGTTAGATGAGATTTCTTAGGATTTGACTGAAATCTAGCACAAAGACATACTGAGTACATTATATCTGGTCTTCTAGCAGTAAGATATAATAAACTACCAATCATACCTCTATATAACTTGTTGTCAATTTATTTTCCAGTTTAATCCAAATCTTGTTTTATATTAGTACACATTGGAGTTGTAAATGTCTTGCTGTTTTCAAGTAAAATTTTCTTAAGTAAATCAGTAATTTATTTTCATGCATTCAATACATTTCCAAAATTATTTTGAAAAATTTTAAGTCCTATGAAGAAATTTAGTTCTCCCATCATACTCATTTCAAATTCTTTTTTCATTAACTTTGAAAACTCAGGACAATGGGTTTTATTAGTTGATCAAAAAATTAAATCATCAAAATAAATTTGAACCAATAAAACATTATTTTTTACAGTTTTCTTAAAGAGTGTTGGGTATTCCATTACAATAGTAAAATAAGTTTTCAAAATAAAGGAACTTAATCATTCATACCAAGCTCTAGGTGCTTGTTTAAGGCCATAAAGAGTTTTTGTAAGTTTAAAAACAGAATCTAGTTTTTGAGAATTTTCAAAACCAGGAGGTTGCACAACATAAACTTCCTCCATTAAATAACAATTTAAAAAGGTAGATTTAACATTCATCTGAAATAATTTAATATTCATATAAGATGCATAGGCTAAAAATATTCTGATGCCTTCTAACCTAGATACAGGTACAAAAGCCTCATCATAATCCATTCCTTCTTTTGGATTGTATCCTTTAGCTACTAATATTGATTTATTTATAGTTATTGTACCTTGGTCATCCTGTTTATTTCTAAATACCCATTTGGTTCCTATTATTGGATAATTCAAAGGTCTTTCCACTAATTCCAAAACATCATTTCTTTTAAATTGGTTTAATTCATCTTGCATTACTATTACCCAACATTCATCATCTAATGCTTCTTCTATAGTCTTGGGTTCTTGTTGAGATCGGAAGGCAGGGAATTACACCAGGTTTCCTAAGTTTCTTATAGTTTGAATTCCTGTATCTAAGTCACCTATCCATGTTTCTAAAGGGTGATTCTTTAGGGATCTACACTATCTATTCAAAACATTTAACAGTTCTTTAGTATCATGTTCCTCTGAACTAGACAAGATTTCTTTTATATCATTTTCAAAATAATTATTAATGTTCTCAAGTCTCATGTTATCATTACAGTCAAGTTCATCCATTTGATCTGTCCTTTTTTCAAAGGGATCAAATTCATCAAATTTCACATGAACTGATTCTTCAACAATCCTTTACTTCTTATTATATACTCTAAAAGCATTTGAGGTTTCAGAATATCCTATGAAAATACCTTCATCAGATTTTGGATCGAACTTACCAATATTGTCTTTGGTGTTAAAGATGAAAACCTTGCATCAAAAAACATTGAAATAATTTAATTTAGGTTTTCTGTTATTCTATAGTTCATAGGGTGTATTTTTCAAAATAGGTCTAATTAAAACTCTAATAATTATATAAAATGATTTATTCACAGCTTCTGCCCAAAAATATATATGTAGGCTATATTCATCTAACATAGTTCTAGCCGTTTCTTGAATTGTTATATTTCTTCTTTCTACAATCCCATTCTGTTGAAATGTTCTTGTTATAGAAAAGGTATGTTTAATACCCATATTTGAGCAAAAGAAATTATATTCCTGATTCTCAAATTATACACCATGATCACTTCACAATGAGATTATTTTGAAACCTTTTTCATTTTGAACAGCTTTACAAAAACATTCAAATAAGGTAAAAGCTTCATTTTTAAAATTCAAAAAGAAAATCCATTTAAATCTAGAATAGTCATCAACTAAAAAATATACATATAATTTACTAGCTAAGCTTGATACTCTTGAGGGTCAAAAAAATCCATATTTATAAGTTCTAGAGGTTTATATGTAGCAACATTATTAACAGATTTGAAGGATGATTTGTGTGTCTTTCCACGTTGACATGCATCACAAAATCTATCACTTTAAAATTTGAGACTAGGTAAATCAGAAACTAGATGTTTCATAGATAACTTATTTAAAACATATATATTTTAATTTCCAATCTCCTATGCCAGATCCAGGATTCACTTACTTTTTCAATCATGTAGTTTACCTGTTGTTTACACAAGGAATTTAAATCCAAATTATATACATTTTAAGTTCTTGGTGCTTTAAATTTATATATTTTATCTTTAGTAACAGTACATCAATTTTTAATAAATTCAACAATATATCCATCATCACAAAGTTGAGAGATACTTATCAAATTGTGTTTTAATTCTTGTACATAAAGTACTTTTTTGATTGAGACTCATTTTGGATCTCCAATAGTTCCAATGCCAATGACTTTTCCTTTTGTATTTTCACCAAATGTGACAAGTCCTCCTTACCTTTGAGTGAGTGAAGAAAAATTCAATGAGTTTCCACTCATATGTCTTTAGCAGCCATTTTCCGTGTACCATATATATTTTCAACTCTGTTGGCCAACTACCAGCAAAGACATTCAAACAAACTGCTCTGGTACTCATATTCTGTTGGGTCCAGGGATGTTAGCTGGAAATGATCTGGGTATCTAGATTTTATTTGTTCTTTTAAAATCAGTTGAATCATATAAGTCATTTGAAACATAGGCTTTCTTAATACCATAAATTTGAGGCTGTCTTAAGAAAATGTTTTTAGCTATATGTCCCTTCTTCCCCAAAAGTTACAATTTACCTTTTTAGAGCTAGGAAAAAAATAATTTTTATATAATTTAAGTTCTTATACTTTACTCCCAATTCCAAATATTTCCTTTTTAATGATATGTTTTCCAAGAATTTCATTTAAACAATTCTATCATTTAGTAAAAACCAATGCAGCCTGTTTGTAAGATTCTACATCAATCTGCAGTGTTTTTATTCATGATTCAAAATTAATATATTTAGTGTTAATAGAATTGAATTTATCTGTTAATCCCTTATGTTGTTTTAGAAGTGTATCTCTTTCATCTGAAACGGCTTTATGTATGTTCAGTGACTTATGTTTCTTAAATAGTGAGTCATATATTTCTTCAAGAATATTGCAGTAGGCTGCATGTTTTTCATTTGTGTAGCTTGATTTAGAATATGATTCAAAGGGGTAATATGAGTGCACCTCATCAGTTTCTTCCATAAAAAACATGTTTGATTTTAGATTGACATCTTCTTTCTCTGATATTGATTCCGGAGAGCTACTGGAGTCTTCAGATACACTCCAAGTGGATTTCATATCTTTCATGTCTTTCTGATCATAGTCATTTCTTTTTAAGAGTTTCTTCTTCATTTCATCCTTCAATTGTGGTAAATCTGGTCTGATATACCCCATCTTCTTACATTCATAGAATCTTACTTCTTTATCATATCTCTTAATTTTTTTTGTGAAGCCTCTTTTCTTGCTATAGAACATTCTAAATTTCCTGGCTAGATGAGCCAGCTCTTCATCTTAGTTTGATGAGTCAGAGCTCTCTATTTTAGCTTTGACATATCTATTCTTCAGCTTTCAATTATTTTGTTGTGAAGTATCTTTCAGGGAAGTATATTATCTTTTGATAAGCACTTTATGTTCATTATCCTCATCTTGCATTTTAGCTTCATACATCATTAGTGTAACAATCAGATCTCTCATGGATAGATCATTGAAAGGTTTTAATTGTCTGATTGCAGTAGAGATACCATTACATCGAGTAGGAGGAACCCTCAGTACTTTTAATTCTTGATCATCATGTTTGATAGGTTCTCCTAGAGCTATTATATTATTGACAATTTCTGTTAGTCTCCCATTCATTTGGGTAATGCTTTCTCCTTCAAACATTATGAAAGTATCAAATTTCAGTTTTTCAGTTGCATATCTCATTTGTCTCAAATTGTATGTTCCTTCATATGCCACAATGATTGTTTTCCACATCTCATATGCTGTTGGGCACTGAGATAATATGTTAAATTAATCTGGTCCTAGATCGAAGAAGACTACATTCATAGCCTTCGAATTCATATCATACTATGCCTCTGTAGCAGCACTCCATGTCTCAGGATTTTCAAGAATTTCATAAGGAGTTAGAATATTCGAATAGACTTTATATCTGAGGTTTTTTAGATATATTATCATGCATGATTTCCAGCAGCCATAGTTGTATCCATTGAAATACGGTGCTCTGACCATAGAGATCCCTTCTCTTGTATTAGTCATGATTCTTTGTTATGTAATCTTTTAAAATCTTCTAGCATGCTAAGGCTCTATCAGAATATCCTCTTTAGATACCAATTGTTGGATCTTGAATATACAGATTATACACAAGAGGCGGGTGAATTGTGTCTTTTATATTTTTTTGTTAACTCTTCAATTGAAAAAGTTATATCCTATATTCTTTATCAGATTTGATCATGATGTGGAAATAAATAAAAGCAGGGACACAAATATGTATAGTGGTTATGGGAACAGAAGTCCCCTAGTCCACTCCACCAATGCTCAACTCCATGAGATTGGTGATTTTCACTATCTGGTCCCTGTTTCAACAGAATGGTCGACAACTGAAGACAAGAAGTTGACACCTTTACAATCCAAGGAAAAAAATTCCATCTGGTCAAACACGAACCTACAAAGCTTAGTTTGAGAAGCTGGTTACACAAAGAAAGAATTTCAAGAATAAGTTTTCCAAATGATCTTCTCAATTGCAACAGAATGCAATTGATAGCAGATGGATTGTAGTAACTAGAAATATTGATTAAAAAAAAGAAATCCTGAGTCGATACGGTTGTAGTATATATAGATGTATAGTTCAAAACTTCAGCAGTAGTAGATCCATAGTATATATTCGATGCAGAACAAGTGAATCTTCTATCGAGTTCCTTCTTCTTAAATCAACAGAGCTTTGACACTCCTTTTTGAATCAGCAGATCAATGTGATTTTCTACAGTCTCCATTATCCACCCTTTTTTTAATTCTATTTATTTGATTGATCACCACTCTCCCGTATATATATAGTGTTTTTCATAGAGAAAATATAAAATAAAGCTGAGCATATCTACAGCACTTTTAGATCCATAAAATTTTCCTTCTGATTCGCAATATTAAAAAATTTAATCTTTCAGAGTAGTCGTAACGTCCATGAAAACTCGGCATAAAAATATCCTTTTATTTCTATCATTAATCCAATAATAAAACGGCATTGAATCAATCAATGTCGTACTTTAAAAACGACATTAAATCTGGCTTCAAATCTGCCCAATAATCAGCCTGCTGACCGTTGCATATAAATATCATCTTTAAAACTTTCTGATGCCAAATTTAAGGTTGATGACATGGCCTCAAAACGTAGGGTTGATGACATAGTCTTCAAACATAATGTTGACATCGTAAGGTTGAATCATAAACATAGGGTTCATGTTACTTTCTTCAAACTTAAGGTTGATCTTAAACGTAGGGTAGATCATCCATACTTTTTCATCAACTATCAAACGTACGACAAAATATCCATAATTTTACTTGATCCACACTTTTCCAAGTACGTATGGTTGTTTACAAAATTATGGTTGATGAACCATACTTTTGAGAATCAAATGTAACGATTATTACTTATATATGGGTCTCCTTTCATATTTTGCTGATAACCAAAACGTAAGGTTCTTTCATAACGTAAGGTTCTTCTTCCATACTTTTCTGAAACCATATGGTTGTTTAACCATACTTTTTTTATCTCAAATAGTATACACACTTTTCATCTTTATGCTACATTTATCCACGTAGGGTATGAACTGTGATTCCAGAACGTGCTTAAAGCAGATTCTGAGTATGTAAGGTATGAACAGTGACTCCAGGATGTGCTTAAAGAAGATTCCGAACAAGTAATAAATTCTCATTATTTCAAGAGTAATATAAATTAATAAATTCCTGTAAAATACTAAATAAAATCATTAGAAAATAACTAATTGTATTTGTGAGTATCAAAATTATCATAAAGCGACAGAGTAATATTTTCAATAATCTCCCCCTTTAAATTACATTATTATGTATTATTGAAAATAATAATTTTTTCAACAATTATGATAAGGATTTGATTTACACATACACACACCTCTGTCTAATGGTTAAAGAACCTACTATTTCTGTGGTTGGCGAATTTCTGCATCACAAAACTGTGATTGTTTAGTCTTTTTTTAAAACATTTAGTGGTTTACATTAATATGTTACTCTATTTATATATGATATATATTATGTTTATGTTTTCCTTATTCTTATGTATTTTGAATTTATGACATACCTTTTATGTTTCCATTATGGGTAAATGCGATATCTTCATTTTAGGAAGTAAGGACTACCGCCCCATAAAAGTGATTTGGTTCGTTAATGCCATATGTGGGATGTATAAAGGATATAGTTAATGATATTATATGTGATATTATACTGGAATTATAATATACCTTTATATCATTATGATTTCCATCCATTAAATATGAAATTTAAATAAAAGTAGTGTTCATGCGTATATACGGCTTACCGTCTCCATGAATGGTGCATTTCATTTCTTACCTCTAAATGTTATATAATATTATAAATGCATGTATATACTTGATATATATGATATATATGATATTTACATAATGAATATAATTATGGATATAAAGGATATTTTACCACATGAACAACTTTTAATTGTAAGGAGTTTATTTTTGACTAAAGTACCAATGAACGACAAAACAAACGTTATTTACTTAAATAATTACATAGTGTTCATAACATGGTAATAAGTGATATAAAAGGAATAATTAACTTGAAAAAGGTTCTTATGAAATTAAAAATTAACTCTAGTTTATTATTCAGGAGATTAAAGAACAATCGAGTCAAGTCGGACACGATGTAAGGGACTTCGTCTCAATATCCATTAATTGAAGAAGATTTTGTTTTAATAGAATACATTATTTTATATGTTGTATAAAAAACCTTTGAATTTTCATTTCATTCAAATGGAATCTTTATCTACCAAGAATTTTACTAAATTACAAAATGGAATGTTTATTTTTACATACTCGGTGACAACGTCCTTTTCCGCTGCCAGGAGTATTATTTAGTCTTTGGCTTCCTCAACAGGACATAATGTTTTTAAAATGAAATAAATACCATATACTCTTTTATGTATTTTGGTATTGAAAGTGGTTTTTATAATGGATTTTTTATGTCCATATATTTAAGTGATATATTGTGATCGAAATGTGAAAGTGTTTTCTTTCCATTATATTTATTTTGTATCTTATGATTTTATAATGGTACTTAGACATTTGATGGGTGGTTACGTGAGAAACCATACGACGGGTGGTGCCAGGAATACCAGGACGGGTGGTTACATTATAACCTTCAATGCATTGGGTATGGAAGTTAGCTGTATGGCTATTCCATTAAGTGATATGTGTGGAAGTCGACCGTATGGTTATTCCATTTAAGTATGTTTATGTCACAAGTTACCTTTATATATTATGTGTTCTTTATATGGGTTTTATGGTAATATTTTGGTTAAAAAAGGGTAAGTAATGTTATTTTATTTAGTAAAGAGTATTTACTACATCATTATGGTGAAAAGTATTATTTTGATAAAGTATTCATGGTTTACTTGTTGTTTTGAAAAACTAACAGTTTTCCTTCTTTGTGAAACCCTTACTGAGGTTTTTATGCTCATCCCAAGTTTTTTTGAAATGTTTTTCATAGGACATATTGTCAAATAGGTTCAAGGATGGGATCAAGGAAAATTCATGCTATCTTAAACATGGAACTAGACATGACTCTTTTTTAAGAGTTCATGTATTATAAAAAAAGAAACTTTTTAGAAGTGTCTAATACGTAATATTTTGCAATGTAATAGTTATGATCTAATTCGCTAAAACACTAAACCTGAATAGGTCCACAATGTGAATTATTCATTTAATTCAATATAATGTAATGTTTAAGGTCGGGGCCTTATAGTTGGTATCAGAGGTTGGTTTAGGAAACATTATGAGTTATAATTCAATTAAATGATTATCCAAAAATATATTTTTACGGTCAAATAGAAATGATATAGCATTTGAATATGAACATGTTGCTTCATCTAAGACATGTTTGTTCTGAATGGTGTTCACATAGGAAATAAGGAAGCTGTGCTAGGAAGGCATACAGAAGGAAATGACCTTCCGAATCAGCATCCTGAGATGGTCAGAATTGGAACAGAACAGTTTGTTGAAGTAATGGCCTAGTTGACTCAAGCGATAAATGGTAGTGGTATCCATGCAAGAGATCATCCAGATCAATTGCAGAGGAACATGTTGGTGGTGTAACATTTCATGGGGCAGCATCCCCTATCATTCAGAGGATCATTTGACCATGTGCTAGCTAAAGGGTGGATTAATGCACTAGAGATGATTTTAGATGTCATGGGGTGTTCAGACAATCAAAAGGTTAGTCTTGAAATTTACCGTTTGGAGGGTGAAGCAGATCAGTGGTGGTCGGTGGTTAAAAATATTAGGGAAGTTGATGAGATTGATGCTCTTGATTGGGATGAATTCAAAGGTATGTTTCTTGAGAAATATTTTCCTAAGGCTGTTTCACTTAGGATGAAAAACAATTCTCGGAATTGATGCAAGAGGACGACTCAGTGGCTTCTTATGAAGAAAGGTTCACTCGATTGGCAAGGTATGCTCCAAATTTTATCCGAGACCTTGATATTAAAATCATTCATTTTTACTTAGTATTAAATCCAAAATATCGAATGTCATTAGCTTCTCACAGGTTCAAGAGTCATGAAAAGCCTGTTTGATGTTCTGAGAAGTTGGAAATGAAGTTTTCTGTTGATCAAGTGTTCTATAACGACCAACAAAAGAAGAGACCGAGGTGGAAGGAGAAAGGGAATAATTATTCAAAAAGGTGTTATGGTAAGAAAACTAAGTCTCTAGTTTGTGATAAATGTGGTAAAAGGCATTTTGGGGAATGTCTTATGAATTATGGAAAGTTCTACTGATGTGGTAAAATGGGACACATGGCTCGTGATTGCACTGAATGTGATCAGGGTGATGGTAAGACCAAATTTTATTTTTAGTTAGTGAAATGTTTCAAGTGCAATGAGATGGGTGACTATGTAAATGACTATCCAATAAGGAGATCAAATGATGGGAAGCATTCAGACTATAAGCAAAAAAGGAGTGGTGAAATCTTTTGCAACAAATTTAGCAGATGATGGGAAAGAAAATGAAGTGGTAAAAGGTACATTGTTTGTTTTTTAATATTATGCCAGTGTGTTGTTTGATTCAGGGTCTACACATTCATTCATCTCTGAAAACTTTTCTAGTAAATTGGGAATTCCGTCTCAAGATATGAATCCCAAACTTATGGTAAATACACTTGGGGGAAATGTTGAGGCAAAAAGAATTTATAAGAATCTTACTATCCATATCCATGGAAAGAACCTACTTGCAGACCTTATTATTTTACCTCTAGTAGAGTTTAATGTTATCCTGGGTATAGATTGGCTCTCTGTTTACCATGCTAAGATTGATTGTAGATCTAAAAAGGTTTCTTTTCAGAAAGACTTTCAGTTTGTGTACAAGAATGAAACCTTACTATTGATCACATATCAAGAGTATGAGAAACCTGTAAAAGATGGAAATGAATGTTACCTTGCACATATTCTTGAAAACAAATGAACCATTCAGATTATTGATGTTCCAGTGGTAAATGAGTATCCTGATGTTTTTCATGATGTGTTGTCTAGAATAATACCAGATCAGGAAGTTGAATTTATTGTTTTCATAGTTCTTGATGCTAAGACAATTTCAAAACCCCCTTATCGAATGGCTCAAATTGAACTTTTAGAGTTGAAGTAGCAATTGCAATATTTATTAGAGAAAGGTTTCATTCGACCCATCACATCACCATGGGGTGCTCCTGTCTTATTTGTTAAAAAGAAATATGGTTATATGAGGATTTGTATGATTATAGAGTCTTGAATAACATCACTGTTAAGAACAAATATCCTTTTCCTCATATCGATGATTTGTTTGATCACCTCCAGGGAGCTCAGTATTTTTCAAAGATTGACCTGAGATCGGGGTACCATCAGTTGAAGGTAAAGGGAGCAGATGTTCTGAAGACCACGTTTCGTACATGATATAGCCATTGTGAATTTGTAGTTATGACTTTTGGGCAAACCAATGCACTTGCTGTATTCATGGAACTTATGAATTCAATTTTCAATGAGTTATTGGATAAGTTTGTGGTTGTTTTCATTGATAATATTTTTTTGTTTTCTAAAAGTAAAGAGGAGCATTAAAGTCATTTAAGGGTCATTTTAAAATCCATAAAAGAAATGAAATTGTATAGGAAATTCAGTAATTGTGAGTTTTGGCTGCAACAAATTTCATTCCTTGGTCACATTGTTTCTAATGATGGTATAACTGTTGATCCTAGAAAAGAAAAGGTTGTTGAAGAATGGACAAGACCCACAAATGTAACTGAGATTCGTAGTTTTCTTGCTTTGGCAGTCTATTACTGATGTTTTTTTAGAAAAGTTTCCCATTTATCTAGTCTAATGACTAATCTAACTCTGAAGGGTGTTATTTTTATCTGGACAAAAGAATGTGATTATTATTTTCCGGAATTGAAAAGTAGATTGATGAATGCTCCAGTTTTGGCACAACCATCCAGGAATGGTGAGTTTTTTATCTATAATGATTCTTCATTGAAAGGACTTGGTTGCATCCTAATGCAGAATGATCATGTAATTGCTTATGTTTCACGTCAGTTGAAAACTCATGTGGTAAATTACCCTAAAAATGATTTGGAATTAGGTGCTATTGTTTTAACTTTAAAAATTTGTAGGCATCATTTGTATGGTGTAAAGTGTGAAATATATACTGATCACAAAAGTTTAAAGTATATATTCACTTCGAAATAATTGAATATGAGATAGAGAAGATGGCTAGAATTAATCAAGGATTATTATTGTACAATTCATTACCATCAATGAAATGAAAATAAAGTGTCTGATGCTTCGAGTCGAAAAAGTAATGTTTCTTCAAACCATGTTATGTTTGGAACGTCATAATTTTTTAAGGAATTTATGAAATTTGGCAAAGAAGTTGTTGGTGTAGGTTGTTCTTCTGTTTTGTTTCAGGTATCAGTGAAATCTTCTTTTTCAGATAGAATTAAGCAAGTACAAGAGCAAGATAGTGAGTTGCAGAAAAAGGTAGAGGTGGTTCATAAGGGTAAGTTTCCTGAATTCAACATTGATAATGATTGTGTTTTAAGATTTGGGACGATATTGTGTGTGTCGTGTGATTCACAGTTGAATAGAGTTTTGTTATGTGAAGCTCATAGTTCTCAATTTTCAGTTTATCCAGGCAGTACTAAGATGTATAGAGATTTTCGAGAAAACTACTTGTGGGATGGAATGAAAAGAGATATTGTTAATATTACTGTGAAGTGTTTGACTGGTTAACAAGTTAATGAAGGGCGGCAGTTACCGAAGGGGATTCTTCAACCATTACTAGTACCAGAGTTGAAATGAGATGGATTACCGAAGACACCTCGAGGTAATAATGCAATCTGGGTTGTTGCTGATCGCTTGACTAAATCTACTCATTTCCCTGCTATACGAGATAATTTTTCCCGAGATCAACTTTCTCATTTATATCTTAAAGAGATAGTCAGGTTATATGTAGTTCCCCTCTCCATTGTATCTGATCGTGATCCTAGGTTTACTTCTTACTTTTCTAAAGGCCTTCAGAAGTCACTGGCTAGTGAATTAAATTTTTTTACAGCTTTCCATCCTCAATCAGTTGGGCAGTCAGAACAAATAATTCAGAAATTGGAGGATATTCTATGGGCTTGTTCGATGGTTTATCAGGGAAGTTGGGACCAATGTATTTCTTTGGTTGTGTTTTCTTATAATAACAATTTTCATTCCAGTACACAAATGGCTACATTTGAGGCATTATATGGGAAGCGATGTTGAAATCCAGCTTTTTAGGATGAAGTGGGTGAAAGGAAGTTGATGGGACCAGAATTGGTGGAAGAGTTGGCAGAAAAAGTTCAGCTGATACAGAAACACATGAGAACAGCTCAGAGTAAGTAGAAAAGTTATGTAGACAATAAGAGGAAGGATCTATCTTTCAAGGTAAGAGATTATGTTTTTCTCAGTGTTTCCCCATGGAAACATGTGATGTGATTTGGAAGGAATGGGAAGTTGAGTCCAAGGATCATTTGACCATATGAAATTCGGGATAGAGTTGGATCAGTTTCACACTGAGTGGCTTTACCTCCATGTTTGTCCCAAGTACACAGTGTTTTTCATGTTTCGATGTTGAGAAAATATATGCCAGATCCATCTCATGTTTTGAGCCCTGAGGTAGTTCAGTTGAAAGAGAATCTCTCTTATAAAGAACAGCCAGTCCAGATTCTTGACCATAGAGAGCAAGTGTTGCGGAATAAGGTAATTCACCAGGTAGAGGTTTTGTGAAAAAACGATATGGTTGAAGAAACAACGTGGGAATATGAAAATGCTATGATGGATAAATACCCCCACTTATTTTGATATGTGAATAAAATTGCGAGGACGCAATTCCCAAAAGGTGGGAAGGATGTAACATTCTAGGTAAATAATGAATAATACATTTTCATATTTATTAATATTTCAAAATTAAATATTAAATTTACTTTAAAGGGGTTGCTATGTTCGATAACGTACCCGATACGCAACAAATAATTTCTTTGAAATCTTATGTTGCACACTAGTAATATAATAATATTATTTCAAATGTTAGTTAACACGTATCTGTTGTATTGGTGGGAATGAATTGAAATAACTAAAATATTATTATTTATGTTTTTTAAATGTTTTTACATTTATCAAATAAATGATGAAGGATTAAAATAAAAAAGGAATTCAATTTTAACCATAAATACTCTAATATTCACTAAAAGGTCGATTTATCCCCTTTTGATGGCGAACCCTCTTTAAAAATAGTTTTGGTCACTCTTATATATTCTATTAGACCAAATAAAATCTTTCTTTATAACTGTGACATCAAATTTTACATTGTGTATGTTTTTGTTATTTTTCCGATAAAGTTCATTTTTAATGAATAAGTGGAAAATGATTTATTTTAATTCAAAACCTCTTTTTAATATAAAGAATTTATAAGATTATATTATCTTTAAAATCAGTTTTAAAGTAAAATTAGAATATTTTTTTACCATTTAATCCAATGGTGGCCATTAGAATAAATTTCACATTGAAATTGAACTAAAACATGTGTCAATCTTTTGATAGAAATTGTTTCTTAAAAACACGCTCTTTGTTTTGACAATGGGAAATAATTATTATATAAATTTTTGCAACTTATATGTTTTTAATTTTGTAAAATAGACATCGTTTTTGAATTCGGAATATCAAATATAGCTTAGTGTTAATTTTTAGTATTTTTTCTGAAAAACATCAATCTTTTATGAATAGTGAAACCACTAAGTGGTAGATAAATAATTAATTTTTCATTTAAATGAAATTTTACCTCCTCTGTGATTTGAATTTCAAAAATCCGACATACATGGTTGTCATTAGGATGTAAAATGTGGTTCAATGGGATCAAAATAATTTATGTTGAATAGTAACTTTTATGTTTTATAAATCGCGATTAAAGGTAATTTGTGTAATTTAAGGTAAATATAATGTTTTAATAATATGAAATGACCTTGACACATGTCCTACCATTATTAGATGAGTCATGGCTGACCAATAATATCCATGGGTCAACATGGGGACCCCTTGGCACCATTTGGGTAGGAAATTGATATTAATATATTTTAATTTAAAGTTAAAATAAAAATTTCACAAACATGTATTTTTTTACTAAAACAATTTTTACATGGGGTTATAAAAGTCCTATTTTTGACTATAAATATTCATTAGAAATATAAAACGATTCTCTACATCATGATATTTTTTTATAATTTTTATACATTATATAAATTAAATTATTTATGACACCGTTATGATGCATCGATTACCTCAATATTTAACGATTTAAATAAAATGAAATGATAATGTAAAATCTAAAACCTACACTTGTAAAAAACCTATTGGATGGGTGGATTTATAACTCTTATCACCTTATACTAGAAATATATAATTTTGGGAACTTTAAAATCTGAAACTCATTATATAATAAAGTAACATTTTATAACATTCCAAGAGTGCCCCTCGTCCATCTTATAAAAGGCCCCCACCTCTACCACCTTACCCACACCTATCAAGCCATTGGCTCAGCCAATATCCACTAATTTTATCACTCCACATTCCTCTACTCATCCTAGAATCCTTAACATAGGCAGAAATCTCTTCAAGAAACTCTTTTGATTCATACCAAGAGGAGTAACCCAATTTAAAGGTAATTTCGTCACTTGTGTTCTTTTGTTTTATCTTGCTTATCCATCCCCATAAACTATTTTTATTCCTTTCATTTGTAAAAACAACAATATCTTAAATATACTATTATTTTTTATGAGAATTATTTTTTTACACTTACACACCCCTCCATCTAATGGTTAAAGAACATATTGTTTCTCTGGTTGGTGAATTTCTGCCTCACGGAACAATGATTGTTCAATATTATTTTATCACCTTTCATATTAGCCATTAATATGTCACTATATTTATATATGATATATATTATGTTTATGATTTCCTTATTATTATTTATTTTTAATTTATGGCGTACCTTTATGGTTTCCATTATGGGTAAATGCGATATCTTTATTTTAGAAGTGCGGACTACCGCCACCTCAAAGTGATTTGATTCGTTAATTCCATATGTGGGATGTATAAAGGATGGAGTTAATGATATTATATATGATATTTTACTGTAATTATAATATACCATTATATCATTATTATTTCACTTCATTAAATATGAAATAGAAATGAAAGTAGTGTTCATGCGTACGTACGGCATACCGCCTCCATGAACGGTGAATTTCATTTCTTACCTCTAAATTTTATGTAATATTATAAATGCATGTATATACTAGATATATATAATATATATGATATCTACATCATGAATATAATTCTTCATATAATTTTGATTTTACCACATGAAAAAATTGTAATTATAAGAAGTTTATTTTTGACTCAAGTACCAATGATCGACAAAACGACCGTTATTATCTTAAATAATTACTTGGTGTTCATAACATGGTAATAAGTGATATAAAAGGAATAATTAACAAGAAAAAGGTTCTTAAAAAAGTATAAATTAACTCTATTTTATTATTCAGGATATTAAAGAACGATCAAGTCACGTCGGACACGAGGTAAGGGACTTCGTCTCAATCTCCTTTCATTGAGGCATATTTTGTTCTAATACAACACTTTCTTTTATAGGTTGTATAAAACAAATTTTAATTTTCATTTCATTCAAAGGGAATGTTTTTCTATGAAGTGTTTTAATAAAAAACAAAATGGAATGTTTATTTTAATGTATTCGGTGACAATGACCTTTTCCGCCACCGTGAGTATTATTTGTTATTTGGATTCCTCAACAGGCCTTAATGTTTTTAAAATAAAATAAATACCATATATTCATTTATGTATTTTGGTATTGAAACTGGTTTTTATAATGGATATGTTATGTCAATATATTTAAGTGATATATTGTGATCGAAATGTGGAAATTTTTTCTTTCAGTTATATTTGTTTTATATCTTATGATTTTATAATGGTACTTGGACATTTGACGGGTGGTGCCATGAATACCAGGATGGGTGGTTACATTAGAAAATCCAATTCATTGGGTATGGAAGTCGGTTGTATGGATATTCCTTTAAGTGATATGAGTTTAAGTCGACTATATGGGTATTTAATTTAAGTATGTTTATGTCCCAATTTACCTTTATAAGTTCTGTGTTCTTTATATGTGTTTGATGGTAATATTTTGATTACAAAAGGGTAAGTAATGATCTTTTATTCAGTGAAGAGTATTTACTAATTCGTAAAGGTGAAAAGTATTACATTTCTAAAGTATTCGTGGTTTACTTGTTGTTTTGAATAACTAACGGTTTTCCTTCTTTGTGTAACCCTTACTGAGATTTTTATGCTCATCCCAAGTTTTTTTAAAAGTTTTTCACAGGACATAATGTGGAATAGGGTCAAGGATGGGTTCAAGGAAAAGTCATGTTATCTTAAACATGGAACTAGACATGACTCTTTTTTTAAGAGTTCTTGTTTTTTAAAAAAAGAAACTTTCTAGAAGTGTCTACTATGTTATCTTTTGAGACGTAATAGTTATTATATTATTCTCCAAACTCTAAACCTGAAAGGATCCTCAATGGGAATTATTCATTTAATTCAATATTAAGTAATGTTTAAGGTCATGGCCTTATAACAAGGGACCAATGTATATCCCTTTGAACCATGAATAATCTTTCATCCATTCAATTTCCATATTCTTTATTGAAATTACATCTAATATTTACAAGATCATTACACTTATAAAATCGATGATGGAAAAGTGTGAAATTCACAATTATTCGTGCCAACAATAAGTGAACCATGTTTTTGATCGATATCGGATGAGATACAATTTTAATTTAATTTTTTTCATACATTATTTATTTTTTAGTACAATTAATCAATATCCATTGTTGAATACAGGATGTTGGGTAATGGATTTTATCATTCGACACTAATATGGACCTCATAATTTCATTAATCCATATTTCATTCTCCAATGGTGAAAAAGGATCCTTCAATTATATAAAATAGATGAATTCATTTAAATAATTCATATTAAAAATTATATTTTTCATTAACTCAAGTGCTTGAATAGAAACTGTCCCATGGCCACAAACTACAATTTGAGAAGAGGAAAGATTAATATGTTATAGTAATCACATGATAAAAAAAATCGTTCACACCATGAATGAAAATTTAATTTTATAAATTCCTGTTTTATGAGGTATAATATCAAAAATAACATGTAACATCATGAGATAAGATATTGTTGGAACCATAACTATCCAAGATATATATAATTGATTTGTAGTACCTTTCAATTGCATAAGAAGGAAAAATAAATTATAAAAATTCCATGTTATATAAAAATGTATGTGTTTCTATGCATGGGAATAGATATATATGGAGAGAACTCATATATATATATAGAAAAATAATAATTCAATAATTAATATTATATATATATAATTATTATATTATATATAATCTTATATAGACATAACAGGTCTTGGGGATATGGGAAATGACTTCCACGATATTCTCCCATCATATTAAATCCTTTATTTAGTGGTTTGAAAAACCAATGGTGGGAATAATCTAGGTGCATCTTGTGGAATTTTGGGAAATACACCATTTAGGGTTCATTATACTGGGAACCTAGTGAAATATTTATAAAATAAATTGGGAAGCTTTGAACCACACCTCCTTACCATATGATGATGATTAAATTATAAGTATTATAATTCAAAATGCCTTAATGTGATTCATAATAAAAATAGATAAAAAATTATCCTTAATTTAATGTTATATTTGGTCCCACCGAACTCCTTAATCTTTTATATGTTACACATGATCATACCTACCCCAAATAAGAATCCATAATAGGTCTACCCAACCCCAAGCAGGATGGGATGGATTCTTCCTTAACAATCAGGCCCTTATGAGACATTTCCAATGATCTAAAACCCTTATGGGGGTGGGGCCAGAAATACTCATGGATATTTAATAATTATTGAAAAATCCTTATAGTGATGGTAATTTAATTTAATATTTTATTGGAATGTGAGACTAGTGTTTGTTATTTAAAATTAAACTACATTTACTCTATATCAATGAAAAAAAATCAGGTTTTATTCATCACAAAATTAGTTTATTTACCCAATTATAACATGTTTAGACTAATTATAAGACTCATACCATCAAATACATGATATTCATTTTATTATTTATGTATTAAATTTTATAAATTCATTTTTTAATTAATAATTTATAAATATTGATCTGTGTGTTATATTTTACATCATTACCTATATAATGTTTGGTGTGAGCAGATAAAATTTATTTATCAGTATTCTATTTCTACAGATAACCTGTCATTCATGTGAGTATTATTATCTAATGAAGAGGAAAATAGGTTACATAGTTCACCTTGAGATAAGGTAACAAACAAGATAGTTTATTGACACATTGGATGGGAGAGTGGTGAAACATGGTTTTCATGCATTAGTATTTAATTTGATTCCCATATGTTTTATGTTAATGGATTATTTTCAAAATATCCTTTGCTGCGTTTGTAAGGACTCTGTAAGTGCATCCGGTAGAACCGGGATCAAATCCAGGTAGAGACATTATTTCAGGGTAATGTAGTAGTACTGTAGTAGTGTTGTAGCATGTACTATAGCAGTACTGTAGTGGAAACTGTTTAGTACTGTAGTAGGTACTATAGCGTGAACTGTAGTAGGTACTATGTAGAACTGTAGAAGCCGCGAATATTCCCTCGTTTGGGAATTTGGGCCACCGATTTGGTCCTAGAGTCCTTTAAGGACTTCCAGACACCCATTCCTTCATGTTAGTAAGGCCTTTGGGCCACCTAAAGGCCTTTATACCACCTTATGGGCAGATGAAAACCAGACAACCTACGAGGAAAAAGCACTACAATGAGGATGATTATTATCTGATCATTGGATGAATTATTATTATCATCTCAAGATCATATCATTTAGTTTTATCTTTTTATGTTTTATTGTTTAAGTAATTATAATGTTTATGAGTGGTCAAATTATATAATAATGATCAGGAATAGATAAATATTACAAGTTTCATTAATGTTTTTTAATTCAAAACATTGTAATGGTGTGAGTGAGTTCACATATTACAATAATGTGTGAAACAAAAATGAATTCATTCATCATAAATAATAAAAACCCTAAATTTAAAGCTAATCCATGATACCTTCTAACTCATATTTTTTTATCAAACTCATTTTTATGAGGAGATCATATTCCATAGTTAATTGTTCCGATAAATACTATGGTTTCAATATATGAGTTACGGGTTGACATAACCAATTTTGGAAGCAAGTTAATAACCATCGATGGAATGATTCATCTGTAGTGGAAATGTTTTGAAGAATAAAGGTTTATATTATGCGGAATATGGGACTACACCCAATAGAACATGATTACATGAGTTAATATGGCTGGATTAATAAATTACTATATTGAGACTCTCAGAGTTATGGTGTATCCATATCATTTTCTACGTTGATAGGATTTATGGATCTTTTCACTAGAACAATCATGATACTAATTATTCTGAATATACTAGATAGGGATAATATAATTATATAAAATATTTTTAGAAATTAAAGATTAAATAAAACAATAATGCTTATTAAGTAATCAAGATAAATGTAATTATATTTATAAGTTTTATTTTTTATAAAAATTCACAGTAATAACATATGTTCACATGATATGTTTGGGGAGAAGTACATGTCCTAAATAACATGAGTTTCCTATTTTAGAATAAGTTCTTGTTTAGTGTACTATTTTGTGAAATGTAATTTTATACATTACAGTCTTGAAATATTGTTAATACGCTTAAGGATGTGATGGTGAAAAATAAATCTTATAAGAGGAACATGTTTTCTCATTTCTTAGATGTCCATGAAATGAAATTTATGACATTAAAAAATGAAATTATGATTACATTGAATATGGTTAAATTTAATTAATTGGAATGATCATAAAATGCATCCATTTTTAATATCATTATAACCCAATTAATCATAATTAAGATCAAAAAATAAAAACTATTCATTGGGATGTTTAAATACCTATTCAGTAATTTTACCAATGTGTATAAAAAAAATCAATAATTATTTGTTATGGTGAATAAGATGATATATAATATGAAAAGGCCAACCAAAAGTTTGACACAAAAAAATACATTCAATGTATATCAGGAAAAATGGGACTGGAATAATTTTGGGGGTAATTTTTTCTCTATTTCATGGCATAAGATTATAGAATATAAATTGTATTTAAATGAAGTAGTTGAAATCAGAGGCATCCACATTTTATATATTTATCATTCCCTATGGTGTTTTTAATTTACTAATTGGGTATAATATACTGTATTCATCTCATATTTTGTTATCCAAAAACAGTAACCATGTTTTTTTATAAATGTAATAATACGATAAATGAATTTTCTAAGAGGATGAGAGAGGTTGATTCCAATGTTAGTTATGAGAAGTATAAAATTTAAAAGTGCTAAAATTAAAGATTCTAGTTGATAATTATATGATTATTACAAAAAAAAACTTGATCTTTTTTCCAATCCTCATAAGGATTAATTATTCTATCTTGTAATTATAGGTATTTGTGGTACCTCATAATCCAATAATAGTTGAGTAATACAATAATCATAAGAAATTACTAATGAATTTAAAATGTATTATTTAAATACTATTTTCTGGAAATATAATTGTTTGTTTACTAAAACACAATGTTTTTATCAAAGATAAAACTAGAATGATACATTGACCATTTTTATTTGACAAATAGGTATTATTGAAACTGTTTCATGATTTTTTTTACAAAAAATCAATTATAAATAATGGAAATATATAATGATTTTGGGATTAGGTAGGCCATAGGTAAATTCATATACATCATGAAATTACATTAAACATTATATATTATATAAAAGGGAAGAATTCAATATGTGTGGTTGGATGATTTGAATTATATAAGGTCGATGAGAAGAAAAATATCTCAAATATGAATTAATTGATCATTATAAAGGCAAAGTGGAATTATTCCTAAACTCTAATTTAAATAAATACATTAAAATGAAGATTCTATTAAAATAATGATCACTAATATGCGATATATTCATGTATTATCCATTATAAATATAGGGCTTAGATATTTCTAAATGAACATTTCATAGTACCCATTTAAGTCTTGATGTTGGTAAAAGTTACATCAATTATGAGACTTATATGCATTGAAGAATCATCCAATATAATTTTATATTTCCTTTTAAAATATTATTTTTATCGCATATCCATATGATAATTACAATTCCTAATGCATAACATATGAATTATAATATGATGATATCCATTATTACATAATCCTTTTGTTGAGATGAAGTGATTTTATAAAAGGAAGGTTAAAAACAAACATTCATCAATAATAACAAAATATGATTCTATGTTAATTATCCTAATGTTTCCAACTAGTATTTTTGAAATCCATATAATATAAAATCCTAGTATATAGATATAAAATATTATATGAAAGGAGAAAATCAATATTTTAAATAGTGGGAGATACATCGAAATGGGATAAGTAAATTGTTGAGATGAACATGTAGTTTTAATTTTGAAAAAATTCAAGTAATGTTTCTAGAAAAGGAATGTTCTAGAGAAATATTTTTTTCATTATGTTTAAAATTATATTGGAGGACTTATTTTCACAAAATTGGGTTATATATTCTTTGATTATAATAATAGATCAGGTGAGGAAGTATTAAATTTATATCAATTATCATTTAATGTTTTATATGAATTAAATAAATGAATCCATGTTTTAAAGTCCATGTGATCTATTTTTTTTAATGTTTCACATGTTGATACAATGGTGAGTAATCAATAAAAACAGTACAGAGATGGCCCTTATTAGAAAAATATTCCTAATAAATTGATGAATTCTTTAAGAACAAATTTATATACATAGTATATAAAGGAAATAATTTCAATTAATTTCATTCTAAAATTCATATAAATTACACATGTAATATACTCATTCTATGATCAATATGCATGTAAATGGATATTAGGACCACCAATATTGGTTGGTGTTTATAGGAAAATACTAGATATGGTTGGACACACCATGGAATTCCCATATAGAATTCATATTATCAAAATTCATTAATATATTATTGAAATAATGGGGAACATGTAATATTCATTTGGAAAGAAATAATTATAGGTTTATAAAAGAAGTAGTGGGATATCCATAGTAATCAAATTAAATTTTTTTTAATAACATGTGGAAAATAGTTATAGTCTTACAGTTAGTTAATAAAATAATGGATTCAATACTATAAATATTGAATTATGTATGAAACTCATGTTCCTAGGAAAAAACATATACTACTATTGATCTAATTATTTATTATAAGAGGAAAATATACATAAACTAACATGGTATTTAAATAAATATGCAGTGAAAAATTCTAGGTATAATTTTTACTAATGATATATGGAATACTTATTTCTATGAAGAAAGGCCAAAGACTAAGGAAGAGATTAAAATGTTGAGAATAATACATTTCAATTATTTGATTTATATATTACATATTCTAGGATTAGTACAATCTATAGAAAACATATACATCATAGTAGGTAAATAAATATTAAATCTAGGAGACCATTATTAGATGTAGTTCATAAATATCCATGTCAATAATGGAATATATATAGGATATATACCTAGTACATGGGGAGGAATGAACACTAGTAATAAGGGGATATAAACTAGTCTTCCAAAGGTTTAACGTGATATGATATATAGTTAAGATAAGGTAATGGGAAACTAAATATAATTAAAACTTGTTTCCACCAAATCTATAAATATGAATTAAATTTAGGGTTCTAATGTTTCTAAATAAGAAGTATGATGACATTAAAAAAATCTAGTTCATGTAATTGTAATTTTGTAAGTAAATAAAATTTGAGGATTATAAAATTTGAAAAAATTTAACACATGGAAATATCATATTAGGGGATGATTAACACAAGGTGGTGAATTCAATTATGATAATGAATTCTTGTAGAATATCCAAGGTGATGAAATGACTAATTCAATTACTTAGAAAAATCATGATTTTATATTTTTAGATCAATAAATTATGTCATTATAATGATGAATGTTGTGTATGTTATAGTTTTTGAAAATTGGTTGTGATAAACCCAACCTAAATAAATCATCATTATCTATGAATCATATCTATAAATAGATAATCATGATGAATTCTTACCAGTTTTTTTGAATCTTATACACCCATAATTTTCATGGTCATTTCCATATATTATGTGTTTTATCAACATGTTTTATCAATTCTCAACTATAATAACAAACATGATATACAAAAAAATTAATATATAATATATTTCCAATAGTATACACACATCATACCTAATGGAAATAAATGTTACATGTGGTGATGTCATGTAGAGAATGTCATGAGTTTTGACATTCCAATTTGAATGCTCATTTTTTTGGGAGTTATTAGTAGTTCCTATATACTAAAACATGCAATTTTATCTTAATAGGAGATCATTATTAGTTTTTATATTATTATTACATAATTTGATTTAGGAAAAAACATTGTAATTAATGTTGCAGGGAGGTCACATTCACAAGGTGTAACAGTGGTGGTATGATGTTGATTGAATGATCAGGATAGTTTTAGTCGCTTCCAGAGGGATGAGATAAATTTGGGATAGGTTATTATTAATGAATTACCATTATTATATATATTTTATGGTTAATATATGTATTTGTTTTCAAGTATTCTCAATGAATATTATGTTAATTAATCATGATAAAATGATATGTGTGTCATGATTTCTGAGATCTTAGAATAGGGATATATAATATTAAATTGTATATTTTTTTTATGATTTCATTATTATGACTATTCAAAAAAAGACTAATGGTCCATAATGGGATCCTTGACCCTTCTCATTGACTGTGAATAGTATTGAACATTATCATGTTAAGGGCATAAAGGGTACCACAAAAAGAATTTTCAATAAAATTAATAATACTAGTGTGATGTTTTTAAGACGTGGAAGGCACTATGGTGGTGGTTGGTTAATATCTATGTTTATATGATTTGAATGGAAATAAAAATATTCAATATTATTTGAGTTAAGAATAATTACCAATTAATATATTTAATTATTATATTTCAGAAGTTATTAACACAATGTGATAATTTCATTTTGAATTAATTTTAAATATTATATATTACAGGTTTATTTCAATATTAATTGAGATATGAGATGAGATATTAAATTATATTTTATCATGTAACATACTTTATGTTGTTCATGAATCCGATAAAACATAATATACATTGGTGTAAATTTGGAACTGGAGTCTATGTCATTTTTTGGTACTATGGAAGGGTTATCTTCTATAAGATGGAAGTAGATTTTTATGGATTTTAAAACCAAATTTTATAATATATTTTATGAAAAAAATGATATAAGTAATTTTTTCATCACTGGTTGATATCACGTCATAGAGAGAGAAAATAATGGGAATATTAATGTTTTCTCTATTCAATTTCTTGGCTTATTAGTCTTATATTCCTCTATTGTAGAAATCACTAAGAGCCTATAAATATTCATGACAATTTGATGAATTATATTATCTTGTGATCTATAAAAATATTGATAATTCATGTGGATTATATAGATGTTTTTGGGGCAGGATCCTTCAAGTGATGATCTTCGAGGATGAGAAAAACAAGTTTTTGACAAAAATCGAGCAAGGTATGATTTCAATTTATCTTTTCATTCGCATTTGATAATTAGTATAATTAAACATTATATTCTTATTAACATTGTATATGGTAGATTTTATTTCTTGTTAAGACACAAATCTATTCCCAAAAAATCATAATATATTAAATTATAAAATTATTCTAATCCTCAAGTTCCACCAAGAGAAATAATAGATGCAAGACTACTATAATTCCCTTTTCCAATTTTATTTCAACTAACAATCAATAGGAATAATCTAATTATAAAAAACATATAATGAAGTTAAATTTGTTTGGAAAATTTTTTAACCATATACTAGAAGCCACATTATTAATGTCTCACTACAATAGAATAAGAAAAAGTAATATTGATTTTTGATGGAACATAGAGAATATAAAAAAGAAAAAAATAGATTGGATTCTTTAACCATTTACATGGTTTCATATATATAATTATAAGGGTCGATGTCAATATATTCAATGAAAAAATTATAAAAAATCACCTACTCATATAAATATATGGTAGGTAGATGTAAATCCCGGAAAAAAACTGTGGAACCCACCTAGTTATTTTTAAATAGGTAATTTATCATATTGATTACAATAAGATATAAATTACCATGAATGATGAGGATAGTTACATGTAGGATTCTTCTGATAAAATATCCCATATATCCCTCATTTCAAATGACAATAGTTTTCCAATATTTATCTCTGATGGTTTAAAAATAAGATGTTTCCCCAATAGTTCCTCACAAACTAACTGATAAGGACTATTATAAATGATTCCTCCATTTATATTGATCTTAACAACCCCATCATCAATCAGATTGATTATTTTATATTTATTGTACTAATAATGTTATCCCTCCATGTGATGTCCATGATTAAGATATTGAGTGTGATAAATTTTACCATCATTGAATTATAATTTCAATAAATTGACATCACATGAATTTGAATTTTAGAGAAGTAAGTATTAACTAGAGTTATCCTAACTCTAATAGAGTGTAAGGGGATATTCTAATTTTTTATCCTTTACATAATCCTACTAAAAATATCCTCACAGAAGTAAATATTAAATCATATGGTCAATAATTTGGCACCCAACTATATTGTGAAAATTTTCATTGCATATATACCAATACAATCATTTATTATATTAGAATACACCCCACAAATTGATTTTACAAAACAAAATAATTTTTTTCAATAATTATGCACTTCCTAATCATTTCCTTATTGATGATAATGATATAAAAAACATTTATATCTTGTTTAACTATAATTTAATTTATTAAACCATGTTTTTTATAGAAACAATATTATAAAATCATGGAAAACCATATCTACCTCTAAATAGTTTTTCTATCCCATTTAATAAATCAAAATTAACGATCATACTAATGAAATCATGTTCCATGATAAATAAAATAGTTGAGAGAGAATATTATTTGAAATGGAACTTCATCATCACATTGAAATTGAATATCTTCTCCAAGAGGGATATAAAGATCCATGGTAAGGTGATGAAATGAAAAATTAGTTGACATTCACATGTTGAAGTGACACACCATATCAACTGTATGAGAAGGATACAATTTTTTTTATTAATATTACTATTCCATAATTATTTTCACCATTTATTGGATCCAATGACACATCTATTTAGATCACTATCATTTTTTGATCAAGACCAAACATTCCACTTATAATTATATATATATATATATTTATATTTATATCACATTTTATATTTTATATTTTAAGAGCCAGATAAAGATGGATTTTTTTTTAAAATGTAATCTAGAACATTGTATGAAATGTTTCCCATTCTTATGTGATGAAACTATCAAATTTATCTAGGCTGTCTCACCTCTAAAAATAAAATATGATTTTATTAGTTTTTCTATAATGGAGTATACCTCCATTGAAAAAACATTCCAAAATTAATATCTTTGTTTTGAGTAAATAATATAAAAATCAATGAAAAGCAACAAAAATACCATAATTTCAATGAATATGATGAGAATACTAATGATAAATAAAAATAGAGGTAAAATAAATAATTAACCATCCCTTAAAATACTAATTTTTGTATTTTTTATATTTTAGTTGATTATTCTTAAAGAATAACAATGTTGCACTTGGTTTTATCATCAATTAATATTTTTGAGATGATATAAATAAAATATATTGGGTTGTGTAATGAATCAATTTTTTCATACTTCAAGAAAAGGATTATAAGATATGGGTAAAATATTGTGGTGTTAGAAATTGTTATGTATTATTGATTATTCCTATTGAATTATCACCCACATGTTTGTTAACTATAAACATATTTTCCAACATTGGATGATCCCTAAGTTTAACTAATAACTCTATGAATTAAATTAATAATTCAAGAGAATAAATGGTCAACTCATCCCATCATGTCCCATATTGTATATTTTAGACACTAGTATAGATTTATGATGCATTATTAAAATAAATCACATTATTAATAGAAAATTTAAATTTAAATAATCTAATTGTTTGTTCCCAATAACCACAATATTGTTTACATTCAAGAATATGTCTATTAATACAAGGATTATGAGACATCAAATTTGAGTTTATCTTTAATAACACCACTAAAAAATGATTTCATAAAATTAAAGTTAATTTATTTAAATTATCTATATTATAATCTCTATGATTTGTTGTTATTATTTTTTGTTTCAATAATCATATTTTTTGTTTCATTTATGGGAAATGTTTGTTAACAATTAACATGAGACATACAAAATCACCACCATATAAAATTTATTAAATCTCATATGGATCACATCTCATATTATCAAAATTATTGATTCATCATAATAAATAGTAAAAGCCATAATAATTTTATTCCACCCACCAAAAAATAATTTATATAAAATGAGGAAAGCAATGGTTGCAAGGGAGAATTACCCCTATTTTAAAAATTTCACATCCTCTTCTCTTATTTTAGGTATTCTATGTAGTTTCGATTTATTTTATCTTTATTATTATAAAAAAATATAATTATTGTATCAAAATGTCTTCCAAATTTCTAGGGCAATGAATTTATAACTTTTTTAGGCACCAGTATATGCCCCTATCTGATTTGGATCTGTTTGGAAAAAAAGAACAAAATTGTAATAAATTAATGATCATCTTGATTATTTTATATATGATCGGTATTATGTTGAATTTAAAAATATTCCCATTCCAATATATATAGTGAAGTAGGCCACAATTTTTTATATATATGATATGAGTTAAAAAATTATTGATGGTTCTATAATATTGTAAAAAACCGTCCTTTGAAGATCACATAGATTTACACAAAAATTATTTTCATGGGATTTTTAGGTAAAAACATTGAAATTAAGTATCTATTATTTCATTAGATATTTTTTATATGATAAATATTTGACCACATAGAACATATATGTTGTTATCCCCCATTGTAATTGTTCAAGGGAAATTAAACATTTAAAAATAATTTCACTATATTCCACTTCTCTACCACTTTTTCAAAACTAAAAAAACCATTTTGATTCTCCATTTTTTAAATAAAAAATGGACCTTGAAGAAGATTATATATCTTCTAATTTATGATGGGTAGTTATAGAAAATAGTTTAAAATTATTCCAATTTTAGTGCTTCCACCCAAAGTAAGGACTTATTATAGTGATAGAAAAATAAAATAGAAAGATTTAACATGTTTTAGAATGTATTTCAAAATATTGATATAGTGGAAATGATAATTCATCAATTTATCATTAATGATTAGTTGAGAACCAACAGATTCTTGGGATTAACCATCCTCATGATCTATCTGAGCTAACATATATTTTATTAAGAACATGAATAAGTATGTAAGACATATATGATGGAATTTCCCTTGTCATATACCTATGAATATAGATGAGGGAACTTTTAACTATAAATAAATTATGCACAATTATTTATCCTTTATCTAGGTTATATTCAAATATCACAAACAGGAGTGGATTCACATATGGTAAATCCTCCCATTGGGTGACTCTTAGATGGTTTGGGGTTGTCTCTATGGTGTCTACGAAAGCTATATCAATTTTCCAAGAGTGATGAAGGTGATTTGAGTTTTTAAGGTAGTCCTAACATAACATTCATTTTCTCAGACACAAAAATCATTATAGACCTGATCAATATTTATAACCCTGATATCAACAGTTTTCACATGAGTCATTTATAAAATAAATCTACAACTTAGATGATCATATGATCTCTCGGTATTTGTTCATCGGGAAGAAATATGATTATTTTCACCTTATGTTTTAAAAATTGATTATTGAAATATAGACCCCCTGCTTGCAAGTGAGTAACTAGGATTTGTTTACCTCAAAGGGAATAGCCTTCTTTTAAGAATTTCTATTCACTTTGTTTCCTATATTTTAATATTACTACATTTTACTTTTCATGGTCAAAATATAAGAAGACATAAATCAAAATCTCTATAAAAACTCATGGTTCTATAGGTGTGTAACAGAAAACATTTCTTGGGGACAAATATATTGTGTGTGTATGAAAACTCATCCCTATCCCCAGAATAATTACACTACCTCGCCTAAAATATATACATAAGTTATTTCTAAGAATATATGAAATTTCATTGTTTGAGGTATAACAATGTGTATGGAACATAACCTTAATAATGGTAGTACAATTAGGGATTCATAAACAGATCATCATGTTCATGATGGTATTTTCTAAATTATACCGACATCATAGTCATATAAATACAGGGAAGGCACTACTGAAGAGTGGTGGTCCCTTCAATGTATTTTAAGATTTGATATTAATTTACATTTGGGTTATGAGTTTATTAATGTAAGTCTAATCCATAATTATCAATTCTAAACACATATTTAATGTAATTATGATGGCTGGACTAAACTTGTTGGTAGATGATTTCTGGAAGTTATGATTAATTTATTTAATTTATTCATCATCTCATCATACTAGATTCCAAATGAACATTTATTGACAAAACTACATGTATGAGTGAAATGTGTATTTTTTATAATAGAAATAAAAAAGGGAATTCTTATAAAAATTATTGACAATGAGACCATTGATGAAGCATACAAGCCTAGAAAATTTTGTTAGCAACTCAATTTCAGATAGAAAAAATCCATGTTATACAACGTAGTGTTGGAACTATATGAAATAGTAACGAATCTAATAATGTAATTAGAAAACAATTTTGAATCCATTTTAAAAATCCTGAATTTTTTTATATATTTATATTCTTTTTAAAAATATTAAGTGACCACACATTTAATAATGATATACTGTTAACCATTTTTTATTTGAGAAAATGTATTATATAATTTCATTTAAAAAATTATTTACAGATTTTATAATTTTAAATATAGAAAAATGATAGACATTTTTTATCAAAAGTTACACATAATGAATGATTTTGTTTTCAGATTTTTCAGAAAACGTATATTTTTCTTTGAATTGTATAAAATACCAAATTTTGAAAACACAATCAATTATTTTAATGTATTTACATTGTATAATTTTTTTCATTGGTTATAATATTTAATTAGTTCCTTTTATTTAATCATTGCCCAATAAATACAATTGAAATTAATTTTATAATTGATTTTTTTATGAATATAATTTATACAGGAAAAGGAATTTATCTAGAAATATGCTTTTTTTCGTGTGTTGTATGTTTATTTGAAAAGTAATGTATTAAATATAATGAAAATAGTTATGATAAAATTGAATCAAAATAATAAAATAATATTTTCAAATTTTTTTATTTATCTCAACTTTATTTTTGGTCATTATGAATAATATACTTTTTTTAACAATATCAAGTACTATAGTTGGAGTTAAATGGATTAAACTAATTCTAAAAAAATATAGGGTTTTAAATGAACTCAAATTATTTATAAATACCTTTTTATGTATATATTTCGACCCTAAAAAATATATTATATGAATATGATTCATTTTGCGTCTTTTTTTTATTAAGTCATAAATATATTTTAATAATTTAAAACATTCCATTACTGTACTCTCCCTCACTTATTATAGGAATCCTCATATTCTATTATATACACAATTAAATGGTCAACAATATTATAAAATACCATCACATGTAATATCCTAACATCACTTCCCATGTAATGTAAGTATTTTATTGATCATAACACAATCCAAGTCTCTCATGTGTTATTAACCTAAAGAGGTTGTCTAAAGAAGATGTATTCTTCTTGATTGATAGTTTTCTTTTTCTATAGCTTATTTTACATCCTTTTGTAATCTACTGTAAATTATCATATATTAATATAGTATCTATCATATAAATTATTTTTATTATATTTCTGTTAACTTCTTATTCCTTATGCATGACTCTAATGAAAAATAAAAACATATCTTGTCAATAGGAGTAGACTACAACCACATGAGATGATACATTTCATGTTTCATACCTGACACTTATGGTTGAAAATTATGATTAATCTAAATGAAATAATATGATAAATAATATATAATTTTTTTATTTAATCTTAATTATATATTATACTTCTTTCATTTCCATCAATGAAAAATTAAAATGTTTGACATGTATATGTGTATACGTCCACCTCATAAACCATAGTATTATATTTTACATCATTTTATCACATTTATGGAATATATAGGTTGATTTATTTAAATAATATTATACTTATGATATAATTATCATTATATAATGTTGTCTTTTTCATTTTTTTTATTCACTAAAATTTATTAAAATTGAATGCTTTTTTTCATTTTATATAGAATATATTGAATTTCTTTGGTAAATAAAAAAAGTAACAATTTTATTTTTTCTTATAAAATATCAAGGATGTTTCCTACCATGATAATAGTGATTTCATATTTAGATTACATTACATAAATACATGACTAATTAAAATAAAAACCCTCCTTTCCTTTATTTTGCATATTTATGATAAAAAAATGTGTTATAAAGGAAATGTATATGTCAATATCCGAAAATGAATCACTTATAGTGTTAAAATGATTTTTTTCTCATTTTGATAATGGAAATTTAATATTTTATGTATTTCTCATATTTTAGTGTCCAAAAATATTATTTATTTTGATTAGTGATCCAGATATATCTCTCCAACATATTGGGTGATGATTATGTTCATTAGATAATAAAGTCATAATTAACAAAATACATTATTAAATATATATGGGTTCATGTAATGGTAATATGAATATTATTTCCCCATAAACAATCATGAAATTTCTATACTTTGAATATAGTTTTAATTTAATTTTTTTATATTTAAAATCTATCATATTGAACTTTTGATTAAGGTAATGAATATTACCTTTAAGGTTAAAAATATATATTTTTAAGAGCATTTTATCTGTGGGTTCTCATATTTTGTATGAAAGACTTATAATTAAAACATCAAATTTAATTTTTATGAATTTTTTTATTTATGTAATTTCATTATAAACGTGTTTTAATTTTTATTTAATTGTTCATTTTATCTCAAAAATTATTATATTAAAGTCAATCACTCTCATATGATATTTTATAATGTCCTTAAAATGTTTTAAGGGAAGGTATGAACAATGATAATATCATGTTGAATATTTTGAAGGTATTCTGTGAATGGAAAACATGATTTTTATTTAAAATAATTTATTCAGAAGATATGATAATATGTTAGAGTTTCTACTTTTTAATTGATGGTTTTTTCATGTATGAGTGTAAAAATAATTATCAAAAACTCCAAAAACAATATTTTCATTGGTAATGAAAAAAACCTAATTTGTGATTTAAAAATAATGATCATGTCATGTTTCATGGTTCTGTTAATATAGTTTGTATCAGATTAGTTTATTGTTAATTTTAGAGGTATGTGTACTTATGTATGTACCATTATGAGATTATAATTTGGGGTTATCATGATATTGAATTTGAATACTACCACATTTCATTATCCATGATATTCTTGTTTAGAATTTCTTTCTATAGAGGAAATTGGGATGTTTACATTGGAAGGAACAAATAATAAAATACCCCTTAAAATATTCAAAAAATAATTTTTATATCTTGAAAGTAGTTTTATGTTATTATGATTTATCATTTCACTCATAATATAAATTATTTGGTATATATATGATAAAGAAACCACATTCACCACTTTAGAACATGTCCATTCTATAAAATTTCATTATATAAAACCATTTAGGATTCATTATATCATTTGATTCTATGAGATATAATGGGTGGTTCAATTCCAATAATTAGACATTCAATGTCCTATATTGTACATAACATCTAATGGAAATTTTTTCTACATATAATTGGGATTATTAATGTTACTTATGGTGGTCAATGATTAATAATACTAAACAAATAAATGATATTGATAACTTATAATGGGATAAATTTGAGAATATGTTCCTTGATAAATATTTAACAAATTTTTCTAACATATAATGGAAAATAATGTTTTATTTGTTGAAACGGGAGGATGATTCTAAGTCTACATATGAAGAAAAAGTCACCAAATTACAAAATTATAAACCAAATTGAATATGGGATATTGATAGTAAAATTATTTTGTTTTACCTAGGATTTAGGAGAATATATCTAACGGAATATTATAGTCATTAATTTAAATGATTTTATATTTCATTTCAATGTGAAGAGAATGAAGGCAATGAGTTCGTCAATGTTCAAGTGTTCTATGACCACAATCTGAAAATTATTTCTATATGGAAGGATATGGGGAAGCTTTATTAAATGATATATGATGGGATGAAAATAATCATCCCATCTATTGATATTTATAGTAATAAGAACCCATCTGAATGTCTTATAAAAGATATTATGTGTTTCTAATATTTTATGTTTTGACATATATATTTTTACTACAATGAATATGATCTAAAAAAAATAAAAAGTTATCAATAGCATCTCTTAATTGTAATAATATGGGTAATTATGAGAGTTTTTTTGAAGATTGGAATAATGTTTGGGTGTTGTTTTGATCTAATGTAATAAGTTACTGTAAACAAGTTGTGACTACTTCATTAGACGTTGGACCACTGAATGATTTTATGTCTATTTTATTAGATTTTTTTTGTGAAATATTTAATTTTGTGTCGGAATAAGGGTTTATGAATTTATAAATTTTATGAAAATTTACATATAAATTTGGAATTTATCCCCATCAAATAATTTAATAAATATTTGTAAAAATAACTTCGGTATGACCTATGAAAAAATATATGTCATAAAAATATTATTTTTATTATTTTTGGAATAAATTACCTAGAAAACATATTTTCTTACCTCTTATAGTGTTTTAAGTTATTCTTGATAGGAATTGGATTTTATTTTTTTATACTAATATATTTTATAGAGGTAAAAAAATTTCATATTGAGTTTCATTTTGTAAAAAATAATTACTTCATTTCATTGATAATATAATTGCAATATGAGAAAATAATTTTTGATGGAAATTAATGTTATATTGAACATTATTTTTAGAATATGAAGTCAATTAAAATTAGTGATGTTACTATTATGAATAAATATCTTAATGTATTTGATGATTAATTTCCTAGTATTATACAGGATTGTGATAGTGAATTCACTTTTTATTTAGTGTCTTATTATAATTGAATATGAAGACATCCATATTTTATGCCTCAAGAAGAACAATTGTAATTAAAAATTATGCTATAAGATTTTCATAATTATGGATTTATTCATCATATAGCATAACCAATGGGTAAGAATATTTGTTTATAAAAATATTTTGACGTTATGTTTTTCATTGAATATAATTCATTTATTAAATTCTCTATTAAGAATTAGTTTCTTTATACACAAATGGATGAATTTTTGGACCCGATCTATGGACCACATGGTTGTTTAAATGTTGACCTCAATATTGGGAAACATTAGATGATGGTGAATTTAGATGTAATTATCAATATAGAATTTCTGACTAGGTATAGGGATTATGAGATTTTATTTTTTCACTTCTGGTAAAAAAGTTCTCTAGCTTTACTTATTGACCATATAAATATATATTTTCATCAATTATTTGATAAATTTTTGTGTCTTTTTGATGAAATGTTTTTTTATTATAATAATTTGTGTTCATGATATTTATTTGTTTTTTATTCTTAAAACTATTAATAAAAGGATGTTATATTTAAATTTATAAAAATGCAATATCTGGATGGGTTATATATCCATCTATGGACATATTGTAAATAAAGATGGAGTAACTATTGTTACAACTGAATATAATGCAGTTAAAGAGTGGTCATGATTTATACATGTTATTTAAATTCATAGATTTTGTGGATCAATGGGTTAATAATAATGGTTTTATAAAAATACTTCTCAATAATTAGTCCATACAGTATCCCTAAACCTAGTAGCCCAGAGCCGGTTTCTATATTATTAAATTTGTATAAGATAAAATGATTCAAATACTAATGTAAATATTAGATTATGTATTTTGGTATAGATCATACAAATATTAAATTTTTTAAAAAATAAAAAACCTAAAATAAACCAATTATTTTCATAGAGGACGACATTATATCCTATCGTGTATCCTTTCATGTTAATCCCACAACCCTTATCATTATCATTCAGAAACTAAAATATAATAAATCGGCGAGATTAAATTATTTTAAGGGTAACTTTATAGAGGTATATATGAATAAATAAAGAATATTGAATATATGGAGTTTAATAAAGGGGGCTCATTCCATTTAATTCATTACATGAGAATAATATGGAAGGAAACAATGATGATATAATATTGTTTTCAATTAATCATATGATCTTGAAAACATATCCATATATATTATAAATAATCTAATTATAACATGGAATACTAATGAAATAATTTTTAATAATGAAATACCTGATGGTAGACATCAAAAAAACTCTCGAGGAATTGTGTCTACCCGAATCAATAAAAATAATAATAAACTATCCAAATTAAATGTGTGAATGGTAATAAAATTGTACAGCCAAATTAAATATGAAAAAAAACTTGTTAAATAATAAAAATGGTGTAGCTAAAAAATATCTTTTGTTGATCATATATAAAATATATTTTTTATTTCATTGATTATTTTATATAGCAGAAGAAGATAATTGATTTTTTCTTGGAGAATAAAAAGCTGGGTATTGTGAAAAAAACCTTTGCTAAAAATTTTCAGATAAATTTTTTGAAAAATTATTCTTTTAATATAAAAATTTCAAAATTGTAAAATATTAATTAATAAAATGATTGTTCATAATTGTGTTAAATTAAATTAATTCAATAAAAGTTTAAATATATATTCTATTCATATTTCCAAGAAAACTTATAAAGGACATTTTTTGAAAACAATATCAAAATTTCTTTAAAATAAATAAGTAAATTGAGAAAATGGGAAGCATTTATTTTTTAAATAATTTTGAAAATAATATTAACATATTTTGAAAACATTATAAAACATGAGTTTTTATTAAAAAGGATATCTGACTGAAGGGATAAATATATTAATATTTTCATAAAAATAATTTCTCAATAATTTAATAATCTAAAGTGAGGAAAAATGGTACTATAACATGAAAATGATCTCTAACAACTAATGGTGAATAAAATATTTTTTTTACATAAAAAATTAAATAATTCCCCTCAAGGGATATATAAACATATACAATCATGAAGAATGATGAGATTTCAAAATAAATCCTTAGATTTTTGGTAATTTTTGAATCTTAATACACATTGATGTAATAAAATAAAATGAAACATTAAATTACATGGAAAAAATATATTCAAGATATAAATTGTAAATTTGTAAATATATACACCACACAAAGGATATAAATTGTTAATATGGATTATGTATCAAGGAAGGTAATGTGATATGAGGAACCTTTACCTAACTTATGATTTCATTCATACATGTCTTAAACTATCATATAATGGTTTTAATAATGATATTAATATATACCATAACCATATGAAAATTTAAAATATCATATATGAATCTATTACTACAATTTCCAACCCATTTGATAAATATATTTCATTATTTTTATTCTTTTATGTGTTAATTGTATTATTTTATCAAGTACATATTTCCATAAAGGCTTCAGCTCATGTGAATAGGATATATATATATATATCATCTATAGAGTTATAATAATTTTATAAATATCATATTTACTCAGTAGATGCATTTTAAGAACCATATTTGAATATTGGACACGGAAAATGAATTTTATCGCATCGTGGAGATGGTAGGTTGTATGTATGCAGGAGCAACAAGATCATTCTATTAAATACTAAATGTGTATGTAATTGTGTGACCTATTATTTTGAAAGAACCAATATAATATAATATATATCCCATATATTCATTAACATTTTTTATTATATTTCATGTAAATCATATGTGCAAAACAAATCACATCGCTTCATTAGATGATAGATTGTCATACACTGGAGAGATGTTTTATTATATGAAACTGAAAGGAATTCGAAATTATATATGTGATGATAAAATATAATAAGTATAATAATATCAAAAAACTAATATTAATGTGTAAAATCCAACCTATAATATATCCTTAAATATCGATGATTGAAAATGAACTACATTGGTTCATGAAGTGGTGGTTCATCATATGAACAATCAATGATTTTGTTTCCCATTTGATGGATACAGAGAAGGATAAACATGATTTCAACATTTTAAAAACTTCTTAATATCTATAAGTTAAATGTTTCTTAGATTATAATTTTTATGTCATAATTTATAGTGGAAAATAATAAATAAAATAAAACATATTTATTGTAATAATTACCTTCTCTAAGAGAAACCTCTTTTATATCTCCTCATAAAGTCCCTAGAGATTGTCATTTGGGAGTACCATCATCTCTATAATATTTAAATGTATGTTTAGGAGATATTTTTGGTTTTGTTTTAGTGATTACAATGTCTTGAGAAGTAAGAATATGTGAATTGAGGGAGTTCAGTTGTATAAATGGTTGATGGTAAGAGTTTTATAAATTGTATTTAATTTCATATTTGTAATAAAAATTGATAAATCCATTCAATAAAAATATCCTAAAAATAACCTCATGTATGGATTTTGGATAGGTTAATGTGGAAATATGTCCATGAAATTTTATTTTGATAAGTTTATATTCCATTTTAGCTGATATATAAGTAGTTTAACCCCACACTAACCCATTTCTAATTTAACCATGATAATTATTATTTTCTCTCCTCATTATTTATTTTCATCAAAAATTATGTTTACCTAATTATATTATATAAATTATTACTATTCCAAATATGGAATCCAATTTTTAAAATCAAATTCACAAAATTAGCATAATTGTGACGTCCTAGACTCAAACGCCTCTTAATATGATCCCTGAGCCTAGTCGGCCACATCGCCTCAAGAACATCTCCCCAAATGACAAAGGATTCTTACTAGCATATAGGTCATAGGATTTGTCTATTGGGATACTATGTCCTCATTATCCAAGTGTACTATAGCGGGTGAAAAAAAATTAAATAGAAGAAGGATTATATGTAAATAGAGGAAGAAGATAAAATGATGAAATGAATAAGAATAATAATAACTAGAATAAAATTCAACTACTGGTGATGTTATTTCTTATTAATATAAAATTGGAAAACATAGATACAAGACAGTAGGCATAACAAGTTACAGAAATGTATTAATGAAATTAAATACTATCCCTAGAATAATGAGCTACTGCTCGATAATCTACTATTAGGATCCATAATAAACATCATGTAATCATGTACATGATGTTTTGTTACTCCCTTTATCTACACCTTCATTCATGTAATCTACTATATGTTAAAACTGTGCACATAGAGGGTGTGAAATAAATCATAGTGTCCCACTAGATATGGTGTCTATAATAAGAGGAACAATTTAAAGAAATGGGAACATGTGCATGAATGAATATATATATAAAGTAAAAAAGTATAATGTAACTAAACACCCATGTACCTACTTCAACCCTCAGATGGTGTCTAAAAATTTTACCAAGTCATTTTTTATGGTACAAATATATAGATAAGTCACACATTATCAATGCTAAATGTTCAAAGATGTAATATGGTAAACCCAATTTATTTTTAATATGAAATGGTTCCATGGTATTCACTAAGGAAACTTGTACGTCAGGGGTTAGTAACTCGGTTGTAACTATGTATAGCTAGGGGAAAAAGTTGTATCGAAGGATCATTGTCCACAGTATTCCACAATAACATGCCTACAAAATCCAAGGCAATCAATTAAGGAAATATAGGGCTACGTACTAATGTGTCCCTACGAGCAATAATCATGAAACCTACTTTTCAATACTAGATCTAATGAGTGCATCCAAGGAATCTAGTATATATATGTGAGGGATCCTATTGTGTCCTAATAGGAATCCAATGAATAAAAAAGGACATGGATCTTTGTGGTTTTCAACCTATGTATTCCACCATCATGAATCAGAATGGGGTTCCCAAGTGCTCAAGGAATTAACATATAAAAATCCAAGATGATATCGAGGCAAACCATTCTCATTGGACAAAGATGTCATGTAATGATTCCCATTGGTTCAATTTGTTCATTTCTTAGTGTGGAAAAGCTAAGTGTCAATCAATAATTCAATTAATCCATTTAAATTACTTTTTGTTTCAAGGTTCATTCTACTACAATCCATTGATATGGTAAGGGGTTCTATATATATACAACCTATTATCCATAGAATTTTAGGCCAAGATATATATGTAGTATACTTTCAAATTTCCATTTCAGCCCGTACAATAATATTGAATTACATTCCTTGGGTTGGTCATGTGGTGATTATACATGGAACATTCTATTGTAAAAGTAAAATTATAAAACAATCCATTTAATATAATAAATCTCATCCTTAGAAATTTCATGCCAAGGAACACTAGAATGGTTGATCAAATGTGTTTAAACACTTGAAACCTTTTTTATGGCATAACACCCAACATGGTGTGTAGGGTGTTGGGGATATAAATACCAACATGAGATCACATATTTTAAAAGAGAAAAATTATTCGAATGTAATGAATATAATCATATAATATAATTTCTATAAAGATAAAATGAAAAAAATTAGCGGGTCCTATATGACAAATAAAAAATTAGCAGATATTAGAGTTGAGTTATTGACCACCCACCTTAGGCTTTTACAAATATCATCATTTTGTATTGGCCCTTGGTTTGGCTTATATTGGAGTAGATCTATGATAATGGGGGAAACACACACACATAGATTACTAGGTAAAGACCGATAGAGAAGAATAAATGTTTAAATGTACTAGTGTACATATTATTGCGCATCGAACACGATGAATGAAAGATCGGTCATATCCAAGAAAATGTAGATCCTCAAATCCCTATATTTGTGTTTGAAAATCTCTAAAATGAGGTCTATAGTGTAAAATCATACTAAAAATCACATTAGGGCTACATCACCAACCTCTATCCATCGTTAGGGTAAATGGAACAACCTATTGTATAAGGCCTAAAAAGGATCCATCTAAATTGTCACCTTTATGATATTATTATAGGAGAACATTATGATAAGGATATGCTTCTCCGATGAACTTCCAAAATCAAGGACACATTCTCAAAGTATTTCCTCTAGGAAATGACCTATTAGTTAAATTTTTCAATCAGTTTAGGGGTGAAAAGAAGTGATTAGAAGATCATGTGTTCCCATATCCTTCTGCAATCCCTACCAGAACTATTTTATGAAATGAGAATACCTATATTAAATGATAGTATAAGAAACCCCATGTTGTTTTATGATCTCACGGATATACAGTAATCCCCATTCATTGACTGAGAGACACACCCAAATAGGAATGAAGTGATCCACTATCATTAGTATATCAATGAAAACACATAAAAATTCACTACCACATTGAGAACTAGGAAAATCTACTAGAATGAACATGGAAACATGTTCCAATTTACATTCTAGGTCTAGAATAGGTTCTAAAAATCCTATAAGTCTTTGGTTCACCACCTTCACCAACTAATAGGTGGAATAGCTAGATAAAAATAATTCTATATGTTGTTTCATCCCAGAGCACCAACACATGTGTCACATGTCTTGATATGTCATTGAAATTCCTGGATGAACATCCCACTGAGAAGTGTGGGATTCGCACATCCACTCCTCTCTCATATCTTTGTTAACCCACACATGTCCATGAATACACAAGATGTCGTCTCCATCCACAGAATAATCATGAGGTGGGTTATCTCATTATATACACTCAGGGAAAACCAAGCCTTCATTACCCTGAATAAGGAAAGAGGTAACACATAAATATGAATGATATTAATGCTTGTGATTATACTAAAACTCCAGATACAACACTGAGAAAAGGGCCATCAGCTTCCATTCATCACTGGCTTCCCATATATCTTGTGTTTGAGTTTTTTGACTCAGTCCATATATAATCAAATTTTCATTCCCATGGATTTAGGAACGATCAAAATAAAAAAATTATAGATATTTGGCCCCTCCCCTCTATTTGATATTCATGTCACATTGTGAAAAGATATATTTTAGGTTATTTTGGCCTATGTACTCCAAATAGTTCACACCCAAATGATAATGTATCTTGTAATGTAAAGCATGTACTATTACTGCTTGCCTATGGGTGTATGTCAGGTTGTTTTTCTCATGATTTATCAACAACTGAGATCCATAAGCAATGAATTTGTCCTCTTACATCAATAATTCCTCCAAGTTGATTTATAATGAATCAACAAAGATCTTATAACCTATTTCTGGATCATGTAGAGTCATAATTTGTGCCATAACATGTCACCCATTTATCTCTTGAAAGCCTTTAAAACATGACTCTATACATAAGAATGTGACACCATTCATTGAAATAATAGTAAGAGGTGAAAAATGGTGTGACAATTCTGGTATGAGCTCCCTAAAATATCCATAATTCCCCCAAGAAAATCATAAAATCAAACACGTTTTTGGGTTTATCCTACGGAACTACAACACTAACCCTTTCTAGGTCAATAGATACTTCTTATTCTGATATTATATAACCAATGAAATAGAAATTGTCAATACAGATGTGGAACATACCTTATTTAGAGAAACCAATAGTGTACTCAAAATGATCTCAAGAAGTCTGGAATGGTCTCTCTGAGTGTGAGAATACAAAAAAAGTTTCATCAACCAAGACCAAAACAAAATAATCCAAATATGGGTGGAAGAACCTATTCATCAAAGATGTGAAAACGAAGACATGTTCGTATGACCAAAAAACAAAACAAGGTACTAATACAAACCATACATATTTCAAAAAGGTGTATGGTGTATATCTTGTGGCCTAACATGCACCTGATGATAACCCGATCATAGGAAAATATTATAGAAAACCAGAGATCCACATATCTTGTCAAATAGATCATATATTCAAGGAAATATATACTGATTCTTGATTTTAAGATGGTTCAGAATTCAGTAATACACACATTGAATAAAATTTCCATCTACCTTCTTGAAAAAAAGCCTGGTCTAACCCCAAAAGGATATAGTAGTTTGTATACAACCTTTGTTCTCTAAATCCTACAACTGTCACCTGAGCTCTTGAAGACATATAGGTTCCTTCCGATAAGGAAGAATGAACAAAAGTGTTTCTCCTAGAACAAGATCCACTAAATACACTCTCCATCTCTCATGAGGTAAGATAGAAATTTTTTTGGGAAAGACATCCCTAAAATGATCCACTACTCGGGGAGAAATAAACATGTTGTAAACCTTAATACTCTATGAATATATTTCCAATCTAGGAAGTCACTCCACCTAGACCATTATGGTTTGGTGCAGCTCTACCAACATGAACATACCACTCACCATTATGTAGATTACAGCTTATTTTTGGATATTCAAAAGAGTATATATTGACAAAATAGTCTAAAAATCATGATACTGAACCAACTAGTATATCCGGATATTGAAATCAAAGGGAATAATTTCAATAACAGTGTTTATACAAAAGAAATGGTCACTGCCTAACTTAAAGGGGAAATACCTAAACTAGTGTATACCATCTATTTGTACCCATAATGGAGTATTTAGGTTCATTACAGCATAGTAATATTTTATCTCCAGTCTGAGTAAATCCATGATATATATAAAGATAATAGAGTTCTAAGAACATATATCAAATAAATATGATAAAATATTATATGCGACAAGAATATTAACTCATATTGTAGTTTTTAATGAATTCATATCATAGGTTATCAGATGTAGTGAATTCAGCTGTCCTAATCCCCATACCTATGCTACAGATGTGCTACCCCAATCATAACTACTCTGTTGGTGCTGCTGGTGATCAGGGGCCTGGTTAGCACAGCCACAACCTCTTCCACGACCAGACCTACAAGTGATATTCCAAATCCCCTCCTGACATGAATTAAAATAACTCACTCATAATGATGGAGCTGGAACTGATCATCTTACACTCAAGGAGGGTGGAAAAGTCATACAGAAACATTGGAGATTCCCCATACATCCAAAATCCAAAACTCCATTAGTTCTCTATCAAATTGAGGCTTCTTTATCCCATTTTTTACACACTAATGAAAATCTATAGATCTATCGAAACGAGATCTATAGTTTTCAATACCCTAAAGAGAAACCTCAAGGGAATTTTTTTGGCCACCAAATGAATTACAAGCCTACCTCAGAAATGATCATCTAAACATGGAACTATTTTCTTCCCTCGGCTAACACTCAGTGAGAAGATCCTAATTGACTATTGTCGAAAAAGTAGGTGACAAAAGACAATCACCTATATAAAAATGGATTATATGAACTCTTCCTTCAAGAATTTCGCACGTCAAAAATCATCACTATATAGAAGTGTTGAAAAGTGTTGAAAATCCATGAAACATTCTGAATATTTAATTATTGACATAGAACCCTTATTGAGATATATAAACACTCTGGATTTGTGTACTCTCAACATATGAAAATAGATTTGATCATATAAAGAAGTCTAGAAATCAACCCATAACATGCCTTGATGATGACATTCCTGGGTAATCACATCCCACCAAAGCTTTTCCAAGTCCAAAACTATTATGTAGAAAGTCTCACCAACTTCTCTTGTGGAACCTCTAGATTCTCAATGATTGAGAAGGTGGAATTTATCCAATATTAAGAAGCTTGTAGAGCATCATACCCTAAGAATGTAGGAGGATTCTACTACTGTAACTCACTAGCCAAATCATCCATTGTTGGTGAATGTTGTGGAGATCCATGCGTGGAATGAATTAGAAAGAGGAAACTATCACAATCTTGGGAATCAGTTTCTAGATTAGGGGCAGAAGGTTTTTGCAATCAGTGGTACTCCAATAAGTAAGACTGGTGGTTAAGGGCGCACCACGTCTAGAGAATTCTTGTATCCACCCTCCAAGAAATTGATATGATGGATTTGTGGAAGCATTGGTCGATAATTTCAATGTATCTTCTTGATAACATGTTTTTGGAAGATATATTGCATCACCAATGGATTCTAAACAAGGAGGGATCAGAACCCAAGGTATACTACCCAAACTACCACTTAGATGTCTAAGTATTTCAATGTGCTCAATATAAATTTTATTGTTTTTTTTGGATAATTTCTATTTTCACTCCATTAACTTTCATTAACATGTAATGGTTAGATAAGAACATGCAACTATTTTATTTCAGAAATATTTTTTAATTTATAATGGATATTCATTCCCATTGAATCAGTTCCCACACATGTAGTCAATGAAAATGTTACCCACTTATTTATAAAAAAGGGTTCGACTCAATAAATTACTCATCCAAACCCCTGAGGGGACCTACACATCATGAACATAGATGGGAAATCACTCAACTTCAACCAAGAATAATACATTTTTAATCTAATTATCACTACATCATTAAAAAATAAGAAGAATATAAAGTATTGAAATGCACTGAAATGAACCAACATGACATGGAAATATGAATGACATGTGAATTATATGTGCCTAATATGATTCATATACAAGTATTCATTACCTCATATCATTATGAAATGTATGAAATTGAATATGAGGGAGAATAACATCCAACAACACCTCACTACATGTGTGTCTCCCAATGGGGAAATAATTTAAATTGTAATAAGAAAAACATAATAACAATTATATTTTGGGAAACATAGATTTTACCTGGATCCATGGTTCATGGCAACCACGTATGATATATGAAATGGGCCGAAGCATTCTTAATTAATATATTATTCTATCCAAATATAATATAATGAAACGAAAACCTCTGATACCACATTCTAATGTCTTGGACCTGGATTTCACTTAATTAGTGCCTAAGCATGGTGAGCCACATGGCCTCAAGCAGTTTTCCTCAAATGCTAGAGGAAGACGACAAGGAGTGATGTCCTTGGGTGTGACCATGAAGAGACTATGTCCTAATTACCATATTTTATCACATTATATGAATATAAAATAGATATAAATAATTATTTAAATTTAATAAAATAGATGAACATATATAATGAATATATGAAAAAGAATAATAACAACTAGAATAACATTCAATAACTAATGATAATATGTCATGTAACTAGAAAACTATAAAACATGTATAAAATATAGCATGAATAACATGTTAAAAAATTTTATAAAATAAATCAATGACTATTCAAAGAATATTGAGCTCTAGATTGGTCATATTCTATAATGCTTCATACTAAATACGAAGAAATATTTTTGTTCGATGATGCTAATTTACCCTTATCAACAACTTCATTCATGTAATATACTCCAGGTACTAATAGAGCACGAAGAGGGTGTGAGATAAATCTCAATGGGCCACCACAAGTTTATTCTATAACATTCGGTCTGTGTGATGTAAATGTGATAGTGAGCAAGTATGCCTTAATATATATATAACGTAATGCAAAAAAATGTAATTAAATTCCCATGTACCCGCTTCAACCCTTATCTGGGGTCTGAACATATAACCAAGCCATTATTTTGTTATACCAATTTGTCAAAAGGTCACACATTATCAATGGTGAATGTTCCAAGATGTAATAATGTAACAACAATAGATTTTTAATATGAAATGTTTCCATCATATTATGATTTAAAAAATATTTGCAATTAAATTTACATAGAATTTAATTGTTTTAAACCCACAAAAATGTTACACTATGATGAATTTCTTCATTTTAAGGATATTGGTGTTTATTTTATTTGAATAGTAAAAATAGACCATTTCAAATTATTAACTATTTTAAAATATTTATGTAGTTTGTCCATAACATTTTCTACAATAATCAAAATTGAAACAGTATTTATTTTCCAATGTCGAAACAAGCAGGTCTTTATTTTATCCTTTTAGACAAAACGATGAATCGAACATATGAAAGCTCAAAAGAGTGTCAAATTAGGTGCTTGACAACTATTTACAGATCGTCCACGATTTGGTGTGGGGTCCCCAACTCATTCTTGGTTGGCCCAATTGTTGTGAACTTCGGTGGGTGCACGTGAAAGGAGTTCTGTAACATCTTTCATGAATGGAAGGCCATTGGAATTGGCCTTTTTAATGGACATTATAGCATCCTAATACAGTGTTTTTTGATTTGCAGAGTCTGACTGGATAGAATAAATTGTGAGAGTAAAATAGGCATAAATCTCGTAATACTTGTCCAAATCCTCTAATTTGTTTATGAGAAACACACAAGATAATTATGAACAACATTCAATAATAGTGAAATGAGTGAAGATGTCATTTAATAGGGCTACAACATGTCAACAATCTATGGGAAAATATTGGCTATAAAAGGAGGAGAGGTCCTCCCTCTCAAAGCATCTCATATTCCATCCCATTCCTTCTGGGACACCATGGATGAGAAATTTTTGGATTTCTCTTTTATTTCTTTTCTTTTACATAGTTTTGTAATGCCTTATTCTTCCCCATTCATCTCGATTACCCTTACCATGGTATGGGAAACATTTTGATTTATTGGGGAAGGTTTGGTTTTATATTTTGTAATGCTAGAGTTCTTGGATGTAATTGAATGAAATTTCATTCTTCTTCAATATTGTTTTCAATTTCATATAGCAGATTTTATTATCAAGTGCAATCGTTCCTGAATTTTAATTCTGTTATTGATTTTTTCCTGGGTAAAAAATCATTATCTCCCTCCACTAAATTCGGGTTTATATATGATGGAATAGACCAGAGATTAGTGGTGAAGTACTCGATGATTGTCTGTTCATCTTAAAGGGCTAGTGAATGTTTTTGATTGTTTGGGATAAACAATACCTGGTCGGGTATTTCCCATGTCAATTAATGATATTGAATAAAACTATTTTACACATGGAAAGGGATTTGACCAAACCCAGATCTTGGTAAGGTTTTCTCTCACTATCATAATTTCACCAAGGAAGTGAGAGGGAACGATTATGGAAACTCACTTTAATCAACTGAGAATATGAGGTTTGAATTAAATTGAAAAAGGATAGAATTAAAATTAGTAAATCGACCCCGGCCTAATTTCCCTTTTAATATTATAGTTTTTAAATCATTTGAATTTCAAAATTCCTTTAAAAAATACAACTTTTTTACCCTGGTTTTAAAAGGACAAACTATTTTGTGTGCACTTCTCTTCAGGAGACATCCTAGGGTTAATCACTATTATATAATAATAAATATATATAAAAAAAATTTCCCATGCCCTATGATTGGAGAGAGTAAAACATGGAACCGTTTCTGGGGAGGTAGTGCAACAAACTAATTTTAAAAATTTGACTATTTTCAAATTACAAAAAACAAAAAAAATATTTTTCCATGTTGTTTTAATATGATTATTTCATTATTTTATGGAACAATTACCCACCTCTAAATGAACCAATTATTGACTCAAAATTTTCTAATGAGGATGGTGTTTCTTCTATTGTAAGACATGTTATGTTATTTTGGAAAACAAAAAATGAGGGGAAAACATTCAAAGAATTCATAGATGGACTAAGGGAGGACATGAAAAAAGAAGTTTTTGAAGCAGTGGCCCAAAAGCTAACTGAGTTCTCCCAATACATTCCAGAATTTTATGAAGTTTCCCAGGTCTAAGAAGACCCCCATTAATCATCCCTGATTTATCTATGGATATCCAAGATATAGTGGAGACTGACCACCTTCCACTACCTAGTACTAATCAACTCCATGAGGTGTTGTCCCTTGAAGAATATATTGATAAAGAACAAACTCAGGGAGATAATCATTTCATGAACTCATTATCTTTTGAAATTGTTGAAACTAAATTGAGTATTTGTAACACCCCGAGATTTTATGAAAAATATACTTTTTATTTTCATTAACATCTTGTGTTGTACGCTACACCAAAAGGAGCTTGCACAACACGCATCCTTGACTTTCCTTGCATTACACACAATTGCGACCTTCCTCGATAGTGTATGTAGTTCGCAATAACGAGTTTCACTAAACAACAATATGCTATTAAAATACTATTAAAACTAGTCGTTATGAAAAATAATAACCACTTTTTGAAATTTTGTAAATTTTAGTTTTCAAAATGGACTTCATTTTTGGATTTGGAATATCGAAATTAGCTTAGGGTGAAATTTCGGTACTTTTCAGATAACTTTCATTTTCTGATGAATAGTGAAAATTAATAAATTTTAATTTAAAACAAACTTTTTAATCAAAATATTTAATAATGATAAATTATTAATTTGAGTGGTTTTAAATTATATTTAGAATATATTTTTACAATTTAATAAAATTTTGGTCATTGGATGTAATTTCACATTTAAACCAGACATAAACAAGTGTCAATATTTTGATAATTATTATCTCTTAAAAACACGTTATTTGTTTTGATGACGGGATTTAATTTTTAAATTAATTAATGAAACTGATATGTTTTGAATTTGGTAAAATTGACATCATTTTTGAATTCATAATATCAAATATATCTTAGGCCTAATTTTTGGTATTTTTCTGGAAACTTTCATTTTTTTGATGAATAGTGAAACCACTAAGTGGTAGTTAAAAAAATGCATTTTTCATAAAACATAATTTTACCGCTTCTGTGATTGGAATTTCAAAAATCCAAGACACACGGTTGATGTCATTATGTGAAATGTGGTTCAATGAGAAGAAAATAATATTTGGTGAATAGTAACATTTTACTTTTTTTACCACGATTAAAAGTAAATAGGGTAATTAAGGGTAAAAATGATATTATTATTGCCATAACACATTTCCTAATTCTATTGGATAAGTGTAATATGACCAAAAACAACCTTAAAAATAAAAAATGACCATTTAGGCCCACTTGGATTAGATTAGATCATTTATTATTAAATTATTTAAAGAAGGGTTAAAATAGTTGAAATCAAAGTTTAATAAGTATATCATTTTTAATACATGGTTATACATATGATAAATTCATCTATAAATATTAATTAGAAATCTAAAATTATTTCATACATAATGATATTTTATTTTAAATTTTTATACTTTAAATAAGTTAATTTATTTCTGACATAAAGATGATGCAGTAATTATCTTATTAATGAAATATTGATATAATTGATGTTATAAATACCCAAATAAATGTAATTTGAGACTTTTTATGAATTACACTAATTTTATTGGTTAATAGGACATGTTATTATTGATTTAATTAACATTTTTCGAAATAATCATTCTGGTATGATTTTCACAAAAATCAATTACTAAATAGTGTGAAAATTGACATAAAATAGTTTTTAAAACAAATATTATATTATTGATTGTTATTTTATTCATAAAAATCCATGGTTCGGCCAAGATACTTATATCATGATAGGTGTATCATTAATTGACCACTTGGGGGTCTATTGGATGTATATGGTAAGTTTATTAACTATATAATATAAAAATACAAAGTGACATGGTAAATGTCAATCTAATTAACTAAGAGTTAAAACTAAAAGAAAAGGTTAATATAATGAACTAAACTTGTCTAAATTCTGTTGGATGAGAGGCTTTCGACCCATCCCCACCTTACCTTTTAAATAAATCAATTTGGAGCTATTTGAAACCGAATTTGGCTTTATAAGAAAATAATATTTTTAGTTATTCCAAAGGTGACCCTCTCCTCCCTTATAAAAGGGCTCCTCCTCCCTCTCTTCCTCACACCAGTTTGAGCCTTCATGCTTGGCCAAACCCTTCCATATTCTCTTCTCCACTTCTCCAGAAACATCCTAGAGGTCCTGGTCTTCTTCAAAGACCAATTTTAGTGCCCTAAGAGGAAGACTCAAAGAGGTTCTTCAAAGATGAGGTAATGTCTTTTACCGATTCTTTCATCTTTATTTCTTCTTCAACATCTTCTTATTAGGTTATTTCCTTATGAAGTAATAACATCAGTATAACTCATTTTATTATATGTTATTATAAGTATGAAAAAATCTTATTTCACCATCTATCCATCCTACAGAAAACGAACTCACCGCACGTGCGTACGTACGGAATACCGTCTCCACGCCGTGGTGTAATCTATTTTCCACCACCCCCTTACTTGGATGGGTATAATGGTGTACATAATAACTATATATGATTATTATAAAGTGATATTGATTCTGAAATATTATACATAAACTCCAATACAATTCCACGATCATGAGAATGATATCATCGCTCGTGCGTACGTACGGACTACCGTCTCCACGACGCGATGAGATTCATTCTCCACATTAACCATTCATGAATGATTATAAAGTATATATAATAAGTAAACATGAAATATATGACATAATAAAGATACTGTATTTATGTGTATATATATGTATGTCATCTACTTAATTCCATTCAACTCAATAAGGAAAAGAAAACAACGTTCATGCGTATGTACGGTCTACCGTCTCCATGAATGGTGTAATTATTTCCATTTACTGATCTATTATATATATATATATTATGAATCTATATTATATATAAATCATGATTTATATTCTGGAATTAATTAATCATGATCTAAGTAATCATATGAATAATTACAAGTCAAAACACGAACGACAAATGAAACGATTTTACCCAAAACACTCTTTAACATGGAATTTACAAGAGAACGGGTAATATAAAGCAATAAGTGAACCATATATGGTATCATAACAATGATTATGATTCTGGAATATGTCAATTACATTGTTTAAATCAATATACAGGAGGTTCAGACAGTTATGAAGCTAATCAGACCTAAGGTAAGGGAAATATCACAATCTCATTTTTATCCGAGATTGTTTATACTTCAGAAATTACTGGGTTGTATTTTATCATCCACATCCATGTTTCCAAAATATTTAATAATATTTCCATCCAACTACAATTTTTTAAATCCAAATTTACCCTTTGGTGAGTTTTTAGTAAAAGATATTAAAGGAATCTTTTGTCGTTTTTCATACGAGTTATTTTTTGACTATTTTGACAAAAGTATGGGAAGAATGTTTTTTTAACTTATACAGAACGAATGGATTTTTACGGTTTTATAAAGACTTATTTTCATGAAACTTCCTCCAAGAAAATTTCATGACTCTTTACAAAAAAATGTCATTCTTTTAAAATTGCTTGGCATTTTGTGAAAAGAAAATGATTTTCAAGAAGAAATGATATTTTCCTCAAGAATTCCTTTCATGTGCTTTATCAAAACCATTTTTCATCTAAGATGAAATTATTTCATATGTGTATGTTTCAAGTTTAATGTCTTTATGATTTATATGGTTCACTTTTCTTATGATGAAATTTCCATTTGTTTTATATGAATTATGAAATGATGGAATGATGTTTATGAAACCCATTTATTCTTTGGGTTATGATGAATGTTTTAAGTTTATTTTGTGGCACAAGTAAGAATGATTTCATTATGAGATGGGTGGGACCTATATCTCCCTACAATGCATTGGGTAAAGATTTATATCTCATCAGATAGACATGGCTGGAATGACATGTTAAACCGGTTCAGTAATACAGGACTGGAACAAGGAGTGAACTCGATTCAGAAAGGGACTTTGTCCACTAAGATGGTCTTGGCAGCAATGCCTTGGCTACTATGGAAATAATATCATGTTCTTAATGGTTTCCACAATTACATGTGTTATTCCCATGATATTTTATCATTATTAATGTTTCATTATAATCTATGTCATGAATTCTTCCATTTTTTATGTCATTGGTCATGATTTTGATGTTTAAACATTATGTTCATGTTTTTAAGTTAAAATGTATATGGTATGTTTTATTTTTTCCATTATTACCGTTACTAAGAATTTGAGCTCACCCTTTTTATGTTTTCTTTTCCCCAGGATATAAAGAAAGGTTTTAGGTAAGAAAAAAAAGGGGAAGATCTTTATGGGAGATGTTGAAGATCTTTCACCACGATTACAATATTATGTTCCATGTATCCAAAGACACTAAACTATTACGGTCCTTGTGTGTATGTTTTTGTTATGTATTAAGTATTCTGCTAATGTAATGTTATTTCTATGTACGTCAAGATTCGGGTCTCTACAGTTGGTATCAGAGGAAAAGTTTAGTCAACCTTTGGAAACTAGGATGCGAAAACGTTAGTGAGATCCCAAGAGATATTTCTAAGGTATGTCTAGGGATGTCCCTAAGGATAAGTATACGTATAGAATATAGTCCTAGAACTATTTTAATGATATTAGATTAAACCAAAGATGTTAGATATTGAAGTTACTCCCCATTTATTTTGATTTTTGCCTCTCACACTATTCTTTTTGGGTTTTAGAAAATGGCTGGAAACAAGATTATTCACGATAATGGAGGATATAATGGAAAATAGAATGATATTCTTTATGAGAACCCAAATGAAATGGGATTTGGAGGTCCAAACATCATTATTATGTTGAATCAGCAATCTCATAATATGATAAATAAAGTAAAATTTGGTAAGTTTCCTGACTCGGCTAATATGGGAAAGATGGAGTTTCATGATGATCATAGATGAAAGAAAGTTCAATTTCCCCTATGTAAATCATGTGGGAAGAGGCATCAAGGAGAATGTTTCAAAGGAACTGGAAGATGCTTTGGGTGTGGAAAAGAAGGATAGAAATCCAGTATGTGCAAAGGAAAAGGTTCAGTTAACACGAGGGATGAGGATAATGGTATTGCTACGACATCATCAATGGTTAAATGTTTTAAATGTGGAATGTACGGGAATTATGAAAACCAATACCCCGAGGGAAAGTCTCATGAAGAGAATTAGTATGGTCATATGGGTAGTATTTTTGTTGATGATGATGAAGAGACTACAAATGATATGTGAGATGAAGGAATTGTTGAAGCTCAGTCAATGGTTTAAGAATGTAGTGGAATGATTACATGTTTATCATGTGTAATGTTGTATAAGTAATCTCATGGTACTATGGAATAAAGAGACATATAAGGATTGTTACACTGTTGTCTTTCCTTGAGTTTTGAATGTGTATGATTAATGGTCCCAGTATCCATGAAAGGTTATTCAGATATTTTTGGAATATAGATGATATGCACATAATGAAGGGATAAGGATAAAATTAAATGTTTGATAGTATTCATGATCTCATGACTGATATAAGGAAAAGGTTATATCATGGTTTGAGTATATAGAATTTTTAGATTTTGGTATGTGGAAAGAGTTAAATTTTGACAGCATTCATGTTTTCACTAAGGTTTAATGGGTATTGTTTTTTCAAGAGAATACAGGATTAAGGTATTCACATGATTGGAATGTGACCAACATGATATATGGGGGATAAATGATGGTATTCACATGCTTGGTTGATGACATTTCATGTAATCGTTTTCATTATACTATGAGCTTGGACCGAAGTATTTTAGATAATCCTAAAGATTGGAATGGATTATGTTGGACATAAGTTAGTATTGTTTAAGGATAGAACATTTTTTTTGATATTATTAATGGGATGTTATAGTAATATAGCTTTAGAAAAAGGACAACCTGCAGGACGGGCGACATCCCATCGCGTCGGACAAGGCAGTGGGAATCGAACACACAACTGAAGTGCGACTGGCCTTTATCACCTACCACTGGCCTACAGGAAGTCTCTATTTAGTAGAAACTAGTTTTATTATATTAAGAAGTATGATATATGAAGTATAAGTCCATTTTAGGAACCATATATGATTAATCTCACTATAGATAGACTTATGTATTTTTGATAACTTTTATAACCTTGTGTTTGAGACAAATGGAATGACCCATCATTCTATCACATGAGCTGCTAACACTTCACGAATAAAAAATTCAACTTTATTTCTTTAAGAGATTAAGTGGAAATTATCCAAATAACGAACAACGGTGAGACTATACCAAAATCACGAAATTATTTCTTCTATATCCAATTTTATCAATTTTAGGGAAATGATCTTGAAAACCAAAAATGTTGTTCTAGTGCCCTTATATCTAATTAATCATATGGTACCATAGATCGTCACAAATTTATGGCTTTGTGATTGCTGGATTTTCTATAGCCATGTTCTCTACCACTCTCCATCAGAACATGATGGTTAGATTTCACTTCCATATCCATATTTTCACCTATGTGGAAACCCAGTGATTAGTTTATTTGGGTAACCGTTAAGTTCCATACTTTTGTTTTTAAAGATTGGTTTCAGTATTCCTTTTTACGATGTGGGTTTCTATTAATGAATCTTTCGAGTAGTAAACCATTTATAACCCCGACGAATTTCAAGGGCGAAATTCATTTTAAGGGGGGTAGATTGTAACACCCCGAGATTTTATGAAAAATATTCTTTTTATTTTCATTAATGTCTTGTGTTGTATGCTACACCAAAAGGAGCATGAACAACACACATCCTTGACTTTCCTTGCATTACACGTAATCACGACCTTCCTCGATAGCGTGTGTAGTACGCAACAACGAGTTTCACTAAACAACAATATGCTATAAAAAAATTATTATAACTAGCCGTTATGAATAGTAATAACCACTTTTTGAAATTTTTTAAATTTTAATTTTCAAAATGGACTTTATTTTTGGATTTGAAATATCGAAATTAGCTTAGGGTGAAATTTTGGTACTTTCGGATAAATTCATTTTCTGATGAATAGTGAAATTTACTAAATTTTAATTTAAAACAACCTTTTTAATCGAAATAATTAATAGAGATAAATTATTAATTTGATTGGTTTTAAAGTATATTTAGAATAAATTTTTACAATTTAATACAATGTTGGTCATTGGATGTAATTTCACATTTAAACCAGACATAAACAAGTGTCAATCTTTTGATAGTTATTATCTCTTAAAAATACGCTATTTGTTTTGACGACAGGATTTAATTTTTTAATAAATTAATTCAACTGATAAGTTTTGAATTTGGTAAAATATACATCATTTTTTAATTCATAATATTAAATATATCTTAGGCCTAATTTTAGGTATTTTTCTGGAAACTTTCATTTTTTGATGAATAATGAAACCACTAAGTGGTAGTTAAAAAAATGAATTTTTCATAAAACATAATTTTACCGCTTCTGTGAGTGGAATTTCAAAAATCCGAGAGACACGGTTTATGTCAGTAAGTAAAATGTGGTTCAATGAGATGAAAATAATTTTTGGTGAATAGTTACATTTTACTTTTTTTACCACGGTTAAAAGTAAATAGGGTAATTAAGGGTAAAAATGATATTATTATTACCCTAACACATTTGTTAATTATATTGGATAAGTGCAATTCGACCAAAAACAACCTTAGGAATAAAATAAGACCATTTAGGCCCACTTGGATTAGATTAGGTCATTTATTATTAATTTATTTAAAGAAGGGTTAAAATAGTTAAAATCAATGTTTAATAAGTATATCATTTTCAATATAGGGTTATACATAAGATAAATTCAACTATAAATATTCATTAGAAAGATAAAATTATTTCCAACATAATGATATTTTATTTGTAATGTTTAGACTTTATATTAGTTAATTTATTTATGACACAATGACGATGAAATTATTATCTTATTAATGAAATATTGACATAATTGATGTTATAAATACCCAAATAAATGTAATTTGAGAATTTTTATGAATTACACTAATTTTATAGGATAATAGGACATGTTAGTATTTATTTAATTAACTTTTTTCGAAATAATAATTCTGTTATGATTTTCACAAAAATCAATTACTAAATAGTGTCAAAATTGACATAAAATAGTATTTAAAACAAATATTATATTATTGATTGTTATTTTATTCCTAAAAATATAATGTTCGTCCAAGATACTTATATCATTATAGGTGTATCATTAATGGACCACTTGGGGGTCTAATGGTTGTATATGGTAAGTTTATTAACTATATAATATAAAAATACAAAGTGACATGGTAAATGTCAATCTAATTAACTAAGAGTTAAAAATAAAATATAAGGTTAATATAATGAACTAAACATGTCTCAATTATATTGGATGAGAGGATTTCGACCCATACCCACCTTAGGTTCGAAATAAATCAATTTGGAGATATTTGAAACCGAATTTGGCTTTATAATAAAATAATATTTTTAGTTATTCCAAAGGTGCCCCTCTCCTCCCTCATAAAAGGGCTCCTCCTCCCTCTCTTCCTCACAAAACATTGAGCCTTGAAGCTCGGCCAAACCCTGCCAAATTCTCTTCTCCACTTCCCTAACAACATCCTAGAGTTTTTGGTCTTCTTTAAAGACCAATTTTAGTGCCCTAAGAGGAAGACTCAAAGAGGTGCTTCAAAGAAGAGGTAATGTCTGTTACGAATTCTTTCATCTTTATTTCTTCTTCCACTTCTTCTTCTTAGGTTGTTTCATTATGAAGTAATAACATCAGTATCACTCATATACTGATATGTTATTATAAGTATGAAACAACCTTATTTCACCATCTATCCATCCTACCGAAAACGAACTCACCGCACATGCATACGTACGAAATATCGTCTCCACGCCGTGGTGTAATCTATTTTCCGCCACCACCTTAATTGGATGGGTATAATGGTGTACATAATAACTATATATGATTATTGTAAAGTGATATTGATTCTGAAATATTATACATACACTCAAATACAATTCCACTGTCATGAGAATGATATCATCGCTCGTGCGTACGTACGGACTACCGTCTCCACGACGCGATGAGATTCATTCTCCATGTTAACCATTAATGAATGATTATAAAGTATATATAATAAGTAAACATGAAATATATGACAAAATAATGATACTGGATTTATGTGTATATATATGTATGTCATCGACTTAATTCCATTAAACTCAATAAGGAAAAGAAAGCAGCGTTCATGCGTACATACGGTCTTCCGTCTCCATGAACGGTGTATTTATTTCCATTTACTGATCTATTATATATATATATTATGAATATATATTATATATAAATCATGTTTTATATTCTGTAATTATGTAATAATGATCTATGTAATCATATGAATAATTGCAAGTCAAAACACGAACGACAAATGAAACGATTTTACCCAAAACACTCTTTAACGTGGAATTTACAAAAGAACGGGTAATACAAAGTAATAAGTGAACCATATATGATATCATAACAATGAGTATGATTCTGGAATAATTAAATTTCATTATTTAAGTCAATATACAGGAGGTTCAGACACTTACCAAGAAAATCGGACTTAAGGTAAGGGAAATATCACAATCTCATTTTTATCTGAGATTGTTTATACTTCAGAAATTACTGGGGTGTATTTTATCATCCACATCCATGTTTCCAAAATATGTAATATTATTTCCTTCCACCTACAATTGTTTAAATCCAAATTTTCCCTTTGGTGAGTTTTTAGTAAAAGATATGAAAGGAATCTTTTTTTGTTTTCGGACGAGTTATTTTTTGACTTTTCCGACAAAAGTACGAGAAGAATGTTTTTTAAACTTATACGGCATGAATGTATTTTTACGGTTTTATAAAGCCTTATTTTCATGAAACTTCCTTCAAAAAAAAATTCATGACTATTTACAAAAAAAATATCTTTCTTTTAATATTGAATGACATTTTGTGAAAAGAAAATGATTTTCAAGAAGAAATGATATTTTCCTCAAGAATTCATTTGATGTGCTTTATCAAAACCATTTTTCATCTAAGATGATATTATTTCATATGTGTATGTTTCAAGTTTAATGTCTCTATGATTTATATGGATCAATTTTCTTATGATGTAATTTCCATTTGTTTTATATGGATTATGAAATGATGGGATGATGTTTGTGAAACCCATTTTATTCTTTGGGTTATGATGAATGTTTTAAGTTTATTTTGTGGCACAAGTAAGAATTATTTCATTATGAGATGGGTGGGACCTATATCTACCTCCAATGAATTGGGTAAAGATTTATTTCTCATGAGATAGACATGGCTGGAACGAAAAGTTAAACCGGTTCAGTAATACAGGACTGGAATGAGGATTGAACTCGATTTAGAAAGGGACTTTGTCCACTAAGATGGTATTGGCAGCAATGCCTTGGATACTATGGAAATAATATCATGTGCTTAATGGATACCATAATTACATGTTTTTCCCATGCTATTTTATCATTATTAATTTTTCATTATGATCTATGTCTTGCGTACTTCCATGTTTTATGTCATTGGTCAAGCTTTTGATGTTTAAACATTATGTTCATGTTTTTAAGTTCAAATGTATATGGTATGTTTTATTTTATCCATGATTACCCTTACTGAGCATTTGAGATCACCCTTTTTTTGTTTTCTTTTCCCCAGGATATAAAGAAAGGTTTTATGTAAGAAACAAAAGGGGAAGATCTTTATGGGAGATGTTGAAGATCCTTCACCACGATTAGATGATTATGTTCCACTTTTCCAAAGACACTAAACTACTACGATCCTTGTGTGTCTGTTTTTTTATGTATTAAGTATTCTACTAAAGTAATGTAATTTCCATGTATGTCATGATTCGGGTCTCTACAGTATTACCTCCCCTTATTTTAATTTTTCAGACTCATCCAATACATGTATTTACTTGGAAGAAGAAAATAAAAAAATATTCATTTGATGAGGAATTTTAGAGCCCCCAAACATTTTCAAAATTTATGGGAGGGTGTTGAAGAGGAGATAAAAGTGGATTTTCCTGATGAAATAGAGACACAATACATAGAAATTGAAAGTGAAGAATTTGATATTAACACATAATGATTTAATTTAGATCAAATAGATTTACCTTCTAACATTCCCTTTGATTTTTCTATTGATGTAATTACCTTCAACAACCAATGGAGCATAAAGAAGATGTTGATCAAGTGGAATCCAAGAAGGAAGAGGACTCATTCATTATCCAAACGCCACCTTTCATGTATTATGTAATTATCATTGGGGTGGACTTGGTATACTATATCCATGGATTCCTCATTAAAAAGTAAGAATTTCATCCTAGAAAGAAAAGTTTTTGTTGTCTCGTGCACAAGAAACCTCACCCACCATTAGATTGGGGATAAAAGATTAGAATTGTCCCTCTGGAGGCAGTCAAAAACCAGGGCCCACATGGGGGACTAATACAAGATTTATCCTTCTTTTCTTATTCCATTTCTATTTTAATTTCTCTTATTAAATTTATTATGTTATATTTTTACTTTTATAGGTTATCAAGGAGAATCTTTTAAGAGTCTAACTCAAAGTTGCATTGCCAATAAGTCAGGTTGTACCTCTCATTTACATTTTCTTGTGTGTTGTGATTCATTTTCAAATATTCGTACATCATTAATCCAATAGAATGTATTGAGGACACTATATCATTTAATTGTGGAGGAGGGAACCTTTGTACTTTAGGATTTTCATTTTGTGTTTGTTTTTCCAAAAAAATTGTGTGTTTTCATATTTTTGAGTGTTTATTTTTAAATTTATTATTTTTTCAAAAATTTGGAGCTGAAATGATTATCATCACCATTTTTGAAACCCAGGTCAATGAGTGAACCAATCTATTCCATGAAACTGAGCTTAAATGAATGGTGAAATGACTTTGAATCTAGTTCAAATCTTTTGGAATTTCATGAAAAGTACACTGATTTTGGATTCCCATGCCATATTTTACTGTCTATATCATTGAAATCACTTTCCTATAAGGATTTGGAACCATTTTTCTCATATTCTTTTCCTTCACATCATTTTTTGAGAGATCCAGACCATGATTTCTTTAACTGGAATTTGATTTATTCCTGTCAAAACTTGTGGGTTTGAGGTACACGTGTTTTAAATGACTGTGGAATTTAATTGGTTTTAAGACCCCATTTTAAAATAATAATATTCATTATGTCTTATCTTATACATTATTCATTGTATCCTCTAGAATACATTAACAGTCTGTTAGTTTAGCCACATTACAAGTCAATTTTCTTTTTCCAACCTCCTCTTGAACTGAAATTGCATGATCTAGTTGAACTTATGTGTGGGGAAGATGTATGGTGGTGTAAAAAATCATTTGGGGATAATTTTTGTGGAAAATAAAATGTTTAAGAGATGAAGTTTCTACTAAAGATTTCATTTTGTTAAAAGTTGTGCATATCTGGAGCTTTCATGATAAAATACGTTGATCCATTCTGGAGCTTCCAATGTAAAAAAGAAAGTTGTGCATATATGGAACATTAAAGAAAAAAATGTTTGATAAGAAATTTTCTCTCGTGAAATTCTAAATGGTGTGAACTTTACATGAGTTATCATTATGATGTAGCCTATATTCTACAATGTGGAAGAGAAGGATACCTTATTTTAGTGAAAATTATAATCTTGCAATTTTGCTTCAAAAAGGGCCAAGCCCTCCTTTTTCAGCCTCAGAATTGTTAATATCTAAATTATACCAACATAAATCCACATAACAACCCTAAAAAGTCCTCATGAGAAACACATGTCCTTTAAATACATCGTGTGGAGAAGTTGGAATTTATCAACCCAATGATAACTCTTGTGTTCCATTGAATGAGAAAAGCATTGTTGATCATTTACATATCTAGGATGAGAGAAAATTCATTTGAGGTAGGTGTTATTGTGTTCATGGGATAAGAAATGAAGTGGATGTAAATTAAATAATGTGAAATGGAGAACTTTAAGTAATTACTTTCTATGAGGCATGATATCTTTTTAATTCATATTATGGATTTGGTAGATCTCATTGGAATGTGTTTTGGATTGGATTGGATTTGATTTTTACTTGTCCAGGGGTCCAAGTACTAAGTGTGGGGAAATTTAAAGAGAACAAATTTTTATTTAAATTTACATTGAATTTAATTTCTTTTAACCCAAAAATATGTTAATCTACGATTAATAGCTTCATTTTTATGATATTGGTGTTATTTTGAGTTGAATAGTAAAAATGGCCCAATTTGGACTTTTAACTATTTTAATTTCTTTCTGTAATCTGGCCATAACATATTCTACACTAATAAAAATTTCAAAAGAAATCCTTTTCTAGAGTATAATAATCCAGGTCGTCATTTCATCACTTTGGAACAAAATCTGAATTAGTCATATGAATGTTCAAAAGAATCTCACAATTGGGAGCATGAAAACTGTTTACAAATATTCCATGTTTTGGTTTGGGGACCCTACCTCATTCTTGGTTTTTCCAATTCTTGTGAAATTCAGTGGGTGGACGCGCAAGAGGTTTTTTAACAACTTTCATGAAGGGGAGGCCACTAGAATTGGCCATTTTTTAGGGTCATTAAAGCATCCAAATATGTATTGCTGTGATTTGGAGTGTCGGACTAGATAGAATAAATTCTGAGATTAAAATGGGCATAACCACCATAACACTTTTCCACATCCAATGATATTTTGAATAGAAACGCCCAACGTAATTATGAACAACATTCAAGAAATGTGAAATGCATGAAGATGTCATTTAATGGGGATAAAATGAGTCAACATTCAGAGAAAAAATTCTGGCTATAAAAGGGGGAGAGGTCATCCCTCTCAATGCATCTCTCATCCAATCTGATTTATTCTAGGACAACAAGGAAGAGAACCTTTCCGATTTCTCTTTTATTTATTTTATTTTACATTGTTTTGTAATTCTTTCATCCCCATTCATCTTGATTACACATACCATGGTAGGGTAATCATTTTTAGTGATTGGGGAAGGGTTGGTTTTCTATTTTGTAATGCTTGATTTCTTGGACGTAATTGAATAAAACTTCTTTCTTCTTCAATGTTGTTTTCAATTTCATATAGATGATTTTATTATCAAGTTCGATCATTTTTGAATTTTGATTCCATTATTTTTTTGCCTTGGTAAAATAATCATTGTCTCCCTCCACTAATGGCGGGTTTATATAACATGGAATAGAACATGGATTAGTGGTGAAGTACTCAACGATCGTCAGTATATGTAAAAGGGATAGTGAATGTTTATTATTGTTTGGGATAAACAATACTCAATATGGTATTTCCCATGTCAATTATGGATAATCAATACAACTATTTTACAAATGGAAGGAGAGTTGAGCAAAACAAGATCTTGGTATGGATTTATCTCACTATCACAATTTCACCAAGGAAGTAAGAGGAAATGATTTTGGAAACTCACATTAATCAACAAAAAATAATAGGTTTGAATTAAATTGAACAAAGATATAATTAACATTAGGAAACCGACTCCAACCAAATTACCATTTTAAAATCATTTTTTAAATCATTTGAATTTCATATTTCCTTCCAAAAGCACAACATTTTTACACATGTTTTAAAGTGACAAACTATTTTGTGTGCACTCCTCTTTGGGATACATCCTATGGTTAATCACTAGACTACACTAAGAAATATAAAAAAATGGTTTTTCCATGCCCTGTGATAGGTGTGCGTCAAACATGGCTCTGTTTCCATGGAGGCAGAGCCACAAGCTAATTATAAATATTTGACTCATTTGAAATAAAAAAAAATATTTACCCATGTTGTTTTCAAATGATTATTTCTTTAATTCATGGAAAAATTACCCATCGATAAATGAACCAATTATTAACTCAACCTTTTCTGAAGAGGATGGTGATTATTCTATTTTATATAGGTGATGTTTTTTTGGAAGACAAATAATTAGGGGAAAACATTAAAAAATTCATAGATAGACTAAGGGAGGAAATGAGGAATGAATTTTTTGAAGTGATGGCCCAAAAGCAAACTGAGTTATCCCAATACATTCCATAACATTATGAGGTTTCCAAGTTCTAATAAGACCCCCATTCGAAATCCCTAAATTTTTATGGAGATCCATGATATAGTGGAGACTGACTACCAGCCTCAACATGGTACTACTCATCTCCAAGATTTGTTTTCCATTGAATAAGATATTGATAATGAAAAAGCTTAGGGAGATAATCTTTTCATGAACTCATTATCATTTGATTTTTTTGAAAATGAATTGAGTATTACCTCCCCTTGTTTTAATTTCCCAGACTCATCCAATACATGTATTTCCTTGGAGGAAGATGATGAAAAAGAAGATTAATCTGAAGGGGGACATTTGGAGCTTCTCGAACATGTTGAACATTTATTAGAGGGTGTTCTAGAGGAGATAAAAGTGAATTTTCTTGAGGAAATAGAGGCAAAGTACGTATAAATTCAAATGGAAATTTTTATATTAACACATCATGCAATAATTTTGTTAAATATAATTACATTCAAACATTCCCATTGATTTTTCTGTTAATGTAGCAAACCTTCAACAACCGCTGGAGCATAAAGACGATGATGTGCAAGTGGAAACAAAGAAGGAAGTGGACTCACTCATTATCCTACCCCCACATTTCAAATATTATGTTATTATCATGGGGGTGGACTTGGTATATTATATCTGAGGATTCCTCATGATAAAGGAAGTAGTTCATCCTAGAATGCAAAGTTTTTGTTGGTTCATTAGCAAGAAACATCACCCACCATTAGATTGGGGATAAACGATTAGAACTGCCCCTCGGGAGGAAGTCAAAACCCAGGGCCATCTTGGGTGATTAAACCAAGATTTATCCTTATTTTTTTATTCCATTTTTATTTTCATTTCACTGAAAAAATTTATTATGTAATCCTTTTACTTTTTTAGATTTTCAAAGGGAAAATCTTAGGAGATTAACTCAACGTTGCATTGCCAATAAGTTAGGTCGTACAACTCTATTACATTTTCATACTTTCTATGATTCATTTTCAACTATTCTTAGATGATTAATCCATTAGAATGCATTGAGTAAACTACATTATTTATGTGTGCTGGAAGGAACCTTTTTAGTTTACAATTTTCTTTATGAGTTTGTTTTTTAAAAAAATTGCGTGTTTTCATAATATTGTGTGATTTTTTTTAATTTAGTGTATTGTAAAAACTTTTTATCTTAAATGATTATCATCACGATTTTTGAAACCCATGTCAATGAGTAGAAAAATCTATTACATGAAACTGAGTTTATAATAATGCTTAAATGACATTTTTTCGAGTTAAAATCTTTTGGAATTTCAATGTTTTGGTGTGGGGCATCTACCTCATTCTTGGTGGGCCCCATTGTTATGAAATTCGGTGGATGGTCGTGCAAAGAGATGTGAAAAATCTTTTATTAATGGAATACCACGGTAATTGGCCATTTAAAGGGTCATTAAAGCATTCTAATCTGTAGTGTTGCAATTTGGCGAGTATGACTAGACAGAATAAATTCTAAGAGTAAAACGGGCATAAATCACGTAATACTTGTCCAACTCTGCTGATATATTGAGGATAAACGACCAAGATAATTATGAATAACAGTAAAGAAGGGTGAAACACATGAATATGTCATTTAATGGGGCTACAATGCGTCAATATTCATGCGAAAAATTTTGGAAATAAAAGGAGGAGAGGTCCTCCCTCTCAAAGCATCTCTCAATCCATCACATTCCTTCTATGACACAAATTAGGATAACTTTTCATATTTCTCTTTTATTTACTGTCTTTTACATAATTTTTAAATTCCTTATTATTCCCCATTCATCTCAATTACACTTACCATGGTAGGGTAATCATTTTGAGTGATTGGGGATGGGTTGATTTCCAATTTTGTATTACTTGAGTTCTGAGATGTAATTTAATGAAATTTATTTCTTCTTCAAAGTTGTTTTAAATTTCATATGGAGGATTTTATTATCATGTGCGATCATTCTTGAATTTTAATACCGTTATTTATTTTTCCTCTATAAAATAATCATTATCTCCCTCCACTTATTTCTGGTTTGTATACGATGGAATAGACTAGCGATTAGTAGGGTAGTACTCAACAATCGCCAGTATGTGTAAAAGGGGCAGTGAATGTTCTTGAATTTTTTTGGATAATGAAGACCTAATTGGGTATTTTCCATGTCAATTAAGGATATTCAATACTACTATTTTTCACATGGAAGGATAGTTGACCAAACCGAGATCTTGGTAAGATTTTCACTCTCCATCATAATTTTACAAAGGAAGTGAGAGAAAATGATTTTGGAAACACACTTTAATCAACTAAGAAGAAGTGCTTTTAATTAAATTGAAGAAGGATAGAATTACAATTATGAAACTGACCCCGACCTAATTAACCTTTTAATATCATAGTTTTTAAATCATTTGAATTTTAAATTTCCTTTCAAATGAACAACATTTCTACCCTCATTTTAAAATTAAAAAATATTTTCTATGCACTCCACTTCGGAAGACATCCTAGGCTTAATCACTAGACTACATTAGGAAATATAAAAATAAATTATTTTTCTATGCCCTATGACAGGAATATGTCAAGCATGTCACCTTTTTCGTGGAGGCAATGCCACAAACTAATTATAAATATTTTCTTATTTTCAAATTAAAAAAAAAATATTTTTACATGTTGTTTTCAAGTGATTATTTTTTAAATTTATGGAATAATTAACCACTGATAAGTGAATCAATTATTGACTTAGCCTTTTCTAAGGAACGTGGTGTTTCTTCTATTATTGGATAGGTTGTGTTTTTTTGGAAGAAAAATAATGAGGGGGAAAACATTAAAACAATTAATTGATAGACTAAGGGAGGAAATGAACAATGAAGTTTTTTATGCGATGGCCCGAAATCTAATTGAGTTCTCCCAGTACTTTATAGAATTTTATGAAGTTTATAAGGTCCAAGAAGACACCACATTAGTCATCCCTGATTTTTTTATAGAGATCCAAGATATAGTGGAGTCTGAATATCTGCCTCTACCTGGTACTACTCAACTCCAAGAGCTGTTGTCCATTGAAAAAGAGATTGATAATGAACAAACTCAGGGAGATAATCATTTCATGAACACATTATCATTTGATTGTTTTGAAACTGAATTGAGTATTACCTCCCCCTATTTTAATTTTTCATACCCATCCAATACCTGTATTTCCTTGGAGGAAGACGATGAAAAAAAAGATACATCTGAAGAAGAACATTTGGAGTTCCCCGAACATGTTGAACATTTATTGGAGGGTGTTCAATAGATGATTAATGTGGATTTTCCTAAGAAAATAGAGACACAATACAAAGAAATTGAAATCGAAGAATTTAATATTAACACATCATGATTAATTTTTTTTTCCAAATTGATTTACATTATAATATTCCATTTGATTTTTCTATTGATGTATCATACCTTCAACAACCACTGTATCATAAAGAAGATATTGTTCAAGTGTAAACCAAGAAGGAAGAGGACTCATTCTTATGAGTTTTACTGAATGTTTCATTACCAACAAGTTGGGTCGTACCACTCCCTTAAAATTTCTTTCTTGATGTGATTCATTTTAAAATATTATTACATGTTTTGTCCATTATAATGCATTGAGCACACTTCATCATTTATGTGTGGGGAGGGAACGTTTTTATTTTATGATTTTCATTGTGTGTTTTTTTAAAAAAAATTAGTGTTTTCATTATTTTGGGTGTTTTTTTTAAAATTTAGTGTGTTGTCAAAACATTTGAGTTGAAACGATTATCATTATCATTTTTGAAACCCATGTTAATGAGTGAACCAATATATTTCATAAAACAGAGTTTAAATGAATGAAAAAATGACTTTGTTTCGAGCTTAAATATTTGGGACTTTCATGAAAAGTACACTGATTTTTGAATCCCATTCCATATATCACTCTCTATATCATTGAAATCACTTTCCTGTGAGGCTTCTGAAACATTTTTTTCATATTGTTATCATTCACCTAATTTCCTGAGAGAACCAAAAAATGCTTGCTTTAAATAGAATTTGATTTATTCCTGTCAAATCTTGAGGGTTTGAGGTACATGTGTTTTAAATAATTGAGGGAATTATTTGGTTTTAAGATCCCTTTTCAAAATAATCCTTTTCATTATGGACTACCTTATACATTAATCATTGTATCTCCTAGAATCCATGAACATCATATTAGGTTAGCCACATTACAAGACAAATTTCCCTATCCAACCTGCTCTTGAAGTGAAATTGCATGATCTAGTTGAACATAAGTGTGGGGGAAGATGTCTTGTGGTGTACTACCTCATTTGGGGATAATTTGGGTGGAAAATAAAATATTTAATAACTGATGTATCGAATGAAGATTTCATTTTTTTAAAAGTTTTCCCTTTCTAAATTTTCATGATAAAAGAAGTTTTTCCAATCAGGAGATTCCAATGTAAAAATAATGTTGTGCCTATATTGAGATTTCATGAAAATCAATGTTAGAGAAGAAATATTTTCTGGTGAGATTCTAAATGGAATGAAAATTCATTGAGTTCTCATTACAATGGAGCCTATTTTCTATAAAGGGAAATATAATGAAACCATGTTTGAGTGAAAATTAGAATCTTGCAATTTTTCTTCACAAGGGCCAAGCCCTCCTTTTTCGGCCTCAGAATGTTTTACATATAAATCCTACAAAACGAAAGCCATAGAAAAATCCTGAAAATTCCTCATTATAAACACATGTTCTTGACTCAAATTGGGTGGAGAAGTAGGAATTTTTCAAGACTATGGTATCTCTTGGGTGGGTTTGGACGAGAAAAGCCTTGTTGAGCATTTACATTTGTGAGATGAGATAAAATTCATGTGGGGTAGGTGTTTTTGTGTCCATCTGTTAAGAAATGAAGTTGAAATATATTAAATAATATGAAATGGGGAATTGAAATAATTATTTTTTATGAGGAATGATATATTTTTGTTTTGTAGTATGGATTTGGTAGATCTCATTGGAATGTGTTTTGGATTTGATTTGATTTTGTTTTTACTTGTCCAGGAGTCCAATTGCTAAGTGTGGGTGAATTGATTGAGAAAATATTTTTAGTTAAATTTACATTGAATATAATTTTTTTGAACCCATAAAAATGTTACTCTAAGATTAATTGCTTTATTTCTACGATATTGGTGTTATTTTGAGATGAATAGTAAAAAATCTCCCTTTTTTGATTTTTAACTGTTTTAAATCGTTTCTCTAGTATGGACATAACATTTTCTACACGAATCCAAATTGAAAATATCTTTTATTTCTAGATTCTACACATCCAGGTATTCATTTCATTATTTTGGACAAAAATATATTTTTGTCATATGCAAGCTCTAATGAAGATCACAATTGGGATCATTGAAACTCTTTACAGATCTTCTATGATTTGATGTGGTTCCCTAAATCATTTTTGGGGGGCCCAATTGTTTTGAAATTTAGTGGGTGGAAGATCTAGGAGTTTTGTAACATCTTTAATTAATGGAAGGTCACATTATTTGGCCATTTTAAGGGTCATTAAAGAATCCAAATCCTGAGTGTTGCGATTTGGTGAGTCTGACTAGACAGAATAAATTGTGAGAGAAAAACAGAAATAACTCTCATAATACTTGTCCACATATTCTGATATTTTGAGGATTATCGTCCAAGATAAATCTGAACAACATTCAAGAAGGGTGCAACACGTGAAGATGTCATTTATTGTGGATACAATGCGTCAACATATGGGGGAAAATTCTGGCTATAAAAGGAGAAGAGGTCCTCCCTCTCAAAGAATCTCTCATTCCATCACATTCCTTATGAAACACCAAATAGGAGAACTTTTCATCTTTCTCTTTTATTTATTTTCTTTGAAATAGTTTTTTAATTCCTTCTTATTCCCCATTCATCTCGATTACCCTTACCATGGTATGGTAAAAATTTTGAGTGATTAGGAAAGGGTTGGTTTTCTATTTTGTAATACTTGAGTTTTTGGACATAATTGAATGAAATTTCTTTTTTCATCAAATATGTTTTTAATTTCATTTATAGGATTTTATTATCTAGTGAGATCATTCTTTAATTTTTATTATGTTATTGATTTCTTACTTGGTAAAGTAATCATTATCTCCCTCTACTAATTTTTGGATTATAAACAATGGAATGGACCAAGGATTAGTGGTGAAGTACTCGACGATCATCAACACATGTAAAAGAGGTAGTGACAGTTCTTGATTGTTTGGGATAAATATGACTAGATCAGGTATTTCCCATGTCAATTAAGGATATACAATACAATTATTTTACACAGGGAAGGAGATTTGACCAGACTGATATCTTGGAAGGGTTTTCTCTCCCCATGAAAATTTCACCAAGGAAGTGAGAGGAAATGATTTTGGGAACTCACATTAATGAAATTAGAAGATGAGGTTCGAATTAAATTGACCAAAGATAGAATTACAATTAGGAAACTGATCCTGACCTAATTACACTTCTAATATCATAGTTTTTAAATCATTTGAATTTCAATTTTCCTTAAAAAAGAACAACATTTTACCCTAATTTTAAAATGACAATCTATTTTGTGTGCACTACACTTCAAGAGACATCCTAGGGTTAGTCACTAGATTACACTAGGAAATATATAAATAATTGTTTTTCCACGACCTAAGACAGGCATGCGTCAAACATGGTGTCATTTCTGGGGAGAAAGTGCCACAAACTAAGTATAAATATTTTAATCTTTTCAAATTAAATAAATATATATATTTCCAGGTTGTTTTCAAATGATTATTTCATTAATTCATGGAAAAATTACCCACTGATAATTGAACCAATTATTGAATCATCCTTTTTAAAGGAGGATGGTGTTTCATATATTATTAGTCAAGTGAAATTATTTTGGAAAACAAATAATTAGGGGAAAACATTAAAACAATTTATAGATGTACTAAGGGAGGACATAAACAAATAAGTTTTTAAAGCGATGGCCCAGAAGCTAACTGAGTTATCCCAATAGTTTCCATAATTTTATAATGTTTGAATGGTCCAAGAAGACCCCCCATTAGTCAAACCTGATTTTTTAATGGAGATCCAAGATATAGTTGAGACTGACAACCTGCCTCTACCTGGTACGACTCAAATCCAAGAGGTTATTTCCATTGAAGAAGTGATTGATAATGAACAAACATAGGGAGATATTCATTTCATGAATTCATTATCTTTTGATTTTGATGAAAATGAATTTATTATTATCTCCCCTTGTTTTAATTTTTCAGACTCATCCAATTCATGTATTTCTATAGAGGAAGATGATGAAAATCATGATTCATCTGAAAAGGAACATTTGGAGCTCCCCGAACATTTTGAACATTTATTGGAGGGTGTCCAAGAGGAGATAAAAGTGGATTTTCCTGATTGAAATAGAGAAACAATATGTAGAAATTGAGAGTGATGAATTTGATATTAACACTTCATGCTTTAATTTTGTTCAAATATAATTACATTATAACATTCCCTTTGATTTTTCTATTGATGTAGCATTCCTTCAACAACCAATGGAGCATAAAGAATATGTTTTTTAAGTAGAAACCAAGAAGGAAGAGGACTCATTCATTATCCAAACCCCACCATTCATGTATTATGTAATTCTCCTAGGGGTGGACATGGTATACTATATTTGTGGAGTCTTCATGAAAAAGGAAGAATTTTCTCTTATAATGAAATTTTTTTGTTGGTTCATGAGCAAGAAACCTCACCGACCATCAGATTGGGGATAAAATATTAGAATTTCCCCTTTAGGGGTAGTTAAAACCCCGACCCCACTTGGGGGATTAAAGAAATATTTATCCTTATTTTCTTATTACATTTCTATTTTAGTTTCACTTAATAAATTTCTTATGTTATATTTTTACTTTTTTATGTTTTCAAGGAGAAACACTTAGGGGTTTAACTCAACGTTGCATTTCCAATAAGTCAATTCATACCTCTATTTAAAATTTATTTTCTTCCCATGATTCATTTTGAAATATTATTACATGGTTAATAAATTAGAATGTATTAAGGACACTGCATCATTTAATTGTGGGGGAGGGAACCTTTGTAGTTTATGATTTTCATTTTGGTTATTTTTGTTGATAAAAAATTAATTGTTTTTATAATTTTATGTGTTTATTTTTTTAATTTAGTGTGTTGTCAAAACATTTTATCTTAAATGATTAACATCAACAATTTTGTAACCAATGTTAATGAGTGAACCAATCTATTCCATGAAACTGAGCTTAAATGAATAATGAAATAACATTGTTTTGAGTTCAAATATTATGAAATTTCATTAAAAGTACACTGATTCTTGAATCCCATGCCATATTTCACTCTCTATATCTTTGAAATAACTTTCCTACATGGCTTTTGAACCATTTTTGTCATATTATTTTCCTTCACCTAATTTCTTGAGAGAACTAGACCACACTTTCCTTAACTAGAATTTGGTTTATTCCTGTCAAAACTTGAGGGTTTGAGGTACATGTGTTTTAAATGATTAAGGAATTTATTTGCTTTTAAGACCCCTTTTAGAAAAATACTTTTTATTATGGAATACCTTATACATTAACCATTGTATCCCCTAGAAGATATGACAAACCTATTCAGTTAGCCACATTACAAGAAAATTTTCCCTATCAAACCTGCTCTTGATATGAAATATCATGATCTAGTTGAACTTAAGTGTGGGGGAAGATGTTCTGTGGTGTACAACCTCATTTGGGGATAATTTTGGTTGAAAATAAAATGTTGAAGAGATGGTGTTTCTATTGAAGATTTCATTTTGTTAAAAGTATTACCTTTCTGGAGCTTTCATGATAAAAGAAGTTGAGCCATTCTGGAGCTTCCAATGAAAAAAGAAAGGTGTCCCTATTTGGAGCTTTCAAGGAAAACAATGTTTGAGAAAAAAAAATTTCTGGCGAAATGATAAATGGTGTGAAATTTCCTTGACTTCTCTTTATGATAGAGCCTATTTTCTACAAAGGGGTAGAGAAGGAGACCATGTTTGAGTGAAAATTTGAATCTTTCAATTTTTCTTCAAAAAGGGCCCAACCCTCTTTTTTTGGCCTCAGGATTTTTAACATCTAAATCCTACAAAACAAAAATCACAGAAAAAACCTGAAATGTTCTCATGAGAAACACATGTCCTTGAATCAAATCAGGTGGAGAAGTAGTAATTTATCAATCATATGGTAACTCTTGTGTGAGTTTGGATGAGAAAATCCTTGTTGAGCATTTACAATTGTGAGATGAGAGAAAAATCATGTGAGGTTGGTGTTTTTGTGTGCATGAGATAAGAAATGAAGTGGAAATATATTAAATAATCTGAAATTAGGAACTTGAAATAATTATTTCTTATGAGTCATTATATCATTTTGTTTCGTATTATGGATTTGGTAGATCTCATTGTAATGCGTTTTGGATTTGATTTGATTTGATTTTTACTTGTCCAGGAGTCCAATTACTAAGTGTGCGAGAATTTATTGAGAAAATATATTTAATTAAATTCACATTGAATTTAATTGTTTTAAACCGAAAAAATATTAATCTAAGTTGAATTGATTCATCTTTATGATATTGGTGTTATTTTGAGATGAATAGTAAAAATGGCCCATTTCAGATTTTTAACTGTTTTAAATTATTTCAGTAGTTTAGACATAAACTTTTCTAAACTAAAAAAATTTAAAAAATAATTCTTTTCCACAGTAAACACATATAGGGATTCATTTCATCCATTTGAAAAAAAATATTAATCAGTTATATGAAATATCAAATGAAGCTCACAAATGGGTGTATGAAAAATGTTTACAGATCATCCATGTTTTGGTGTGGGGTCCCTAAATAATTATTGGTGGGACCCTTTGTTGTGAAATATGTTGGTGGATTCACAATAAGATTTTTAACATCTTTCATGAATGGATGGGCATGGGAATTGTCCGTTTTAAGGGTCTTTAAAACATCTTAATCTGGAGTGATTCGATTTGGAGAGTCTGAATGAACAAAATAAATTGGGAGAGTAAAACGGGCATAACTCTCTTAATACATTTCCAACTCCATTGATATTTTTAGGAGAAACGTCCAAGATAATTATGAACAACATTAAATAAGGGTTCAATACGTTAAGATGTCATTTAATGGGGATACAATGCATCAAAATTCAGGGGACAAATTCTGGATATTAAAGGAGGAGAGGTCCTCCCTCACAAAGCATCTCCGATTCCATCACATTCCTTCTAGGACACCAAGGAGAAAAACATTTCTTCTTTTTTTTATTTATTTCCTTTTACATAGTCTTTTAATGCGTAATTATTCCCAATTCATCAAAATTACACTTACCACGGTAGGGTAAACATTTTGAGTTATTGGGGAAGGGTTGGCTTTCTATTTTGTAATGCATGAGTTCTTGGACGTAATTAAATGAAATTTCTTTCTTCTTCAAATTTGTTTTCTCTTTCATATAGAATATTTTATTATCAAGTGCTTTTGTTCTTGAATTTTAATTCAGTTTTTTATTATTTCCTTGGAAAAATAATAATTATCACCCTCTACAAATATCTGGTTTATATATGATGGAATTCACCAATGATTACTCGAGAAGTACTCGACGATCGACAGTAAATGTAAAAGGGGTAGTGAATGTTGGTGATTATTTGGGATAGACAAGATCCAATAAGTTATTTCCCATGTCAATTAAGGATATTCAATATAACTATTTTACACATGGAAGTAGAGTTCAATAAACCAAGATCTTGATAAGGTTTTCTCTCACCATCATAATTTCACTAAGGAAGTTCCAGGAAACAATTGTGGAAACTCACTTTAATCAACCAAGAATAAGAGGCTTTAATTAAATTGAACAAGGATAGAATTAAAATTAAGAAATCGATCCCAACCTAATTACCCTTTTAATATCATATTTTTAAAATCATTTGAATTACAAATTTCCATTCAAAAGAACAACATTTTTACCCTCATTTTAATGTGACAAACTATTTTGTGTGCAGTCTTATTCAGGAGACATCCTAGGATAAATCACTAGACTACACTATAAAATATATAAAAAATTGTTTATCCAATGCCTATGATAGGCATGCGTCAATCATGCCACCACTGTCGAGGAGGCAGTGCCATAAACTAATTATAAATATTTAACTCTTTTCAAATTAAAAAAACAATTTTTTCCTATGTTGTTTTCAAATGATTATATCGTTACTTCACGGAACAATTACCCACCGATAAATGAACCAATTATTGAATCAGCCTTTTTTGAGGAGGATGATGTTTCATATATTGTTAGAAAAGTGAGGATATTTTGGAAAACGAGGGGGAAACATTCAAACAATTCATAGATGGACAAAGGGAGGGCATGGACAAAGAAGATTTTGAAGCGATGGCCTAAAAGCTATCTGTGTTCTCCCAATACATTCTAGAATTTTATGAAGTTTCCAAGGACTAAGAAGAACCCCCATTAGTAATCCCTGATTTATATATAGAGATCCATGATATGGTGGAAAATGAAAACCTGCCTCTACATGGTATTACTCAACTCCAAGAGGTGTTCTCCAATGAAAAAGAGATTGGTAATGAACAAACTCAGGGAGATAATCTTTTCATGAACTCATTATCTTTATATTTTATTTAAAACTGAATTGAGTATTACCACCCCTTGTTTTAGTTTTTCAGACTCTTCCAATACATGTATTTTCTTGGAGGAAGACTATGAAAAAGAAGACTCATCTGAATTGATACATTTGGAGCTCGTCGAAAATGTTGACCATTTATTGGAGGGTGTTCAAGAGGAGATAAAAGTGGATTTTCCAGAGGAAATAGAGACACAGTACATATAAATTTAATGGGGAAAATTTGATATTAACATAACATGCTTTAATTTTGTTCAAATAGAATTACATTATAGCATTCCCTTATATTTTTCTAATGATGTAGCATACCTTCAACAACAACTAGAGAATAATGAAGATGTTGTTCAAGTTGAAACCAAGAAGGAAGAGGACTCATTCATTATCCTACCCCCCCCATTCACGTATTATGTAATTATCTTGGGGGTGGACTTGGTATACTATATCCATGGAGTCCTCATGAGAAAGGAAACAATTCATCCTATAAAGAAATGTTTTTGTTGGATTATGAGCAAGAAACCTCACCCACCATCAGATTGGGGAAAAAGATTAGAACTGACCCTCTGGAAGTAGTCAAATCACAGGGCCCACATGGGGGATTAAACCAATATTTATCTTTATTTTCTTATTCTATTTCTATTTTAATTTCTCTTAATAAATTTCTTATGTTATCTTTTTACTCGTTTAGTTTTTCAATGAGAAATTCTTCGGATTTTAACTCAATGTTGCATTTCAAATAAGTCCGGTCTTACCACTCTTTTACATTTTTCTTCTTATTGTGACCCATTTTAAAATATTCAGACATGTTTAATAGATTAGAATTCATTTTGGACCCTACATCATTTAAGTGTGGGGGAGGGAACCTTTACAGTTTAGGATTTTTATTTTGTGTTTGTTTTTCAAAAAAAAATTGCGTGTTTTCATAATTTTGTGTGATTATTATTAAAATTTAGTGTGTTGTGAAATCTTTTGAGATGAAAAGATTATCATTACCATTTTTTAAACCAATGTCAATGAGTGAACCAATCTATTCCATGAAACTGAGCTTAAATGAATGTTGAAATGAATTTGTTACGAGTTCAAATATTTTGGAATTTTATGAAAAGTACAATGATTCTTGAATCCCATGCCATATTTCACTCTCTATATCATTGAAATCACTTTCTTGTGAGGATTTTGAACCGTTTTTGTAATTTTATTTTCATTCACATCATTTCTTGATAGAACTAGACCATGCTATCCTTAACTAGAATTTGATTTATTCCTGTGAAAACTTGAGGGTTTGAGGTACATGTGTTTTAAATGATTGAGGAATTTATTTGGTTTTAAGACCCCTTTTAAAAATAATCCGTTTCATTATGGAATACCTCATACATTAATCACTTTAACCCCTTGAAGATATGAAAAACATATTATGTTAGCCACATTACAAGCCAATTTCCCCAATCCAACCTACTCTAGATGTGAAATTGCATGATCTAATAGAACATAAGTGTGGAGGAAGATGTCTTTTGGTGTACTACCTCATTTGGGGATAATTTGGGTGGAAAATAAAATGATGAGGAGATGATGTTTCTATTTAATATTTCATTTTGTTAAAATTGGTGCCTTTCTGGAGCATTCATGATAAAATATGCTAAGCCATTATGGAGCTTCCAATAAAAAAAGAAAGTTGTCCCTATCTTGAGCATTCAAGAAAAACAATTTTTGGGAAGAAATTTTTGCTGGTGAAATGCTAAATGACGTGAAATTTCTTTGTGTACTCATTATGATGGAACTTATTTTCTATAACGGGGAAGAGAAGGAAACCATGTTTGAATGGAAATTAGAATCTTCCAATTTTGCTTCAAAAAGGGTGAAGCACACCTTTTTCAGCCACAGAATTTTGTACATCTAAATCCTACCAACTGAAAGTGACAGAACAACACTGAAAAGTCCTCAAGAGGAAAACATGTCCATGAACCAAATCAGGTGGATAAAAATAAGAATTTATCAAGCCTATGGTAACTCTTTTGTGAGTTTGGATGAGAAAATCCTTGTTGAGCATTTATATTTGTGAGATGAGAGAAAATTCATTGAGGTGGGTGTTTTTGTATGTTTGGGATAAGAAATGAATTGGAAATGTATAAAATAAAATAAAATGAATAACATCAAATAATTATTTTTTATGAGGCATTATATAATTTTGTTTCGTAATATGGATTTGGTAGATCTCATTGGAATGTGTTTTGGATTTGATTTGATTTGATTTTTACATGTCCTGGACTCCATGTCCTAAGTGTGGGGGAATTGATTGATAAAATATTTTCAATTAAATTTACATTTAATTTTATTGTTTTAAAACCAATGAAATGTTACCCAAAGATGAATTGCTTCATTTTAATGATATTATTGTTATTTTGAGCTGAACAGAAAAAATGGCCCATTTATTATTTTAACTATTTTAAATTATTTCTTTATATTGGCCATAAACTTTTCTACACTAATACAAATTTCAAAAATATTTTTTTTCTAGAGTATACACATTTTAGGAATCATTTCATCATTTTGGATAAAAATCATAATCGGTCATATGAATGGTCAAAAGAATCTCACAGTTGGGAGCATGAAAATTATTTAAAGATCTTCAATGTTTTGGTGTGGGGTCCCTAACTCATTCTTGGTTGTTCCAATTATTGTGACATTCAGTGGGTGGATGTACAAGGAGTTATTTAACATCTTTCATGAAGGTAAGGTCATATGAATTGGCAGTTTTAAGGGTTATTAATGCATCTTAACTTGGATTTTTTGCGATGTGGTGAGTCTGAATGGACAGAATAAATTATGAGAGTAGAATGGGCATAACTAGCGTAGTAGTCATCCATCTTCGCTGATATTTTGAGGAGCAATTCCCTGGATAATTATGAACAACATTAAATATTGGTTCAACATGTTATGATGTAACTTAATGTGGCTAAAACACATCATCATTCGGGGAAAAAATTCGGTATATAAAAGGAGGAGAGGTCCACCCACTCAAAGAATATCTCAATCCATCACATTCTTTCTTGGATACCAAGGAGGAGAACTTTTCAGATTTCTCTATTTATTTTCTTTTACATAGTTTTTAAGGCCCTCTTCTTCCCCGTTCATCTCGATTACCCTTATCATGGTATGGTAAACATTTTGAATGATTAGGGAAGGGTTTGTTTTCTATTTTGTAATTCTTGATTTCTTGGATGTAATTGAATGAAGTTTCATTTTTATTCAAAGTTGTTTTCAATTTCATATAGAGGATTTTATTATCTTGTGCAATAATTCTTGAATTTTAATTCTGTTATTGATATATTTCTTGGAAAAATAATCATTGCCTCCCTCCACTAAATTCTGGTTTATATATGATGGAATAGACTAGGGATTAGTGGTGAAGTACTCGACGATCTTCAGTACGTGTAAAATAGGTAGTTAATGTTCTTGATTGTTTGGGATAAACAAGACCAGGTCGAGTATTTCCCATTTCAATTAATGATATTCAATACAACTATTTTACACATGGAAGTAGAGTTGACCAAACCAATATTTTGGTAAGGTTTTCTCCCACCATCATAAATTCACCAAAGAAGTTAGAGGAAATAATTGGTGAAACTCACTTTAATCAAATAAGAAGAAGAGTTTTGAATTAAATTGAACAAGGATAGAATTAAAATTAGGAAACCAACCCTAGACTAAATACCCTTTTAATATCATAGTTTTTAAATCATTTGAATTTAAAATTTCCTTTCAAATGCACAAAATTTGTACCCACATTTTAAAATGACAATATATTTTGTGTGCACTCCTCTACGTGAGACATCAAAGGGTTAATCACTAGACTGCACTAGGAAATATATAAAAAGTTGTTTTTCCACGCCCTATGACAGGCGTGCGTCAAACATGGTGTTGTTGCCGGGGAGGCAGTGCCACAAACTAAATATAAATATTTTACTCTTTTTACATTAAAAAACAAAAAAATCCATGTTGTTTTCAAATGATTATTCCTTTATTTCATAGAACAATTACCCACTGATAAATGATCCAATTATTGACTCATCCTTTTCCATGGAGTATGGTGTATCTTCTATAATTAGATAGGTGATGTTATTTTTGGTACTTAAATAATGTGGGGAAAACATTCAAAAAATTCATAGATGGACTAAGGGAGGGCATGAACAAAGACATTTTTGAAGTGATGGCCTGAAATCTAACAGAGTTCTCCCAATACTTTCCAAAATTTTATAATGTTTCCAAGGTCCAAGAAGACCATCCATTATTCATCACTGATTTTTCTATGGAGATCCATGATATAGTGGAGACTGACTAACTACCTCTACCTGGTACTACTCAACTCCAATGGGTGTTGTCCTTTGAATAAGAGATTGATAATGAACAAACTCAGAGAGATAGTTTTTCCATTAAATCATTATCTTTTGATTTTTTTAAATTTAATTGAGTATTACCTCCCATTTTTTTATTTTTCATACTAATCCAATACATGTATTTCCTTGGAGGATGGAGATTAAAAATAATATTCATCTGAAGAAAAACATTTGGAACTCCCCGAACAAGTTGAACATTTATTGGAGGATGCTCAAGAGGAGATAAATGTGGATTTTACTGAGGAAATAGAGACACAATACGTAGAAATTTAAGTGGAAGAATTTGATATTAACACATCATGAATTAGTTTTTTTTCAAATTGAATTACATTCTAACATTACCCATGAATTTTCAATTTATGTATCACACCTTCAACAACCATTAGATCATAAAGAAGATATTGTGAAAGTGGAAACTAAGAAGCAAGAGGACTCATTCATTATCATACCCCACCTTTCAAGTATTATGTAATTCTCATGGGGGGTGGTCTTGGTGTACTATATCCATGTAGTCCTCATGAAAAACGAAGAAGTTCGTCCTAGAATGAAAAGTTTTTGTTTGTTCATGAGCAAGAAACCTCACCCACCATCAGATTGGAGATAAACGATTAGAACTGCCTCTCTAGAGGCAATCAAAACCCAGGGCCCACTTAGGGGATTAAATCAAAATTTATACTTCTTTTCTTATTCCATATCTATTTTCATTTTCAATAAATTTAATATGTTATATTTTTAATTATTTAGGTTTTCAACGACAAACTCTATGTTTTTTAATTCAACAATGCATTTCCAATAAGTCATGTCATACCACTCCATTAAATTTTATTTCTTGCTATGATTAATTTTAAAATATTATTACACGTTTAATCCGTTAGAATTATTTGAGAAAACTGCATCATTTATGTGTGGGGGAGGGAACCTTTGTAGTTTAGAATTTTCATTTTGTGTTTGTTTTTCAAAAAAATGTGTGTTTTCATAATTTTGTGTGTTTATTTTTAATATTTTGTGTGTTGTCAAAACTTTTGAGATGAAATGAATATAATCACCATTTTTGAAAAATATGTCAATGAGCGAACCAATCTATTCCATGAAACCAAGTTTTAATGAATGAGGAAATGACATTGTTTTGAGCACAAATATTTTGGAATTTCATGAAAAGTACCCCGATATTTGAATCCCATTCCGTATTTTACTATCTATATCATTGAAATCATATTCCTATGAGGATTATGAACCATTTATGTCATATTAATTTCATTCACATCATTTTTGAGAGAACCAGACCATGCTTTCTTTAACTAGAATTTTATTTATTTCGGTAAAAACATCCGTGTTTGTGGTACATGTGTCTTAAATGATTGAGGAATTTATTTGATTTTAAGACCTCTTTTCAAAATAATATTTTCATTATGGACTACCTTATACATTAATAATTTTATTCCTTAGAATTCATGATCAAACTGTTATGATAGCCATTCCCATGCACGTGTTTTCGGTGATACATCCTCCTAAGGGTACGGTGGAGAGGATGGAAATTCTCCTCAACTCATTCCTGTGGGACGCCAAGGAAGAGGGAAGGTGTCACTGGGCTTCTTGGAGACGCCTTTCCAGACCAGTGGATGGAGGAGGTGTTGGCTTACGTGATATACAGGGTACAATTCAAAGTTTGCAGGCACGTCTCGCTTGGGATATCATCGTCGGGGAATCGCTGTGGGCGAAATTCTTTAAAGCACGTTACCCGGGGCTTGAAGCAAGGGACCTTTACAGATCCACGAGGCTGGCAAGATGTATGTTCTCCCTCATCGACACTCTGTCAGGCCATGCAAGGTGGGTCATCGGTGCTGGAAACAGCAATTTTTGGGATACGAACTGGTCCGGGGATCCCATGCACTACCCCGGCTGTCCTTCCCCGGATATTAGCTTCAGTACTGCATGCGAGGATTTCGACTTGATTACCTCCTCTCTGAATGATAACCAAATGGCTGTGTTCGAGAACATTGTCATGAGTGATGAACCCGACAAATGCTGCTTCTCGGCAGCTAGCTCCGGGAGGTTCTCCTCACAAGGTTTCAGGAGTATCGTCCAGGAAAATAGCAGCTCCAATGTTTGGGCTCCAGCGCTCTGGTGCAAAGATATTCCTATTAAAATGAATTTCCTTCTTTGGAAGATCAGAAACAGAGCGATACCTACGGAGGACAGCGTTCAACACCGGGGTATTTCTTTGGCCTCGAGGTGCTTCTGCTGCACCAACCACATGTGCGAAACGACGAAACATCTGTTCTTTCAGAGTCAATGGGCACTTCATCTTTGGTCCCTGTTCACGTATAACCCATGCAGAGGCGTTGGAGAATTCTCGCTTCAGGATTATGTGGAGTGCTGGTTTTCCGGTGCGGGGGTTTCTGAACAGGAACGGCTGGTCCGAACGATCATCCTTGTGGCCCTGTGTTGGGTTCTTTGGGAGGCACGTAACCAGGTACGGAGAGGTGAGAGTCGGACGCTACTGTCTCTTCAGGTTAGCCTCAAAGCTCTCATTTTTGAGCTTGCTTCCCAGATAAGAGGCGGAGCGTCGAATACTGCGATCAACAATCTTCTTCATCGCCCATGTTTTCGTAAAAATAAGAGTGGTCAGTGGGTTAAATGGCAACCACCGGTTGAGGGACTTAAGCTCAACGTGGATGGGTCATGCATGGGAGGGATCATGAGGGGGGGAGGTGTGCTACGGGATTCTTCTGGATCTATTCTCGCTGCTTTCAGTGCATATTATGGGTCTGGCAACTCCTTGTGTGCGGAAGTGCAAGCCCTGGTCTCGGGTCTGTTGGTATGCAGAAGGCTGAAGATGGTTGTGGCCGAAATTGAAACGGACTCGGAGACCCTCGTGAAGATTATGAAAGGGTTGTGTGGGATTCCGTGGGAACTCACATACTTCATCAGAAGGTGCAGATTAGAAATCCCACTTGGAGTTCATTTGTCTCATAGCTGGAGAGAGGCTAATTTTGCAGCAGATTCCCTGGCCCGCTTGGGTAGAAGTGATGACCCTCTCATCCTCTATAACTCTCTCCTCTCTCTCCCTACAGAATGTGCCTCCTTCGTGTTGGGGGATGTGCTCGGGCTTCACCATTTCCGGCCCCCTTGAGGGCTCTTGCTTTCTTCTTTTTTGATTTTTGAATAAAAAAAAATGAACTACTACTACTACTACTAACCTGCTCTTGAAGTGAAATTTCATGATCTAGTTGAAATTAAGTGTGGGGGAAGATGTCTTGTGGTGTACTATCTCATTTGGACAAAATTTGGGTGGAAAATGAAATGTGGAAGAGCTTATGTTTCTACGTAATATTTCATTTTGCTAAAACTTGTGCCTTCCTGGAGCTTTCATGATAAAAGTAGTGATGCCATTATGGAGCTACCAATATGAAAAGAAAGTTGTGCCTCTCTAGAGCATTCAAGAAGACCAATGCTTGAGAATAAATTTTTCCTGGTGAAATGCTAATGGGAATGAATCTTCTTTGAGTTATCATTATTATGGATCCTATTTTTACAATGGGGAAGAGAAGGAGATAATGTTTGAGTGAAAATTAGAATCTTGCATTTTTTCTCTAAAAAGAGTGAGCCCTCCTTTTTAGGCCACATAATTTTTAACCTCTAAATCATACCAACACAAAGCCACAGAACAACCCTATAAAGTACTCATGAGAAACAGATGTCCTTGACTAACATCGGGTGGAAATGTTGGAATTTATCAAGCCTATGGTAACTGTTGTGTGAGTTTGTATGAGAAAAGATTTGTTTAGCGTTTACATTTGTGGGATAAGAGAAAATTCATGTGAGGCAGGTGTATTTGTGTGCGTGGGATAATAAATGAAGTGTAAATATATTAAATAATCTTAAATGGTGAACGTAAAATAATTATTCTTTATGAGGCATGATATCATTTTATATCCTAGTATTGATTTTGTAGATCTCATTGGAATGTGTTTTGGATTTGATTTGATTTGATTTTTACATGTCTTGGAGTCCATGAGCTAGGTGTGGGGGAATTTATTGGGAAAATATTTTTTTATTAAATTTACATTGAATTTAATTGTTTTAATCCCACAGAACTATTACACTAAGACGAATTTCTTCATTTTAATGATATTAGTGTTATTTTGAGAAGAATAGAAAAAATTTCCCATTTCGTATTTCTAACTATTTTAAATTATTTTTATATATTGGATATAATATTTCGACACTAATAAAAATTGAAAAAATATTTCTTTTATGAAGTCTACACACTCAGGGCATCATTTCATCCTTTTGGAAAAAAAATTTAATCGGTCATATGAAAGCTCAAAAGAAGCTCACAATTGGGAGCATGAAAACTATTTAAGGATCATCCATGTTTTGGTGTGGGTCCCTAAATGATTTTTGGTGGTTCCAATTGTTTTCAAATTCAGTGTGTGGATGCAAAAGGAGTTATGTTTTATCGTTTATGAAGGTAATGCTGTGGGAATTGGCCATTTTAGGGGTCATTAAAGAATCATAATACGGAGTGTTGCGATTTAGAGAGTCTGACTGGATAGAATAAATTTTGAGAGTAAAAAGGTCACAAGTATCGTAATACTTGTCCAAATCTACTGATATTTTGAGGAGAAACACCTAGGATAATTATGAACAACATTAAATAATTGTTCAATGCGTTATGATTTCATTTAGTGGGGCTACAATGCGTCAACATTTTGGGGACAAATTCTGGCTATAAAAGGAGAAGAGGTCCTCCCACTCAAAGCATCTCTCATTCCATCACATTCTTTATTGGACACCACAGAGGTGAAAGTTTAAGCTTTCTCTACTTTTTTACATAAGTATTTTATGCCTTCTTCATCCCCATTCATCTTGATTGCCTGAAATCTATCTATGTTTTTCCAATGCTTTCTAGAATTTAATGATGTTTCCATGGTCCAAGAAGACCCCCCATTAGTCATCCCAAGTTTTTCTATGGAGATCCATGATATAGTAGAGAATGACTACATGCCTCTGCCTAGAACTACTCAACCCCAAGAGGTGATGTCCATTAAAGAAGATATTGATAATGAACAAACTCAGGGATATAATCTATTCATGAACTCATTATATTGTGATTTTTTTGAAACAGAATTGAGTATTACCTCACCTTATTTTAATTTTTCAGACTCATCCAATACATGTATTTCCTTGGAGGAAGATGATGAAAAAGACTATTAATCTGAAGAGGAACATTTGGAGCTCCACGAACATGTTAATCATTTATTGGAGGGTGTTCAATAGGAGATAAAAGTGTATTTTATTGAGGTAATAGAGACACAATGCGTATAAATTGAAAGAGATGAATTTGATATTAACACATACTGCTTTAATTTTGTTCAAATAGAATTACATTATAACATTCCTTATGATTTTTCTATTGATGTAGCACCTTCACAACCACTAGAGCATAAAGAAGATGTTGTGGAAGTGGAAACCAAGAAGTAAGAGGACTCATTCATTATCCAACCTCCACCTTTAAAGTATTATGTATTTCTCATAGGGGTGGACTTGGTATAAAATATCTGTGAAGTCCTCTTTAGAAAATAATAAATTCATCCTCAGAAGAAAAGTTTTTGTTGGTTTATTATCATGAAACCTCATCCACCATCAGATTGGTGATAAACGATTAGAAATGCCCCTCGGAAGGTTGTCATTACCTAGGGCCCACATGGGGGATTAAACCAAGATTTTTCCTTCATTTCTTATTCCAGTTTTATTTTCATCTCTCTTAATAAATTTATTATGATTTCTTCTTACTTTTTTTTGGTTTTCAAATAGAAACTCTTAGGATTTTAACTCAACATTTCATTTCCAATAAGTAAGTTCGTACCACACGTTTACATTTTCTTTCTTGCTGTGATTTATTTTCAAATATTCATACATATTTAACCATTATAATGCATTAAAAACACTCTGTCAATTAATTGTTAGGTAGGGAACCTTTGTAGTTTAGGATTTTCATTTTGTGTATTTTTTTCAAAAAAAATGTGCGTTTTGATAATTTTGTGTGATTATTTTTAACATTTAGCATGTTGTGAAAATTTTTGTGCTGAATTGATAATCATCACCATTTTTGAAACCCATGTTAATGAGTGAACCAATATATTCCATGAAACCGAGCTTAAATGAATGTTGAAATGACTATATTTCAAGTTCAAATCTTTTGAAATTTCATGAAAAGTACACCGATTTTTGAATAGCTTTCCATATTTCACTAATTATATCATTGAAATCACTTTCCGTTGAGGCTTCTGAACCATTTTTGTCATATTCTATTCTCTCACCTAATTTATTGAGAGAACCAGACCATGATTTCTTTAACTATAATTTGATTTGTTCCTGTCAATACTTCATTGGTTGAGGTTCATGTGTTTTAAATGATTGAGGCATTTATTTGGTTTTAAGAACCCTTTTAAAAAAAACCATTTTAATATGGCCTATCTTATACATTAATCATTGTATCCCCAAGAATCCATGAACAACATATTAGGTTAGTCACAATACAAGACAATATTTCCTATCCAACCACCTCTTGAAGTGAAATTGCATGATATATTTGAACTTAAGTATGAGGATGATGTCTCGTTGTGTACTACCTAATTTGGGGATCATTTGGGTGCAAAATAAAATATTTAAGAGCATATGTTTCTACTAAAGATTTAATTATGTTAAAAGTTGTGCCTTTATAGATATTTCATGATAAATGATGCTTTTCCATTATGGAGCATCTAATGAAAAAAAATGTTGTGCCTATCTGGAGCATTCAAAAAAACATGTTTTGAGAAGAAATTTTTGATGGTGAAATGAAAAATGGTATGACATTTCCTTGAGTTTTAATTATGATGGAGCTTATTTTTGTCAAAATGGAAGAGAAGGAGACCATGTTTGAGTGAAAAATAGAATATTTCAATTTTGATTCAGAAAAGGTCAAGCCCTCCTTTTTCGACCTCAGAATTTTTAACATCTAAATCCTACCAACTGAAAGACACATAACAACCCTGAATATTCCTATGAGAAACACATGTTTTTGACTCATATCAGGTGGGGAAGTAGGAATTTATCATGCTTTTGGTAACTCCTATGTGATTTTGAATGAGATAAGCCTTATTGAGCATATACATTTGTGAGATGAGAGAAAATTCATTAGAGGTCGGTGTTTTTGTGTGCATGGGATAAGAAATGAAGTGTAAATATATTAAAAAATATGAAATGATTAACTTGAAATAATTATTTTTTATGAGGCATGATATATTTTTGTTTCCTATTATGGATTGGTAGATCTCGTTGGAACGTGCTTTGGATTTTATTTGATTTGATTTTTACTTGTCTAGGAGTCCAAGTGCTATGTGTGGGGGAATTAATTGCAAAAAAAATTTCAATTAAATTTACATAGAATTTAATTGTTTTTAAACCACAAAAATGTTACTCAAAGTTGAATTGCTTCATTTTCTGATATTGGAGTTATTTTGAGATGAATATTAAAAATGGCCCATTTCGGATTTTTAACTATTTTAATTTATTTTTGTAGTTTGGCCATAATTTTTTTTAAATTAATCCAAATGGAAAAAATTATTTCATTCCAATTTCTACACCTATAGTGATTCATTTCATAATTTTGGAAAAAAAGCTAAATCAATCATATAAAATCTCAAAAGAAGCTCTCAATTTAGTGCATGAAAACTATTTTTAGATCTTCCATGTTTTGTTGGGGGGTCCCTTACTCATTAGTGGTAGGGCCAATTGTTGTCAAATTCAGTGGGGGGTCACACAAGGGGTTTTGTAACACCGTTCATGAAGCGAAGGCCACGGGAACTGGTAGTTTTAATGGTCATTAAAATATCCTAATCTGGAGTGTTGCGATTTGGAGAGTCTGACTGGACATAATAAATTTTTAGCGTAAAACTGGCATAATGCTCATAATAATTGTCCAAATATGCTGATATTTTGGGGAGAAACGCCCAAGATAATTATGAACAACATTCAAGAAGGGTGAAACTCTTTAAGATGTCATTTAATGGGGCAAAAACATGTCAAAATTCGGGAGAGAAATTATGGCAATAAAGGGAGGAGATGTCCTCCGTCTCAAAGCATCTTTCATTCCAACCCATTCCTTCGGGGACAGCAAAAAGGAGAAAATTTCAGCTCTCTATTTTATTTATTTTCTTTTATAATTTTTTTAATTCCTTATTCTTCCCCATTCATCTCTATTACCCTTTCTATGGTAGGGTAAACATTTTGAATTATTGGGGAAGGATTGGTTTTCTATTTTGTAATGTTTCAGTTCTTGGACGCAATTGAAGGAAATTTCATTTTTTTTCAAATTTGTTTTCAATTTCATATAGTAAATTTTATTATCATGTGCGATGATTCTTGAATTTTAATTCAGTTATTTATTTTTTCCTTGGTAAAAAAATCATTATATCCCTCCACTAATTTCTGATTTATATACGATGGAATTGACCAGAGATTAGTGGTGAAGTACTCAACGATCACCAGTACCTGTAAAAGGGATAGTGAATGTTCATGATAGTTTGGGATAAAAAAGACCATATTGGGTATTTCCCATGTCAATTGAGGATATTAAATATAATTATTTTACTAATTAAAGGAGAGTTGACCAAACTGAGATCGTGGTAAGGTTTTCTCTCACCATAATAATTTCTCCAAATAAGTGAGAGGAAACAATTGGGGAAACTCACTTTAATCAACTAATAAAAAGAGGTTTGAATTAAATTGAACAAGGATAGCATTAAAATTAGTCAAATAACCCTGTCCTAATTACCATTTTAATATTATATATTTTTTAATCATTTGAATTTCAAATTTACTTTCAAAACCACAACATTTTTACCCTCATATTAAAGTAACAAACTAGTTGTGTGCACTCCTCTTCGGGAGACACCCTATGATTAATCACTAGACTAGACAAGGAAATATATAAAAAATTGGTTTTCTATTCCCTATTATAGGATTACGTCAAACATTGCGCCATTTCCAGGGAGGTAGTGCCACAAACTAGTTATAAATATTTACCTCTCTTCAAAATAAAAAAAACAAAAAACAATTATTTTTCCATGTTTTTTTCAAATGATTATTTCATTAATTCATGGAACAAATACCCACTAACAAATGAACCATTTATTTACTCAACATTTTTTGAGGAGGATGATGTTTCTTTTATTTTTAGATAGGTGAGGTTATTTTGGAAAACAAATAATGAGGGGAAAAAATTCAAACAATTCATAGATGGACTAGGGGAGGACATGAACAAAATTTTTTTTGATGCGATAGCCCAAAAGAAAACTGAGTTCTCCCAATACTTTTCTGAATTTTATTATGTTTTTAAGGTCCAAGAAGACCCCCCTTTAGTAATCCTAAATTTTTCAATGGAGATCTAATATATAGTGGAGACTGACTAACTACCTCTACCTGGTACTTCTCAACTCCAAGTGGTGTTGTATATTAGAGAAGAGATTGATAACGAAAAAATTAAGGGAGATAATATATTCATGAACTCATTATCTTTTCGTTTTTTGAAACTGAATTGAGTATTTCCTCCCATTGTCTTAATTTTTCAGACTCATCCAATACATGTATTTCCTTGGAGGAAGACGATGAAAAAAATATTCTTCTGAAGAGGAACATTTGCAGCTCCCGAAACATGATGAACATTTATTGGAGGGTGTTCAAGAGGATATAAAAGTGGGTGTTCCTGAGGAAATACAGACACAATACGTAGAAATTGAAAGGGTAGAATTTGATATTAACACATCATGGTTTAATTTTGTTCAAATATATTTACATTAGAAGATTCCTTTGATTTTTTATTGATCTAGAATACCTTCAACAACCATTGGAGCATAAAAAAGTTATTGAGCAAGTGGAAACCAAGAATGAAGAAAACTCATTCATTATCTTACCCCCACCATTCAAGTATTATTTAATTCTCATGGGGGTGGACTTGGTATACTATATATGTGGAATCATCATGAAAAATAATAAGTTAATCCTAGAAAGATAATTTCTGGTTGGTAAATAAGCATGAAACCTCACCCACCATCAGATTAGGGATAAACGATTAGAACTGCCCCACTAGAGGCGGTCAAAACCCATGGCCCACTTGGGGGATTAAACAAAGATTTATCATTATTTTATTATTCAATTTCTATTTTTATTTCTCTCAATAAATTTCTTATGTTATCTTTTTTACTTTTTTATGTTTTCAAATAGAAAATCTTAAGAGTTTAACTCAATGCTCCATTGTCATTAAGTCAGGTTATAGCTATCCTTTACATTTTCTTTATTACTATGAATTATTTGAAAATATTTTTACATGTTTAATCCATTAGAATTAATTGAGTACACTGAATTATTTATGTGTGGGGGAGGGAACCTTTGTAGTTTAGGTTTTTCATTTTGTGTTTTTTTTCAAACAAAAAATCCATGTTTTCATTATTTTGTGTGTTTATTTTTAAAATATACTATGTTGTAAAACCTTTTGAGCTGAGATGATTATTATTACCATTTTCTAACGAAATTTCAATGAGTGAACCAATATATTACATGAAAATGAGCTTAAATGAATGCTGAAATGACTTTGTTTCAAGTTCAAATCTTTTGGAATTTCATAAAAAGTACATTAATTTTTGAATCCCATGCCAAATTTCACTATTTATATCTTTTAAATCACATTCCTGTGAGGCTTTTGAACTATTATTGTCATATTATTTTCATTGACCTCATTTCTTGAGAGAACCATACACACTTTCTCTAACTAGAATTTGATTTATTCCTATCAAAACTACACTGTTTAAGGTACATCTGTTTTAAATGATTGAGGAATTTATTTGGTTTTAAGACCAATTTTTAAAATAATCCCTTTTCACTATGTACTAACAAATACATTAATCTTTTTATCCCCTAGAATACATTAACAACATGTTAGGTGAGCCACATTACAAGCCAATTCTCCCTATCCAACCAACTTTTTAAGTGAAATTGCATGATCTAGTTGAACATAAGTGTGGATGAAGATGTCTTGTGGTGTACTACCTCATTTGGTAATAATTTGGGAGGAAAAATGTTGATGAGCTTATGTTTCTACAGAATATATCATTATGTTAATAGTTGTTCCTTTTTGTAGCTTTCAGGATAAAAGAAGTTGTGCCATTTTGGAACATCCAAGGTAAAATGAAAGCTGTGCATGTCTGAAGCTTTCAAGAAAAACAATGATTAAGAAGAAATTTTAGCTGGTGAAATGCTAAATTGTGTAAAGTTTCATACATTTATCATTATGATGGAGCATATTTTATACAATGGGGAATGGAAGGAGACCATATTTGAGTGAAAACTCGAATCTTGCACTTTTGCTTCAAAAGGGGCCAAGCGCTCCTTTTTCGGCCACAGAATTTTTAATATATAAATCCTACCATCCGAAAGCCATAGAAGAACCCTGAAAAGTCCTCATGAGAAACACATGTCCTTGACTCACATCGGGTATAGAAGTAGGATTTTATCAAGCCTATGGTAACTCTTATGTGAGATTGGATGAGAAAGCCTTGTTGAGCATTTATATTTGTGAGATAAGAGAAAATTTATCTGAGGTAGGTGTTTTTGTGTGTATCAGATAAAACATTAAGTGGATATATATTAAATAATCTGAAACGGAGAACTTGAAATAATTATTTTTTATGAGGAATGATATCTTTTTTTTTTCTTAGTATGGATTTGGAGATCTAATTGGATTGTGTTTTCGATCTGATTTGATTTGATTTTTAATTGTCAAGGATTCCAAGTATTAAGTGAGGGGAATTGAATGAGAAATTATTTTCAATTTAATTTAAATTTAATTTAATTCTTTCAAACCCAAAAAAATGTTACTTTTAGATGAATTGCTTCATTTTTATGATTTTTGTGTTATTGTGAGTTAAATAATAAAAATGGACCATTTTTGACTTTTAACTATTTTAAATTATTTCAGTAGTTTGGCCAAACATTTTCTAAACTAATCCAAATTGAAAAAATATTTCTTTTCCAGATTATACACATCCAGGGATTCATTTCATCCTTTGGGACAAAATGCTGAATCGGTCATATGAAAGATCAAAAGAAGCTCACAAGTGGGAGCACGAAAACTATTTACAGATCTACCATGTTTTGGTGTGGGGTCCCTAACTAATTTTTGGCTGGCCCAATTGTTGTGAAATTCAGTGAATGGATGCACAAGGTGTTCTGTAACATATTTTATGAAGGTAAAGATGTGGGAATTCGCTGTTTTAATGTTTATTAAAGCATCCTAATTTGGAGTTTTTCGATTTGGTGTGTCTGATTGGACATAATAAATAGTGAGAGTAAAACGGGCATAACTCTCATAATTCTTGTCCAAATATGCAGATTATTTGTGATAAACGCCCAATAAAATTATTAAAAACATTCAAGAAGGGTGAAACACATGAAGATGTCATTTAATGTGGCTATAACATGTCAACATTCAGGGGAAAAATTATAGATATAAAATGAGGAGAGGTCCTCCCTCTCAAAGCATCTCTCATTCCATCCCATTCCTTCTGGGACACCAAGGAGGAGAAATTTTCACCATTTTCTTTTGTTTCATTTCTTTTACATAGTTTCATAATTCCTTATTCTTCCCCATTCATCCCGATTAACCTTACATTGGTAGGGTAAACATTTTGATTGATTGAGGAAGGGTTGATTTTCTATTTTGTAATTCTTCATTTCTTAGATGTAATTGAATGACATATGTTTCTTCTTAAAATTTGTTTTCAATTTTATATAGTTGATTTTATTATCAAGTGAAATCATTCTAGAATTTTAATTTTGTTTTTGATTCTTTCCTTGGTAAAATAATCATTATCTCTGTCCACTAATTTCTGGTTTATAAACGATGGAATAGACCAGGGATTAGTGGTGAAGTACTCGACGATCGTCAGTATGTGTAAAAGGGGTAGTCAATGTTATTCAATGTTTGGTACAAACAATACCCAATCAGTTATTTCCCATGTCAATTAAGGATATTCAGTACAACTATGTTACACAAGGAAGGAGAGTTGACCAAATCGAGATGTTGGTAAGGTTTCCTATCACCACCATAATTTCACCAAGGATGTGAGAGGAAATGATTTTGAAAACTCACTTAAATCAAATAAAAATAAGAGGTTTGAATTAAATTGAACATGGATAGAATTACAATTAAGAAACCGACCCTGACCTAATTACTCTTTTAATGTCATATTTTTTAAATTATTTGAATTTCAAATTTCCTTTCAAAAGGAAAAAATTCTTACCCTTTTTTTAAAGTGACAAACTATTTTTTTTTGAAATAATATTTGGGAGACATCCTAGGGTTAATCAATAGACTACAAATATGAAATATATTATAAATTTTTTTTACCATGCCCTATGAAAGAGTGAGTCAAACATGGAGCCATTTCAGGGGAGGAAGTTCCACAAACTAATTATAAATATTTGACTCTTTTAAAATTAAAAGAACAAAAAAAAAATATTTTCCCATGTTGTTTTTGAATGATTATTTCATTAATTCATGGAACAATTACCCACCAATAAATGAACCAATTATTGCCTCACCCTTTTGTATATAAGATTGAGTTTCTTCTACTATTAGACAAGTGAGGTTATTTTGGAAAACAAATAACGAGGGGAAAACATTCAAACAATTCATATATGTATTAGTGGAGGACATGAACAATGAAGATTTTGAAGGGATGGTATGAAAGCTAACTGAGTTCTCCTAATACATTCCAGAATTTTATGAAGTTTCCAAGGACCATGAAGACCCCCCATTATCCATCCATGATTTTTCAATGGAGATCCAAGATATATTGGATACTGATTACCTGTCTCTACCCAGTACTACTCAACTCCAAGAGGAGTTGTCCATTGAATAATAGATTGATAATGAACAAACTCGGGGAGATAATATTTTCATGAAATAATTATGTTTTTATTTTTTTGAAACTGAATTGAGTATTAACTCCCTCTATTTTAATTTTTTAGACTCAACCAATAAATGTATTTACTTGGAGGATGATGATGAAAAAAGAAGATTCATCTGAAGAGGAACATTCGGAGCTCCCCGAACATGTTGAGCATTTATTAGAGGGTGTTCAAGAGGAGATAAAAGTAGATTTTCCTGAGGAAATAGAGATTAAATATATAGAAATAGAAAGGGTTGAATTTGATATTAACACATAATTCATTAATTTTGTTCAAACAGAATTACATTCTATCTTTCCCTTTGATTTTTCTATTGTTTTCGCATACCTTCATCTACCACTGGATAATAAAAAAGATGTTGTGAAAGTGGAAAACAATATGGAAGAGGACTCATTGATTATACAACCCCAAACTTTCAAATATTAGGTAATTCTCATTGGGGTGTACTTGATATACTATATCTGTGGATTCATGAAAAAGGAAGAAGTTAATCCTATAATTAAATGTTTTTGTTGGTTCATGAGCAAGAAACCTCACCCACAATCAAATTGGGGATAAATGATTAGAATTGACCCTCTGGAGAAAGTCAAAACCTAGGGCCCACTTTGTGGATTAAACAAATATTTTTCATTCTTTTCATATTCAATTTCTCTGTAAATTTATCTTAATAAATTTCTTATGTTATATTTTCTAATTTTTTTAGTTTTCAAAGAGAAACTATTAGGAGTTTAACTCAAAGTTGCATTTATAATAAGTCAGGTCTTACCACTTATTTACATTTTCTTGCTTTCTGTGATTCATTTTCAGTTATTCTTACACATTTAATCCACTATAATTAATTTTTTACTCTGTATAATTTATGTGTAGGGGATGGAACCTTGGTAGATTAGAATTTTCATTTTGTGTTTGTTTTTCAAAAACAATGTGTGCTTTCATAATATTGTGTGTTTATTTTTAAAATTTAGCAGGTTGTCAAATATTTTGTGCAAAAATTATTATCATCACCATTTTTGAAACCCATGTCAATGAGTCTACTGATCTATTCCATGAAATAGATCTTAAATGAATGCTGAAATGACATTGTTTCGAGTTCATATCTTTTGGAATTTCATGAAAAGTACATTGATTTTGAATCCCATGCCATATTTCAATGTGTATGTCTTCTAAATAACTTTCTTATTATTCTTCTGAACCATTTTTGTCATATTATTTTCATTCACCTCAATTCTATAGAGAACCATACCATGCTTGCTTTAACTAGAATTTGATTTATTCGTGTCAAAACTTTGGTGTTTGAGGTAAATTTGTTTAAATTGATTAAAGCATTTATTTGTTTTAAGACACCTTTTCAAAATAATCCTTTTTCACTATGGACTACCTTATACATTAATCATTTTAGCCAGTGGAATCCATGAAAAATTCGTTAGGTTAGCCACATTACAAAAAAAAATTTCCTATCCAACCAACTCTTGAAGTGAAATTGCATGATCTATTTGAACGTAAGTGTGTGGGAAGATGTCTTGTGGTGTACTACCTCATTTGGAGATAATTGGGGTTGAAAATAAAATGTTGAGGAGCTGTTGTTTCTACTAAAGATTTCATTTTGTTAAAATATTTTACTTTCTGGAGATTTCTTGATAAATGTATTTGTGTCATTATGGAGCTTTCAATGTAAAAAGAAAGTTGGGCATATCTGGAGATTTCAAGGAATACATTGTTTGAAAATAAATTTTTTCTGGTGAAAGGCTAAATGGCGTGAATTTTCCTTGGGTTATAATTATTATGGAGCCTATTTTCTACATAGGGGAAGAGAAGTAGACCATGTTTGGGTGAAAATTAGAATCATGTAATTTCGCTTCAAAAGTGGCCAAAACCTCCTTTTTCTTCCTCATAATTTTTAACATCTAAATACTACCAATCGAAAGAAAAAAAATGACCCTAAAAAGTATTCATGAGAAACAATTTTCCTTGACTCACATCATGTGGATAAGTAGTAACATATCAAGCATATGGTAACTCTTGTGTGATTTTGGATGAGAAAAGCATTGTTGAGCATTTACATTTGTGAGATGAGAGAAAATTTATGTGAGGTAGGTGTTTTTGTGTGTATGGGATAAGAAATGAAGTGGAAATATTTTAAATAATCTAAAATATAGAACTTGAAATAATTATTTTTTATGAAGCATGATATCCTTTTTTTCATAGTATAGATTTGGAATATCTCATAGAAATGTGTTTTGTATTTGATTTGATTTGATTTTTACTTTTCATGGAGTCCAAGTGCTAAGTGTGGGGGAATTGATTGAGAAAATATTTTCAAATAAATTTACATTGAATTTAATTGTTTTAAAATGAAAGAAATGTTACTCTAAGATGAATTGCTTCATTTTTTTGGTATTGGTCTTATTTTGATATGAATAGTAAACATGGCCCATTTTGGATTTTTAACTGTTTTAAATTATTTTTGCAGTTTGACCATATCATTTTCTACACTAGTAAAAATTAAAAAAATCTATCTTTTTGCAGAGTCTAAAAATCTAGGGCTTCATTTCATTTTTTTGGACAAAAATATGAATCTGTCATATGAAAGCTCAATAGAAGCTCACAATTGGAAGCATGAAAACTGTTTACATAACATCCATGTTTTGGTGTGTGTGTTCCCTTACTAATTCTTGGTTGGCCTAATTTTTGTAAAATTTGGTGGGGGTCACGCAAGGAGTTGTTTAACATCTTTGATGAAGTTATGGACGTGGGAATTGTCTGTTTTATGGGTCATTAAAGCATCCTAATCCGATGTTTTTAGATTTGGTGAGTCTTATTGGAAAAAATAAATTCTATGAGTAAAATGAGCATAACTCCAATAATACTTGTCCAAATACAGTGATATTTTTCGGAGAGACTCCCAAGATAATTATGAACAATATTTAATACGGGTGAAACTAGTGAAGATGTCATGTAATGGGGTTAAAATGCGTCAACATTCGGGGAAAAAATTATGTTTATAAAAGGAGGAGAGGTCCTCCCTCTCAATGAATCTCTCATTCCATCCCATTCCTTTTGGGAGAACAAGGAGGAGAAATTTTTGGATTTCTCTTTTATTTATTTTCTTTTAAATAGTTTTCTAATGCCGTTTTTCCCCATTCAGCTATATTACCCTTACCAAGGTAGGGTAATCATTTTGAGTGATTGGGGAAGGGTTGGTTTTCTATTTTTTAATGATTGAGTTTTTGGACGTAATTAAATGAAATTTCATTCCTCTTCAAAGTTGTTTTCAATTTTATATAGCAGATTTAATTATCAATTGAGATCGTTCTTGAATTTTAATTATGTTATTTATTTTTTCCTTGGTAAAATAATCATTATCTCCCACACTAATTTCTGGCTTATATACAATGGAATAGACAAGAGATTAGTGGTGAAGTACTCAACGATTGTCAATACGAGTAAAAGGGTTAGTGAATGTTCTTGATCGTTTGGGATAAACAAGACCCCATCGGTTATTTCCCTTGTCAATTAAAGATATTCAATACAACTATTTTACACATATAAGGGGTTTTGACAAACCGAGATCCTAGTAAGGTTTTACCTCACCATCATAATTTCACCAAGAAGTGAGAGGAAATGATTATGGAAACTCAAATTAATCAACTAAGAAGAAGTGGTTTGAATTAAATTGAACAAGGATAGAATTACAATTAGGAAAATGTCTCCGACCTAATTACCCTTTTAATATCATATTTTTTAACTCATATTAATTTCAAATTTTGTCTCAAAAGCACAACATTTTAACCCTTGTTTTAAGGTGAAAAAATATTTTGTCTGAACTCCTCTTTGGGAGACATCCTAGGGTTAATCACTAGACTACTCTATGAAATATATAAAAATTTGTTTTTCCACACCCTACGACATGAGTGCATGATATTAAGAAAGGAAACCTAGACCTCAAGGGTCACAAGATCAGTTTTACATGGCTTTTGCTTAGGGTAAGAGTGTAATCCAAGTAGCACAGTCCAAGGCATTCCCCAATAACATTACTACAAAATCTAAGGTGACCAACTATGGTAAAATGGGGAAAATTAATAATAGGTCCCTATGGGCTTTTACCATGGACCCTACTTTTCAATGATGGATCCAAAGAATGTATCTATGTCATTATTTAATTTTATGTGAGGGATCATATGGTGTCTTAATGGGAATACAAATAATAGACAAGGATTGGGATCGTTGGGGGTTTCAAATTTAGAAAACTAGCCTCTTGAATATAAATGGGGTTTCTGAGTGCTCAAGGCTTTCCCTAATTACAATCCAAGGCGATCTTGAGTCATGCCATTCCTATATGAGAATGATGTAATGTAATTACTCATATTGGTTCAATCCTTCCTTTTTATTAGTGTAACAAGGCCATGCTACCTGAAAGAATTCAATTAATCCAATTAAATCACATTTAATATTCAAGGAACATTCTAGAACCATTATATAATGTGGTAAGGGGTTCTAAATATATGAAACCTATTATTCATTACATTTGAGGCCATGTTATCTACATAGTATACTTTCTAATTTTCATTTCACTTTTAACTATCATATTTCAGTACTTATCATTGGTGGGGCAAGTGATGAGCTTACAAGGAACATTCCATTGTGCACCTCACATTATAAATCAAGCCATTTAATATATAAAATATCATACTTATAATTCTCAAGACAAGTCACATCTAAGTAGTAGCTAAAACGTGTTAAAACACTAAAACCCCCATTTATGGAAAAAAACCTAAATTGGGTGTTTGGAGTTATTTATATATATTCCAATAATAAATCACATATTTTGAAGGATAATAAAAAAATTATTTTAATGAATAAAAACATGGAATATAAATTTTTTAAATGAAAACTGATGAAGTCGGCAGGTCCCACACGACAAATCCAAAAATCAAAAACCATAATAGACGAGTTATAGACCACCAACCATAGGCATTTATGACAATCCTCTTCTCGTATTGGAATTGACATGGCTTGGATCATATAAGATATTTGAATATTGGATAAATGATCACAACTCTATAAATAGGTTGAGAGAAAGAGGGATGGAAAAATGTTTAAATAGACTTGATTATTTAAAGTTTCATATCCAACGTGATGAATGGATGCTTGCTCACATCCAAGAAAAATGATATCCTTTAGTCCCCATATTTTCCATTAAAAAATCTCCAAAATGAGATCCTTGTAGGTAAATTCTACTGGAAAATGTATTTCGGAAGAATATGTGGCTTAATATATAATTTATGGAAAAATGAAAATAACCGAGAAAAATATTTTGTGCAAGGTTTGTCTGCATGGATAGAAATATTGTGAACAAATATTGCACAATTACCTAGGAAGAAGGGGAAATCACATAGTTATGATACATATCCATGTGCCAACCATGTTATATAGTTCTGTCTAGAAATTTATATCCACGTAGTTAGGAACATCGTATGGCAAACTTGTGAAAAATGCGCGACCTGTCCAATTTCCAGAAAAAGAAGGGTTTCGGGCCCTGAACATTTCATAGACACCCAAGATACCATTTCTTACTCCTCAGGAATATATATTAGGCCCAAAATAACAAATTAGACAAAAATTTAAATGATCCATACCTGAGTGAAAAACCATATTCTTATAATAGTAAAATTTATAATTTTTCCCACAGATGTGATAGAAAAGTGGGGCTTCAAAAAGTATATTATCATAAGTAATACGTTTGAAATCTAAAATCAATAGAAAATTGAATCAAAAGACATAAATTAGGTAATTTGTAATATTATTTATCTGTTTTTCTCTAAATTATTTTTAGAAAATAATTTATCTTTTTAAATAATTTAATTGAAATGGATTTTTTTATTAACCATCAATTTTTTAAACTATTCATCAAAATATTAAATGATTTCAAAAAATCCCAAAATATCATGATAAGATAATTTTGATCTGCTGATTTATAAAATATTGGTTAATTTTTAAAATAAATTATCATTATGTGGTAAAAAATAATTATGAATTATTTTTTCAAAGCATGAGTAAACCACATTTTAGGAAAATATAGTCTTTTAGATGATAATACATTTTCATCCAAATATAGAATATTTAATTTTTAATCAATTATATAACCATTAAATATTATTCATATATGTGTAAATGATAAGATTTTCCTAATATTGATATTAATATTCATACCCTCTATAATAATTTCTTGTTTATAATAGTAATTTTTAGACAATAATATTTTCATAGATTATTATTTTTTGTTTAAATGCAGGGTTTCATGCATCACAATCTAATAATGATATTTAATTTATTTTAAAATTAATATATCATTAACTCTTTATTTGTTTATATTCCCTTCTATGAACTAATTTATTTGTCATAAAATAAATACAATATGGTGAAATTTTTAAAAAGAACTATAAGAGACACATTCTCTCAGACACGTAATAAATTCCATCCATTCAATTTAATGATGATATCTATGATGATGTTTTTAGAATTATAAACTAAATTTGCTGAAAACAAAAAAAAGAATGTTTTATCAAAAATTATTCTTAATAAGAGTTAAATTGCTGAAAAAAGGTTGTGTGGAATAATAAATAATAAAAAATTTGTTATGGTGAATAGTGGTGGAATTTGAATGAAATGCATAAATATTTATAAATTTAATGAAGGTCATTTATCAATAGAAATCGATAAATAAATAGAATGATTGTGACCTAAAAAATAATAAATGTATGATTATATAATAAGAAAATAGTTCAATATTAATTCATTTATTATGATAACATTTTATTTCAATATCTATTTCATAGAGTAGTGTACTTAATTTATGATATAAACATAGAAAGTATGAATACTTACAAATATGATATATTTCTACATCACATGTACAGTTTTATCTTCTAGTTGTTCTACAATTATTTTCAATTTATTTTTTTAACAATAATAAATTAATATCAAAGATTAATTTTTTATAATATAAGATCTAAAATAAACAATTATTTGATTATAAGATCCATAAAATATGGTCACTTCTATTCTTCTGTTTAAATTTTTTTCCTATAAAATATTCCATTAAGAAGATATACAATATAATACATTAATGTCTAAACCTCACGTGTTACTCCATTGGAAAAAATTTATATTTTCCTATTATATATTTTAACTAAAAATAGTAACATATATACGAGGCCATCATATAGGCTAGCGTTTGGTGCTAAAATCTAATCAACCTACTCTTGTGGGTCCAAGCACCTTGGAATTCCAAGATGATATGGGTTGACACTCGACATGTGCATTATGATTTTTATAAAATCATATTAAAGTAATTACTATACTGTTATAAATTTTAATATCCTTGAATTATATAAACGTCAAATATTATAAAACATCAATGGATGTAATACCTCAAAAAAGATCTTTGTTATTGTTATCTCAATATTGAGAACATATTTTGTGTTATCCTCCACAAATCATGTGATTTAAATGAATATTAACTTTCCTCATAATCAATATTCATTATAACATTCCTCCCAAAAATTTTAAATCCTTTACGAAATACTACTATAATACATTCCTTGTACATTTAATAATTATTATAATAAGAATATAATTGAGTAAAATAATAAAATAACATAATTCATTAATATAATCACATTAACATTAATCATTCCACATATTCTATTGTAATATAATGCCATTGAACCTGATACCTTATATTATTTTGATTAATATTCCCCTTATTCTAGGGGAATTCAAATTCATTGTTCCCCATCTAATTATATTGTAAGAATTAGACATTGTTAGATACATTATTTCCCAAGATGTCATGATCATGGTGGCCTCTTTCATGACATGTGATGAGAAATAATTTTACATTTTTATGATTGTTTGAATGTGATTCCTTCCACAAGTATAACATTTTTGGAAATCATTATTCCATTTTTCCCATTAAACATATTTTTATTGTCCATACACTTATTCAATTACATCCCATATACGTTATTTTATGTGGGAACTTTTTTCAGTCATTATAACACATGAAATTATATCCTCTTATTATGAAAATGTTTGGGAGGCTAATTTTTTAAAAGTTTTTTATTAATCTCATTAATGAAATGGATAATATTACTCTTTTTATTAAATTCATATCTAAATAATGACCATCCATTCATCTAAAAATGGATTCATCTATAACCATATTTTCCTCTTATATCATTCTTAAACAGAAAATAAATATTTCCATAGAAACTCTTTTCTCTTGAGGAAAATATATTTCAAATAATGTACCCTAATATCGGTCCAGTCCTTGTATTTTTTATTTCAATCCCATCCTTAGTGTTTTTAACTACTGACTCCCATTGATCTCAATATATTTAATGATGGTAGACATCCTTGGAAACACTATCCATTTACTACTTAGTAGAGATATAAATATGAACTCTATGGAAGTATTACATTTATCAACTAAAAATAGATATGTATTCCCATTTGGTGATGGATTTTGCAGATACATGAAGTGTTCAAACAACATTACAGAACATGGACGATCAGTAGGGTACTCCATTCATTAAATTATAGTACTCTTAACCGTTTATATCAACACCAATATGGTTAAAGTTCATTAGTTCAATATCCATCTCTATGACCGGAATAATAATCGTTAATATGGGGAATCCCTAAAATTGGTATCTATATTGATACAATTTTCATTATTTCCTTTATTATCCATGTATAAAAAAATTTATTCAAAATATTAGATCATAACATTATGAAACATAATTAACAATCCCAACATTAGTTAAACATATAACATAAGTTGAAAAACATTTACATTGAAAACCTCATATGAATAAACATTTTATATTTTGGAGTATATTTATTTTTAAGTAATTTATAATTTATTTTGTAAAGACCCATAAAAATCAAGGGAAATTTTTTCTTAATTTTCATTGGAATTTTACAAGAACGCGGTTTCTGACGACACCTGATTCCGAGGCCCGGTGAGCCCGTAATCAATTTCTGATGTTTGGCTCGGGTGCGTTCAGTGAACGAATGAGCGGGTTTTTTCTAACTTTTGAACCGGTGCCCGGAATCGAATTCTGAGGGTACCGATGAACTCGCAGCGCCGGTAATTGCTTAGGATCTCTTGTTCCGGAGTTGCGTTTATACGAGTGTTGATAAGAAAAATTGTTGATGTTTATTATATAATGACACTACAATTTTAATTAATTTTACTCTATTTGTAAACTCTTGATGGATGTTGGGTAACCACCCAACCTCCCTTGGGAGGATATGAGGGTTGTGGGGCCCACACGAACCCCACCCCTTCATATCCTCTAATCCCCCCACAACTCCCACTTTAATGTTGACAACTTGTTTAATTAATGAGGTGAGTAACTGTTGTTTATTTGAATTTCAATCTTTTGAAATTCTTGCCAACACTTTTCATTTAATTAATTAAACCAACTTAATTAATTATTTTGAGTGTTTGATTTCTTTTGAAATCATTTTGCCAACATTAAAATGAGAGATTCTATTCTTCTCTTTGGGTTGGCATAAACTTTGTGGGGAGAACTAAGGAGAGGAGACGAACTTTTGGATGGCCTTCAACCTCTCAAAGAAGAACGTTCCACGTCTCCGAAGAACGTGAAGCAACACCTTCTACCTTCTTCAACCGGAGCAAGGAAGGGAATCACCTCCACCCACAAAGTATTCTGAGAGTGTCGACTCGACTCGACTTGACTTCACCGAGCGCTTCTTCCACCAACGTCAACAGAATCGACGGTCGATTCCCCCGACACCCGACATCCGCGATGCTTGTCTTCTGCGGCTTGTTGACGTGCTCCGCACTTGAAACCGAGGTAGGGGAATTTATATTGGAATTCTCTTATCTATTGAGAATAGAACGACGAGCGCAGACCAACCAATTCTAGGTTGATCCGCGGATCGTTCATTCATGCGGATTGATGTTGAAGTTTATTATTTAATTATTTTGTTCGTAAATTCTACCTTGTCATCCTTCGTGATTTTACAATCAGTTGTTATCGATTAACGAGAGGGAGCCGGACCGCACAAACACGGCCGACCCTCCTCCTTATTTAATAATTGTTTTCTTTGTGGTTGGTACGAAGGAGCGTGGTGCCGTCGCACCACGCGGTTCATGCGGAACTTACGCGCGGCTCCGTCGCGCCGCGCCGTGGAAAGAGATTCAAGAACGCGATGCCGTCGCGTCGCGTCGAAGAAAGCCGAAGACATCGCGGCCAGAGCGGGGTCGTGGCGGAAGGGCGCGACGCCATTGCGCCGTGCCGAATGACAAGGTCCGCGGCCAGTTGCAGGCCGCGGCGGAGCAAGATGACCGGTGGCCGACACCTGGCCACCGGTGTCGGGGAAGGAAGGACCGGCCGTCGCCGGTCCTTGGTGGCGGAATCGGCCGACCAGTGCGGGCCGCCGGGCAGTGGAGACCGGGGGAAATAATTCCCCCGACCGGGTCTTCAAGCGGCCCCAATTATGGGGCCGCGGTTTCACAAAAAGGGCGGGGGGGGGGGGGGGGTGGGCGCCCCCCATTCTGAATCAGCTCGGCCGAAGGCCAAGCTGGCAGCGCGCCCAGCGCGATGCCTTTCGCCGAACCGGCGCGCCTGGCCGGTCCGCCAGGCTAGGCCGCGCCGGGCCGCGCCGGGCCGCGCTGCGCCGGGCCAGGCTGGGCCGCGCAGGGCCGGGCCGCGCCGTGCCGGGACCAGTCGACCCTGTCCTGGGCGGGCGACCCAGTTCGGGCCAACCGGGGGGTCTCGGGTCGGGACAGCCCGGGCCCGAAACCCCCGTTACCGAGTTGGTTGGATTCAAATGCCCAAAACTCTGGCTACGAACCTCTAAACAATGCGCTGTCAGCGGCGATGCGATCCTTGGATCGAGATGGTCGTTTCGGTATATCGCACTCAAGGTTTCAGAATACTTTGAGTTCGGATAGGTTGGTTCGTACACGAAACCAACCGGGGAGCGGAAACGATCATATCTTGAGCTACGGACGTCTGAATGACGTGCCGTCAGCTTTGTTGAGTTTATCTTGGTCAGACGGATCTTTTGGAATACTTTTCCCGAGGTTTGGACGCAGGTGGAGTACGGTTGGGCTGGTTTTGCTTTAAAAACCAATCGGGCCCCCGGAACGAGAAAGAAAATAACTTCCAGACCGGGCGTCTGATTGACGCGCCGTCTATTGCGTTGCGTTCCTGTTGATGATACGGAACCTTTAGCATCCTCCACCAGAGTTTTGGATGCAGATGGATAGTGGTCGGGTTGGATCGCACCGAAATCCAACTGGGCCCCTGGAACGGAAAAGCTGATACCTTTCTCACAGAAAGTCCGTTTGACGAACCGTCAACGGCGTTGGTGATCTTGTTGAGAAACGGTCCCTATGAGTATACCCTATGAGAGTTCGGGGTACAGTTGAGATACGGCCAGGTTTGGTTCACTCACGAAACCAACCGGGCCCCTGGGACGAAAAGGCTAATAACTCACAGACCAGGTGTCTGATTGACGCACCGTCTGTTGCGTTGAGACCCCTATGATGAGGCGGTCCTTTGAGATACTTCTTAGTGGGACTTTGAGATACTTGGAGTATCGACTTGTAACTTGTGGGCGGACCCTCCCAGAGACGATCGTACGGAGTACGGAGACCGTGTAGCCGGCAGAGACCTGACGACTGCTTGTCCGATTCGATTCAGAGTGACTTACATAGCCCAGTGGGGAGCACTACTTTGTGAGGTGGCATACCCATAGCGGAGGAGCACTACTATGTGAGGTGGCAGCCCCGCGGTACTCGACAGGAGGAGTACCTCCGTAGGCTATGAGGGGGGAGCACTACTATGTTGGGTGGAAGACCCCGGCGGGAAGCACAACTGTGTGAGGTGGAAGGCCCGCAGTACTTGAAAGGAGGAGTACCTCCGCAGTCTTAGGTTAGTGAGCAGTACCTCGGAGTCGTGACAGGACCACTGTACACTCCAGAGACGGAGATCTTCAGCAGTTACGGTTTCGTTAATGAAAATCCTGGTTTGAGCTGAGACTTTTGACCTTTGTGTTTCCTCATGATTGAGATGGGTCACTTGATAACTTAGGTATATGTATGGGCATATACCTGGGAAGTGGATATCCGTTGATTTCACAATCCTTGTGTTTCCTCATGATTGAGATGGGTTACTTGATAACTTAGGTATATGTATGGGAATATATCTAAGTAGAGGTTATCTGTTGAGATCTTCTTGTGGTTATCCTTGTTGGTTTTAGTGAGACCTTGAGGGTCTCAGGGTCCCTAATGAGTATCGTTATACTCACCCCTGCACGGGCTATGCCCGCACTACGTTGTGTTGGTTGTAGATGACGGACATCGTTGATCGTGGTTGAGGCTTGCAGAACAGGACGGTACCTGGAGGTGGACCACTGGGCGAGACGTGCTCGGAGCGGACGTCGGGACCGGAGGAGCAGTGGAGCTATCTGTACCCACCCTTCAGGTGGGATTTCCAGTGGACAGCTCGGTGTAGCGGCTTTTACTTTACAGTTTATGTTTTCCCTTTCTAATTGTACATTACTTTCAGTTTGGGTTTGTATATTGGCCCATTTACTTTTCTTCTCGCTTACTCTGTGGTGCTTGTTTACTTTACCAAGGCAATGCCTTCCCTTTTTATCGGGATTTACGCCTTGGTGCTAGTCACCAGCCCCTGGCCTATGGAAGGCGTTCTTGGGGTAGTCACGGCACGGGCCCCGAGGATGGGTCATGACAAATTGGTATCAAAGGAGTTCGGTTCTACCGCAGAACTTATAACTCTGATGTTTCTTTCTGTGAAGCAATAGTGTTAAGAGTACCGAGTGTGGTTTTCAGTTCAGGGAGTCCAGTGTTGGTGCGGGCGGCCGACGTATCCATACACCAGGACCCTGACAACTGAATTCCGATTTTGTGCATGAAAACACTGATTGCGTGTGTGTTTTCCAGAATTTTTATTTAAATGTCAGCTCAAACCAGGTCAGCTCACCAGGTATAATCTTTTGACCATGTCACGTTGTTTCTTTCAGGATGCCTCCCCGTGGACGACCAGCTAGAGGCCCGAGAGTGGTACGTACTGACAGCCCGCCGAGCGACGTGGCCTCAGTAAAGGGCCCTATCCCCGTTGAGGCACCAGCGGAGGCACCAGCGGTACTACTACCCGTTGGGCCACCGATGCCACCAGCCCCAGCAGTAGAGGATGCACGTCTCTTGAGCGCACTGCATGAGTTCCAGCGCCAGAGGCCACCCATGTTCCAGGGAGGGATGGACCCTCATGTAGCTGAGGATTGGCTGGAGGCTGTGGTGAGAGTCTTCAGGCTAGTGGGGACGCTGACAGATTTCACGGTGATCCTTGCTGCTAGACTTTTTCAGGCAGCAGCAGGCAGATGGTGGAGTCTGATGCTCCAAATGCATGACGAGGTGACACTTCTATGGGAAGACTTCGAGAGCCTATTCTGGGCAGTGTTTTTACCAGCCACCCTTCGAGCGGTGAGTATACAGGAGCTACTTCAGCTACGGCAGGGCAGCATGTCAGTGGCACAGTACTCAACGAGATTCACAGACCTCTCGCGCTACTCCACAGATATGGTACGGGACCCATTCTTCAGGGCCCGAACCTTCGAGCAGGGGCTCAGGCGCGAGATCAGAGCTTCGGTTGTCTCACACAACATTCCAACGCAGACAAGACTGTTGGAGCGATCCCTCTTAGTGGAGAGTTTCCTTGCTGCGCAGTCTCCAGTAGCAGGACCCACCACTAGCCGGCATGCGGCAGAGTCTTCTGTAGCGGGTAGTAGACAGATGACGCAGGGGTCCAAGAGGACCAGACCTACAGGTGGTCGACCGCGTGACTCAGGGTCGGTAGTGCGGGGCACCAAGGGAAGTGATAGAGCCAGACCTGCCATGAGGTGTTACTCCTGCGACGGAATTGGTCACATAGCACGTGACTGTCCGACCTACCATGCAGATGACCAGCAGTTAAATGAAGACCCTCTGAGGCAGAGGTAGAGGTTCGATTAGGGCGGCCATGACAGAGGAGCTGGCCGGGCAGCTGGAGGTGGACGACGCTTCGAGGTGTTGCCACCACCACCACCAGGAGGACCGCCCCGACCGCAGTGAGTTGGTGGACATGCGAGAACTCAGCTTCAGGAAGCTGAGGCCTTCGATCATGGAGCTCTTGGAGCAGATGGACAAGAGAAAAACAAGAAGATACATCCTTTTTACTTCTAGTTTCTTGTTTCTATTGTGTAGCATCTTTGTATTATGAGCTGCAATAATAAAAGATGCTTACCTTTGTGATGTTTTCAGTCCTGTCCTCTTTTGTGTTGTTACTAAGAGGTTCCAGTTAAGACTGTTGACTTGACCCTCACTTTCGAGTTTTCTACTGAAGGAGACCTAGTGACCACACACTGAGGCCGACAGTGTGACTCGACCCTTGGAGGCGAGAGTGATAGTTGGATCTCGTGGTAGTTACATCGAGGCCTTACGACGTCATCCATGGCATGAATGCATCATTCAGTTGGGATTGACTGTATTAGGCAACGAATGTGGTTCATCCAGGGGATGAGACCGGATTTCTCTTTTTTGGCAAAGAAGAAATCATAGCAGCTCTTGTGAGACTAGAGAAGGTCCAGGTCATCCAAGAGAGGATGAGGACGGCAAAGGGCTGACAGAAGCCTTATGCTGACAGGACTTGGAGGCCTCTAGAGTTCAAGGATAACCAAAACGTCCTTATACGAGTCTCACCTCGATGAGGTTTACAGAGATGTGGCCAGGGAGGCAAGTTATCTCCGAGGTTCAACGGACCTTTCTAAGTCCTCAGCTGGGTAGGCGAGGTGGTTTACCGCTTGGCCCATCCACTTCAGTTGTACTAGGTGCACGAAGTTTTCCACGTATCTCAACTGAGGAGGTACGTGCTCGACCCTCATCATATCATCGACCATGAAGAGCTGGATGACGACGATGGGGTGCCTTTCACAGAGGGTCCAGTGGGGATTGAGGATCGACACGAGTGGATCCTACGAGGACGATGGATTCCTCGGGTGGTCTTTCTTTGGCAATACAGGAACCTCCAGGTAAGCACATGGGAGCGGAAGGCTCAGATGCATGCTCAGTACCGCCTTTGTTTCCCTATGTTTGTGGTGAAGCTTTACGAGGACGTAAAGCCCTGTGATGGGAGTAATGTAAAGACCCGTAAAATTCAAGGGAATGTTTTTCTTAATTTTCATGGAAATTTTACAAGAACACAGTTTCTAACGGCACCTGATTCCGAGGCCTGGTGTGCCCGTAATCAATTTCCAATGTTTGGTTCAGGTACGTTCAGTGAAAAAACGAGCGGATTTTTTCTATCTTTTGAACCAGTGCCCGAAATCGAATTCTGAGGGCACCGATGAACTCGCAGTGCCGGAAATTTCTTAGGAACTCCTGTTCCGGAGTTGCGTTTACATGAGTGTTGATAATAAAAATTGTGGAATTTTATTATATAATGACACTACAATTGTAATTAATTTTACTCTAAGTGTAAACTCTTGATGGAAGTTGGGTAACCACCCAACCTCCCTTGGGAGGTTATGAGGGTGGTGGGGCCCACATGAAACCCACCCCTTCATATCCTCTAAACCACCAACAACTGCCACTTTAATGTTGACAACTTGTTTAATTAATGAGGTGAGTAAGTGTTGTTTATTTGAATTTCAATCTTTTGAAATTCTTGCCAACACTTTGCATTTAATTAATTAAACCAACTTAATTAATTATTTTGAGTGTTTGAATTCTTTTGAAATCATTTTTCCAACATTAAAATGAGAGATTCTATTCTTCTCTTTGGGTTGGCATAGACTTTTTGGGGAGAACTAAGGAGAGGAGAAGAACTTTTGGAAGACCTTCAACCTCTCGAAGAAGAATGTTCCACGTCTCCGAAGAACGTGAAGCAACACCTTCTACCTTCTTCAACCGGAGCAAGGAAGGGAATCACCGACACCCACAAAGTATTCTGAGAGTGTTGACTCGACTCGACTTGACTTCACTGAGCGCTTCTTCCACCAACGTCAACAGAATCGACGTTCGATTCCCGCGACACCCGACCTCCGCGACGCTTGTCTTCCGCGGCTTGTTGACGTGCTCCGCACTTGAAACCGAGGTAGGGGAATTTATTTTGGAATTCTCTTATCTTTTGAGAATAGAACGACGAGCACAGACAAACCAATTCCAGGTTGATCTGCGGATCGTTCATTCATGCAGATTGATGTTGAAGTTTATTATTTAATTATTTCGTTCGTAAATTATACCTAGTCATCCTTCGTGATTTTACAATCAGTTGTTATCGATTAACGAGAGGGGGTCAGACCGCACAAACACGGCCGACCCTCCTCCTTATTTCATAATTGTTTTCTTTGTGGTTGGTACGAAGGAGCGTGGTGCCGTCACACCATGCGGTTCTTGCGGAACATACGCGCGGCGCCGTCGCGCCTCGCCGTGGAAACAGACTCAAGAATGCGATGCTGTCGCGTCGCGTCGAAGAAAGTCGAAGACACCATGGCCGGAGCGGGGCCGCGGGGGAAGGGTGCAAAGCCGTCGCGCCGCGCCGAATGACAAGGGCCGTAGCCGGTTCCGGGCCGCGGCGGAGCATGATGACCGGTGGCCGGCATCGGGCCGTCGGTGTCGGCGATGGAAGGACCGGCCGTCGCCGGTCCTTGCTGGTGGAATCGGCCGGCCAGTGCGGGCCAGCCGGGCAGTGGTGATCAGGGGAAATAATTCCCCCGGCCGGGTCTTCAAGAGGCCCCAATTAAGGGGCCGCGGTTTCCCAAAAGGGGGGGGGGGGGCAGGCGCCCGCGATTCTCAATCAGCTCGGCCGAAGGCCGAGCTGGCATCGCGCCCAGCGCTCTGCCTTGCGCCGAACCGGCCCGCCTGGCCGGTCCGCCAGGCCAGGCCGGGCCGCGCCGCCCCGGGCCGGGCTGGGCCGCGTCGGGCCATGTCGCGCTGTTCCGGGCCGGGTCGACCCTGTCCAGGGCAGGTCGACCCGGTTCGGGCCAACCGGGGGGTCTCGGGCCGGGACGACCTGGGCCCGAAACCACCGTTACCGAGCGGTTTGGATTAAAATGCCCATAACTCAGGCTACGGACCTCCAAACGATGCGCCGTCCGGGGAGATGCGATTCTTGGATCGAAGCGGTCGTTTCAGTATATCGCACTAAAGGTTTTGGAATACTTCGAGTTCGGACAGGTTGGTTCGTACACGAAACCAACCGGGCCCTCGGAGCGGAAACACTCATATCATGAGTTATAGACGTCCGAATGATGTGTTGTCAGCTTTTTTGAGTTTCTCTTGGTGAGACGGATCATTTGGCATACTCCGCCCGAGGTTTGGATGCAGGTGGAGTACTGTCGGGCTGGTTTTGCCTTAAAAACCAACCGGGCCCCCGGAACGAGAAAGCCAATAACATCCAGACCGGGCGTCCGATTGACGCGCCGTCTTTTGTGTTGTGTTCCTGTTGACGATATGGATCTTTTGGCATCCTACAACCGAGTTTTGGATGCAGATGGATAGTGGCCGGGTTGGATCACACCAAAATCCAACCCGGCCCCTGGAACGGAAAAGCTGATACCTTTCTCACAGAACGTCCGTTTGAAGAACCGTCAACGGCGTTGGTGATCTCGTTGAGAAACGGTACCTATGGGTATACCCTATGAGAGTTCGGGGTACAGTTGATATACGGCCGGGTTTGGTTCGCTCACGAAACTAACCGGGCCCCTGGGACGAAAAGGCTAATAATTCACAGACCAGACGTCCGATTTTTGCGTCGTCTGTTGCGTTGAGACCCCTATGACAAGGCGGTCCTTTCAGATACTTCTTCATTGAAATTTTAGATACTTGGAGTATCGACTTGTAGCTTGTGGAGCGGACCCTCCTAGAGATGAGCGTACGGAGTACGGAGACTGTGTAGCCGGCAGAGACCTGAAGACTGCTTGTCCGATTCGATTCAGAGTGACTTACGTAGCCCAGTGGGGAGCAATACTTTGTGAGGTGGAAGACCCATAGCGGAGGAGCACTACTATGTGAGGTGGCAGACCCGCGGTAATCGACAGGATGAGTACCTCTGTAGGCTATGAGGGGGGAGCACTACTGTGTTGGGTGGCAGACCCTGGCGGGAAGCACTACTGTGTGAGGTGGCATGCCCACGGTACTCGACAGGAGGAGTACCTCAGCAGTCTTAGGTTAGTGAGCAGTACCTCAGAGTCGTGACAGGACCACTGTACACTCCAGAGACGGAGCTCTTCAGCAGTTACTGTTTTGTTAATGAAAATCCTGGTTTGAGATGATACTTTTGACCTTTGTGTTTCCTCATGATTGAGATGGGTCACTTGATAACTTAGGTATATGTATGGGCATATACCTGGGTAGTGGTTATCCGTTGATTTCACAATCCTTGTTTTTCCTCATTATTGATATGGGTTATTTGATAACATAGGTATATGTATGGGCATATATCTATGTAGAGGTTATCTGTTGAGATCTTCTTGTGGTTATCCTTGTTGGTTTAGTGAGACCTTGAGGGTCTCGGGGTCCCTACTGAGTATCGTTATACTCACCCCTGCATGGGCTATGCCCAAACTACGTTGTGTTGGTTGCAGATGATGGACAACGTTGATCGTGGTTGAGGCTTGCAGAGAAGGACGATACCTGGAGGTGGACCACTGGGCGGGACATGCTCGGAGCGGACGGCGGGACCCGAGAAGCAGTTGAGCTATCTGTACCCACCCTCCAGGTGGGATTTCCAGTGGACAGCTCGGTGTAGTGGATTTTACTTTACAGTTGTTGTTTTCACTTTCGAGTTGTACTTTACTTTCAGTTTGGGTTTGTATACTGGCCCATTTACTTTTCCACTTGCTTACTCTGTGGTGCTTGTTTACTTTACAAAGGCAATGCCTTCCCTTTTTACCAGGATTTACGCCTTGGTGCAAGTCGCCAGCCCCTGGCCTATGGAAGGCGGGCTTGGGGTAGTCACGGCACGGGCCCAGAGGACAGGTCGTGACATATTTAATGAACTGTCAATTTATCATAGTCCTTTATCCAAAGTGATTCATTACAAGTGTAAAATAATTATTTCAATCATGCACAAGGTGAAAATAAGGTCATTCCCAACGTACCCTTTTGAGTTACTACACCTTGGTACATCTCTTCCAAAACCTAGTCTGTATGTAGTTTCTATAAAAGTGTGTATATACTATGAAATACTGCATAATCTCATCCATACAAAGACATTATGACAGTCATCTTTACATATTCTCCATCTCTATATTATTATTTTCTTTTCTAAATAATGATTTTATAAAACTAGTTACTTAGGATTCTACTAAATTTCTACAGATACAAATTGCTGCAACCACAAACCCAGTATTCAGTAGCTAGTGTATAATTTATGACATTGGCATAAGATGTAAGGAAAAACATCCTAATTAACAGAAAACATTATTAGTCTTATTAATCAATATACAAACATTATATTTTTATTAAAAATGAAAAAATAAAATACACAATGTTTTTTCATTGTCCATACCATAATTACACATAGTGGATCCATTCATATTAATCCCTTGATATTTCCTGATAACATAGAAAAAATATTATAAAATAAGGGGTGAAAACATATTCTATGTAATGGTATGCATATAGAAAAATATATTAAAAAATAAGGCATAATAAATATTCCATGGTAAATAACAAAAACACATGCCCTTTAATCACTAACATAAGAATAATACGTCATGAAAAAATGAGGTCCAAATATTTTATATAAATAACCACATGATCTTAAAAACATTACCACTGATATAATAAATAGTTCAATAATCACATGGAATATAAATAAATTAATTAATAGAAAAAAACTGCATAAATATAGATATATATCACAAACCTTTGAGGCCATATTCTAAGACATCCACAAAACCTATATGGCCTCATCCAGAACCGAATATAGTTTGTTTCATGTGACCTTCTGATGCATCAATGGGATATGTAGGGCCCCACCAATCCCTTAATATTTGAAATTGACTCTGCATATGAAATGGGTGAATCATAATCATTATAAACAATCATATGAAAAAACTAACATACAAAATATTGATACATAAAAAAATAAATAAACAAAAGCGTAAATCATAAAAAAAATGATCATAAAAATTCCCTAATCAATCATATGAAATGGTTGATGGAAATAGAAATTTACTTCCCTAATCAAAATGATCATAAAAATTCCATAGAAATTATAATTATTTTTTGAAAAAAATATATCCTCAATGGATCATAAGTAAAAAAAGGATTGATGTTGTAGATTAATATAAATATAGTGAAAGGATCCTTATAATCATTTTATTGAAAGATAACCTTTTCAAAATGGAAATAACATTTTTAAATAGAAATTAACAAAACATTATGAAATTAATTTTTATTTAACAGAACCCATTTAAAACATGTATAATATTTACTAAAAATTTTATTGGTCAAGATGGTGGAAATTTATATTCATACCATACATGTTAATACAATTATTATGTTCACAAATATTGTAAAAGGAAACTAGGAATTGTTATGAAAATTGAATGAATATTCCATTATTATTATTTTTTGTAAAAAGATTGTTAAATTTTTTTAAAAAATATTTTTTATGTGTTAAAAAATATTTTCAAAAACAATTATTAGAAAACATAGATTTTTATGAAAAAGTATTTCTATCTAATGATTTTAGAAATGTCGGATTTTTGTAAAAACATTTTTTCATGGGTTTTAAGTTAAAAAAGTGTGAAATTAGTAATATTAAGAGAAATATTTCATCAATAACCTTATTTGATAGAAACATATTGATTATATGTCATAAATATCATATAATTCCCTTATGGTAGAGAGAATCCTAAAAAATATAGATTACTGATGAGATTGTAATGTAAAGCATTACCACATTAGAAACTTATATATTATATTCCACAAAAAAATATTGACATAAAATGAAACAATAAATACCATTAATTTAAATATATTAATTATAAATATATTAATGGTAAATTACATACACTGCATAATGGAAATTAGTGGTGAATTTGACATATGTCTCAGAGAAGTAAAAGTTAGATGGGAAACCCTTACACCCGGACCAGTTTTCTTATTATACCTCCATAACTATTATATATTGGTTTTATGAATTATATTGATTTTTAAATTAACCATACCAGTATTTATAATATAATATATGATCTATATAGAACATTTTACTACACATTTTTAATAATATTTTATTTAATTTATTATTTTGGGGGTTAATTTTCTTTGTTTTCTAATGCATATTTGGTTATAAACATTGTCGTTCTTATGCCTATGATATATATATATGATAAATCTAATTATAATAATTTAACATGTATCATATTTATATATAATAAATATGATTAGAATAATTTTTTATATTTGAACATGGAAAATGAATGGTATTGCTTCATGTAAAAAGTACGTCGTACATATGCATGAGATACGATGTAATTCCTTTAATAAATGAATGGTTAAAAAATTGGGTGACATATAAATTTTATAGAATAAATAAAATAAAATATATATCATATATAATATTTAATTTTTTCTTTATAACATTTCATGGTAATAATATATTAAAAACAAATCACATCACTTCATGAGGCTGTAGTGAACCATAAACACGTGCAATGTTATCACAATTAAATCATAATGAGACATAAAAGGTAAATGGGACATAAAAGATGATAATTATTAATAATATCATAAATATAATATAAATTAATTTAAATCCATCATGATATCTATCATTAATATTTAGTGAAGGAAAATGAACCACAACTGTTCGCGAGGGGGAGTCCGCGGTAAAACAGATCTTTGATTAAATTTATCTTTTGATAGATGTGGAGATAGATAGTATTTATAAAATAAAGATAAGAAAATATAATTATATTTGGAAATATTTTATATGATATATTTATGTTTTAGGAATGAATTTATGGTGGGAAAATATGTAGGAAAATGAAAGTTATTAGTTGAGATAATTACATTATTTCAGAGAAACCTCCTTTGGATCTCCTCATTAGGACCCTAAGGATAGTATTTTGGGTGGACCAATATCTCTATAATATTTATAATGATTTATGGGATATATTTGCGTAGTTTTTGTTTCAAATAATGTGATTTAGAGTTATTAATAAGTTATGGTAGGGGGTTCCCTTTTTATGTGGGTAGAGGGAACCATATTGTAAATAACAGGAAAATTTCCCAAAAAATCCCAAAATGAAAACTATAATCACTTGAAAAAATAATATAAATATCCTTAGTTTCAAATTTATGATATTATACGGAGGAAATATGGCCACCAAAATTTTTTTATATGTTTTTATATAATTTTAACACTTCTCATTCTATTTATCATCAAGGAAAACCCATTTATAAATTAATCATAGTAATGAATTTTATAATTATTTCACTATTCATTTTTTTCAAAAATTAATTTATCCGGATTAAATAATATAAATTATTATGATTATAAATATTGAATCCATTATTATTAAAAAAATTCAAATAATTGAATGAATTCAATTTAAAATTTTACACATAAATACAAGAAAAATATAAATTTTCATAGATATAATTCTTGTAATTAATGAGGGGTTTGATATAAAAATTTCATATGAAAAATAATATAACGGAATAATTTTGGTAGATTTAAATATTATTTAACTAAACATATATTCAAATTAATTTAAAATATATAATTTATTTATTAATAACTTAATCAAAAAAGAATTTATTAGTACAAAACTTATAATTTTTCACTATTCATCAAAACAAATAAACATTATTTAAAATTCAAAAAATGAACCTATATTAATTTTAATACTATGATTTTGAAAATGAAATAATTTATTAAAATATATTTTCTAAAATTATAAAAAATTATTTATAAATAATGTATGAAATGCAGGACTAAACTGCCTTTCAGAAAAAAACTTCTTAATAACTTTATTTAACATTAAAATTATTCTTATTTTATTTCTAATCAATAGATAACCATTGAATTTATTTTGTATGCATGTTAACCAAATAATTATCATAATGTATGGAGTGTTGTAAAAAAACAAAAATTTAAGGGCTAGGTTAAAATTGGTATATTTAAGTAAAAATGTTTTAATAAAGTATCAATTGACACATCATGCGCTATATTACCCTACATATGAATTTGAACATGAATATGTATTGTATTTTCTAAAAAAATATTATTTATATATATATTTTTGTGTTAAAAAAATATTTATAAAAAATGTTTAGTAAACATTAACATAAAAATATTTTAACAAGTGATAGAGGAGAAATTTTGAATAGATTGGGGATTGTGATTACATGATGCATTATCATCCATGAAAAGAATATAATGTCACTAATTATTTACGTCAAAATTATAATTTATATTTAATTATCCCAACATATAAACATGATACGTTTCGAATATGTGTTTTCAATGTTGGTCATTAAAGTGTCCACACATTAACTATGGTTATCTGGATTCAGGTTTAAGTCCAGTCATCATTTTTAGAAGGAAATAAGAAAGAAAAAATGAACATTATGTGTTTTTTGAAAGATTAGAATCATAAAATATGTGATGGATTATAGAGTTTATGACTTTATATATAATTTATTATGTGATTTGGAATGATTTTTTTTGTGTTTCACATGATTCATATTTTAAGGGGGATTATTCTATTAAGATAAAAAAATTTATTATCTGTTCTTCCCATAATAACTAAGATGTTTAAATATCTTCATTAAAATTTTTAGTGGGATGTATTGGAAATAGGTATTATGGAAATTAAAATGAAATATTTGTCTTCACAATAGGTTATTGATAATTACAAATTTCCTAAGGGATAAATAATACTTTTATAGTGCTATGGTGGAAATGAAAAAATATATCAATGTTATATATAGAGGGATTTGAAAAATTATCTTGAGGTAATAATTAAATTTTGGTTAATATTGATCAAAATATTAAATCAAAACATTTTATTCCTATTTATGTTATTGTGTAATTTGATAAAATTTCCGAACAATATATTAATTTGATAGTCATGTAATATAATGTTCACTCTCAATTTTTTATAACCATGATCCATGGTATACATCATAATTTTAAAAGGAAAATAGATTTAAATAGATTTAGAATATAATTTTTTCATATATTTTCATCCTCAATTTGATGGAACTTTAGAGAGAATTATAAAAAAATTTGGAATAAATGATTCGAATTAGTTAAATTAATTTCTAGGGAATTTGGGATCAATATCATTCATTGGATTAATTTTCATATAGTAATTATTTTAATGAAAATATTTATATGGAACCATTTTATGCCTTATATGTAAAGAAGTGTTGTATTACATCTTATTAAGACAATGATGGTGAATATAGAAATATCAGGATAATAAATTTTAGTGGAAATGTTTGATTTGGTGATGATGATTCAAAAACTTATTGGGATACCTCATAATAAGTTAAAATGTTATGTAGGTATGTAATTTAATTTTATTTAATTCAATGTATGAAAATATGTATTATTTAATGAATCTATAAGGATAAGTGTATTAAATTATTATGTAATGGGAATGATAACTTCAAATATCATTAAACCATATGAAATACTATAATATTTTTATTAGTTTCCTAAACAGTTTCATTGATTCTGAATTTATCCTAGGTTTTTGAGGGGTTTTTCATTTCATTATTATAAAAATATGTACCAGATTAATATCATATTTTTATCCCTAAAGTTGTATAGTTGGAAGAAAATATTTCAGATATGGAACAACTAGTTAAGATTCTAAACAATAGAGATTGGGATTTGTGGAATAAAGTGATTCAATATGTTACAATTTTTTTTGAAAACCCATTTGATTGATGAAGAAACACAGGAATTTAAAAATGATATGATTTAATAATGTCCCAACATGATTAAATACTGAATAAAAATATAAGGAAATAATTTCCAATAGTGATATAATATAAAAAACCATGTAATATTTATATTATGTCAATTTTATTCGTTATTAATATTCATGAATTAAATTTTTTAGACTTACATTTATTATCTGAATATTTTGTAAATTTTTAATTATAAATGCAATGGTTTTATTTGGATTAAATATGAATATAGTTTATGTGGTTTTATTTAAATTCATGACTTATAATTATTAAGATTTCAAAATTTCAAAATTTAACTTCATTTTTTATGTTATTTATTCAAAATTATATTCCACTTTTTATTGGAAATTTTCAGAAAATGTTTATTTTTTGGTGAATAGTATAAAATATTGGATTTTATAGAAAATTGTCTTCTCTTTTCATGTATTTTCATTGTCTCAATTTAATTTTTATTGGTTTGAAAATTTAATTATTTAGTTATTATTAAAATTAACATTATAAATATAATTTATATCATCATTATACCTTAATTTTTTATAAAAACAATTTTATACTCTAAAGTTCTTTTATTGGGAAATAATATTCCTTTACAGGATTCTAGTTTATTCTAAAAAATAATTTCATGAACATATATAAAATGATAATGATAAAATGGAATAACTGTTTTTATTTAGTGTATCAACCATTTTTATTGAGTCCAGTTTAATTTGTTGTAATTATAAATAGTAACTTTGGTAAAAAGTACATTACCCTGAAAACTATTAAAATATGTTAAAAGGGATAATAAAATTGCATCCTGAAATTATACAAAAAGATTTATAAATAATAAATTCTTGAAATTTATAGACCTTAAATAACATCTTCTCCCAGTTTGAGTCATTTAGGGAATTTTTTCTAGAATTAGGATTTAATATATTTATAAATTTCAAAACATCCTTGTATATCTTCCACCACACATATAAAAAGGAATCCCATGTACACATTTACAAACATGCCAATAGACCCCTATCATAGAAAAACCATTTATAAATAAATTCAATGTATCCATAATCATGTTTTATATGTACCAGATTGATGAAAATACCATCATTGGAATGCATTAGTTATAAACAAAATGAGGTTGTCTCAATAAGTGGTGTTGATATTAATGGAGTGTTTTTATTTTTATCTATTCCATCACCACATTCATATTTATATCAAATATTTTCATATAATAAAATCATAATCTACCATATTATTATATTTTAATCATGGTTATATTGTTAAGCTTTCACAACTACTTCACCATCTAATGAAAAATAATAAAATCACCCTTAGATATGTGAAGACCACTGCCACATGAGAAAATGATTTTCATTCTTCACCGCTATCTTTTATGTATGATCCTAATGGTGGATAAAATTGAAATAATATGATATATATGATAATTTTTTTAATTTTATGGAAATATTATATTACTTTCATTTGCACTCAATGAATATTAATAACATTTGTCATGTATACGTGATAACTACTACCTCAAAATTAGATGTATTATTTTGTTAATTCACGCCAAAATTGACATATATATAGGTGGATTTAAGAAAAACAATTATATTAATGTTATAATTACAATTTTATAATTTTAAATTACTAAAAATATTTTCCCCTTAAAAAATAATTATATTTCGCATGTTTATATATTTCCCATGATCTTCATGATTTTAATGTAATTCTGATTTCATAACCACCATACAGGGTATATAATTAATGTATAAATATTTTAAAAATTTGTTAATTATAATATGATTTATTATATTTGTATGATTTAATCATGAATCAATTGACCATTGTCAACAAATCCAATCCATTTATGACTTATAAGCTGAATGATCTCAAATTACCCGACCTGAATATAATGGATTACATATTTTTTCTTGAAATGGATATAAGTGAAATGAATGAAATAATAAACATTAAAGTCATTTGTATAATAGAAACTAAAAAATATATTTTTCTTATTTAGGAATATAAATAATTTATGTGAAAATTCAGACTAACTGTGGATAACTATTAACATAAATCTAGAGGAATTAATATAAAGCGGAAACCCATTCAAAAAAATTGGAAGCAATTATATAAACTAGATTAATAATATGATTTCATAAAATTTATATTATATATTTTTTTGTGTCATCTGATATCATATTCTTAGAAAACAAATTCTTACACATTTATATATATCATAATTGAAAATGTTTCCTATAAAAAATATATTTTACATTTATATAATTTTGAAAATGTATCTTATGAATTTTATTATGTCTTGAAATTTTGTATATTATAAAATATATTTTTTCATATGATGTCAAAAATATATATCAATTTACAAATCATTCCCATGTTGATTTTAAATCTATTCAAACTTCAGTTAAATATTGTTGTTGAATGTATAAAATGATTAATTGGATGCTAAAATATGGTTCTTATGATATTGTAATAATTATCTATTCATATTATATTTCAATTCTTATTATGGGTTTTTAATAGTTTTTTTCAACTGATGGTTACATTTTTCTTTTGAATCATTTTTAATGATTCAATGGGTGGATCAAAATATTGAAACACCTATGGGAAAAACAACCCAAAGATCAAAAATGGACTTTTAGAAAATTCTATTCAAAATAGAAATTTAAGGCAATATAGATACTCAAAAGATACATTCATATAATAGAAAATTAAAATACCTTCATATGTAAGATATTAACATGTTGAAAGAATTTTTCAATTATTATTTATACACTATTGTGATAATTTTTAATGATATATAATCTGAAACTCCATTCTGCAAAAAAATTATTTTTTTAGATTATTAAATTTTCATTATTTTTGAGTTGTATAACTCTAGATTATTTAATTATCCTCAATCTATTGTTTTATTCATTCACTATCCAATTCATGGTTTTTTTGGTTATTCAACAATTTTTTTATAGGGATTATTATTATTTTGAGCACAAAAGTAATTTTTCTACATTAGGATTGTGCCTTGGTCTTTAGAAATGTATATCTGGAAAATTTTTTCTTTATTGTGTGGAAATCAAGTGTTTTTTAAAATATATTATCCTTTTCCACATTGAGGGTTTGTTTAGAGTGTTCAATTTTTCTAATGGAAAATAGATAAATGAAGAATAAATATAAAATCACACTAATCTGAACTATGGTGGATATATATTTTTACTTATTTTCCATTCCATTGAAATTAATTATTTATAATGATAAATTATATAAACCCCTTTATTCATATTATTTCCTAAAAATTATCATTATTGTAAATATAAATAGTTATCTGTAATTTTTATGTTGATATATTGATTTATGAAAATATTATAAAATTTATATTCACAGATCCTCCTCAATACCTATGTGATATCTCATTACTAGAAAAAATATTTACTATAGTGTTAGTAAAGGTGGTGTATAATAGTACATATCTTATAACCATAGTATAGAAGATTTGTGATTATAAAGTATGATCAGTGTTCACTATGGATAGAATATAGATTTCTATGCCACATTTACATGCAATCATCATAAAAAGTGATGTATTGTCATATGGTTCTACATGGAATGAAATAAATGTGCATATCATGCTACTCATTTCGATATAAATGATATGGGTTAATGGGGAACATGGAAAATTTGTCTGTATCATTGAATTGTTATATATATAGATACATGTTGACACATTTTATTCTATGAGACATCACATGTGAAAGGATCTCAAATGGAGAGGGACCCCTTGTCACAATGTAAGTTATATTTTCAATTCCATTCATATTAAACCACCACATCTTTTTTTGATAATTCACATAGTGCCAACTTGTCTGATTCCCATATTCTCACCATTTTACCTCACAAATTTATCTTCTACCCATAAAATTTTTTTATTTTCGCACTATATATTTTAAATTTATGTTTTTCGAAAGACACAATTGATTATCCACTGCCAAATTTACAAACCTAAATTTCATATATTCTACCCATCGTAGCATCCTACCCATATTATTTCACCGAATAATATGAATGGGAAATAAATATTCATTATTTTGTGACTGGTGTAAATCTTTACCACCTACGAATGAGTTTTATTTGTTATTAACAAATGAACATATATATTTTATGAGGAATGTGATGGTAACACGGTGCACTGTGGTAGATGATCAAAAAGAGAATTAAATTTTCTCATATTCTGAGTGACAAAACCCTCATCTCTAGATATCCATGAACTAGTAGAGGTAAAAGCATCTCATGGGTAATTATATATAAAAAAATTAAATGAACGTTACCACAATTGAATTATTAGTAGGTTCGACTACATATTATGATCAACGATCATTTCTCAATGGATCTGATGTTGAACCCTGCAAAATCATCCACACAAAATTCAACATGTCACTATAAACACCAGTCATAAAATTCAAATTAGAGTCATGGATCACTACGAATCCATCTAAATTGAGACCATCAACATGATCCAATCCCTTCTATCTATTAACCAAAACAACGATTTAATGCACAAGTAAAAAACAACTATCTCTTTGATGTTGTAAGATTGTGAGAGGGCCTCTCAATTTTTGGTGATTGAGTAGTACCATAAATCTGAGATCTTTGCTGCTTATATAGTGGAAGAAAATTAACTCGGAATAGTTCCCAAAATCTATATAAGCAACACCAACTAAATTAGAATTAAATTACATGTTATTAAAAAATAATTTCTTCATAATGGTAATTATTATATTTTTACATGCGGTTAATATATAATAAATATATTATGTTATAAAACAAATTATATATCATGACTAATAATTCTCATAATTTTTAAAGGACATTATTTATTAAAATAATACCCATTCTTATAATATTATATAATGTATTCACTAAATACCATATGAATACATTTTATAAATAATTTCAATTACAATTACTCTATAGATGATTAATAATGAATTTTTTTATTCATTGGTTAAAATTTAATACATGGGCATCTATTGGAAAACGTGGTGGATCACACCAGGTCATATACAATAATTCATTATAATATGGATGAAATTTGAATATTCAATTTTATTTTTCTCTCTAGGACCGTATCTTGATTGTAGTGAATACTAATAAAAGAATAGGACTGGAGTTTAGAAATAATTCAAGGAACCTATGAAGATAATGAATATTCGTTGAAATGACATCCATCATAAAAACACTTTTATTATTATGTAATCAATTTTCCTTCCGATATCTCATAAATTATAATGAAAATTTTATGTCATAATCCCGAGAGGAATTATTATTTGTTGACCTAACTAAAAGGAAATAGATTAATCTACCATGGTCATGGATTTGAAAATGTTACTTCCATCCTGATTAACTTTTCCTAAGATATATCTTCCTTTTGGATGTTAATAATTATATCTTTGTTTTTCAATCCATATCACATTACCAATACACACAAAATTAAATCCAACTCTCTAGGACATCAATTCCATAGTTATATTCATACATCAAAATATGTTATCAGGTGATATAAAATAATAATAGTCTCATGTTTGGTGATAATTAATTGTGTTTTTAGATAGGAACAACCTATAAAAACATAATCATATGGTGTTTATATAGTAATGTCTATCCTCATGATAACATATAATCTAGATCACCATGATAGATATTCCTGAGGAATTAGTCTCAATTATTCTGAGTCCTCAACACCTGAAAGTAAAGTATCATATGTGTGCAGCCAATATAATGTATCTAGATCATAGGTAAAATGCTTAATATTACTATCTCTGTATCTTTATGTTTTAATTATATGATTAGAATATCAATAACCTTTTATTATGTCATTCATTCTTGGGAAATTAACATAAATATAGTTTTCAAGTAATTATCAACACTACTATATTATGATAAAAACATGAATTTATAAATTTGTAAACATGTAAGTTAATAAAAGTACATATACAAGCCTGGTATAGGTTAACCACTTTTGACAATACCACATGTACAATATTGAACTGTTAACATGTCTTAATCTACTATATATTGCCAGAAAATATATCTCTAGCTGAGATATGGTTTTAGTCATGTAGAATTCCACATTAAGAATAATTTTTAGTCATGTCGTTGTGACTTTTACTTGATTATATAAATTCCTTAACAGATAAAACTACTGAAGTATATGATTTATCCTCCTCTATAACCTATACTCTAGGGAAATAACCAATGTTTTTGTATTATCACAATGAACTAGAATGCGGTCATCACTTATTCGTACGACAATGATGATAGTGAAAAAGGTTTATGACCATTTTCATCCTTAGCTTCATTAAAATTCAAGACATACTTGGATAATTCTATATATTCAGGTAACAATGTTTTTTTGAGCATATCTATTTTACTTCACCACCATCCATAAAAAATACTTTACATGACTATGGTTTTAGATCATCATTATCTATGTGGAAAACAAAATCAATGTGTTTTATCAATTCAATTTCATCATTAATAAAAAACACAAGGAATATATAATTTTTTGTGATAAATTACATTAATAATGTTTTGGTATGATCCCAATATAGCTCTCCAAAATGATCATGATATCTTCCCTAATTTCGTAATGAAAATGAAATATCAAACCCTTTTTATTGCAAGAAATACATGATTTATCCCACTACCATTACATAAAGGGTTCTACTCATTCATAAAAACTCCATTTGTGAGTTTGTATACAATTTAATTTATATATTTATACCATGATAAATTAGAAACATCCAAATCTTGGATAATTTTATATTGTACATTTTTTGTTACATTTCAATATATATACTTTGACTTTTCCCTAGTATCTACTTAGATATCTCTCGATAGATCATTATCACAAGAATGTAGGACGCTTCAACTAAATTCATCATGTATTACTATAATTTCAAATATTTATTATATGACTATATGAAATTAACATCATTTTGTGAAACTAATATTGGAAAAAAAATATAATAAATTGCAAATAATGACATTCTAACTAACCATATATAAATCAGACACCTCATTTTTGTTATATACAAAAAAATTCCCTTATTCCCTCATTGAAATAAACAATACATTTTTTTGATGCCTTCATTAACCCATAAATATATTTCAATAGTCATAATATTTAATAAAAATATTTGAAATTATAAACTCTTTTGGGTAGAATAAAATTGACATCATTAATGAACTATCCATTTTCAATAGATGTTGTGAAATCCATATTCCAAATTTCAAATTTGTGGAATTATTTTATTGAATGTAATATTATGATAGATTTTATCATCACTATAGGTGAGAAGGTTTTTTTTAGTAAATTTCATTACATTTCATTCCATCAGTCACTACCACCTTCTCCATATATGTATTGAATTTACCATCAATTTATAGTTTTTTAGTGAAAAAAGTAACACCTAATTTATTTTACATGAGTTGCTGTTTTTACTGAAATCCACATATGATTTTGCCACGAGGAATCCATCTCAGTATGCATATAATTATTCTATATAGTATTTCCCTTACCTTATCTATATTCTTTATAGGTTACAGGTTTATCATTCCCAAGGGTTAATGTGTGACATGAATTAGTTACAAAAAAATCATAAGTATATAGGTTATTATCCTCTTGAGTTATCATATAAATACTTTTATCATGGGAATATCATTATCACCCACAATATCTTTTGGTGATTATTATAAAAAAATATCTTGGTTATCTGTATCATCATATTTATCAAATTTAGTCATTACCCCACAATTTTTTTTGGAATGTCTTCCAATTCTTATAAATTTATTCTATATTACAACAATTACTTTTCTATATGAAGTTTTATATATGAAATATCATTTTCTTCATTAAGATAACCAATAAATATGCACATCATTCATTAATATTATAATTATTTTGAATTTGGTATTGAAAAAACCCTTTTAACTCCATTCATTTATGTGTGGATGAATGATATTCATTGCATAACATAACTCATTCGGAATCCCATATGTTAATTTTGTTGGTACTCGGGTAGGGATATATTCCATTTTCAAGAACATGTATCCCATCACTGATAATTGAAGAGTTTATGGACAAATAACTTATCCAACCATGTCAATTTTATTTTAATTATAGTATTAAATAACACACTTATACTGAGTTGTATATAGAATCATGAGTTGGGATAGATTACCATATACTTTTAAGTAATCAACAAATACTTGGATACAATACACTTCCTCTCAACCTAAGAAGTGTTATTTAATCTTCATAATTATATATTATTCAACATCATGTGGTTATTTCGTGGACATCTGAGAGTGTCAGTCATATACCTCAATATGAATATATTTCTGTACCTACATTAGTCAGTGTTAAATGTAATGATGTATGAAATCCCAATACATTACATTACCAAAAATTGAAAACAAACAACATTACTGAGATTTTGACATTATTAAATGGTGCGCAGATATTTCATTTAGAAGGGTTCTTTGTTCATTATCTCTTTTAAACAAACATGACATGCATCAAAATATATTAACATAGTTGACTCTAAAAACCCCTACTTGATGAAATGTCATTAAATTATTCTCAATAACATGAACAAGAATGAAGTCCCAATAGAATATTCTATAAGATTCATTCACAAATTTTTAATTTATTTTCATTCTATGTTTTTATATTTTAAGTATCTCATTCCAATTTTTGGATACATCTTATACTTAAATATTCTACCCATATAATTGAGAATTTTTTTATCAATAGTTGAAATAAAATCCCATGGTGTCTAGAGATGACAAATATATTATGTTTAAAGTAATTGAAGAAACATGATATAAGAAATAAAATATAATAACCAACCCATCTTAATATGAATGATGATAATATAAAAATTTCATGGATTCTATTATTACACCATTTGAATCTAAAATAACCACCTCACCTTTTTAATTGTTTTTTAATGTACTTTATTAGGCTTATTAATAGAAATGTGAATGAGAAATTCCTTATCCAATACCTGTATTATAAATAAAGATATATTTCATTCAGATAAATAATTAAAATAATTAGAAGTGTCACATTCATTATTATTCCCAACATTTAAATTCATTATCCAGGGGCCTTTCTTTCCACAAAAAAACATAAAATCCTACTACTCATTTACCTCCCTCTTACTATTTAGATTTTTTCAAAATGTTGTATAGGTGTATTTAGATAGTATATAAACATAGACCTATTAGTTATACCCATCCTCCTCCTGTTCACCCAAAGAAATGATGAATATTCCTTCTTCATATATTTACATTCACAAATAACCAAATCCAATAGATCTAGGGGTGGCTTTTTCATGTTATTTATTTTTTAATAAATAATAATAGAAGAAAAAATTATTTTTAATGAGGAAATAATGTGTTCAATTTCTAGTTATTCATTTACTTGGAACACAACTACTTAATCTCTATTAGTGTAACACTTAATAATGAGTATATGAGGCCCTTAATTCAGTTCTACTTGCCTAAACTCAAATTTTGAACTTGATATATCAAACCTCTCCATCCATTCTCTCTCAATATATTAATATTAAAGATGAGTTATCATAGTTTAGATACCATTATTTTAAATCATTTTTTATAGTTTAATGGACTTAGATGACACCATAATATACTACACATATTTTTCATCATCTAAATTTGTATCATACATTTCATTTCCCCCTTTCATTCCCCCATAGGGTTATTAGTAGGATATTATGACTCAACCACCAAATGAATACTCTCTCGGCATTAGAGTATGCACAAGTACCAATAACAATTATATAATATATAGTTGGAAGGAATATTTTCCTTATCAGAAATAAATTATAGTGATAATGACCCAGTGGTATTGGTGATATCCATTTTATCTACCACAAAAAATTAGTAGTTAATACTTTCCCTTGATTATAGTTTAGAAGTTATTAATTTACTAATTAAATAATTAAATATCTCCCACTATTTTATCAAACACTAGTATACCTAACTACTTGTATAAGAGTAAAAATTATCTAGGTATTCTGATGGAAAATATCACTATACCCTTCCAATATAGTCCAAGATATACATACACCATTACTCTGTGATTTTCATGTTTGTAACTAGGTTTTCCAACCACATTGACTCCCAACTAATTCATTTGTTGATTGATGTCCCATCCTTTCATAATCTAATAACTAATTACTTCTATGATTATCCTCCAACATATATTCAATCTAGCTATGTTAAATTCATTTATATTAGCATTAGTTATGTTGAACCATCACAAAAATAATAACTCCTCTTAAGTATCAATAAACCACCAATAGGGCTGATGGAAAAATCATACACACTGGTTATTTACCAAAATAAAAAGAATGACATAATATATGACATAATATTAATCTAGGAGATTATTCTAAATCTCAATGAATGTAATAATTTCTATTAAATATATTAATACTATATTGTACCACTAAAAACTGAACATTTATTAATATAAATAATTCATTGCATCTCTATGAATTTTTATTATTATTATTTAATATGTTTTAAAAAAACATTCACATTGAAAAAATAACGCTGAATGAATAATTAAATTTGATAATTTACTGATATATATAATATATTATTAGTTAATCCATTAAATTTAATGGGAAAACAAAGACATATGAATATAATACCAGATTTGAATCTCAGAATGTATCGATTTTCATCCTTGTTTTTGTTTTCTCACATCACGTATGGGATATTTCCTTATATTGGAAAGGTAAATTCCATATAATTCTGCAATCATATTTAATATTTACTACCAAAAATGTGAGGGGGTATCAGGAAGTATATATATATATATATATATATATATCAAGGGATGCATAGTCACTAATAAGAATTATATTAAAAATTGTGATGCACAAACTATCAAATTAAAAAAAAACTAATTAAATATTACAATCATTATAGGAAGATGTAATAATTAATTTAATAAAACAAATTAGTAACAATAATTTTTATTCAATTATCATGAATACATGGGTAATAATATAAATATTTGATAACAAATTCAATGTGATAAGTTTATTTTTTAGGGAAATAAAATTAATAAAATAAATTTATTTAATTAAAATAATTTATTTTTGAAATTTCTTTAAAATGATTTAATTTCAAAAAATATAAATTAATTTCATTAAATTTTATTATATTACATGTAATTTATTTTTTTATTTAATGAAATTAGTTTTTCTATATTTAAAAATTTTAGGGGGCCCTACAACCTTTGAAGGCTTATTTAGGGTGAGACCAACATAGCCATGTTTCATTTTGGATTAGGAAAAAAGTTCATGGATAGAAAGACCTATGCAGGGAGGTATGGATTGGGAAGGACAAGAATTATCGATTGGTCATTGGTTATAGTATGAGAAGACGTTGTATGGGGCCTATATGCATAATGAATGATATGTGGTTCACTAGAAGAGGATCACACATATGGTTCACATGAAATAGGAGTGTAGTCCAGTGATTGATTTGTCAACACCTTGTGTTGGGAAAGACGAATGGGTTGGTAGTAGGAAATAGGGGTGGAGAAAATAGATGCATTGATGAGGCTATAGAAAGGTGGAAATTGATATTCTAAAAGACAACCAACATTGGAGAGGCAGTAATGCAGTGGTGTCTAGTCTATTGAATGATGAATCATCATCTATGTATGTAGAGATGAAATAGTGAAGGCAATAAGAACCTCAAGTAGTGGAAGTGGAGTGAGAGTGTATAGGGATTCCTTGAGAATCATCATCAAATTACATATATAATATATATATATATTTTGAAACTAATTGTTTTCCACTCCATAAATAGACCATTTGTATAAAAATTATATTTTTTTGTACATCATATTGCACTGCCCCCCCCCCCCCCCAATTGAATTAATTATGGTTGTTTTTCATCCTTAGAGATCCATTTCATATTAAAATTTCCAAATCATAATTCTTGTAGGTTGGAAAAAATTTATTTCCTCTAGGGAAAATAGGTCATCTCTTTGTATAGTTTAGGCCATTGGTATAAGTCTTGAACTGACCAAAAGTTTAGTGGTTTGAAAAAATTAACGATTAACAATCTATAAAACAAACACGTAGATATATTTATGTTTTTTTACGTAATTTTATCCCATGATGGGATATATATTAATTTTTTATGGATGTAAAATCGGTATGTGATATCAGATTATTGTGTGGTATATTCCATAGGTACCATGATGTATCCCACATATTTGATATAATGAATTTTTTTCATTGATTACAACTTTCAAATGACATCTTAGAGACTAACTGATGATAAAGGGTTGAAAATTAGAAGCATAAAGGTTGATGAATTAAAAATTTTCCCTCACTGATGCGAAGAGATTTCATCATCTCTGGGGAGCTAATCCATAATAAATGTATGAGAATATCATCTTAATTTATTATGCATGGAAATTATATGAATAACTTCATCATTAGATTGGGAAAAAATGTTTGACTATAGCCCATACATGGTGATTGTATATTGAAGGATATGATTTCATAAAGCAATAAATTTTCCTAACACACAAAGAAAGCCTGTCTAAATATAGATTATCAAATTTTAGGTGCTAGTATTGTTCAAAAATTAATACCTTGACATAATGACAACCACCATGATCAATTCCCGTTGAATCATGGATTAAATCAATGCTCTAATTGTTGAATTATATATTTATTTCTCCTAGATGAGGGAAGTGGGGGAGAGGATATATCAATTCCACAAGAATGAATTTCAGTACAAAAATAAACTTCTTTTAATTTATTTAGTGGAAGTTACTTTTTTGAGAATGGTTTCCCCGATCCCATATAAGAAAGAACAAGTAAATTTTAAACAAAATAACATGTTACGATGAAAAAACTACATCATAATTTTAATTTATATTTTAACCCATACTATTAATATATAAAACATATTTTATTGTATAAAACCAAGTATTTTACATGAATCATTATTCCTAAAATATTAAAAAAACAAGAATATTAAAATAAAATTCATTCTTATAATATATTATCTATTTTTTCCATAATTCCAAACAGATAAATTAAACAAATAAGTTAACTGCTAATGATAATTTAATTTTATAATAAGGTATTTATTTTTTCATTGGACCCCAATTAATAATTGGACATATATCGGACCCTACGGTGGGGGAGCCATGCCTTATGCTCATATTAATCACAATATGGGATACTATTCAATATGATACATTGTGTTAAAATATTTTCCCTTATCCCAATAATATTGAATATTATTCGCAGATCATGAGTGAATCCTAGAAACCCATCTTGTCCCCAATGGGGATAAGAAATGTTCATATTAGTGAAATCCATCAGAGGAATAGATATTAGGTCATATAGTATCATTATATAAAGATATCTCATAAATAAGGATGCACACTCTATATCATCTTCCTATAATTCATTATTATTTTTTATCTTATCATGATGGAAAAACCTCTGTATTCTATGCCCATATATTTAACAATGTTACTACCATCCTGATAAACTACTCTTAATATAAAACATTCTTCTAGAATTTAATAACTCTAACTTCATTATTTCACACATTTTATACATCCAATGATTAACCCAATACATGATATATCTATATGCATTCAATTCCAGGTTTTTTACATGAATTAATTAATGTGATCAAATTATAAACATTTATAGTAATATAAATTTAATAGAATATTAAAAGTGTTCAATGATATGAAAAACCTATGTCGTCTCAAATATGTTTTGTTCTTATTAGAAGTTTTTTCCCCAAGATCTCATTCACTAAATATTACCATGTTTGAACTTTATGAGAAATAAGTGTCAATAAATATGATCCACTAACACGTGATAGTTATAAATCATATATGACCTATCAATATGATGTATTTAGAAAATATGAAATAATATTATGATTATTTTAGTGGTATATAGAGGTTTCAATTAATGTCCGGTAACTTCTATAACCATTTTATATGATATTTAGACTTTTGAAACTACCATAAATATTGTGGACATAAATTTTGTGACATTATTATTTTAAAATAAATACATGTTTATATCAAACTGTATATTTATAATGGTAACCAACGTATATACATGATTTTGGTCTAGGGAAATCACTTTCAATATAATAAATTTTGAAAATCAAATGGATGATATTCATGGGACTTGAAACATGAAAATATTCGTTATTCAATTAATATTATATATTAATGGATTAATCAATTATCAAACAAAATGATAAAAATCCATGTTAGATAAATAATACAATATTAGTATAACAAACTTTCAATTTTTGTTAATATGTCAGAATAACCCTCAAGATAGTCCCATGAAAAAAGGATTTAAAATTAATTAATTATTTTTACAATATTAATTCATGTAAAATAAATAATAAATATTCCCATAAAAAATTTCATTTTAAAATTTTTAATCGATTTTTTAACAAATATTCTTATTTAAAATTACTATAAATATATATTTTAATTGGATATTGAAATTGATTAATATATGGAAAATTTAATAAAATATGGGATGATAGTTTTAATGATAAAAGGTTGATTATCCTTTTTCAGAAGTCATTAGTAATTTAATTATTTCCATACCATAATATCGATTCATTGTTGATGGTCCGTTAATGAACTCACTCTATTGTGTGATGGAATAGAAATATAAATTTATTACGAATCAATGTGTTTCATTTTTTTTCAATTTCACTTAATTATGAGTTCATTATGTTTGGATTATGTGGTGATATCAAAGGAATTGTAATGGATTAAATTAATTACATTTCAAATAAGGCATGAGAAATTATCATTGTAAATGTGAAAATTGATTGAACTAATCTTAAAATTTCAAATAAATTTGTTAAAGAGTCTATATTATATTACTATAATTATTGGAGAAGAATTTCAATTTAAATAATATCATAAAAATATATTTAAATTTTAAAAGATAACAATTTAATGGGGGCGAGATGAAGAAGAAATCATGAATCAGTCCATTAAAATTTTCATTTTATGATGATATTTTAAGTGAAGATATTTTCTTATCTATTTTTTAAAAATAATATCAACTACCTTACAAGGATGGTTTTTTGAAACAATATTGTAAATAAGGGAGGGTTACTCAACCACAAATAGATGTTGGCATGGCTAGACCACATGGGAGTCAGCAGGTATGGGTGGGCTGTGTGTAGGGAGATAGGAGTGCACACAATAATATAGGTTGGATCAGGTTACTGATAGGAATGTGTATTAGAGGCATGGCCTTTGTGGAATGAGATGCTTATTTATTTGTGTTTTGATAAAATTATTCCATTGAATATCCTATTAGCATAAATCTTTAGATTATAAATAATGTATTGGATGAAGTTAAATTTTGATGTGTGATGGGATATAAAATAATGTACATAATAACTTTAATGATACAAATATTTATGTATCCATTTGATCTAGATGACCACAATTGTCTGATCTCCCATATACCACATATTTCAATATGTTAATTTCATTTTACCATGCCCACTTGATATTTTTTGGTGACATTGTTAATATGATGTTAATAAAAGGCCATAATCAACATAGCAACTTTCACTATCAATCTAAATTATTATGAAAATTTAGATCATTCTATATAAATGGATGCAACATTCTCAAACAAATGTAATGAAAAAATAACATTGATATAAGTCAGTTTTTGAGTGAAGTTAAGTCAAAAGAAGCATCACAGAAGTCCATCACATGATGTTCTATATTTTATAGAAATCATTCCCTTGATCACATGATATTGTGTTTTGAATATTAGTATATATTTCTATAACAAGTAGAATCCATCATTTACAGATTTAGTCACATTATTATTTTTTTCATTCTCCACTTACTATCCAACATGATGTAACATGAAGAAAATATTACCATTAGAATCACTACAGAACAGAATGATCCATAAGATGGTATTGGGAATAATTCACACAAACAATGAGTTCACATAAATTTGTGATGTGGTTTGAATAATTTAATAATTTCATAATTGATGATGGAACACACTAAGATTCCACAGTACAATTAACTTTGTATAATACAATAGCGTGCGTTGTACGCAAAATCGAGTTATAACACACCAGATCCAATCAAACTAGCCATTATGAATAGTAATGCCCACTTTTTGAAATATTATACATTTTATCATTCAAATTTGATTTCATTTTTGGATTTGGAATATTGAAATTATCTTGGGATAAATTTATGGTACATTTCTGATAACTTTCATATTTTGATGAATAGTGAAAATTAATAAATTTTATTTAAAAACTATTTTAATCGAAATAATTAATAGTGATAAATTTTTCATTTTAATGGTTTGGAAGTAAAATTAGATTGTATTTTTATCATTTAATAAAATTTTAGGTAATTATATGTAATTTCACATTTCAATTTGACATAAACAAGTGTCAATATTTTGATAGTTATTATTTTATAAAAACACGCTTTTCGTTTTGACAATGAGAATTAATATTAAATTAATTTCTGCCACTTCTATGTTTTGAATTTGGAAAATTGAATCCCATATTTAGAATCATGAGGTCCATATTTTTTAAATAGGAAAATTTTACTTTTATACATTTGGAATATTTACTAGAGTAAATATTTTATTTTCCATGGTTAAAGGGGTAAATCCAATAAATAAGGTTACAAAATAAAATAATAATAATATTAAATTACCCTAAAACATGTCATAAACCTATTGGATGATAAATTTCCCACCATGGTCATCATTTGGACTATTTTAGGACCACATGGTGCCACTTGGGTGTGACAATGACATTTTATATTCAATAATCTAATGTAAAGACAAAAATAACAAAAGAAAATATCTTTTAATAAATTTTTTTTAAAAGGTTATATAATTGATATATCTAACTATAAATTTTCATCAGAAAGTAAAAAAGACTTCCTACCTCATGATATTTTATTTTTATTTATTATAATCAAAATAAATATATTTATATATGACACAATAATGATGCAGTATTTCCTATATTAATTAAATAACAAAATAAATGATATTATAAATACTAAAATAAATATAATTTGAATGTTTTGATTCCATCCTCAAATATTATAGGTGAATATGACATGATATGGTTGATTAGATGTATTTATTTAGAAGTAATAATGTTGTTATGACTTTATCAAAAATCAATTATTAAAAAATGATAATATTGACAAAAATGAGTTTTTAAAAAAAATACTTTAAAATTGGTTGATATAATAATAATAATAATCAATGTCTCTAAAAAAATACCTATATAATTATAGTTGTATCATTAATGAACTACTTGGGGTTTCTCTTGGATGTTTATAGTATGTTTATTAACCATATAATATAAAAATTCATAAAGGCATGGTAATGTCAAACTATTTTACAAAAATTAAATCTAAGTAATAAGGATAATATAGTGACCCAAAACAGTATAAAACCTATTAGTTGAGTGTTTATTGACCGATCCCTAGCTTATCATTTAATAAATTCAATTTTCCTCCATTATAAATAGAATATTATTTTATTATAAAATAATATTTATAGCTTTTCCTAAGGTGCCCCTCACTACTCTTATAAAAGGGAACTCTCCCTTCTCTCTAATTCACACCTTCAATGCCATTTGGCTCAGCTAACCCCTACCCAAATACCCTCCAAAATCTCCTACCATCATCCTAGAGGCCTTACATTAGTCATAAATCCAACCTATCATTCCTTTTTTATCAAATCATAAAGAATAACTCGGGAAGATGTAAATTTTTCATCACCTCTTTATAGTTCCATTCTTCTTCAACTTCCTATTTCTTTGTTGTTTCCATTCTAAAATAATAACTACAGTATATTCTATATAATGTGATTTTATTATAAATATGGAAGAACCATATTCATTATTCTATCCATCCTTTGAATGACATGTCACCAAACATTAGTACGTACGACTTACCATCTACACATCGTGGCGTAGTTGTTAGTCAATACATTATTATTTGGATGGGTATAATAATGATTTATAATTGATTTAAATAATAAATATAACATGATTATTATTCTTTATATATGGAATACCATTCTATTATATATTATTTTAATACCAAAACATTTATATTGTCACTCGTGCATACGTACGGATTGCCGTCTACACGAACATGATGATATTCATTCCCCATCGTATCCATTCGAGACTAATTTTTATAAGATTACTAAAGATAATTTTTAAGGATTTAATATCATTATGAATATGAATAATATACATCCTATCAATTAAATACTTTACTTATGTATTAAATCATACAAAGGAAAATGAATTAGTTGACACCCAAAACGACAATAATACTAAGATATTATCTACAATGAAATGTTAAAAGGTTGTATACGATATCATATAAATTGTTATTATTATTTTATAATTTAATAACAATTATATCACTATTATATAGGAGGTTAACCTACCATCGACCATGGAAAAGTAAAAATTAACTGGTTTCTTATCTCACTTTTATTTCTGTGAGATTTCCATTGTTTTCCACTTATTTATTAAATGTGGTGTATTGTGTTCTGCCATTTGATATATATTATAATTATTATCATTATATTCATGGTATTCTATGATTATTTTGTGGTTAATATCATTTGTTCATATGACTCGATTGATTACAACAAAGAAAGGGTTTTTCATCTCACTTTTATCCCCATGATATTCATGCTATAATGGCCACTATTTTCTTTTGTGTGGAGTATATACTACCCCTGATTATATTATTTTTGTAATATAATTTAACGTATATGTATTTACATCATCATTTTTTGATACTTCTTTCATGGGGTTTATGTTTCATATGTTAAAAATCGATAAGGGAGTTTCAAATTTCAATTTCCACTCATTGGGCTTTATGCATACTTCATTGATTATTTTACTCCATGACTATTTGTGGAATCACTATTTATTATTTGTGTAGTAATTTACACTCCCCTTTCTATGTATGTAACTTTGATACACATAATCACTCAATTGATAAATTCTCCTATCATCGATATGAACTTCATAATAGTAATTTTAATTTAATCTTTATTTATTAAGTTAAACATCCAATTCATTGGTGTTGTTTTTAGAAGAATATATGTGAATGTCCTATTATTTATTTAAAATAAATATCCAATCATATTGAATGTATTTATATTTTTTACAGATAATTATCTTTTTGATTTATCCTTATCCTAAGGACATAGTCTTTATAAGAGATTTCATCTCAATTTACATTCTAGTGAGATTTATTTGTTGTTATAGACTAATTCACTTTTATATGGTGTATACAATGAACTTTGACATAGTATACCATTAATCCCTTTATTCTCATGATATTATCATGTTTTTATTACCTCAATTATTTGGGTTCAAGTGTCTCTCTTTTTGTTAGGAACTCAAACTAAAATATCATTTTAAATGTTTTAAAGATTTATTATTCTAAATATTTCACATTAATGACCATGTTTTAAAAATGGGTTTTAGGATTTATTTATATAGAAATTAATGTTTAAAAATTTAAATTCATTTTAAATTTATCAAATTGGCATGGGAAACTTTGATTAAAAAATATATTTTTAAACGTCTTCTTGATAAATAATGTGACTTTTAAATGATTTCATGAAAATGGGTGATATTTCTCCCAAATATTATTGATGATTATTTTCATCTATGTCAATATCATTAATTATTCTTTATTTACGTAAATATTTTACAATAAAAGCATCCATATTTTATTTAATGAGTTATATTTGACTATGGATATGATATTTTTATACCACTCATGGTTTGTGGATCAAGTATTGACATTTCGTATGCTAGTTTTAATAGGAATGTTTATGTTATGTTTTAAAATTTTCATATAAGGAATGAATTAGACTTAGTAAGTTATGGGTGGATCCTGATAAAGTTCTTTAATGTATCGGTATGTCTCATGAGACAAACTAGTGTCTTGGCACAAGTCCTTCACAAAATATTATTTGTAGTCATGGCCCAAGGCCTTGACTATGTGGTTATGAACGTCTGGAATTATGCATTCTATCATTATAAAAGTGAATATTGATACTACATGTGATTATTAGACTTGTGGAATGTCTATGTGAATATGTAAGTGGTATTATTTGATTCTATCTTTTCCATATTATACTGAAGTTCATGTATAAAAATGATTTTGTTTTAGTATTATACATTGCCTTAAATGTTTAAGATTATTTATGAATGTTTCCACTATATTGTAATCCTTACTGAGCATCTGAGATTACCCATTTCTATGTTTTATTTTTCCTAGGATGTGAAGAAGTATGTTATGACTGACTTTTCAGGATAGTCTATGGGATCTCAGTGTTTTCTATGGAAACAATGTTGTTGTAGTTTTCCATTTTATGATGTAATGTAAACCTTATGAATGTATCTAATAATTCCATGGATAATAAACTAATCAAGCTTTCAAGACTTGATATTTGTGATAAAGCCAATGATACGAAATAATGCACAAACTCTGGGCTTATGGGGTTGGGGTGTTATAGTTGGTATCAAAGGAAGTTTAGTACAATCCTTGGAAAATAGATTTAGATATACTCTGATTAAAGAACATATCCCCAAGATAGACTTTAAAGATTATTATATAAATAATTCCTAAACATTTTGTATTAGAGATATTTTTTGAGTTTTAAAAGCAACACATCAATATATGGATACAAGAAGGTAGTGGTGGCTTTGGCACAGATGTACATAGTGGTAAAACCCAAAAACACCTCTTTGATCTAGACTCTAATGGGAACTGGTTCATGACAATGGTCCTTGCTGTACACTTGGTTATGACAGTCCTAGTGGATATGCTTAGGATAATTTACATTTTCCTTACAAACCAAATTTAAATATTTTAATATAAGATGAGAAGAAATTTCTGTGGATAATCCTAAGGTGTTTAAAATTAAAAATATGGTGTCATGATATTCTTTAAAGGATTTTATGACTAATGCTACTCACATAATGATTTCTTGTTTTAGCCAACGGTTACAGTCCAAGGAATTCATAGTTACATTGAGCATGATGTAAAAGGTGGGAATAGTGGTGTAAATGAGCAACAAAATTAAATGTTGATAGGTGTAAAAGTTATCGTGTTCATGCCATACCAGTTTTCAAAAAATATGATCAAGAACATATATATTAACCAACTCCTGGACACAACAAAGAATATAATGGTGATGAATGATAAGAGCTCCAATAGTGGAGAACATGGAGAATACAATCCTCAATTTCTATCATGCAAGAAATGTGGAAGGATACACCTTGGAAAGTTTCTTAATGGATAAAATAAATGCTTTAAGTGTGGGAAAGAAGGACATAATGTAATTAATTTCTGAGGAAAAATGAAGAGTACTATGGAAGAAAATTAAAATGGTCCCAATAATCTATTTACATTCATTTGTCTTAAATGTAGGGAACCTGGCCATTACCCAGGTGAATGACCTATTCTATAGGATGTTTTCTTAATGAAAGATGAAGCTATGAGGGAATAACTAGTTATAGAAATTTTTAAATGAATTATTGTTCTTTTTTTATGGGATTTCTTTGGAATAATTTTCTCTTGTATTTGTAACCCCGCATGTTGTCATGTGAAAATTATATTTGAGGAAGAATTATCTTTTCTCTTGTGGATATAGTTATAAATATCCATTTGGTTTTATATGATCATTGGGTTTGAGGGAATTAAAAGTTATTATATTTTGGGATGAAAATGCACAATTTGAGATAACATTTGTGGTTAATTTATATGGTTATTTTGAGGAATTAATCTCATTTTGGTAATGTTATTAAATATATTTTTTGAAAAAGGACAACACGCAGACCGTGTGAAAACCCGTCGCGTTTGACAAATCTGTTGGATTTGAACCCACAACCAGAGTGCGAATGGGATTTATCACCAACCACTAAACTACATGAAGTCCCTGGTTAGTGTGTCTAATTATTTTTAGTTAAATACTTTTATTGATCAATTATAATTTGATTTAGGATCTTATGTCTTATCAAATTAATACCCTTATTATAGGAAAATGATTTGGTGATTAAGTGATAAATGCTATTTTGGAAGACGTTCGATCTGTTGGGAACACTATATGCCTAAGGAAAATAGAATACTATGAGATTTATTTTGTGGAGTAATGGTTTATTTTTATCTATGTTTTTATTGTGGATTTATAGTGATTTGGGTTATTTATAGAAATGATTAAACTATAATAGGGAGTATGTGATCAGGTTAATTACTTTTAAATATGTGACTTTAAGAGTAGTCAATGTCATTTTGAGATACAATTTAATGAGGAAGACTGCATAACCAAATTATTCTATGTTTTGTGTTTCAATATTAGTTTGGAATATTTTGAAGGATTTTAAGGGCAATTGTTTATTGAATGGTATTTTTTTATCTTTGGGGTATTTTTGGTTTAATATTAGAAATTAAGATTAGTTTTTATTTCACTAAAGGAATATCAATTTAGGGGATCATCTAATCTTGTACTAATACTTTTGGTTTTTATTAATCTCTAAACACAAGGAAAATATATAATTTATCCTTTGTGGATCATGTGATTCTCTAGAAGTTGATTCTATCTCTTCCGGTGTGACCAAGTCATCTTGAATACTCAACATTTTAAAAAAATGAGTTAGAAACTCAACTTAAAAAGTTAGTATGTTTATTTATGTTCTTGTTCAATTTTATAAATAAATTCCTCATCTTTATGAAATGTAACTTAAAAAAGCGTTGTCCATTTACTTTTCCTACTGGGAAACTAATGACACTTTGTCCCATCACAAGTATGTGGGTTTCTTGTTGTTAAATTTCTCCTAATAATATTTTCTATCCCTCTCCATCAGAACTGGACTCTTAGTTTATCATTCATATCCATGTTTTCTTACATATAATCCTAGTATGGGTTATCTCAGGAGACCTTTGTACTTCTCTTTCTTTCTTTTAAAGTGATAGTTTTATTGCCTCTTTTTATGATGTGGGACTTTCAATTATGTTCCCAAGCCCAATTTTAAAAATTTCGATGATGAAATTTTCAAAATGGGGGAATAATGTAACACCCCAAGCTTCCACAATACGCTTATCTTTGAATAATACAATAGCATGTGTTGTTCGCAACTTCGAGTCCTAACACACCACAACCAATCAAACTAGCTATTATGAATAGTAATACCCACTTTTTGAAAATTTATTCATTTTAACATTCTAAATGCACTTAAATTTTTTATTTGTAATATCTAAATTACCATAAGATTAATTTTTGGAACTTTTCTGATAACTTTCATATTTTGATTAACAGTGAAAATTACTAAATTTTAATTAAAAACAACTATTTTAATAGAAATAATTAATAGTGATAAATTATGCATTTGAATGGTTTGGGTGTATAATTAGATTATTTTTTAACATTTAATACAATTTAGGTCCTTATATGTAATTTCACATTTAAATATGAAATATAAAAGTGTCAAACTTTTGATAGTTATTATTTAATAAAAACACGATTTTCGTTTTGGCAATGAAAATTAATTTTAAATAATTTCTGCCACTTCTGTGTTATGAATTTGGAAAAATGGATCCCATATTTGGAATTATAAGGTCAAAATTTTTTAAATATGGAACTTTTATTTTTATATATTTAGAATATTTACTACAGTAAATATTTTATTTGCCGTGGTTAAAAGGGTAAATCAAGTAAATAATGTTAAATCATAGTGTTATAATAATATTCCATTTCCCTAACATGTGTCCTAACACTATTATATGATAACATTCCAACCATGGGAATCTTTTTTTCGATTTTGGGACAACATGAATCCACTTGGGTGTGATAATTACATTTTATATTAAATAATTTAATGTGATGACCAAAATAACAAAAGAAAATATCTTTTAATAAAACAATATTTATAAGTGGTTATATAATTGACCTATTTGACTATAATTAGTGATTAGAAAGATAAAAATAATTCCCATATGATGATATTTTATTTATAATTTTTAGACATAATATTTATATATATATATATATATGATACAATAATAATGCAGTATTTTCCTTATTAATGGAACAATCAAATAAATGATCTAATAAATACTAATATAAATATAATTTGAAAGTTTTGATGCCATACAAAAAATTATAGGTTAATATAACATTTTAGGGTATATTAAATTTATTTAGTATGAATTGATAATGTGGTGAAGACTTTATAAAAATCATTTATTAAATAATCTTAAAATTGACATAAATGAGTTTTTAAAACAAATACAATATTATTGGTTGATATAACAATCATTAAAATCTACAGTTCGGCCAAAAGACTTATATAATTATAGGTGTATCATTAATGAACAACTTGGGGTTCTCTTGAACGTTTATAGTAAGTTTATTAACCATATAATTTAAAAATACAAATAGGCATTGTATATGTCAAACAATTTAACTAAGAATTAAATGTAAATAATAAGGTTAATATAGAGACCCAAACCTGTATAAAACATATTATTTGAGAGGTTTTATACCTCTTACCACCATATACATTAATTAATTCATTTTTGAGACATTATAAACCGAAAATGATTTTATTATAATATAATATTTCTAGCTTTTCCTAAGGTGCCCCTCACCCCTCTTATAAAAGGGCACTCCCCCTTCTCTCTAATTCACACCTTCAAAACCATTTTAATCTTCCAAACCCTTAAAACATATCTTCCCAACTCTCATCCCTTAATCCTAGAGGACTTAATTTAGTTAGAAAGCCAACCTATATATCCCTATTGATCAAATCAAAATGAAGAACCCAAGAAGAGGTAAATAATTAATCACCTCTTTCAAGTTCCTTTCTTCTACCACTTCCTCTTTCTTTGTTGTTTATTTTATAAAATAATAAATCCAGTATCTTCTACATAATTTTATGTTATTATAAATATTTTACAACCATAATTATTATTTCATCCATCATTTGAATGACATGTCACCATACGTGCGTACGTACGTCTTACCGTATCCACGTCATGGTGTAGTTGTTGTTCAATACATTATTATTTGGATAGATATAATAATGATGTATAATTGAATTAAATAATAAATATAACATGATAATTATTCAGTACATATGATATACCATCCCATTATATATTTATTTAATACCAAAATAATGATATCGTCGCTCGTGCGTACGTACAGATTACCGTCTCCACAAATGCGATGATATTAATTCCCCATCATATCCATTCATGAATAATTTTTAATAGATGATTAAATATAACCTTTAAAGACATAATATGATTCTGAATATGAATAAAATACATCATATCTATAACAATCATTACTTACATAACAAAGCATACAAAGGAAAATTAATCAGTTGACACCCGGAACGACGATAATACTAAGATATTATTAACAAAGCAATGTTAAAATATCATTTATGATATCATATTAAAGTTTATGATTAATTTATAATTCAATAGAAATTATTTCACCATTATATATGAGGTTATCCTACCTTTGACCAAGGAAAAGTATACAGTAAGGTGTTTATTATCCCACTTTTAATTTTGTGAGATTTCCATTGTTCGCCACATATTTATTGCATGTGGTGTATTGTGTACTACCCTTTGATATAAATTATAATCATTATCATTATATTAATGTTATTTTGTGATTTATTTGGTGGTTATTAAATTTTTTTATGACCTGATTGAATAAAATGAAGTAAGGTTTTTTCATCTCACTTTTATTCCTGTGAGATTCAAGCTATATTGGCCACTATTTCTATTTTTTTTTGTGGAGTATGTATTGCCCCTAATTGTATTATTTTTGTAATATAATTTAATGTATGGGTATTTACATATTTATTGTATGATACTTCTTTCATGAGGTGTATGTTTCATAAGTTACCAAATCTGTAAGGGAATTTCAAATTTCAATTTCCACTCATTGGGCTTTACGCATTCTTCATTTATTATTTTACTCCATAGTTATGTGTGGAATCACTATTTATTATTTATGATGTAATTTACACTCCCCTTTCGGTGGATATAATTTTTATACACATAATAACTCCATTGATAAATTCTCATGTTATCGATATAAAAATGATAAGAGTAATTTTATCTCAATCTTCATTTATTAATTTAAACATCCAATTCATTGGTGTTGTTTTTACAAGAATATGTGTGGATGTACTTTGATTGATTTACACTGAATATCCAATTATATTGAGTGTATTTATATTTTTCACACGTAATTATGTCATTAATTTATCCTTAACATAACGATACAATCTTTATGTGAGATTTCATATCAATTTACATTCATGTGAGAGTTATTTGTTGTTATACACCAATTCACTTTTATATAGTGTATATAATGTAATTTGACATAGTATATCATGATTCCCTTTATTCTCATGATATTATAATGTTTTTATTACCTCAATTATTTGTATTCAAGTGTCTCTTTTTCTGTTAGGAACTCTAACTAAAATATCATTATAAATGTTTTAAAGATTTATTATTCTAAATCTTTTTCATTAATGTCCATTTTTAAAAAATGGATTTAAGGATTTATTTATTTGGACATTAAAGTTATAAAATTAAAATTAATTTTAAAAGTTTCAATGTGGTATGGGAAACTTTGATTAAAAAATATATATTTAAATGGCTTCCAAACAAATAGTGTGACTTTTTAGTGTTTTCAAGAAAAGGGGGATATTTCTCTCAAATTGTTTTGATGATTATTTTCATCTATTTCTATATCAATAATTATTCTCAATGGAGGTTAATATGTAACAATTAAATCATCCATATTGTATTGAATGAGTTATGTTTGACTGTGGATATGCTATTTTTATACCATTCATGGTTTGTGGATAAAGTATTGACATTTTGTATGCTAGTTTTAATATGAATGTTGATGTTATGTTTCAAACATTTCCTATGAGGAATTCATTAGAAATAGTATGTTTTGAGTGGAGACCTCTATAACTCCTCGATGCATCGGAAAGTATCATGATACAAACTATTGTCTTGGCATAAGGCCTTGAGAAAATCTTATTTTTAGTCTTGGCACAATGCCTTGACTTTGTGGTTATGAAATAACGGCATTATGCATTCCATCATTATGAAAGTGTCTATTTATATTTCTTGTGATTATTCGACTAGTAGAATATCCATGTGAATAAGTATATGGAATTATTTGATTTTATCTTTTCCATATTATGTTGAAGTTCATGTTTGAAGAGGATCTTGTTTTAATCATATACATTGCCTTGAATTTTTATGGTTATTTATGAAAGTTGCCGCAATATTGTTATACTTATTGAGTATCTGAGCTCACCCCTTTCTATGTATTATTTTTCTCAATATGTGAAGAAGTAAGTTATTACTTACTTGTAGGGATAGTCTATGGGATCTTAATGTTGTCTATGGAAACCATGTTGCTGTAGTTTTCCATTTTATGATGTAATGTAAACCTTATGAATGTATCTAGTACTTACAAGGCAACTAAACTAATCAGTCTTTCAAGACTTGATATTTGTGATCATGCTAATTATACGTAACAATGCACTGACTCTGGGATTCTGGGTTCAGGGCATTACATATGAGATTCCAAAATCATCAGAATTATTTGAATGATTACAAGACATTGTATTAAAATAAGATCATATATAGTGGTGACTCCAATTTAAATAATGAAAAATGGGAGAACAATAACGTCATTTTTGTCTAGGAGTTTGAGATAACTCCTAAAATACATCCTCTATTTCAATTTATTCACATGAATTATAAGAAGAGTGTGTGATCCACTCATGGAAAGGAAATATCGTGATTCAAAAAAAATTTATGTAATGGTTTTGGAGAAAAACCCATGAATAACCATTTTTACATGAAGGCGGGGAAGATGTTTTATGTGATCATTCACACAAAGTCAATATGGGAAGGTTATACTAAAAAGTAGGACTCTAATGAAAATTCATTATTATAAAATGTGAATGATGGAAGATAATTGTGAAAAACCTAAATAATCAACAACATATAAATTAAAATATACCAATTTTTATTTGTAAGTGAAAATGAATATATAATAATATTTTTTCACTTTAAATATTGTAAATCATGTGATCACATAACATAGGATATGCCATTCTCATCACATGTGATGGTGAATTCTTTTTTGGAGTGTAAAAAAGTGAAACTAAAATATTTTATAAAATATAACATATAATAACTTTCATTTACCAACTAAATTTCAATTTATTTGTGACATTATTTTATTTCAATGATCAAGAAGATAGAATAGAAGACATAATTTGGTTCTTTCTATGAATCTTGAGGAAATGAATATTTTATATTTTAATTATACATTAGTACCAACTCTATAATATTCATTGACAATTTTATGATCTTGAATCATTTATAAGTGAAATTTCATGCGTATTGGTTTTTTTAGGATGTTCAATTTTGTTATTCTAGTATATATTTGGAAATCATTATGTCACTCTATTTTAATAATGAATTTATGTTTTTAACAACATATTATTATAGTCTATAATATATGTTTGACGAATCAAAAATAACATTAATTAGATGCCTCACATTGGGACAATGCCTTTTAATAATATTAAATTCCCGATCTATTAATTTTTTTTACAACATTCAGTAAGGGTTGAAAAATCATAATAGTGGGTCAGATAATTACATGTAAATAATGGATAATTTAAAAAAATAGTAATTATAAACATCACTAATAATTCACTCCCACTTCATAGTGGTGAAACACATCCCTTGTAAAATCAATTAATCTATGATTTTTTCCAATAAAAAATGGTAGAGGTTGGGGAGAGAGATGAATATTTCCAAAAAAAATTAATTGAGGGATTACACTTTTTTTAAAATCTTTTTTTAAATTTAAATTTGGACCCCTATTCATAACTACCACATTAAAATAAAATCATAATCACTCCTCATCATTTTATCTTTGACTAAATTTTATTTTATCTAAATTTTTTATTCAACATAATTCCAAAATAAGAAAGAGTAATGAGTCAAAGAGGTCAAATGTGATGGAGGGGATACACATCCTATGTCAAAAAATAGTTATTGAATTTTGTATGAGATTTTAAATAAGTAAAAATAATTTGTTAATGGGACTCTCTTCTGATCACATTCAACATATCTTCCACCTTATTTCCCTCACACTAGATATAACAAATCAGGGTATTATGTTCAACACTAATAAATTATTAATGAATGTTATAAGAAATAGACCGTTGATAAAATTTATAGTATTTAATAAGTAAATTTTAATTAGGATACATGTATAGTAGATGAATATTTTCCTACACAAAAAATATAAATACTTGTATGAAAACCATTAGCCTCTTCTTGAATATGACTTCCTTCAACATAAATTAAAATATTTACTAGAAAAACCAATCCATATCTTTTTCTATTAGTATCCCCATTATAACACAAGAAAATTAAAATATTTTTTTATATTAATAAATTTTGACGATTTTAATAAATATTTTTAATACTCAGTGTGAACTTTTAACAGATAATAATAAAAATTTTACCATTCCCTTGAAAAGACCAAAATTTTAGAAAAAAATATCATTTCAAAATTTTCACATGGTCCTCTATTAAAGAATTATTAATAAAAAATCACACACACATGGATAAAAATAATAGATTTGGTATATTTTAAATTTTATTTAGTTGAGTGATGTAGAAACAGAAGATGAAAAATCACAAACAAATAGAAAAATATTATTCAAATTTTTTTTAAAAAAAATACTGAGTACTATATTATAAATGAATGCATATTTTTAGTAGTATTCTTCAGTAAATATTGGATATCATAATATCTTAGAACAATTTTGGAGGTGATGATAAATAATGTTATGAATCTATATATATCACCTAAATATTAAATATTAATATAAACTAGACATGTATTCTTTATCATGATATCCTAAAGTAGATAGTAGAATTATCTAAACACAATACGAGGAATACTATAAAAATAAAAGGCAACATCTGGTAACTCTACCGTTTATTGTTGATAATCTGAAAATTTACTATATAATGGAATGCTTATTTATAGGGTAATAAGTGATAAAATTTATGCATATGATTAATATTGGTTTTCATTAGCATGAATATAATTAGCATCATTATTTCAATGTATAGAAATAATAATCATGATCTCATGTATGATTAATATGGATAATGTGTTAGATTTACCCAGAGATTACAATATTCATTTTAGAGTAATATGTTCTTTGAAATTAAATATTTGATCGTTTATATGTGTTCAGTAAAGATATGTACCATTAAAATCATATAATTTATAAAAAGTTTTATTTATAAAATATGATTCCTAAGATGATATTTAAGATAATTTTATGGGAGTTATAAATTAGAAATATAAGTATATAGATAGTGATTTGTTAATTAATTTAATGTAGATGATTTGATTTTATATATGTTGGAATTAATTACATTACTCTTTCTAATTATAATTATAATTGAAAAATGGAAATTGTGATAACCTAAAATTTCTTGTCTCTAAATTATAATACTAAAGAGAATATATCTATTCATATGGATATCCTCGTTAATTAAGGTTACATCATAAATATTGAATGGAAGAAGGTTGAGAAATAATATTCTCTACTTCTTGTATTTTTGAACATTATTTACATTAATATTCTATAATACTTAGTTTATATTTATTTGGAATATCATGGAGGTTCATATAATATCTAAGTATTGATGATAAATAATATATAGTTCATTTATGATCATATAATTCATTTTTAACAATATTATAAACATTATTGATATTTTTAAAAAATTGTTTTTACAGAATCGAATGTTTGGAAATAGATTTCATGTTTAAGATGATAGATCCTTAAAAAAATTACTTTAGTATGTTATTGGATTAACATTCTCTTTGATTTCATTAAAAAAAACATGAATATTGTCATCATAAATTGAGGATAACCTTTTAAAGATACTATGTGGTTTATAATCATTATTATCTTCTAATTATTGGTAATGGTGAAATTAGAAATTAAGGGGAACATTACATATCATAAAGGCCAATTTCATGATAAATTAATGGTAAGAGTGTGTATCGTAGATTAAAATTTCCTCACCCATTTATAATTTTACTCATTATAAAACATGGGAATATTGTGGTATGATATTTTCATATTGGAAGGGCCATAAAAGTTTCATATATCACTTCAATAATATATATATTATTGATTTATTATTCGATAGAATGATTGATGAGAAGTCATGTAAATATATAACTCACCCAAAAGTATCTTGTGAAGTATAAGAATGAGTAATTTGTAGATAACAAGGATCTTTTAGTGGATAATACTATCATGGACCACTCCATGTGATGGAGTTACCTAACCCAATTTGTAGATACCAAGGATCTTTTATTCCTTTACAAATACATCCCTATATTTTGGATTATGGGTCATGGTATATAGGATTCACGGTCTATTGGTTTTATCTACTAATGTGAGAGGTTATAGTAACTTAATAGAATTATATTATGTTATATAATAAGTTGATGGATAATATTGGCCAAATTATAATTGTATCCTTCTTTAGATGTGTCCTTGTGATTTTTTTCTTGAAATATGCTGGTTTTAAATTTTTGGACCCTGTGAAGATTAATCTATACATCAATTTATATTCCCTAACATGGAGGCTATATATAGCACCAAAATCATGTGTATTAATTGTACTTATCATAAGATGCAATGGATTCCTGTCTGCATTATATGAAATTGGACATTTTTTATAAAAAAATATTCATCAAAATAGGAAATAAAAATTATATTTTCAATATATAAAGTTAAATATGGTAGTGGAATCCATTTTATATGAATATTTCCATTATTTTTGTATCTATTCAGAAATTAAAAGTCATTATAATTTTGGAAAAATTTAGGGAGGGAATATGATGGATAATGATAGGGAAATATATAATGTTATATATTATAATTTAAATAGTAAATATGAATATTTTACAGATTTATTACAAATAGTTATTGGATAGATAGTTTTTTTAAATAATTAAAGGCACCTCATATATTAACGTTTTAAAACAAACATTTATTCATCATATCAATGTTAATAGTGTAATTTAAATAATATGAAAATGTTAAAATAAATAAGAATAATTTTTTGAATAATGAATCTAACATATGAAATAATTATCTAACGTTATAATGAATAAAGTAATAGTTTTATTATATAAATGTTTTATATATATATATCGAGATTAAATTATCTTTTGAAAAATATATTTTGAATTTTAATTAGAATTGATGGATTCCATATTTGGAATCGGTATATAAAAGTTAGGTACGATTGTTTATATGACATTGATTCAATCATAAATATATAAAATTATATTTATAAACTCTAACTGATCTTTTTATGGTTAATAAGTAAATTTTTTTATTTTCATAGTTATTTCATGATGCAAAACACCAAAATCCAATGTAATTCCACATCTTACCTTCACCATTATTTGGTTGCAAAATAAGTCTCCCTCATTTTATTTTATAAAATGCGGCTTTTAATACACAATATAAAATATTTAATTTTATACCCTTAATATTCCTAAATTAACTACCAAAATATCTTATTCCACATGTTGGATCCCCTAGAATCAAGAATATTTGTGAAAAATATAAAAAAAGAATGGTTCTAAGTGGAAATTTATATCTTCTAAGAAGAAAACTCCTTAATCAATTATTATATTTTTCAAAATTTTAAAAATTTTATATTTAATAATGATTTATTATTTTAATAATATTTTATTTTCATTTATATGAATTAGTAATAATGTTATAATATTGAAATATTGATGCATCTATAATTATTTTTACATTTTTCACACATACATGGTGGGGTTTGTTCAGCTATCTTGAGGCATAGTGATACATTAATTAATTTCATATATTTATAAATTATTATGAAATCATGATTAATTTTTTTTACTGAATATAAAATCAATTTAATTTAAAAATATTATATTATAAATATAATTACATAATTATTTTTTTTTATTATATAACTCTTCACGGTTTTTAAAATTTATTGAAATGACTATGTTATGGATTTCATTATGCGATCTATTCCACTAAAATATATATAATGAACAATGGAAAATATGAATAATATATAAATTACAATTCATTTACATTGACTCATCACAAAATTATAGACTCTTGAGAATGGTATAATGAAAAGGGTTTCTATAAAGAAAAAATCATAAAAAATTTAGAATTTATAACATCTAGAGATTTATTAAACTATAATATAAAATTATTTTATTAAATGGTTGGTTAATGAGACAATTTTTATTATATAAGGAGTTGGTTCATTTTTTTGAGTATACAGTTATATTCATGGCATTCTCATCTGTCCCACATCATTTAGATAATCCCCACAATGTCTATTTTTTTCACTATAGAAGATGTATAATAATTATATTTAAATCATTTAAGATGTTTTCAATATGAATAAAATTATTTATAATTTAATATCATGTAATTTAATTATATGAATTATGATTCATAAAAAACTAATGCTGAAATTGTTTCGCCTTGATATATAATAAAATTTGAGATTCTATTAATTTTATATTCATTTGGATGACTGATATATGCTTTCCAAATATAATGTTCCCTTAATTATCATATAATAATTTGTAGGATTTAAGACCCTTTTATACATTTTTTGATCCATAAATTCATTATCAAATCATTTTTATGGTTTATCATCTCCTATAATCTCTCTTTTGTGTGTTCATTCTTTCTTATAGACCATTCATTATTTATTTCTTCTTTCTACCCTATTTATGAATTTTTTAAAATATATCATCTTATTTGGGAAAATAATTTCCCTCCAATGTCTCATTATATTTATTTAAAATATATTAATTCAATTTATAACCACATTTCCATATTTATATGTCAATGATTTTATTCCATAACAATGTTCTTATACATTTTTTTAACGCATTAATTATCAAATATTTTCATTCATTATTTTTTCCTTTGTGAATTTCTGTCCTGAAAAAACTTTTCATTTGACATTATGTAATAAAACAAAACACTGTGATGAAATTATTTCACTCACATTTATACATATTTCATATCCATATTTATATTTTCTATATAGATTAAACAATTTCTTAATTTTAATTTCAAATATGTTATGTTTTATACAAAACACATATTACAAAATTTTTCAATATTAAATCCTATATTATTCAATTTTAAAATTATTTGTTTTATTATTTTATCGTAAAAAATGAAAAAATATAAAACTAATAATATTTTCATTAATAATTATTATATTGGGTTCATTTTGTAATGGGAATCTCGTTCAAAATATCTAATTCATTCGCATTTTATGTGTCAATATTCCAAATTTCATTGTATTTGTGTATATAAACACAAAAACTATGGATAAATTAAAATATTCGTGATCCTTATGTATTCTGGTTTTAATAGAGGCATTTGTTTTACAATTCAAAAATACATAGTTTGATACATACCTTATGAAGCCTTAACATCAAAACATTGAATCAGGTATAATACAATAATTATTGTAGGTAAATAATTCATGGGTGGTGTAAAATGTTTAAAAATATTTATCTTATAATGGATCCTTGTGAAATAATCATGAATGAATATTCATCACTGATTAATGAATTCCATATCCACGGATTCAAAATTGGAAAAATGAATAATTAGCCAACAACTCTCTACATACATACATTGATGTGTGATTCAAGAATAATTAAATATATGATACAAGGGTTTGAGAAGAATATATATATACATGATTTAATGATTATGGAACACTATTATTGGGAGTAGATATTAGAAATTTAATAACTTCCTAAAAATTTGGAAAATATTTAAATATTTTATCTTAAACTATTTTTTCCAATATTGACAAAACATGATTGTTTTTCTCAATAAAGTGTATAATTATTATTAAATATTAAATTCAAAAAAAAATTCCTATGGAATTATAATTGATAATATATTTCATTGGATCTAATTAAAATATATATTGAACTTACATAATAATCGATTAGCAGTTGTAGTTTTAATTGAAAATCCCATATATTAAAATATCTACAATGTTCTACTATAGAATAAAAAATCAATATAAGACAAAAGGTTATTTTGATCAATTATATAACCATTTGATGGATAACCATTTAACAAATATACCTTAATTATATTTAAAATTGAATTGGTATAACATGTAATTGTTTCGTATAAAAAATCCATAGTTTGATGAAAATTGTTTCTAATATAATTGAATCCTTAAGCTAAAATTAAATTTTATATATATATATGTATATATATATATCATTTTTCTAAATTGACTACATCAAAAATTCCTCTAAAATTAACAATCGTTTTTCTCATCATAATTAATGTTACAAAAAAATATTCTGTATATTTTTATTTTAAGTGACATTAAACATTTATTATTTAATATTTTTTAGATAATAAATTTCTTCCATTGAACCAAAAATATAATACAATAAGTATCATAATATTATGTCAATTTAAAAAATACCCATGGTACCTAAGGGAACAACCCCATACATTTTCTATAATTAATAATGAATTGGGCATAAAATTAACTTAGTTCACCAAAATGTTACACTTTTAGTGAGAATATGTAATCTTGTTGAACTTTTTTAGGAGACCATTCAATAGGTTCACTATTAATAAATTATTAAAAATTTAATTTTATAATTAAAAGAAAAAATCCTTAAATGTTCATTCTTCACAGCTTAATATTATTTTTGATTTTCTATCTCCTAATTTTTTTGTGCTATGTTTTGATTTTTTTAAAAACTATGTTGTGTGATTATGAGATTATCATAATAAAGAACTACCAAATAATAATATCTGGTTCTCTTGTATCCTGATATTAAATTAATTTATCTATGGATACAAGACATACTAATGGGATAAATACTCATAACTCTATTATATAAACCATTTAGAATATATCAATTGTCGAGTATGGTAGAGTGGAATATTGGTGATACTAAATAGTTAAAAAATGACTATACCAGAAAAATATGGTTTTTATTAAATGATAAACCTAAATTCATTCATAACATACTATAAATGTTGGTTTTTCCAATAAACACTCACATGGATTCTGGTTCTCCATTAACTCATAGATCTTAATAATCTATTTTTGTCCACTGGTTCTAATGAACATTTTAGAACAAAACTCAATTCCATGTAATTTGTAGAAAATATAGTTGGTTTTTGTGCCTTAAAATGTAAACATTCTGATTTTAATATCCCAAAAAATTGTTGAAATATGTGATACCTTCTGATATAATATGATTTCAGATTATGTAGTCGAGCTTTGTCTATAAACGTTTTCATTGATGATTATAGTGATTTGTTTGGTAAAAAAAATAATATATTTGTATATCATCACTTGTGGGATATATCTTTATAATTAATACAAAACTACAATCCAATATCAAAAATAGTGATTCAATAATATTATATTCATGATTTCACATACTTGATTAAGGCAACATTATATGCTTCAAGGGAGTGAATTAAATAATTCTTAAAGAATTTCCATCACTATGAAATCATAGTATTCATGGTTATACAATTGTTTTATAGTAGTATTATATATATTTTTTAATAAATTAATATTTATTATATGGATGGAACTATCAGGAAGAAGATGTAAGAATCCAAATTTCTAATAAATATTTTAACAAAATACACCATAACATTTTTTTGTCTAAAAATTAAATTTATTATTTTTATAGAAATATATAGTAATTTAATTACAAATTATTTTCTTTAATTCCTCTATCAATAGAATTGATTAATATTTTTACTAGAATATGTAAATATATTATAAATATGTCACATTGGAACAGTACTAAAAATCAATATTTTTGTTCCATATTCTATTAACAATACATATGTTTAATAAAGATTATAAAAAAGATAAAATTATATTATAAAACAATAGAGACTTGAAAACTTCCAATATTAGGAAAAAAAATCCATGATTTGGTATGTTTATACTATTATGTTTTATAATAGATACTCATAATTATACAATTATAAATAATAAGGAAATTAAACATCATGATGTAATGATGACTGTAAATTCTTTTAATTGTAAATGGTGTTAATAAATAATAAGGAACATGTTAATGTAACCCACATAGGCACAAATTATCATATGATTATCACTCCTAACATAATTAGTGTAAAAATAAAATGTACCAAATTAATCATATTATATATATATATAATTTGGAATATATAGAACCATGTAATTGATGTAATGAATGATAATCTATTACAATGGTGTAGTGTATATAGGTTTTCAAGGGAAAAACGACTTTATAATATGGTTATTACATGACCATTTAAATGAGGTTGTTCTATGATCATTGGAATGTGAATATTATTATTGTAAATATTAATATGAAATTTGGAATACTGAGGAAATATTTATTATATAATATAATTAATTTTTATCACAATATATTTAAATAAACCTATTAAATATGAAAAATATATGTTTTACAAAATAAAATCATAAATAATTTTTTACAATATATATATGATTTATCACTATTTATGTCTTTTGTTTTATAATTTTAATATATAAATAAAGCTTTAAAATTGGTTTTATGAAACAATATATATGGATAAAAATAGGATAATGAAATTTTTTGAATCCACAAGTAAATTTCTATGTAATAAAATTTTGATCATCTAATAAAGACTATTTTAGAGTATAAGGATTTAATATAAATATTGTATTTACCATTTTTTTAAAATTATTTTTTATAAAATAGATTCCAATTTTTTAATAAAAATTTCCAAAATGGAATGTGATTACTTTTTTGATTTTTTCTATAAACGTTTGAATATTTAATGAATAATAACATATTAAAAATACAATATTTTCAATTTTAAATTAAATAAATTTTCAATTTCAAAAAGGATAATGCCATAAACCATTATAATGTCCTAATATTTACAAATTAATTTATTTAGTCGAAATATTGATCAATCTTTATATACATGAGAAAAATAATAATCCAATGAATGTTAGAATTATTAAATCCTGATGCCTCATCTTTTAGAGAACTTCCCTTCTCCTTGATACTTAATATCCTTAGAGTTATCCCAAATTCTTAACATTTCTATCCAAAATTCTCAACCTCATGTGGAATTTTTTCTTTTATTTATAATTAATTATCCCAAGGATTCTTAATTGGTATCCAAGAGGAGGCTCCCATATAATGAGGTTTAATTCTCAACTAATTCACATTCGATTCAATTATTCTTAAACCTATCAAATATAAATTACATCTACCAAGACATAAGAAAATAAAAATTTCATATATAATTAAATATTATTGTTATAGAAGAATATCAATTATCTACACCCCTCAATCAATTCTAAAAATAAAAAAGATTGTTTATATTATGGTCAGTTCACTTCCCCTTCAAAAAATGAATTTATTTTTCCATGACTACCATTAGGGATAGTTTAAATTCGGTAATTATGATTATATTTATTATTAAAGTTTTTTTACTTATTATTGAATCATAAAATTAAATTAAATTTAAACAAATCCATGTTAGTTCAACATGATCACAAAACCCATCTATAAGAATTAACTATTTAAAAATATAACTTATAATCATCAAATAACTATTGTAAGTAAATTTAGATAAAAAGATACTTTTTAAATTCATGAATCTTACCTAATACATTTCATGTAATGAACCACCAATTATCATTGTCTTGAGAGTAAAATGGATCATTTCTAGGCTTTAAGAGACATACCCAAGATGCCAAAGATTGGAAATAAGTGACGAAGGGTTTCAAATACATGTGGTGGATGATTTAAACATTAATAGATAATACAATAAAAGTCCTAACCATAACCAAAAATTACTATATGATGCATGAAAAAACGAAAGGCAACTCAAAACGTCATGTCTCTCAAAACCAAAACAAAGTAAAAAACAACTAAAGAATAACCCAGTATCAAAGTAAACAGTCGAAATACTACACAAGACTCTGTCAAGACTCAATGATCCACAAGATCCAATCTCCAAAATCTCCGAACATCCCAAAAATCACAAGGTAGTTCTAAATACATGTGATACATTACCATTTCCCTTGTACCTGAAGATAGCAACTACAAAATGACCAATGTTCTGAAGTAGCGGTGAGTATAAAACGAGTAGGTTTCCACAATGACTTCCCTACTGACACCACTAGGATAGAAGAGTTAGAAAAAATTTCATAAAAATAGTTTATATAAAACATTTTCTCAAAAATAGTTTATATCTAAATATAAACAATTTTCCAATACCATTCATTTCCAATGCAAACAAGTGAATTTGAAACCAATTTTTCCAGCAAGATATTTTTTCAGAAAAATAACTAAAAAATATTTACAACCATTTAAAAATATCCATTTATTAGTATACCCAACCATTTCTCAAACCCATGCAACCAAACATGCATGCTGCATTATGAATGTTCCATACTCATGAGTGGTTTCTCGTTGATCTACTAAGTCGTCACAAATTAATTGTTTCCCATGTGCCATTAATCCAATGGAACCAAGAACAAGGTCATATTTCAACCAAGCCCCATATATAAAATTATCATGTGCATTAATCCATTAGCACTGTACACAATTTCATATTTCAACCAAGCCCCATATATGAAACATGAACACACACCACATATTCCTAAGAATCATGAAAAAACCAACCCCTTCAATAAAAACACATTTTTATTGAAAACCATTTTTGTCAAAACCATTTCAATGAAAACCCATTTTAATGCCAAACCATTTCAATTCCAAACCATTTTAATTCCAAACCATTTCAATAAAACTCCATTTTTTATTAAAAACCCATTTTTAATGAAAATATCATTTCCAGCAACCGTTTAGAAATTTCATAAAATCCATAATGTAAAATAATCATTCTAAAATCATTACAAATGAAGACATTTCCATGAATTTAACTATCAATAATCCAATTGAATCTATGACAAAAAATTCTATCAAGAGGAGTTGAGAGAAAATCCACCTACCTCAATGGTTTTGACAAAACATGAAAATAGCAGAAAAACACACAAGAAAGTAGGCCGATTATTAAACAATGGCCATTGTTAAATTATTCTAGAAACGTCTTGACTCAAAATTGAATTTTTTTAGCTAAAAAAACGTAGATCTAGCCACTCTAGGTTCATATCTGAGAAATAATGGAGATCAGAGAAGTAGATCAATGCAGACCTCAGAAAACATGACAAATCCAGAAAGAATGGTGACATACCTCAAGAATCGGACTCCAAATAACCAAGTTATAGATCTAGGATGGATGAAACTCATGTAGGTGGGGGGGGGGGGGGGGGGTTCTACAACCTTTTAGGTAGAGTATTCTCGAAATAGGGTCATTTTGAATCCAAACCGAAATATATAGAGCAAAAACATGCATGCTCCAAGAAAATAGGATCTATATTTGACCACTTTTCAAGGTTTGACCACACAGTTTAGGCCAAATGTGTATTGTTCATGTGAAATTCCTTATAATCAAAAAAATTCCTTATAAAACCCCAATACTCTCACATCCATCATCTTTTCCCTTTTTATGGAAACATATTTTTTATAGAAACATCCCACTTTTTGGAAACCCCCCCCCCCCCACTTTATGGAAACAACCAACTTTATTGAAACCGAATAATTCACAGAAACAACCAACATTATGGAAACACCCATATTAATGTAAACTCTATATATTAAGGAAACCCTTTATTTTATAGAAACTCTCTATTTTTTGGGAACTCTTTATTTCATGGAAATATTCTATTTTATGGAAAATTTTTATTTTATACAGACCAATTTAAAATAACATGAAGAAAGTGGTTATGTACATGAATCTAGGGGTAATACATTCTGGCCCCATTGTTTTTTCGGTCCATGGAATATAGAAAACCCTCTCTAGAAAAAAAGAGTTCTGGCCACTACCCTTTCATTTCCTTCTCACATTCCCAAGTCTCTTCCTAAATCTAACCATATTTCCATAAAACAGGCACTAGTCTGATGCTTTTCCCTCACAAGACATTATCTAATATATCTGTGATGTACACTGGGATATGTACCAGTGATTAATCCAGTTCTATCTCAATGTGATCCCATTTCATCACATGGTTAGGATCAGGGTGATACTTTTTCGAATGGATACATGGAACACATTATGAACAGATCTAAACAGTGGTGGTAATTCCATCTAATATGTGTCATCTCCAACCAATTCTAGTATCTCAAAAGGGACATTGTTTCTAGGAGATAAATTACCCTACATCCCAAAGCGACGACGTCCATTACTTGGATATATCCTTAAGATGATGTGATCACCCATAACAAATGACAATGGTATTCGACGATGATCTGCATAAGATTTATGAAGACTATGAGCCGTATCCATCATTTTTATAATCTAATATATATACGCCACTATTTTTTGGACATGGATTTTGCCGACTAGTGATGTTTGGACTGTTTCCAACCAGCATATGGGAGAACGACAAGGATTCCCAAACAATGCTTCAAACGAGGCCATGTGTAATGGGGCTTGATAGATGTAATTGTTTGAGAACTCCACAAAGGGTATATGCTCCTCCCTTAAGCCACCAAAATCCAATACAGAATCCCACAACATGAATTAAAACATTTATATCATCAACTCATAATGCCCATCCATCTGAGGATGATGCGCCATGCTCATAGTCAACTGAGTCGCAAGGAATTTCTATAAGGATTTCTGGAAATTAGACGTGAACCTCAGATCTATATCAAAGACTATTGAAATTGGTACACCATTCCTTTTTACCACATATCGAATATAGATTTTTGAATGACCCTCTATCGCATGAGTTTCAAAAATAGGGTTAAATTGAGACAACTTAGTTAGATGATCCACTACCACCAAAATGGAATCATGTTTCTAGATAATTCATGGAAGAACTATAATAAAATCCATTGATATCGGATTCCATTTACACATTAAAATGGGAAAAGATAGTAACATAACAGTTGGTCACTGATGCTCTACTTTAACCTGATGATAAGTTAAGAATCACGAGACAAACTTAACCACCTTTCTTTTCCTCTTCCTCCCCCAAAATAGTGCCTTCAATGCCTTATTATTCATCTGGGTACCTGGTTGTACAACCCATATTGAATGGTGGTAAGAATGAAGGAGTTGTTCCTAAAAAACCATAGTTACAACCATCTGATCTATGAAAACACAAAACTGAACCCCCATCAAGTTTCCCACACTCAATGGTCTCCCCACCATTTAGTTTTGAACATACAACAAATCATTCTGCGTCATATTTTTGTGACACTTTCATCATTTTTATGAAATTGGGAACAAGCGTAACTGAAAAGAAAACTACAAAATCTCCTCTATCTTCACATTCCACATCCATGTCGGCTAAGACCGACACCAACATCCATGGACTTGAGGCTTCCTTCTCCAACTAAGCATATATCATTCTAGTCAATGAATCCACCACCGAATTTCATTTATTAGGTGTGTACATAAAGTCTAAGGAAAACATTTGGAGACACTAGATCCATCACTTTTTTCCTCAGATTCAAATATCGCTATGAAAAAATGTGTTTCATTATTTTGTGATCTATAAACATAGTAAATTTCTCACAAAATATAAAATGTATCCATGTTTCCAAAGCATAGACAACTACAGAAAACTTCAAATCATATGTTGGGTAATTATTCTATTTCACCCTCAATTGTCATGAACCATAAGTAACGACATGATCTATTTGCATTAGAAAACAACCCATCCTTGATCCTGAAGCATCAGAGTGCACCACATTCCCCAGTCCTGAATCTGGAAAGGTCATGATAGGTGTCGATGTAAGCCTAAATTTTAGTTCATGGAAAGACTTCTAACATTCCTCTGTCCACTGAAAAATAGCAATCTTCTTTTTCATAACTGTCATTGGTGAAACTAGTCCTGATAAATGGTGCAAAAATCATCAGTAGTAACTAGCTAGACAGAGAAAACATTGTATCTCGAAATCATTCATCGGTGGTTTCCAAGAGAAAATGACTTCTATCATTTTAGGATCAATAGAAACACCTTCCTCAAGAATTACATGGCTGCAAAAACGTACTTCCTGGATCCAAAAACCACAATAAGATGATTTCGCATAAAAAATGGTCTCTCAATATTTGTATTATTGTTTCCAGATGCACCTCATTATCAAACCATATCATTGAATAATCCAAAATTTCATTCTAAAATACCACAACAAAATAATCTCTATATTTTCGAAATAACATATTCATCAATGCCTTGAAGACCGCTGGTGCATTTGTTAGACCGAAAGGCATGACTACATATTCATAGTTTCCATGTCTACTTCTAAATGCTTTGTCTGGAATATCCTCTTTCCAAATTCTCAATTGGTGGTATCCTATTTGCAAGTCAATCATGGAGGGTGACAAAGATCCCCTTAATTGATCGAACAGATCATCAATACATGGAAGTGTATATCAATCCTTTATCATAACATGGTTAGGCTTATGTTAATCAACAGACTACCACAGAGTTTTATATTCCTTATTCATGAAAAAAATAGTTGATACCCATAGAGATGTACCTGGTTGAATGAAACCCTTGCTTTCCAGCTCCTCTAAATATACATTCAATTCCCATATCTCTATTGGTTCCATCCTATAATATGAAAGGGAAATAGGACTGGTCCCTGGGAGTGGATCAATCGTAAACTCCACTTCTCATAGAGGTGATAACATTGAGAAGTTCTTGGGAAATTCATCTGGATGTTGATCAACTATATCTAGAAAAATATTTTCCTCGATCTCTTCCATTGATTACAATGTCAAGGCTTCCAACTAACAAGAGATCATTCCCACCATTGGCGCTAACAATATATTTTCACCATTATTTACAATCCTATATCCTCCGAAGTGATACTCGATGCCATGCCCAGTCTGGAAACTAATTGTTCTCCTTTAACAGTCAATTTCAGCTTTGAACATTTTCAACCAATCCATACCTAGGATAACATCAAAAAAAATCCATCTCTATTATTGAGATGCCACATTTCATCTCAAATCCATTAACAATTATAGGACATTATCTACACTGAAATGCTTGAAATTCCCTTTCACTAAGAGGTGTTTTAAGTTTCAAAATAGAATGATTCATTTCTAGTTTTAAACATAGTGAATAGGTGCCCCACAAACGCTTCATCTATGTGATATAGTTATCACTTCCTATAATGAAGACAACCATACTTTCGCCACTTTGATTTTTATTAGTGACAGGTATCATAAATAAATAATCTAGTTGAAGTCCCAAATCAACAGTTTGTAAAGCCTGAGTGAAGCTTTGGACCAACAGTTGGTTCACCTATGGCTCGGGTTCATCCAAATTTTCAATAACTTCTTCTGACTAGTTCCTATGACAACAATCAGGTGCTATTTTCTAAACCAGAAACAAACTCTGTCAATCTCACTCACTAGCATCTGATGGATTAGCATTATAAATTTTATCACATCAACTGTCAAAAAATATTTTTTCCAAGATAAATTTTTCTTGAAAAACCATTATTTTTTTGATGACCAAACCATTTTCCAAATACATCAACCATACTTTTATTAAGTCTTTAATTGGAAAATTAATTCTGCATTTTTCAAAAAATTTCTCCTTTGTAAAAAATTCATAAATCATTATTCCGAATGAAATATTCAATCCTAGTGGTATTTCATTCCTCTATAATGTGTTCCAAACTTGTCTGATTTGCTAAACCCATGACAATGAGATTCTTATATCCAGGAAGTGTATCCAAAAACCTATTTAACTAAATCCCTGGTAACTTGATTTTCAACACAAGAGGGTTAGCTATGTCCTTTTATGCTGTACATTTCATGTTCCGAAAATCATAGACCTGTCTAAGATTTCATCCCAAAGGATAGACATGATGGAATTTCAACTCCAAGACCGAGAACACTGATGAATAAATATTAGGAATGGACCGAACAAGATGATAAAATTTATACCTCAATGGAAGGCCCAAACCAAAACCAATTGTAATGACCTACCAATTCTAATTTTCTTGAGAGTAAAATGTGTCAATACTAGGCCTTAAGAGACATCCTTAAGATGAAAAAGGCTGGAAATAAATGCTGAAGGCTTTCAAATACAAGTGGGGGATGATTTACGCTTTATGAAATAAACTAATAAATTACCATCCATAACCAAAATTCACTATATGATACATGAACAAGTTAATGAAAACTCAACAATCTCATGTATCTCAAAACCACATCAATGTATGAAATAGCAAACAAATTACCGTGTATCAATGTACATAGCAGAAAAACTACACAAGACTCTCAGGACTCCAATATCCACAAGATCCAGGCCCCAATGTCTCCGAACAGCCGAAACATCATGTGATAGTGAAATACATGTGTGAAACATTACCTTTTCCCTTGCCTCTGATGATAGAATTTGTAAAAGCACTAATTTTCTAAAGCATGGGTGAGTATAAAAGTCAGTAGGTTTTACCCAATGACATCTGTACTCTTGCCACTATGATAAGAGAGTTTGGAAAAATTATATAAAATTGTTTATATAAAATAATTTCTCCAAAACAGTTTATAAGAAATTTTGAAAATGTTTCCAAAACCATTCATTACCAATGCATACAAGTTCAATTGAAACCAATTTTCCATGGAAGTTGTTTTTATAGAAAAATAACTAAATAATCTGTACAACTGTTTCACAATATCCCATTATTAGCATACCCAACCCTTTCTCAAACACATGAAACCAACAAAGTAGGCTACGTTATGAAAATTCCATACGCATGAGCAGTTTATCATCAATCTACAAATTCATCAGAAGTTAAATGTTTCCCATGTTCCATTAACTATTTGCCACTGAGCACAAGGAAATATTTAAACCAAGACCCGTGTAAGAAGTTCCTGCATTCCATTAAACCATTGGAACCGAGAACAAGGTAATATTTCACTTAATCCTTGTATATGAAACATGAAAACACACCACATATTCCCAAAAATAATTCCAAAAGAATCCTTTCAATAAAAACACCTTTTTGTTGCAAACCATTTCCATCAAAACCATTTCAATGCCAAAATAGTTTAATTTGAAAACATTTCAATAAAACTCCATTTTTTATTGAAAACCATTTCTATTGAAAATATATTTTCCATCATCCATTAGACAATTCTAGAAAAAAAATTAAATCATCATTTTAAATTCATGAAACTAAACCCCCTTTTCACAAATATTCACCAAGATCAGTCAATTTAACAAAAACCATAAATCATCAGAAATGAATATTTTTTCATGAATTTCACAATCAATAAATTTTTTAATCTAATCCAAACTATTCTATCATTTGGAGTTGAGAGAGAAGCCACATACATTGAAGGTTTTGACGAAACATGACAACAGATGAAAAACACACAAGGAAGCAGGTCGATTCTCCAAGAATGGAATTAGTTATTTTATCCTAGAAATATCACGACTCATCATTGAATTACTCGGCATAAAAAATCATATATCTAATGAATATAGGTTTAGATATGAGAAATAATGGAGATAAGATAAGTAGATCAAAGAAGATCTATGAAATCATGACAAATCAAGAAAGAATGGTGACATACCTCACGAATCAGACTAAAAATCACAATGGGAAGCCTCATGGTTGGCCCTAACTCGTGTGGAGAGGTTTATATAGTCTTATCAGGAATGTAATATCAAAATAGGGGCGTTTTGAGGAAAAACGAAATATATAGAGCCAAAATGAGTAATACCTTAGAAAAGAGGATCTAGATTTGACCATTGCACCAGGTTTGACCACACTATATGGGCCAACCATGTATGGATCGTGCAACCTTCATTTTGGTCTGAAACTCCAAATAAAATCCCCAAACTCTCCCGTCCTTCACCTTTACACCTTTTATAGAAATTTATATTTTTATGGAAACTTCCAATGTTATGGAAACACCCCACATTATAGAAACACACCACATTATGAAAACAACCCACTTTATGGAAACACTCCAATTTATTGAAACATCCAACATTATCGAAACACCCAACATAATGGAAACTCTCTATATTATTGAAACTCTATATTTTATGGAAAGTCCCTATTTTATGGAAACTCTATACTTTATGGAAACTCTCTATTTTAGGGAAACTCTCTATTTTATTCAAACCAATTTAAAAAAACGTGAGGAAAGGGGTTATGTACCTGAAATCGGGGGTACTACATTTCAACACATTTATAAAGATATGTAACTGAAGTATATAAAATATAAAAATTATCTAAAACTAATACAATATTGAAAATATATCATAAATGACCTTATGATTTTGAATATAGACTCATTATATCTATTAAATGGATATAAAATAAAATTAGAGCAGAATAAATAATAAAATATATGTGACATTGGAATTCAATAAGGTGTTCAATAAATGTAATTTTATCATTTAGGACATTAAGAGAATGCATATAATTAATTCATACATTTGGTAAGGGAACACTCTATACCACATTTTTTTCTTTATGTTATTATTTTTCTCTATCTACCTCTCTCTCAATCACAACATAATGTTGTGAAATGATTATAAATTTTTCAAATACATATATTATGTATATTAATACCATATTATTCATTTATTCAAAAGTATTATAAATTCATTACATTAATTTCAAAATACCTTCTTTAAAATGAATCATAGTTAATGGTAAAAAATCTATCCCATAAACCCTTCACACACCAGTCATTTACAACAATTTCACACTTCACGATTTCATTTAACAATACAAATTTTAGGTCAACCATTTTTCTCACTAGTTTTAATTAAATTTCAATACTACATTTATCCTTATAAGTCTTTTACAAATTCATTAAAACATATTTTTAGATATTTATTTCTATATCCAATTCACATTCCACTATAATAAAATTTTAATATAAACCCAATAATTGTGAAAAATATTATAAATTACAATATGGATGCGAAATATATTTCATTCTTTATAATATTTTTCATTTTTAGTAAATAATATTTGATGATTCCATATGAAATATTATATAACCAATTTCATTTGATTGGATTTCAGTATCATTATGCCTTATGTTTTATTTCCTTTTGTGAAACACATAAACTTCTATATATTATCATATCCATGAATAGAATTATAAATAGAAAAAATAATATGGAAATTTTGATTATATTTTTAATAAATGGTATACTGAACATTTAATAAAAAAATAAATTAATTAATGATGAAGGATTTAATATGTATTTATATGAAGTGTAAAATCCATCATGGATATTTGAATAGTAAACCATACATTTGGATTAATAACCCCACTATTAGTATATTAACAAGGTTATTCGAATAGTAACTACCCTAATTAAATAATAATATTTATTATAAATAATATTTTCAAAGAAAATAATAAGTTAAAATATATTTTTATAAATAAATTAAATAAATAAAAAAAATTGGAATCCGAAATATATTACGTGTGTCCATTTTTAATAAAATAAATTTTATCATATATTTTAAGACCAATAGATTATATTTTAGTATTTAAACAAAATGATTAGATATGTTATGAAAAATTAATTTCTTAATGTATATGTAGTATTTGAGGGAAATAAATTGAAATTATCTAAATTTGACTTTTTGGAACTATTCTCAGAATCATTCATAAGTAAGTTAGTCGTAATAATTAATTATTTCAAATAAAACACATTGGATGAATAATTATTAATGTAATAATGACCCAATATATTTTAAATTTCATTTCCCGTCAAATATATAATTAATAAGGTATACATTTCACTTATTAATAATTAATAAAATGTTTACAATAAAGGTGTAACATTAATAACATTGAATCATTCATTCATTCTTCTATTATCTGAGTCATCAATAAAATAATTTTCATATAATATAATACTACACTATTAACAATATAATAATTTATTTTTATAATATAATATAATTATAATTAATCAGTATTAATATATATATTCACACAACCAATTATTGAAAAATTCTATTAACATTTGGAAATTTGTTCATATAAGGAGATTTCATTTATTATTTATCATATATTTATTATATAATGACTCATTAATATTGGTTTTAAGAACCAATGAAGGTGTTTTAAATTTATTACATATCACCACATTCATATATTTTTAGTGTATCTTATATATATTTAAGAAAAATTTAACATTGTATTTCATTAATTTTTTGGAAATATTTTGTAAATTTAATAAAATTTAATGAATCATAACCATATAATTGAAATGAGAAGTAGAAAACCAAGACAACCATATCACATAAATTTTCTTATTTAAAAAATATTGAATAAATAAATATTGATTACTGTGATAAATGATTAATAACATAAATGTGTTGAATATAATTAAGAATTAATATTATAGTAATGATAATGGTCATACATATGAAGTAATAATGGGATGATTCCAAACATGACCTATGGTATGGGGCCTTAACCATTATTTTCATTTCATGGTTTTAAGTTTTGACATTAGAAAAATAATTCATCAGTTATTTCTCTTCTCCCATATATACAAATATTTATAAATTTTTCCTCCCTCATGGGACATTATTCTTCTCAATATCACATTCATTATAGTAAAAATTCTAAAATATAATTTCTATCACTCCAATAATAAATTTTTTATAAATCATATATCAAACATTCTAAAAGAAATATACTTGTTACTATATTATTATTGTCTTTTTTTTGAGTATTAGTATACGGTTTCATGAGCATATAAAATATTTATAGTCATTTTATACCTTACAATGTTCTCAAGAGGATTCGTGATTTCCCTCTTTTAATTCTCAACCTATATCTGAATTAAATACCAATGGATTGTATATACTTTATTCCCAAATTATAAAATTCAATTTATCCTTAAAACACTATATATATTTAGATATATTTTCATTTAAATATTCAATAATTAAGACTATGTTACAAATTATAAATCTAATTAAGGGATTAAAAATCTTTTTTCTATCTTTGGGATTATCTTCTCTAATGATATCTTTCTATAGAATTATTTTAAAATATATTGAAATTAATTTAAAATTTTTTCCCCATTTTCAATTCAATGGATATGCAAATTAATATATTTGTGAAATTATTTGTTACCCACCCTCGTGATTATTTATAATATGTATATTATAAAACACTCTCATTGATACTTCCTATGTTTATTCATATCCTTTTAGTGAAATATAAAATTTCATTTTAATGATAACCTATTAATGTAAAAATTGTAAATGTCACATACTAATGTGAGAAATAAAAATATTATTATTAATGATATCTGTTAGGATGTAATTGTGAAACCCATTCTACTCTATGAATATTTCTATGATTAATGTTATTTTATGATCCCTTTCATTGTGGAATGAATGATTAAAAGGTTTATATGATTTCTTGTGTGGAACCGTCCATAAATATATTTCTATATTTTAAAATATGTCATGTAATATATATATATATATATATATATATATATATATTATTCACAAACATGATTTTATATTTTTTCCATGGTAAACATATCATTTAACACATATCTTGCACAAAAACACGATATTATCATTATTCAAATCATATGCATTTTTATAATGGTAATATAATTATACATAATGTTTATGATGATTTATTGTTATAGATATTATACATTATATTTATTTATCACACTGGTTTGTTATTATTATTATTATTATGATAAAAATATATATTTCTGATTGGTAGGTGACGAGGATGGCCACCCATTTACTCATGGGGATTTATATTTTGTGTTTCTTTATATTATTAATATGCTTAATATGATTTTAGATAACCCTATAATTAATTTATATTCTTATGTGAATATATAAATTACTAATATTAAGAAATTTGATAGTGAAACTATACTAGAAAATACAAATAACATTTAACAATTCATGTTATTCATGTTATAATAATTTATTGTTTCCATTATGCTTTACCTATAAAATTGGAGATATATATATATATATTACTATATATGTTTATATAGTAAATTATGTAAAAATAATGTATATAATTTTTTGGTCACTGTTATATTTATAAAATTATATTTTACAATTTTTATTGAAATTAGACATCGAATCATCTAGGTGTAATTCCTTCTGTAGATGAACATTAGTTTACGATAATGTTATCAAGTATAACTTATATCAGAAAATAGGATTAACGTATTTAATAATTATACATGTTTAACATAGATATTGTTTAACATAACATTAGGTGTTAGTTATAAAATTAGAATATATATATTAAATCAATCGTTAAAATTTTACATGATTAAAAAATTGTGGGAATATATTTTTTATGGGTGTGAATGTAAAATCAACACTTTCAAAACATAATTTTTTAAAATTTTATCCTATAAATTTTTTTTTGTTGTAGTAAAATGTTTTCTGATTATTAACACCCCATGTTATTATATGTATTTCCATTGAAATAATATATGATTTATTCAAAATCATTCCTTATAAACAACCTAGAGTGTATCTCAAATGAGATATATTAAGAAATTATTGAATCATCGTTAAATTTCAATGTCTATAAAATAATGACAACATTATGAATATTTTAATTAAATAATTTCATTAATTCAAATTTATTAATTAATTTATATTAAATATGTACCCCATTTTCAGTAAAGTAATTTTAATCATTAAAAAAAAATTCATAAAAAAATGGGGTTCATCCTACATTACACTCAAAATTTTTAAAAAATTTATAATTTGATTATAAATTTTATTTTAGGAAATGAATAATATTTTTTAATCAATATTTAAATATTACAACATGGTAATTTTTTTATAAAAAGCATTATTTTTTTCTAAAGAATGAAAAATATAAATTTATTATACCAATTATCTTTTCTATTCATGTAAATTTCCCATTATGTTTTTTATTTTATATAAACATAAAATTAATTACAGATATCAAAAATATAATAACTAATTAGATATTAGGGATTAAAATATGTGATTTTGGAATATGTTAGTTGTTGTGGATAAAAAACATTTTCTAAAGAAACTATTTTTAGAAATAAATGTGTTTTTGAATAAAAAATGTAATTAAATACATATTTATTAATGTTTTTAATAAAAAATTTACCTTATATATTCAATATAATACTTATACATCCTTTTTATGGTTTTAACTTGTCATGGAATGAAATTATGTTATTTTTTATTCTTAGAAATTTATTTATTGAAAATTGATTTTAATTATGGTATTCAAATTTGTTAACAATGAAATTATTAAAAATATTAAAATATAATCTTATATAAATGTTGAAATATATTTTATTTTTGTAGTTATTATCATTTAATTGCATAAAATTTTTTTGGACATAAATATGTATAAAACAATATAAATTTACAAACATGATTAGTTGTATAAAATATTAACTAGAAGATAAACAATTAGATATGGGTAGTATTTGAATAAAAAAAAATTTATATTATATGAAAAAATGGGTTAAATATATTATCTTAACTTACAATACCTAACCCTTTCGATCCACATTCCAGTGAAAGATTCTTTAAATCCATGAAACAATTTTAGAAATTTTTTTGTGTCTCCCTCCAATTACATAAAAAATAAGACCTCTTATCATCCATTATTAAAATCAATTGAGACTTATATTTCATAAAATACCCACTATTTATCCTCATTATAATCATACCATTCATTATAGATATTTTGTTCTTCACCTAAGACAAATATTTCATTTCATAAGGAGCAATCCAAAAGGTGGCCTCTCAAAGAAGATGTATAGATATTAATCAAGATCATTCAATTTAATATATTAATATACATATAATGAACTAGTTTATCAAAAAAAATTATTAATAATGTTTCATAAATATATCGAGATGCTATTATGACGATTTCACAACTCTTCGGCACCTCTACTAAATCTAATTGTAGAATAATGTATCACTCATGTGTAAGTGTCGACTACTGTATCCACAATTTGATATGACTCATTTTACACCACCTTTATTCATGGTTAGTTAGATTTAATGATTACATGTGATTTTCTATCTGGTCAAGAATATTTTCTTTGGTGTCCAAATTTATAATAAAATGATTTCATGAATGTTTTTTGGATTACCCAAATATTTATTAAAATCATTTTCTCTATGATTTAATTTCAACTAAAATGGTATAAAGTAACCCACATTTCATTTTCAAACAGTTTGATTTAGACATTTTATCAACAATATAAAATAAATTAATCCTTCAACATACACTGCATGACATGATTTATCCTACACCATGAATAATAATTTATTTTATAAATGATTTATATATTTTCTATTTTCATTTAAACAAAAATTATTTTTATAATATTATTAAAATTTATTGATTATCATTAATGCCTTTCACATAAAATGGGTAACTTCATTAAGAAATGATTTAGTGTTCTATTAAGGGAATTATTATTAAAAACTATATAATTTAATGTTAATTATGATCTATAAGGTATACACTCCAATGTTTCTATATTTATTCTTTCTCAATATGGTTTTGAATTATAATTAAAGAAAATTATGAAACCTCTATCCATTACACATTGTACTATTTGATGATATGATGTATGTTTTATGATCATATAGAATACATATTCATGGTCGTCATTATAATATAATTAGGAACAAAATTATATATCCCTCTAATAAATTTTGTCACGTAGGAAATATATTGAAATAATAAGGTCTATTTTTAGGATTAAACATTGTTAAATTTGAGGATTTTTATAAATAGAATCTATTATTTCTGAATACTAACTATTGAAATAATATAATAGGGACAAAACCCATTCCACTAATATAGTAATAAAAATGAACCATGAATAAAGAAATGACTTTATATAATTATGTTAATTCCATAAAATTATTTATTATAATTATATGTTTACATGGATCATGTTTTATTATTTATTAATACATACACTTAGGTATTATTAATTGTTTTAAATTATAGTTTATGACATGTTTCATGAATATTATATATAGTAATGTGAATGTTTTGATAATTCACAAATCATTTTATCATAACAATAGTATTATATTATTCTCATTTACCATTATTTATTGTTACCTTTATTATTTACCGTGACTAAGACTATGATCATAGAATTTTTAATTTTTCCCTTCCATTAGTTCTGATGAATTTGTTTTGTACGATATGTTCAAGAAGGCTGATAAATATAAAGAAATTAATCAGAAATTATGTAGTTATTTTCTGTGTAAGATATTTATTTTTAAATGATTCCAAATAAACTAAAAGTATATGGTATTCAAGAATTTATACATGTAAAATTTATTGAATATTGATAATAAATTATTGCATAATTATATATGAAATATCATGGATTTTATAGTTGGTATTAAAAGAAATGTTTTGTAACTTATTGAAACTCGGATGGCGAAACATTATTTGATCCCACGGGACAATCATATGTATAAGAGAAATTTTATGTTTTGTAATTATGTGAGTGTGGTTTCCCTATTAAAATACATCCTTTTTCGGATACTATAAAGTAACAAATCTTTAAGATATATTCATCTTAGTGTTATAACCCCTAAATAAGCTAGTTGTGTATATCTCAACCGTCATTATGGTGAATAGTTAATGTTCCATAATTCTTAAACTAATGTTACACTCAAACTAAATATTATTATTTAAAATCACATTTTTATTATGATCTATTAGGATATATTTCAATAGATAATGACTATTTCTTAACTTGGATAAACTAAAGGTTTCATACATTAGAAATAAGGTATCCTGATTTAGACATCCTAAAATTTATTTTAACAAACATATCATTCCTCCATGGATTATTGTCTATCGCAATATACTGTTTAGTTTTAGTCAATGTATATAACAAGAACCATCCATTTTAACATTCAATGTGATAAAAATGTAATGTTTTTCCACCATTAGTAGAAGAATGTTATGCAATATGGAATTGAAATAATATTGTTATTCTTATGAATCATTCCCATGAAATGATTACTGATGATAATACAATAGATTAATGGGTATAATAAGGTATTTTTGAGTCCATAAATATGAAAAGTATTTCATCATTTGGTGGTTCCACCAACCCACAAATTTTTAACAAATGGATTATATGAACATGGAGAGATTTTTCATTCCCTAGTACACCAAATATAAAAATTTTATCTGAGATATTTATCATTTGGATGTTGAATATCATAGATGGAATAATCTTATCAAGAATATCATGTAATAGAAAAAATTGACTCTGTGAAGTGGTAAGATATTATACAACTTTTTTTTAATAAGTAAATTCCAACTATTCCTTGTATAATAATATAGAATGAATTCTATGAGTTTACAGAAAAATTATGAAGAATATCTTATTATATATGGGGTAATTTTTATATGACATTCAATGTATGAATCTGGTATTATTATTGAACTGGAATTCGTAATTGAAAAATTACATATAAAAAAAACAAGTCTCTGGATGTTGTTACCCATAACTATCATCAGTATATATTAGAAAATAATATTATGTTATATGGAGGTGGTGGTGGAAATTGGATCCATCCATTTGTATCATTGCTTTTATAAAAATATAAATATGCAATTAAATGTAAATTTTAAATACAAAAATAATGGATGGAATAAGGTGTTTTTTCTTTTATTCTAGACGTGTTGATAAAAAAATAGAGGGAGTAGTATTATGTGGAGCGGTAAATGATTTATTTTTTAAAATATGGCCCTCACGATGTCAAATACAAATGTAATGGGAAGAATATATCTTATAATCCAAAGGGTGACTAATCTATAAAAATTCACCACCGACACTCAAATGTAATAATCATGAAGATTATGGATATAATGACTACTAATGCTCAATTATGAGGGATTATGATGATAATCACGTTTCAAAAGCACTTTTCCCATACCCAAATCGGTATCATAGGTTTTCACTACTTCTAATGTGGGGCTTAATACTGAAGTGGTGGATGGTATACATTCGATCCAATCTACAACTGAAAATTTATTATATGACTATAGATTGACTCAATAATCCTTATATATGAAATTTTTATGGGTGTCACATTACCACATGAATGACTAAAATATGAAATATTAGTAAAAACATCAGATGTTATGATTATATAATCTAGTATAAATTTACATACCCTAATTTCTGTTTTGGGGGATCAATTTCCAAAAAAAATATTATTCTTTGACTAGTATAATTTTATGTTATTTCCTGAATATATTCAAATTATTTATACCAATACCTCATTAATGATCAAATAAGAGAAGTCACCATTCATATTCCAACATAGCCTTTGATTTTATAGTGGTTTGAGAACAAATGTGGATTTTTAAAAGCAATTATTTTCATTTCATGTTATTTATTCAAATTAATTATATATTTTTATCTCATAAGGTTCAAGATAAACTCATCAAAATTTATTTAACTATTATATTGGGGATTTTAAAGATATTCATGTATGTGTATTCACATCACCAAATAAATCCTAAATTTTACTCATCAATATAACAAAAAAATCCATAATTCACGATTTTCATGGATAGCATATAAAATAGGCATGTTAGTGTTACATATATTAAAGAATAAATCATATGAGACTACTCTTTAGGGATTCATTTGGAATAGTTTGTCACCATGACATGTACATTTACATGTTCATGAAAAAGATGGATATATCTAACTATACATTGATTATCATGATAAAAAGAATATCACAATCGTGGATGATAATCATCTTCCCTATATTGTTATTTTTATTAACCAATTAATATGTTTAGAATATTATTCCTAATATGATATTAATTTTTTATAGTAGAATTTAATTTGGAAATAAGAATATTCATCAATTAGTTCTTTCCATTCAAGGTATATTCACTAAAATGTTAATTTTAATCCATTTGATATAACTATTTCCTCTTATGTATTCATGTTTTTATTAAATAAAATCTTTAAATATTATCCTAATTAATTATTTGTAGTCTTTAAGGATAATAATATTATAAATTATATTATAAAGTAATAGGATTAATATTAAATAACTATTTTACTGAAGATCATAATTAAATAAAAGTTGTTTAAAATATTTCCAACTGTAACTTTTTGTAGCATAACAGTTTATTTTTAGGGAATGTAATGTCAATAATGGTTATCCATAAAGGAATAATGTTATTGAACATTTTCCTATACCAATCTATATGATTTAGATTATTATTTTTTGGATTTAATTGATATTATTTATTCTTTTTTTATAATATCTCACAAATGAATTATCTACTCATGAAGTAAAAATGTAAGGGATATATTTTACTTTATACTGATAAATGTGGTGAAAATTTTATGGAACTAAATAAAATTTTAGTAATTAATCATGTTCTCACAATAACATAAATTAGATATTGGTTTTTGGTTTTTAGTATTGAATCAAAAATGATAATGGTGTTTTCTTATGTATACTTATATGGCCACAATTTATTCCTTATGCCAATTGATGGTTCATGGGGAAAATTTCCAAAAACACTATTTTGATTAACCAGTAGTGATATATATTTTTATTATATAAAGACTGTATATTTATGGTGAATGTGTGAAATATATATTTATAAGATAAGTGTTGTGAAAATAGTCCCACATAAAGAGTTGAATATGAACCATATAATATGTTTATAATGGATTAAATATTATGAATGCTCAATAAACTACTTCCAGAGGCAAGAGAACAACGAAGAAACTACATTGAGTCAAAAGTATCAAGGTTTCTTATATTTTATGATAATAAAAAAAGATCAAATTTTAAAGAATTTTTATAGGATTTACAATAATATCTCAAATGAAGCTGATAAATTTTATATTTATAAAATGAATATTAAAACATATTTCCATGTAATGATTAATGAATAATAAGGGGAGAATTTGGTGATACAAAATATTTAGATAAATTTTATTGAGTTATACCATGATTATCTTTGAATGATATAGTTTAAAACTGAGTTTGTGTCTCCTCCATACTTGGCATTAGGTAGGGACTATTTGATGATTATCATAGCTCATTGTTCCCTATTAATTCTAGAATTAAAAATATGTATAGGAACAAAAAAATTTATTTATTGTTGTAATATATTAATAATGATACATTATAGTATGTTACTCAAATCTTGGTATCTTTACAAGATAATATTAATCATATATGTTTAATGAGATGTTATATATGATGGGAAAAAAATCTCTCAAGGTAATATTGAACCATTTTTTGGGCTGATTGTGTTTGTTGATAAAATAGGTTTCCATGATGAATTATCAAGTTCACGAGATGTTTTTTACAAACAATTATTGACAAAGAAGCATTACAATGGAATGAAAAATCTGGTGGTGGTAAAAAAGAACAGATACATGGTGGGGTCATTTTCCAGTGTTTGCAAAATTTTTGGGGTCAAAAATTTTCAGTGTGGTGAGCATTGAAAAATATAGATTTCATTGATGATATCATCAATATAAGTTAAAGGCATGAGTTCAGGGAATATAGGCTTCATTTATTTGATTTCCCGAAGACCAGAAGAATGTTGACAGTGATTATTAACGATTACGACAAGATTAGTGAATGGTATAGTTGAAGAGAATTGTGGCGGCGAAGGGCATTACGAGTGGAGAATCCTAGTGAAGGCGCGAAGGAATTGACTAGATGTTCCATGATTATGATGAGATCTCCCATAAAAAATATTAATTATGCTTTACAATTTAGAGTGAATTTTGGCTAAAATATCAGCGCTTCGCGATTTGTGATGACATGGGGCTACCTTTGCGTGGAAGGTTCGAGGTTCGATGTAATCCCCTATAAAAAGGCCATGGACACCTCGAGAGAAGTAGATATTTTTCATAGAAATTATTTTGCTCTCAGCTCGCGAATGTGGTTTGCAAAGGAAGTTTGATTTGAAAATAGAAGGATCTTCACGATGGCTACTCTTGCTCCTTGAAATTTGGGTGATTCGTGTTGTCTTAGTTAACTTTGTGACGGAATTCTCTCTATGATGACTTCATATCCCTGATGGCCTATACTTTGCGAATGCTTGAGCTTTGCGGTGGTCTGAGCATCACAAAAGCAGTGTACTCTGCGAGGCAGGAGCTCTGGGAAGGTGTGACCTTCGAGAAGTCTTCTTTGAGCTTCACGAAATTGGGATCTTCACGTAGTAGGGTGCTTTGCGATGGTGTTTACTTAGTGTGTTTCCTAGTGTTCAGTGGAAAAGGGGTATTCATCAGTGGATGAAATTTGGACATCAAAAGAGCATCTACAAATAGTGGAGGATGCATTCATTAGTGATAATGGAGAGACCTACATGTCAAAAAACTGTCACTGGATCTTCTAAAGAAGCAGTGGGCACATATTAGTTGAAAGTGCAGTGAGTTCTCAAATTCAGAGTGGTTTTAAACAAGTTGGAACAATGAGTCCGCTTCGAAATTGTAAATAGTCGTGTGCTTAGTGGAATTGGTAGATCAGAACACTGCCTGTATATGCCCCTTGGATGTAGCCCAGTGTGGGTGAAACAAGTAAAAATCTCTAGGCCATGTGCTTGCTTAAAGGTTTATTCATACTTTGCATCGGGATGGGGAGAGAAGAGGGTTTTATCAAACAACAAAATAAGATCAAAAGAGGTGGTTGTTTTAATCTATCATACCCTGATTCACCCCCCTCTCAGGGTATTTATCATAGTGTACCTAACAATACCCATTACCAATACTAGGATAGATATTGTGAAATATCACCATGTATTTCATTTTTTAGTCCATAAAACATCTAATGTCTATAATTCTATTTTGGTTCTTTTTGGTCTCCTTTGGGAGTCAATGAACCTAATTACGATTAAAGAATATTTCAATCATGATTATCTTTATATGGTCTATGTTATGTAAGTGGAACTGATACATGGGGTACTACCTTCTTTTTATTTGATAGGGATATAAGTCTTACCAAGTATTTAAAGATAAGTATTATATGAGCTCCTAATATAGTATAATGTTTTATTATTATATATAATATAGAGACAGACATACAGTCTGAGAGGAATATCCAAAAACTATAAGATGTGTTGATATCATTTTCTAAAGTATATATTATCTTTTAGATAAATATATTGTAATTATATAAAGGTGTCTTTTTGGAAATATTCTATGAATCATTAATATGTAGGTGAATAGTAATAATTTAGTTTTTCAGATACCACACATTTTATGAAAAATAATTAACGTAATAATGACACAATATATAATAAAATTCATTTCCCAAAAAATATATAATTCATAATATATACATTTCATTTATTAATAATTTATAAAATGATCACAGTAAATTTTTAACATCAAAAATAGTGTAATATCCCTTCATTCTTCTTTTATTTGACTCATCAGAAAATAGTTATCATAAAATATAAAACTAGATTATTAAAAATATATTAATTAATTAGTATACTTGAAAATAAAAATAAGTAATGAGTATTAATATATATATATATATATTCTCACCACCACTTTTTGACAAATTACATTAACATTTGGATATTTCTGTATATTAAGATATTTCCAATTCTTATTTATCATATCATTATAATGTAATTCTCTCATTAATATTGGTTTTATGAACCAATAAATTCGTTTCTAATTCATTACATATCACCACATTTATATATTTTTAGTGTAGCATAAAAATAAATAGTAATTATTTAATTGTATATTACATTAATGTTTTGGTTATAACATGGAAATTTCTTAAAATTTAATGAATCAAAACTTTATTATTGAAATTAAAATTAGAAAACCCAAAAAAAACATATCATTTTAAATATTAATATTTAAAAAATATTTAATAACTTAATACTGATTACTATAATCAATTCTTAGCAACATAAATGTGTGAAATATATTTTAGAATTAATATTTTAGTAATGATAAATTCTATATATATGAGTTTATAATGTGATAATTCAATACATGACATATTGTATGGGCTCTCAACCATAATATTTGTTTCCTAGTTTTGAATTTTGAAACCTTAAAAATTATTCATTAATTATTTCTCCTCTCCCTTATAAACAAATATTTATAAATTATTCCCCGCTCATGGGACATTATTCTTCTCAATAACACATTAACGATTGTAAAAAAATATTATAATAATTTTTATCTATCCAATAATATATTTTTTATAAATTATATTTAAGAAAATTGAAAATAAATATACTAATTACTATATTTTTAATAAGCTTTTCTAAGGATTAGTGTACCATTACATGAGGATATTAATTATTTATAGTAAATTTACATCTTAAAATGTTCTTAAGAGGATTTTTTATTTCTCCCTTGGGATTTTCACCCATTATCTAACATACATACCAGTGGATTGTATATATTTTATTCCTTAATTATAAAATAAAACTTATCTTTGAAACACTATAGATAACTAGATATAGTTTCATTCAAATATCCAATAATTAAGTCTATGTTAGACCAAATAATTCTAATTAATGAATTCGAAAACATAGCACTCTCATTGGGATTATATTCTCTCATGATATAATTCTATAGAATTATTTTAAAATAAATTGAAATTAAATTATAATATTCCCCCTTTTACTCTTCATGTGATATGCATATTAATATATTGGTGGAATGATTTGTTACCCACCCTCCTGATTATTTTTTAACATGTAAATTCTAAAACACTCTCATTTAACCATCCCATGTTTATTCATATACTTTTAGTGAACTATAAATTTTTAATTTTTCAGTAAAAATGTTAATGAGAAAACTGTAAATATAACATATTAATTTCAGAAATTAAAATATTAATGTTTATCATATCCATTATGATATAATTTTTATACTCATTCCTCTGTAGGAATATTTCTATAATTAATGTTATTTCATGTTCCCTTTCCTTGTGGAATGCATGATTAAAAGGTTTATATGATTTGATGTGTGAGACAATACAAAAATATATATCTATTTGTTAAATTATGTCATGTAATATAGATATATATATATATATATTGATTGTTATTCAAAAACATGATTTTATATTTATACCCATGATAAATATATCATTTAACACATATCTTATACATAAACACGATGTTTTCATAATTTACATCCTATATGTGGGTATAATGATAAAATCATCATATATAATGTTTATAATGATTTATAATTATGAATACTATACATTTTATTTCTTTATCATACTACTTTATTATTATTATTATGTTCAGTATATATTTTGGATATGTTTGTGATGAGGACGATCACCCATTTAATCAGTGGGATTTATATCTCATGTTCCTATATATAATTATTACCCTTAATATGATTTTAGATCACCCTCTAATTAATTTATATCCCTACATGATTATATGAATTATGAATGTTATGAAATTTGATAGGAAAACTATACTATAGTATAATAAATAAAATTTAACATTTCATTTTATTCATTATTTAATAAACTATTTTTTTGATCATGATTTACCTATAAAATTGGATATATATATATATATATAAATATATATCTGTGTGTGTGTGTGTGTGTTTTTATTATAAATTAGTTAAAAATAATATATATAATTTTTTTCACTATTGTATTTAGAAAATTATAATTTTCAGAAAAGATTTAAAATTGGATATCAAATCATCGGGGTGTAATTCCATCTATAGATAAACATTAGTTTGTCGATAATGTGATCAAGAATAACTAGTATCAGAACATATGACTAACATATTGATGAATATTAATAATTTATCGTAGAAATTGTTTAATATTACATTATGTGTTTTTTATATAATTAGAATAAATATATTAAATCAATCATTGGAATTTTACCTGATTAAATAATTTTCGGAATATAGTTTGTTAAGGGAGTGCATGTAAAATCCAACATTTTCAATACATAATTTTTTTTAAAATTATCCTATAAATTGTATGTTTTTGTAGGAAATTTTTTTCTCATTAGTAAAACCACATGATATTATATGTATTTCAATTGAAATAATACTTGACTTATTCATTATCATTTATTATATACAACCCTGAGAAAATCTCAAATGTGATATCTTAAACAATTATAACTTCACCATTTAATTTCTTGCTCATGATAAAAATACCCACATTATGAAATTTTTAATTAAATATTTTTTTTAATTTCAATATATTGGTTAATTTATAATAAACATGTACTCGATTTTCACTAAATTAATTTTATGCATAAAAAATATTTTGTCCTAAAAAATGGGGTTAATCCTATATTACACTCAAAAATTATAAAACAATTATGATTTGATGATAAATTTTATTTTAGGAAATGAATAATATTTTTTATCAACATTTAAATATTTGAATAGGGTAATTTCATTATTTTTCTTTAAAGATATATTTTATACTGTAATAATTAAAAATATTTTTTTTTTCAAATATCATTTCCATTCAAGTAAATGTCCCATTATGTTTTTTATTTTATGTAAACATAATATTAATTACCAATATGACATAAATAAAAACTAATTATATATTATTCACTATAATATGCGATTTATGAATATATTAATTTATGGGGATAAAAAATATTTTCTAAAGAAATTTATTTAATGAAAAAAATTGGTTTTTGAATAAACTAAGTAATTACATATTTATTTATTAATGTTATTAATTAAAAATTTACTTTATATATTTAATATAGTATCTAAACATCCATTTTATGGATTTAATATGTCATGGAATGATATTAAGTTATGTTTTATGCTTAAAAATATATTTATCCAAATTTGATTTTCATTATGGTTTTCAAGATTAATAAAAATTTAATTATTCAGCATGTTGTAATATAATATTTAGTAATATAATATTTATATTTTAATTTTTGATTTATTATCATTTGATTTTATAAAATTAATTTTTGGTCATAATTATTTACATAATAGTAAAAATTTACAATCACGATTACGGGTATAACAAATTTACCATGTGTTAAATTAGAAGATACAGTTTTGATTTAAAAATGAGACTATAAAATTTATATTATATGAAATTAAAAAATCTATATATTATTTTAAAATACAATACATAATCTTTTGGATCCACATTCCAATGAAATTTTCTTTAAATTCTGGAAATAATTTTAAAGAATTTGTGTGAGTCCCTCCATTTACATAAAAAATTATACCTCTTATCATCCATTATACGAATTATTTGAGAAATATTTTTTATAAAATTCTATCTATTTATCTTCTTTATAATCATTCCATTCATTATAGATCTGTTTTTATTTCCTTAAGACAAATCATTCATGGCTTGAGTAAAACAAAGGTAGTCTCTAAAAGGGGTATAGATCATAACCAAGTTATCTCAATTTAATATATTCATATATATATGGTAAACAATTTTATAACAAAAATTATAATAAATTATAATAATTATATTGAGATGTTATTTTGATTATTTCACAACTATTTTTACCTCTTATCAATCTAATGGTAGATTAATTCATCTCTCATGTGTAAGTGTAGACTACCACCACCACAATCCGATAGGACTCCTTTTCCACCACCTTCATTCATAGTTAGTTAGATTTAATGATTATATATGACATTTATGTTATAAAAATTATATTATAAATATTGATTTATATTTACATATATTTTATTTCATCTATAATAAAATAGAATCCAAACTCATAATTATGTACAGACTACCAATCCCATGTAGTGATATTATTCATTAATCATCACCACATTTTATAAAATATAATAAATATATGAATAATTGATATTTATTACATTTACATCATTAATATAATTCAAGAGTATAATTAACCGTTATCATGTTTTTAATTACCTTAACCATTGAACCAAAACATACATTTAAAATGAAGTGGTTAAAACCTGAAATGATGATCATAATGAATGATTATTAATGAAGGGAAGATATGTTTTCATAATTGAATTATTTAGGCTATTAAATGTATTATAATTGTTAATCTATATAATTATATTAAATTATTATTTAATATAGGGGAATTTGGGATACATATGATGTCAATCAGACTTTAGGTAAGGATTTTATGTTAGAATCCCATTTTTTTAAAGATTTCTTTGAACTAAATTTGGTATATGTGAAATTATATGATCAATCTATAAAACGGTGTATGTATTTTCCTCTACATGGAATATTTATTAGGATTTTCTGTTTTCCACTCATTTTAAACTCTTTAAGACATCATTAGTTTGAATAAATGTTTTTATTGAAATCCAACCATGATTTTCTATTCGGTCCAGAATATTTTCATCAGTGTCCAAATTACTATTAAAATGACTTCATGAATTTTATTTGGATTACCCAAATATTTATTAAAATAATTTTTTCCTATTATTTAATTTCAATTAAAATGGTTTAATGTAATCCACATTTCATATTTTAACAGAGTGCTTCTGACATTTTATCAACAATATAAAACAACATAATCATACAACATACACTACATGATAGGATTTATCAAACACCATGAATAATGTGTTATTTAATGATTAATTTATATTTTTTCTCTTTTAATTTCTACAAAAATATCTTCTATAATATTATTAATTTTTATTGATTCCCAATAATGAATTTTGCATGAAATGGGTATTTTCAGCAAGAAATGTTTTAATGTTATATTAAGGAAATAATTATTAAAAACCATAAAATAAAACATTCATTATCATTTACTAAAGACATGATCCAATGATTCAATATTTATTCATTCTCTATATGGTTTTTGATTATAATGATAAAAAATTATAAAACGTGTATCCTTTTCTCAATTTATGATTTGATGATATGATTATTGTATTGTGATCATATGGAATACATATTTATGGTCTTCATTATGTGATAATTGGTATCAAATCCAAATAGACCTCCAATAAATTTTTTAATTAATTTTAGCTCTTGATATTGAATGGACTATATTTAGGATTAAACATAGTTCTCTTATGGAATTTTTCAAAATATAATGTATTTGGAGTGAATAAAAACTATTGAAATAATGGAATTGGGACTAAACCCATTCCACTAAGATAGTATTAGAAATTACCCGTAAATAAATAAATGAATTTATATAAAAAAATAATTCAATAAAATTATTTCTTATAATTAGATGTTTCCATGAATCATGTTTTATTATTGATTACTACATACTATTATTTATTATTATTTTTTTCTAGATTATCGATTATAACATATTTCATGAATATTATAAATATAAATATATATTTATATTAATTTGAATGTTTTTATAATTCTTAAAGCATGTTAACATTGAAATTTTATTATCTTATTCTCATTTACTATTATTTATTATTAACTTTTTCATTAACCCCTACTACGACTATGATCATAGTGTTTTTAATTTTTCCATTCCCATGGTTATGATGATTTTTTGTATGATATGTATAAGATGGATAATAGATATAATGAACATAATCATAAATTATATAGTTATTTTGTGTAAAAGATATTTATTTATACATTATTTATAAAAAAAACGTATATGGTCCTCATAAATTTAGAATTGAATAATTTATTAAATAATCATCAAAAATGATTTCATTTTTATATTTGAAATTTCTGGGATTCTATAGCTGGTTTTAGAGGCGATGTTTTGTAACTTTTTGAATCTAAGATGGTGAAACATAATTTAATCCCATAGGAAAATCAAATGTATAAGAGAAAATTATATGGTTTTCTAATGAAGTGATTGTGGTTTTCCAATTAAAATGCATCCTTTTCTGGATACTAAATGTGGACACGGTTATGGGATAGATTCATTTTGTTGTTATAACCCCTAAATGAGCGAGATTTATTTATTTTCACTGTCATTATAATGCTTAGCTAAGGTTCCATTATTTTTATCCTAATGTTACAGTAATACCGAATATTATTATTCAAATTCAAATTTTTATTATGATATATTATTATAGATTTAAATAGATAATGACTATTTTTTGCCTTTGATAAATTAATTATTTCATACATTGATAATAAGGTATCCTAATTTAGACATCCTAAAATTTATTCTAACAGTTATATTATTTCCACCTACGATTATTTTTTCTCACAAATTATTTTTTACTTTTAGTCAATGGATATAAAAAGAACCCACCATTTTAACCAGAAATGTGATGGAAAATGAAATGATTTTCCACCATTAACGCCAGAATTTTATGCGATATGAAATTGAAATATTTTTGTTATTATTATGAATCATTCCTATGAAATGATACTTTTTTATATTACAATTGATAAATGGATGTAGTAATTTATTGTCGAGTCCATCAAGATGAAAATATACCTTCTTTTAATGGGTCAACCAACCCAAAAATTTTAAACAAATGGATTAGAAAAACATGGAGAGATTTCTCATTCTCTAGTACTCCAAATATAAAATTGTTACTTAATATATTTATCAGCTGGATGTTGTATCTCATATAAAGTATAATATTATCAAGAATATGACATAATGGATAAAAAGTAACTTTGTGGAGTGGTATGGGATTACACAATTATTTTTAAATAAGTACATTCCTCAGATTCATCGTATGAAAATTTAAAAATAATTCCTTGAGTTTAATAAGAATGATAAAGAATATATTTTTATATTTTTGGTAAATATTACATGACCTTCAATGTTTTATTATGGTATTTTACTTGAATTGGAATGTATGATTAAATAATTACATAGTAGAATGAAAAAAATCTTTTGAATGGTGTTAGCCATAATAGACTTCACCATATATGAGAAAATAATTTTCTGTGATATAGAGGAGGTGGTGGATATTGGATTCATCCTTTATTTTCATTGTTTTAATATGAAAATAATTATTCAATTAAATGTAAATTATAAATATAAAATTCATGGAGTGAATAATGTCAGTTTCCTTTATTCTAGATGCATGGATAAAATCACGGTTGGAGTAGTATTATATGGAATGTTAAGTGATTAATTTTAAAAAAATACAGCTCTCAGGATGTCAAATACTGATGTAATGGGAAAATGATAGCTAATAAATCATTGGGTTAAAAATATTCAAATATTCACCACCCACAATCAAATGAATTAATTATGAAGTGTATTGATATTATGATAACTAATGATCATTTATGAGGGATAATGATGATGGTCATGTTTCAAAATCACTTTTCCCTAGGCTCAAATGGGTATCATAGATTATAGCTACTTCTTCTAATGTGGAGTTTGATAATAAAGTGGTGGACGGTATATATTCAATCAACTCTATAAAAACTAATTTTTATATTACTATAGATTGACACAATAATTCATATATAATAAATTTACTATGGGTGTCACATTACCACAAGAATGAATAAACCATGAAATATCAGAAAAAACACCTTATGATATGATGATATAATCTAATAAACATAGATATTCCCTAATTTATGTTTTTAAGGATCTATTTCCAAAAAAATTATTATTATTCCATTACTAGTATAATTTTATGATCTTTCAATATAGTACTAAATTTATTAACACAAACACCTTATTAATGATCATGGAAGGAAAGACACATTTCATGTTCCTACTCAGCCTATGATTTTATAGTTGGTTGAGAAAAAATATGTATTTATAATAGATATTATATTCATTTCACATTATTTATTCATATTAAATATGTATTTTTATCTCATATGGTTGAAGTAAAACTCAAAAAAATAAATATGACTATTATATTGGAGTATTATAATATATTCATTGAAGGGTAATTTAGTCACCCAATAAATCATAAATTTCCAATGATATCATATAAAATAGGCATGATAGTGTTATATAAACTAATTAATAAATCCCAAGATAGCATATAAAATAGGAATTATATGGTTATATAAACTAATGATAAGGTTATATAAAATAATGATTGCGTTTCATAGAATCCATAATTCATGATTTTCAATGATAGCATATAAAATATGCATGATAGGGTTATATAAACTAATGAATAAAACCCAAGAGACTATTCATTATATATTCATTTAGAAACGTTTGTCACCAAGACATGTACCTTTACATTTTATTAAAAAATATGCATATATCTGACTATACATTGATTATTATGATATAATGAATATCACAGACAGGGATGGGAATCATCTTTCCTATATATATTTTATTAACCAATTAATAGGTGTAAAATATTATCCCAAAGTAGATAATAATGATTTATAATAGCATTTAATTGTAAAATAAGAAGGGTTATCCACGAATTCATTCCCTTAAAGGATGGATAATAGAAAAATAAAGTGAATCCATTTTTATAACTAATTCCCCTTCTATCTTCATGATTTTGTTAAATTGACTCTAAAAATATTACCCAATTTAATTATTTATAGTCGTTATGGCTAATAATATTATATATTATATTATCAAGTAATATCATGAATATTAAATATGTATTTTACTAAAGATTCTTATTAAGGAATAGTTGTTTAATTTTTTTCACATTGTTACTTTTAGTAGCATAATAGTTTATTTTTTTGGGAATATAATGTCAATAATGGTTATCTATCTTGGTTGAATATTATTGAAGATTTACCTATACCAATATATTTGATTGAGAACTAATTTTTTTATTTACATGATATTATTGAATTCTTTTATAATATCCCATAGATATATTTTCCACTCATGAAGTAAAGATTAAAGAGAGCTATTTTACATTATAAATATAATTGTGATGAAAAATTTAAGGAACTAAGGAGAATTTCTGTCAGTAAACATATTCTCAGAAAACCATATAATAGATAATTTTTTTTGGTTTTTAGTATTGAATCAAAAAAGATAATGGTGTTTTCTTATGAATACTTATATGGTGATTGTGTATTTCTTATGATAATTGATGGTTCATGAGAAAAGTTTCCAGACTCATTATTTACTGTAACAAGAAGTGATATATTTATTTATGATATAAAAATAGTATATATATAGTGAATTTGTGAAATATATATTTATAAGAAAATTGTTTTTAATATATTACCACAAAAAGAGTTGAATATGAACCCTATAATTTGGTTTTAATGGATTAATGATTATGAATGTTCAATACACTACCACCGCATGATGGAGAACAACGTGGAAACTAGATTGAGTCAAAAGTATCAAGGTTTCATATATATGATGTGGATCATAAAATATATAATTAAAAAGTATTTCCATAGGATATAAAATAATATATTGAATGATGGTGATAAATATTATATTTCTAAAAAGACTGATAAACTATATATCCATGTAATTATTAATGATGAAGATGGGGAGAACGTGGTGATATAAAATATGGAGATAAATGTTCTTGAGTTATACATTGATTTTCATGGAATTATATTGTTTAAAACAGGATTTGTGTCCTACCAATACTAGAATTTTGGAAGGGACTATTTGATGATTATCATAGCTCATTTTTCCATATTAATTATAGAATTAAAAAGATGTATTTGGAAGAAAAAGTTTATTTGTTATAACAATATTTGAATAAGGAGACATCAGAGTATGTTTCTCAATTCATGGTATATTCACATGATATTATTAATGATATAAGATTAATGCGATGTTATATCCATTACCAATACTAGTATAGATATATGGGAATATCACCAAGGATTTCATATTTTGAGTCCATGAAACATCTAATGACTATAATTCTATTTTTGTTCTGGTCAGTTACATTATGAAGTCAGCGAACATAATTATGATTACATAATATTTCAATATTTATTATATTTACATGGTCTATGTTTTGTAAGTGGAAATGAAACATGGTGTACTACCTTATTTTTATTTTATAGGGATATAAGGTTTACTGGGTTTTTCTAGAGATGTATTATATAAGGTTCAGATACAGAGTAATGTTTTATCATTATTTATAATATATTGAAAGACATAAAATATGAGAGGAATATCCAAAAACTAGAAGATATATTGATATCCTTTTCTATATATTTCAATTGTGGTTTAGAATAACACCCTCCATTATTATCATTTTATAATAATAATGGATTTCCCTAAATAATTTTGTTACAACCAAGGGAAAAACTCTAGGGAAATAAGTGTATATCTTTATAATGCTTAGGTGATGTTTGAGAAATTATGGTATTAGGTCCTGATCTATCTAAATAAATCATATGTATGGTTAGATTTAATAAACACCACATCAAGGTTTCACAATGTAGATAGAAAAGTTTTTTTAAGAATCCAAAATTAGAGTTGGAATATGATTTTAGTGAGAAATGATTCAACTGTATTTTACTATAGAATATGATTATGAAATATCCAATGAATGGAAAGTTTATCTCAATGCTTAACAAACACTTAAATATTATAGATTGAGTATGGATTATATCTTATCACTTGAAACTCCCACCAAACCTATCAACTGTTTATGATGTGTTTTTTTATATCTCCCATGTGGATGTATATACATGATCCAATATATGTACAAAAAATAGTGTTAATTATAATATTGAGTGACATTTCCTATTGAGAAATATGTATAAAATAAGGATAATAGAGCTAATTTTCTAAGGAAGGTGTATAATCACCTAGTTAATATTCTTCTTATGAATATAAAATTTACTGAATCTACATGAGAACCAGAGGATACGAAGATGTATAGATATCGACATTTTTTGTTCTAAGTTGATGGAATTTAAATTGAATAATTCATGTTATGGTTCTATAATATAACACACTAATATTTTATGTTTATTTAACATAAAATAAAACATCATGTGTTCCATATCATTCCTTACATGAAACCCCAAGTATATAAGACATGCATTTTAGTAAAAAAATTATTACCTACCGATTATATTTGGTATGAATGGATGGAAATAAACAATCTAAAAAATGTATAAATGAATTTATTATTTACATTTTATTGATTATTTCATTATAAAAAAATTTCTCACCTTTCATAATTGTAATTTAAAAATAAAAATTAAGGTTTAAAAAAATTAATCATTATATTATAATTAGTATTATAAAATTTTATGCAATTTTATTTAAAAAAATTAATAAATTTTTTAATATTATAATCACAATATTATATTAGGTTTTGTTTTTAACCTTTACCAAAATGAATTATTTTTCAGGGAATGATAAAAAATACATATTTTTCTATAAAGTTTCATTAATTTTATTTTTTGTGTCCCAATATTATTTTAATATCATATTAATGAATATTAATTATTATTTTAAAAAATATAATCTAATTTTTTACATAGTAATTATCATTAGGCATGATTCTTCTATGAGTTAATTTTTTTGGTTACAAACACATTGTTCTAAAAAATGGTTTTCCATACAAGCAATGTGTTTTTATATAAATTTATTAATTTAATATATACTGATTAATTTAATAAATATATTCCTAATTAATATAAACTATATAATATTTTTAAATTAATTTAATGGTTTTAAAAATCATGGAATAATGGAAAATTTTGTTTCTGCTTAATTATTTAATTTTCAAAAACTCATTTTTATTACGTAATGTACACATAATTAAATTAATATTCAAATATATATATATATATATTGGATGTGTAAAAGTGGAATAAATATTATTAGTAATCAAAATTACTATAATTTACATGGGTTAATAAATTCTTTTGTAAGGTGATTAGTAAAAATAGAAAAAAATTTGTTACCAAAATTAAAATTAAAATTGGTATTCTTGGAGAGCGTTAAACTATTATATACAAGAATGATTTATAAACTCACCTATAAAATAATTATTTGATTACTATTTTTCAATAATATATTATCATTACATAAATTTATTTCTCATCTAGATCCACTTTACCTCCTTGGTGACCTTATATTCTTTAAATATTTTATGAAATTCCAAGTATGTCCCTCCCCAGAATTATAAAATCACCAAAATTCTCCATAAATATTCATACCATTTGATGAATATATCTTAGATAATATCTACTCTAAAACCATAATATCATCCATCCCTACATTCTAGACATTTTGGTCTTCTTATAAGACCAATCGTTCCAACCTTCAAAATGAAGTTGAATAGGGTCTCTCAAAGAATATGAATATATCTAAAACCTGATCTCTGAATTTTATATTTTCTTATAATTTTTATAATTTTTTTAGAAAAAAACATGATTAATAAAGTACCATAAATATAAGAAATGATATTTTAATTAATTTCCAACCATTTACCACCTATTCTAAATATTATAGGATATAAAATTATAATTCGTGTGTGTGTGGGGACTAACGCCTCCATATAGAGATGATGCCGTTTTATACAACCATTATTAATGGCTGGTTATTGTGATATATATAATTTTTTATGGGATATTTATTGTATAATAATTATTCTGAAATGATAATTTAATATTTTAATTTATTTCATTCCATCCTTGAAAATTTTTAAACATCACTCGTGCAGAAGTACAGATTACAATCTCAATATAGTCATTTAATTCATTTTTCATCACTAATTTTAAGGAATGGTTATAAATTTTTTCATAATGAATATATATTATTTTTATATAATTATTAAAAAAAATTGATTATGGAATGTTGAAAATACTAAAAGAACTATAAACCTCACAAAAAATCATATATGAAAAACAATGTAGTGAACTCATGAAATGAAGATGGTAATGAAGAATTGTAAATGAACATGTGATAAGATGTTATAATTAAATACATTATGGAATTATTTATATAATTATGTTATAGTTATATAATTATAAGATATATATATATATATATATTATCATAGGTTATAATTCATGTGAATAAATATGGCCTTGAGTTAAGCATTTTATGTTACAATCACATATTTACAATGATTATTTATGATTAATTTTTTATGATGAAATTATATGATATATATATTGAAAGTATTATTCCTTTTGATATCATTTAATTATTTTTATATATTAAATTTATTCTAATAACAATCCTTAATTTATATACTAAAAACAATGGAAAAGTTTTATTATTAAAAATGATCCATATTTTTCCATTTCAGTATAGAATATTTTCTTCATTGTCTGTATATTAATTAAAATGTAATAAAATAATTTTTTAATATTAAAAAATAATTTATTAATATTATTTTTACCATTTTATTAATTTCTATAGTTATTATTTTAAGAAATATTCTTGTTTATTTATGAATAAAGTGTCTTTAAATTTTTAGCATCAATACCGAAGTTTTTTTTATTTACACTACATGAATTTATTTCTATAGTTGCTGGAATGATATTTTATTAAAATATTACACTGAAATATAATTATATTATTTCAAAATAATATAACGCCCTTAATATTTTTCAGAAATTAATTGATTAAAAATAATATATTTTAATTGAATATGGTATTTTTTATCATTAAATATTTTTGTTACATTTTAAAATTAATTTTTCTTATAATAACAACCATTCATGCTTATTATGATTTAAAGGGGATATTATAAAATGATAGTATATTTATTAATTCTACATGTGTTTTGTTTATGTGATGATAAAATTTATTTGAAACCCACTTAAAATTCATGAGTAATAATTTGTTGACATGATTATTCTTAAACAATCATATAGAACATATATTTGGATTTCATTATGTGTTTGGTGGACTCAAAAATATGAACACCTCCAATACATTCGACAATGAATGATATCTCATGAGATAAATAATATTATAATGGAGAGACAACGTAGTTCATTAAGGGACTTTTTCCGATAAGATACTCATGAGATTGGACATTGACATTTTTTACAATGGAATTATGAGGGAAACCATTCCATTATCATATTATTGGTAAAGATACTTGACTATAGAAATGATTTTATATAATTTTTTGAATTAAAAAAATATTTTTTTCTTATCCATAATTTTTTTTCATGGCTCAAGATTGATTTTTAATGATTCTACTGTCTTTTGTTTTATATATTTTGATTGATAAAAATGTATGCACTGATTTATTATAATGATGTATTAATTTATTTGAACGATTCTATTATGTTTAGTCCTACTCTCATATATTTTTACTTATATAATGCTTAAATATAACCATTTCTTAAATTCTATTTTGTATACAGATACTAAATAGCCAAGATCACACATTCCAATGTTTCCCTTATCATGGTTCTGCTGAATTTTTTTATATATGATATGTCTCAGGAAACTCCTAGTAGTAAAGAATATGATTGGAAATGATATATACCATTTATATTTAGTTTTTTATGTATCCACATATCAAAGATATTAAACCACTATATTAATTAAAAATTTATTGAAGTGAACATTATTAAATATTTATTTAAAATGGAGTAATATTTATGTGACGATATTATATGTCGATATAACAACTTTATATTAATATATAATAATTTATTTAATACTAATTTATTTCTATTCATTAATTAATATAATTATTTCATTATAAATCTATATTATTACTATATTGTATAATTAACTAATTTATACCATGTAATAAATAAAAAACTTTCTATTCCAATAATTTTGAATAATAAGTATTTTGATAAAATATACTCTATAAAATTAAAAATATTAAAGTTGGAAAATAAAAAAACATAACTAGAAATTGAAATTCATAATTGTAATGGCCTTTTACAATTATCATAATACAGAAAATCAACTTATATATATATATATAATATAATTATGATTGGTCTTTTCGTAAAGGGTATTAGGAAATTGATATGAAAAAAATATATGATGATTAGTGAAAAAAATATTATTTATAGAATGTATAAAATATAATATGGGGATTCAAATTTTAAACATAGATATTTGAAATTATTACCTAAATAATTGAGAAATTTTATTATTTTTATATTTGTAATTTTGTGTGTGAAATTAAAAAATGAATTATAATTTTATGAAAAAATATTTTTAATATTAAATTATAATAAAATTTTATATTTATTAAATTTATTTTACATAATGATACTATAATATTATTTTCTAATAAATTTTATTTTATCAAATTTTGTAAAAACTACTATTTTTATATTAATATATAATTCTTTAATTGTAAAAAATTATTTACTAATACTACTAAAATAAATACAATTTATTAAATCATTACATTTATGTTAGTTGTGGTTGCTTCTTTGGTATTTTAGTAAAACATAAATTCTAACATCAAGGAATAAAATTTATTTTTTCAAATATAAAAATCTATAAGGATTAAAATTTAATTTTTTATGTCTAAATAATGTAAAAAATATTTTTCATTTATGAAAATATATTTATAAAGATTATTTATATTTTAATGATAAATATAATAAATTGTCAAACTAGAAAGGCAATATAGAATATAGAAAATATTTAATATACCATTGAAAAATATTTTTCATTTTTTAATACTTCCCTTTTTTAAACTAATAAATCAGGTTTCAAATGTTATAAAATATTTTGAAACATATAATTTTTTGAGAATTTGAATCACAATGTTAAATAATAGAAACAATTAATTTTTATTGTTTTCAATACCTTTTTATTCATTATTTTGTTATAAAATACAAGTCATACTCGATTATTATTACTTATTCTAATCTCCATGGATTCCACCCATTAAGTAATCTCCACCTATATAACACATACTCTTCCTCATATTATACATAGAGACATCCTAGTCCAAATTAACCCAATTTCATCACGAAATTATGTGTAACATCCCAGGAAATGATAGAATAATCATTTTACATATTTATTAATATTCATGAATTAGATATTAATTTTACATTAAAAGTGAATATATTTTTCCCTAGATTACCAAACTCACACCAAAGAGTTTCTCGGAAATGGGTTTTTAATGCTAGAACGAGTTATGCAAAAAATAAAATTTCTACTATTTTTATTTAAAGTTATATTTATTGACAAGCCATTATATAAGTGGTAATTAATGGGGATAAATATTTTCTGATTAAAAAATTTAATTAATTTTTAAATACTAATAAAATAAATTTAATGTCATTATAAATAATAAATCTACATTTAATGCTAAAAAAATATCAAATTTTTTTAAATTTATTTTTATCACCTTCTAATGGGGAAGCCATTTCTAATTATTATATTTAAATGATTATAGTTTTTATATCAAAAAATAAACATTATTTTGTAATGGGAAATGCCAATATTTTCCTTGTTTTAATTTTTTATATTTTTATGATAACTTTTATATTTTGATGAATAATAAACAATACTAAATTTAAATTCAAAACTGCTTTTTCATCTAATTTTATTATATTTTTAAATTATGAATTTATATGGTTACAATATAAAATTAGATCATTATTATTTATTTTTACTAATTTTTTTAACTTTATTTATCTTCAAATTTAATTTAGATAAAAATACTAATGAAACATTTAAACAATTTTAGTTTAGAAAAACACATCATTATCTCGTCTAAGGGAATATATTTAAATGAATTTATACCACCTATGTTATAATAATTTAAATTAAAATGGACTCCATATGTGGATTAAAATTAATACCTAATTTATAAGAAATACAACATAGTATTTTATCAAAAAAATATTAATTAATGTAATTAAAACTAATTATGGTGATTACAAGGAAAATTAGATTTTTAAGTGACTAAACATTAACATTCAAGGGAGAAATGACATATAAAAATTTCATAAAAATATTTTTTTTACTATTTCTACCCTACATTCTATTTTATGGAAACTGTATCATTATTATTGATAATTATCATAGGGAAAACACAGACAGAATTCCCTCTTCAAATATTTAAAGAAATGTCACTCCTCCTCCACTATAAAAAGGTGGTCACACTTTCCATTTATTTTTATCTCCCATGACCCTCTAGCTCATAAAATCAATGGATAATTATCTCCCATCATCGCTAAATTTACTATAGAGTCCTCACATTGGCTACAAATTTAATCAAGCATTACATTGTTAAAAACCAAATGGAGTGGGCCAAAAGAGTTGCAACATACTTCGATACTCATTTATTTTTTATTTATTTATCCACACATTACATTATTATTATTATAATATTATAATATAAAATTAATTTTTTAAATATAATGATATTTTTTCTAACTAAACATACATACAATTTCATCAAATGGGTAAAGTAATTACTATTTCTGTGTGGAGAACTACAACCTCATTTAACGATGTTGTTCATTTTTTCTATACCACCTTACATGGTTTGAAATTAGGATGTAAAAAATACTTCATTGTGATATATATAGTCATGATTTATTAATAATTAATAAATTTTTATAAACTAATATCTTTATGGTTACCATTTTTTGTATACATGATAGCATTGTTTGTGGATCTCTGAACAACCTTCTCCTCAAAGAGATGTGATACATTAAAATATTAAATAGAATGTATTATGGGTGTATTTAATTTAAAATATTTTATATAAATAAAATAAAAATTATATTCATGAAAAAATTACCTTTTTGAAAATGTAATATTTTATTTTATTTATTTACATTTCAAAAACTGAAAAAGATATGATGTCTTTCATTGATGTGTTGACTACCGCCTCCTAGATGTGATGTGTTGTGATTCCCTTTACATCAGAATAATTGAATATATTAACGTATACAGTTAAATAATATGGTATATATGATCTAATTATAATTATTTAATGATTCATATCACATACCTTTTTTCCAAAATGATCATTGAAAATTGGAATGTTGCTCATCCAAACGAACAGCCCACCATCTCCATAACTGCAACATTGGTTCATTTTTCATAACCATCATTAATTATTGGTTTAAAAAATTTAATTTATGTATAAACTTTATAATTTTTTCATTATTTTAATTCATCATATATTTATATAATGACCAATTTTACCATAGTTTACCATCCAAATTCATTTTCGACATATAAACCAAATATGGTCAAAACACCTCACCTAAACATAGTTTTTATGTAGTTATTGAAAACATTGTAACAATTGAAATTACAGAAGTTATAAAAATGATAATAGTTATGAATAATATAAATAATTTTCATAAGTATATTATTTAGAAATATAAACTCACATACGGCAATTCGAGCAAATGGTAGGGATTTAATCTCATGCTCCATTCATTGAGAAATTTCATGATGATGTTAAAAATTATTCTTAAATAAGATTTATATTCACCCCTTTGGATATTACGTATAAATATGTTATCAATAATCATTTTATTTTTTTAAAAATTAATATTTTATGTGGCTAATGATTTAATTGTTGAAAGTGGTATGAGGCACATGGTGTCTTAAAAGATATAATTTTCAATTCATTTTACATTTTCAATTTTTGTTATTTTATTATATATGTTTATTTTTATGGATATAAAAGGTTTATAATCATTATTTTATGTAAATTTTTAATTAAATTCAAATTTTTTGAAAAATATAAATTTTTACACTTTTTATTTAAAACATTTTGAAAAAAAGTAATGTTATATTCTTGAACCTCATGATAAAAATTACTTTTCCTTCACAACAACCATTATGTCAATTTTGCCGTATATTTTTAAAATTATTTTCTTTAATTTAAAAACTTATTTAATTTTTTTATTTATTTTTTTTATTGGAAATTGTTTTTCAAAATGAAAATTTCTTTTTTATTGGAAATTGGATTTTTCGAAAAAAATAGTATTGTAATATCTAAAAATTATTTTTTGGGATTAAAATAATTTTTCATTTGGTAAAATTTTTTATATCATACTATTATTATTGAACAATATAAAGGTTTGATATTCCCATATAGAATTTGGTGATAATGTTATAGATTAAATGATTGGTATGTTCTTATAGCACTATAATTCCTTTAGTAATAATTATATTATATGGAGAATTATATTGGATATTGGCCATATGGTTATCCCAAAATTTAAAGGGTTTATAAGGAGGTTGTAAGGGTTTAGTGTGATAATTTCCCAATATAGCTACATATATTTTCATTTTTTTATAATGTGTTTTTATGATAGCAATTTCATTACAAAAGGTTACATAAGTGGTATTTATTAAAGAATGATATTTCCATTTTTCAATAAAATGAAAAGATTTCAAGTAACAGTTTTTCATGGGATTTATTTTTTATCAATGGACAAATAGTTTCCTTCCTTTAATATCCATTTATAGTTTCTTTTACCCTTATACTAACTTTTTTAGTGTTTTTAACATTTATTAATGGTTATTAAGTAACATGTAGAAGTAATGTTGGATTTAATAAAGTTTATTCATTAAATTTGTTATGTTTTATTTTAAATGATAAACAATATTGAAAAAAATGGATAAATTTAAAAATTATCCACATTTAATACCTATGGATATGTTATGTATGAGTTATGGAATAATTATCTAAAACACTGATCTTTAAAAGATCCTAAAAGTTCGCGAAATTGATTTATAAAAAACAAATAAAAACTTGGTCATGTTTTGGGAGATTCCTTATATTTGGTATGAAATTAATGATTTAGAAAAATTTTGTGGTTAGGGTACGGTTAATATTATTCCCTTAAAATATTCCACTTTAGGTTTAAGTGGGAATGATATTACATTTATAGATTACCCAGTTTCATCATCTAATGTATGTTTATTTCATAATTGATTTACAAAAAAATAATTAAGAAGACATAGTTATTTTTCACTTTGAATTAATCATCAGTCAAAAATATTTACATGATATTGTATGAATTAGAATTGAGTAGATTTTACAGTAATGGATCAGCAAAAATAAGTTATAATGGTGGTGGTGTCCATTCTAGAGATAAACCATATCAACTGTAGAGTAACACGAAATTAGTGATTAATCTTATGATACAACATCCCTCTTCATTTATAGGATCATATTACCCTATGGTGGCTGATGAGAAGTTTAATTCACAAACAAAAAATATATTAAAAGCCATTGTTTTTGCATATCCCCAAAAATATACACTTGTAATTTATCATTTCGCAGATGATTCCGATTAATGGTGATAAATGGTTAATAATATTAGATAATATAAAAATATAGCTTCCTTGGAATATTAATAATTTAAGAATATTTTCATTATTGAATTTTTTCCTATTTCTATTATAATTATGATAGAAAAATATTATTGAATCATATTTTGGTTGTGTTTATAGATGATATATTAATATTTTATAAAAAGAAACTAGAACCTGAAAAGAATCTTAGGATTTATTTTCAAACCACAAAAGAAAAGAAACAATATTGATTATTTGGAGACTTTGAGTTTTTGTTTTATTACATTTCAATCACTGTCAAATTATTTCTATGGTTGGTATAAATATTTATCCTGAGAATTCCATTTTTATTTATGTATATCCATGATCCACAAATATCAATAATATTAACTGATTTCATAGATTTTTGGGTTACTACAGTTGTATTGTTGAACAATTTCCTCTATTTTATAAACCAATAACTATGAAATCCAGAAAATAATTTTACTTCATATGAAAAAAATTGATGATTATTTTTAATAAATTGAGAGAATATGTGTCAACGATCTTGTTTAATCCCTGGAATCGAGAAAATATGAATTCAGCATCTATAGTGATTATTTTTTCAAATGGAATTGGTTGTTTCATAATGTATAATTAATTTTTATTTTCTTCTTCTTCATATAAATTTAACCATCATGAGTTACATTACCCTATGCACAATTTAGAATTATCTTTTTCTGAATTAAAAAATTTTAGGCATGATTTTTATAGAGTATAGTGTTAAATATACATTGATCGAACTTTTGAGGTATATATTCACTCAAAAATAATTTAACATGAGATAAATATTTGGTCTAGAACATATCAAGGAATATTATTTCTCTATTAATAATCATCATAATAGTTAAAACAAAGTGGTAAATTCATTGAGTTGAAATGTAATGCAACATTAACCACGAAACATTTGGAATGTAACCCGTTTTCCAATGATGTAATTTATTTTGTCCTAGATATTCTTTATTTACTTAATTCTCTATTCTATTTGAGGTTTTTGTCCAATCATATTTTCCAAGATGAATTAGGATAGCTCATCCAGAGGATATATCAATACTAGAAATGGTAGAATATACTAATAATGGTATGTTTCATGATTTTAATATTGATCAAGAAAGTGTTACATGATTTGGAAAATTAATATGTATTCCTTGTGATTATTAATTCCTGAAATATTTATAGATAGAATCTCATTTTTTCCATTATTTTATTTATTTGATAAATACTATGATGAACTGAGATCATAGTGTTTATTATTGGTGGTATTAAATGAAAATAAATAATGAAAATAGTGTCATGTATTGTTTGAATTTTCAGATGGTTATAATGGTGTAATAGTTATTGAATTTTATGCATATTTCTTTTATAGTACCATAGTGAATATTGTTAAGTGTATCAATATATTTCATAGTGGGATTGCTAAATAATTTTTAAAGTAATATTTTTATTTTTGTTAATATTGATTGATTAACTAAATCTACACGTTTTATTCTCATTAGGAAAATAATATATTTACCATATCATTCTAAATAACATCAAAAAGGTATTTTCAAGTTACATGGTGTTCCCCTCTCTACTGTAACATATTATGATCCAATGTTCTCAACCAATTTTTTATTAGGACAATAGAATAGATTTGTTATTGAATTAAATTTCAGTAAAACTTTTCATCCCCAATTCGATGAAAATCCCATGTGGAAGATGCATGCATTGGAATATATGACTCATTCTTTCTAAATTTATTATTAAGGAAGATGGGATCAAAATAATTATTTGGTTGATTTTTTTATTATAATTTTTTTATTCTAGTGTATTAATGGCACTATTTGAGGATTTTTATAGAAATTGGTGTCGAACACTATCTTTTTGGATGACGTATAAGAATGGAATTTAATGGGACTAGATTTGGTAGAGTAAATGATATAGAAATTTTATTTAGTGAGACCTAGGGATAATGCATATCATGTAGAAAAGGTTTACAGATAATCAGGGTAAATATATTTCTTTTGAGGTTGGTGATCATGCCTTTTTAAACGTTTCTCCATAGAAAAGTTTGATTTATTTTGGAATGAAAGGGATGTTGAGTCGACGGTTCATTGAAACATATGAAATAATGGAGAAAGTTGGATCAATTTCTTATAAACTATATTTACCTAAGACATCATAAATGTTATAAACTGTATTTCCTGTTTCAATGTTAAACCACTGTTTTCAAGAATCATCTCATGTTTTTATCCTTAATATAGATATGTTGGATGAGAATATTTCATATTAGGAACAAGCAATTTTGCATCAAGAGAACAAAGAGAAATGTTTGAAAAATAATGTAATTTACTAGATTACATTTTTATGAAAAAACCACAGGATTGAAGAGGAATCATGGGAATCTAAAAATTATATGAGGGAAAAATATAACCACATATTATATAATTAAATAAAATTTCATGGGTGGAATTTTAAAAAGTGGGGGAGGATGTAACATCTGATGTAGTCATAGGATAATCCTTTTTTCATAAATATTATTATTTAATAATTAAATTGTAATTTATACCTAAATGAAATTATATGTCTGATATCATAACCTACTTGCAACAATAACTTTCTATGAAATATTTAGTTGTACGCAAGACTGAGTTATATGTAAAAATAATATATTGATAATATTATTATATTCATTTGTAGTTATCAATTTACGATTGTTTCATTTGGAATTAATTGTAATAACTATATTATGTAAAAAAATTAATGTTTTTAAATTCATTGTTAAAATTTAGAAATTTGTAAAAAAAAAATTAAACCAATTTTTTGAATAAAATGTTATATATTTTTAAAAGATAGTGTTAAAAACATTTAATTAAAAGCCTCTTTTGAATATAATTTTTATTACTATTATATTATATATATATATATATATATAATTAAGTTGATATTAATTTAAAAATATAAAAATTTACTTTTGGTCATGTTTTGGTATTTTTCTATGAACATTCAAATTTTGATGAATAGTGAATAATACTAAATTTTAGTTCATGATTTATTTTTCATCTAATTTATTTATGCAGTTATATTATGTTTATATTATTTTTATATGTATAAATTGATCAATTTTATATCATTTAGTTAAATTTATGTTAGTTATAACAATTTCACATTGAATTTAGAAACAAAAATATACCATGACATTGCACATTTTTATTTTAAAACCCTACTTCATCCTCCCTTATATGGGATTATATTTAAAATAATTTCTAAAACATATATGATTTGAATTTGGAAAAATAGATTCAGAATTTTTATTGAAAATAATTTGTATGTTCAAATAATGTAAACCTACTATTTTATAAAAAAGTATTTGAGAATTAAATAATTTTTAATAGAGGGATTAAGAGTAAAAATTCCATAACAAAGGATTAAGAATTAAACAGAACCATTAAATGGCCTTGAAATATATACCAAATATATTTGATATTAATATATAGATCCTATACTACATTTTATATAATTTTCACAATATTGGAGAGACATGTCATCGGAAAACAATGGGTTTAATTTCAACATCATCTTTTTATATAAATGCCACTCCACATCAAATATAAATGGTAAAATTGACTTCAAATTTCATCCCACCTCTCTAACCCTATTGGATCATCCATAAACATCCAAAATAATATCAAAATGTATATCAATTCACACTATATTCCTCGATTTTGAAATAATTCGATCAAATATGTTTTTTAGTGCAATCTAAATGGAGTTACCTGAAAATAGTGGAAATTTTATTCAATACATATTAATAATTTATGGATTTATCCACCCATTAATTAATTATAATTATATTATTTAAAAAAAATATTTTCCGTATATTGATATGTTGTTTTTATGGATTTTACCTACACCTATGCACACTTCCATCAAATGGGTAACAAAATTACCAATTGTTTACAGAGAACCACTACCTTACATAATGATGTCATTCCTTTATTCTATTATAGCTATAATGGTTGAAAATTATTTTGGAATGAATATATATTTTTGATATAATTATGATATTTATGATTTATTAATACTTATTTAACGGTTATGGACATATACCTTCCTTCATTATATTTTCTGTAAAAACTCTAAGATCATTTGTTGACGTGTGGACTACCATATCCTCAATGTGATGTGATACATTCACAAATTACATGGAATTTATTAAAGATCGGTTTAATTAATCATATTTTACATAAAAATATTCCACACAACATTCATGAAATAACTACTTTTATTAAAATGTCATTCATCATTTTTATTATTACCCTTTCACATATCGAAAAAGTAATAACAAAATTTGTGGAGCTATAGACTAATACCTCCTTGATATGATAAAATTCATTTCACATACCTTGAATTTTATATATAATAATATATGATTAAATAATATGGTATATATGATTTAATTTTAATTATTTAATTTTATTTTTTACATAACATCTTTCTTCCACATCATTGAAACATTTGAATGTTAATCTGGTTTATGTATGGCCTACAATCTCAAGGGTTGTAACATTAGTTAATTTTTAATAATAGTCTTTCATTATTGAGTTTAAAAGGTTTATTTATGTATAAAAATGATAATTTTGTAATTATAATTATTTTGGACATGTTTATTGAATTTCTTCTTTGACCATAGTTGACCTACCAAAGTAGTTTTTTGAAAAATAATCTATGTATACTCAAAACAGTAGTCTTAAAATTTATTATTTATGTATTTGATTAAAAAAATTGATAAGTTAAATAAAATTAATAATAAACATAAAAAATTACTAGAATCATGTAAATAATTAACATATTTTTATTATTCACCATGACAAATACACACATGACAATTCGATATTGCATTGAAGGATTTCATCTCATTCTCCGTTCATTGATGAATATTTTATGATATGTATATTTCTTCTTTTATAAGGTGTTAGAATAGACAATTTTACTATCTATTTCCATATATTATATATTATCTTTTCATTTAATGTTTTTCTAAAATGATAATGTTTCATTGGTCTTGAGATTTGTATAATAAAAGTGGTATGGTGCACTTTGAAAATTAAAATATTTAATTTTAAAATATTTTATCCATATCAGTATTATTTATATTATTTTATATATTTATTAATAAACATATTATTGGGATATAAATCAAATTTTATATCAATTTTAAATTTCATTCAAATTATTTCAAACCGAAATATTTTTACAAGTTTTATAGAAAACATTTTGTCAAACAAATTTTTTTTATAATTAATATAAATGGTTACAATGAATTTTACTCCACCATGACCATTATTTTATGTACATATCCTTTTGTAAAATTTATATTTTGGATAAATGAAAAAAATTCTTTTCAATTTTTATATTTTTGTAAAAAACGGTTTTCCAAATAATAGTGAATTATTTTATTCAATGTGGGATTTTTATGGAAAATGGTATTTTAATGTCTGGATGAAAATTTCATATAAAGTTAAATAAGATTTTAAAATAATGAAATGTTTTATATCTTGTTCTTGTTTATTGACATTATAAATAATGGGTGTGCACAGATATCTTTCTATGAGCCCGTTATATCATAAATGATGGTTGCGCCTAGATGATACTCTAATTCCTTGGTAAATGATTATAATCATGGAATAATGATTTTTGTAGTTGGTTATATGGTATTTACAATATGTAATGATTTTTTAAGGGATCTATAATGGTTTAATTTTATGATGTCCCAAGGTACCTATATGAATTTTATAATTTTTATAATGAGTATTCCTGAAATTTTTTGTTCTTAAATATGTAAAATAAATGATATTTATTAAATAATATATCATCCTTTTTTTAAAATTCTATGATTTCTAGTATGTTTTGTTCATGGATTTTAATGTCTATAAATAGTCTTAATGTTCCCTTCTTGTCATATCACTTACTAATATTTTTATGTCCACCCCATGTTTTTTTAGTTTTTTTTCAAATGATGAATGCGTGATTGATGGATTGATGAATTCATGGTTAGTTTCATAAAGGATTTTAATAAAATAGATCATGATATAAATCAAAATTTTCATATAATGGAAAAAGCATTATACTGTTTCGATGTGTTTACATTGTTTTTTATGCTTTTTTTATGTATATTTTGATTCATAACACTATAAAATAATAAATTAGAAAATATATTCCAAATGAAAGAATTTAATTTCTTGAATAAAACTATATACTATGTAATGATTAAGTACAGGGTTTTATATTAATGTTCATTGAAAATTAGAAACATAAAAAACCAGGTAATTCCACTTTAATTTTCCTTAAAACATGTATTAATTCGTTAAAATCTTATAATGATCATATCAATAATAAATTTTAAATAATATATTAATTAGTATATTAAAAGATTATTATTTTATTATTATTATTCACTAAAATCAGTAAAATATATTAATAAAATATATATTATTTCCCCTAATTTTAGAAACATCCTCTAAATGTTTAGTTATAAATGTCTAAGGGGTTATGTTCAATTCTTTTTAGTATGACCTTTACAACAAGTTATTATAGCCAAAATATGTATAGATATATTATGCTATGATAATTTATGTTTTTTTTATAATTATAACAACAAAAATGTATTCCTCCATAATTTGAAAGATTCCCTTCAATGGTTGTTTTTGACCATATACAAACATTTATTTTCATTGCTTTTCAATTCATTTAAATAATGTCAGAATAATATATTTATAAATGATTTCATATATAATTTTTTTATTCATATTTTTTATATCTTTTTTAACTGATAAATATAAATTAATTATAACCATAAAATCAAAATGATAATTTCATAATGCAATAAAACATCTCATAGAACCATTTCATATTTAATAAAATGATTATTAATAAATTATTATAAATCTAATCTATAATAAATAAAAAAATATCTGTATTAAAATTTATAATAAATTTAAAAATAATATGATTTTTATACAATATGTAAAAATTTCATGAAAAATTGGGTCCCAGGATCCAAAAGTACAAACTCAATGTATTTTGTCATGCAGATATTCTTACATCGTAACCATTAAACATTAATGATATCTATTAGAATCTAAAAATTTTGTTTATAATTATAACCACTTATGATTTTTTTAATCTTATAAAGAACTCAATTATTATGATTATATATTTTCCAAATATAACACTATCTACACCTATCTATAATTATACATTCATTTTATAAATATAATTTTTGATGTATTTGAAATAATTCTTTACAAAAGTGTATTTTAAATTTTAATTTTTTTATATAGAATTACATATCATTTCATTATGAATAAATATATTTATGATTAAGTCATGCCTTATAATTTTATTATGTGCATTATATATAGATCCCACTATTATGATTATCCCTTTATTTATAATTTATATTCTATAGGATTTTATATTGTTTCTATCTAATTATAATATTTAATTTCCTATTGAATCATTCATGGGATTTAAATGTCTCTTCACCTAAATTTAAAAAATTGATCAATATAAACACTATTATTGTCATAAGGTGACTATCAAACAAAAATCATTATCTAGGTTTATTGTTTCTTCCCCAATATTTTTAGAAGAACTCTAATAATTTCCCAAATAAATGTATTTTAAATTCTATATCATTTTCATGTTATATTAATGTCCATCTTATTACATTGTTGGGATGATGTTTTTCAATGTTTGTGGCTAATTATTAAGTGTTTATTCATAAATATTATAGTTGATTATTTATATGTTTATGATTTTTTTATAACATTTATTTTTCATTATTTACAACACCCTTTAATGTCCAATGTCAAATTCTACCTTATAATTTTTTGGAAGCTACATTTCTTTTCAACATATTTTTCGAGACTATGTATGTAAAATAACTACATTATCATTGGTTTATTTCTTATTTATGATTATGTGTGTTTATATTGTATGTATAATGTAGGATTATAATAATTTTATTATGTGATGGGATATTTTAAAATTATTTATCCCTCAAATTCAATTTTTGAAATTGTATATCACATGGTATAGTTTTTTTGTAAACATGATTAAATATTTATTAAAATTATATCTTTATCATCATACCCATATGTTATGAATAGACATTATATTTTATTTATTAATATCCTATATGTGGGAATAATATAATTATACTATTCAAAAAAATTTATGTTGTTTGATTATTAATAATGTAAAACATTATATAAATTCCCCAATTTTTTTTCCATGGGTTGGGATGGTTATCATGTACTTATTATGAATTTACCACCCATTTACTCATGATAATTAACATATCATTTAATAATCATATTCATATAGTTTAGTTTTAAATATAATAAAAACAAAGATAGGTTTTATTTATAATAGGATATATCTACAATTATTTTCCAATTGTATATGGATAATTGAAGAGAAAACATGGGAATGCCTAATTTTTTTCAAAATGATATATTAGTGACCCAATTGGACATATTTTCTTAAAATAATTATAAAATGAAACCTAATCCCAACCCAATAGTTTATTATATCGAATACCCATGTCATTATAGTATTGAAATAATAATGTTTTATGATAATTCTCATAAACCAATTAAAATAAATTTGTGAGAAAGAGAAACTACTTTCCTCAATATGAGGCATTAAATAATACTTTTATCATTCAAAATATAGATAAGAATTAAATATGATCTATGGATCTTGAGTATAATAGGAAAAATAGAACCATAACAGGGCTCAATGTCCTCTGAGTTATAAGAATTCCAAAAAAAGCACCAACCTACTTCCCCAATAATGAAATTCATTTCCAAATAGAAAATATAAAAAATGTTTTTAATATATTTATCCTACCCAATCAAATAAGATATAAAAAACCCACCATAAAATTAATTGAGTGTTTCAATGTTGGATTTAGTACCTAAGATGTTAAAATTTATCCTTAGTTGTAGTGCACAATACCACAAAATAAATTCAGCTAATTGGAACATGTAAAAAAATTGGGAACTTTTTCAATATAATTTATATAAAAAACCTAATATATGTATAAAAACAAAAATGAATACATGGTATGTGTTTAGGGAATGGTCATTAAGGAATAAAAAAGGCTTACCAACCAAAAGGGGTAAGAAATGTTAAAAAAATTTCACATTGGTGGAAATAAAATATTATGGAAAACTAAAAAAAATAATAAATATTAACAATCGAGTGTCTCATCCATGGGATAGTAAATTTCTCCATATTAATAATATGAAATTATTATATCACATATCCACCCTCTTCATTTTTTATTGAATGAAGAATTTAAATATATATCAGTAATTTTAGGTTCTTTATTAAATATATTTTTAGATATATAAATCTGTATAAAATTAATTGAGGAATTATAAAATATTTCTACATATTCATGTATATGATAGAAATAATATTTCACAAGATAATATTTTAAAATTTCAGAAATATTTCCCAAAATAAATAGTTTTTGATGGTTTATTAACATAATATACCATAGAAGATGAAATATCCTCTTAGTTTAATCAATTCATTTTACTATCATATTATATTAGTTTCAGAATGATTTATATGATTTCATAGGAACCATCATCCAAGTGGCTTTTGGGTTGTTTATGACGGTGGGGTTACATGATTTGAAGACAACCCTTTAATAACATCCAATTCTCGACTACATGATACCTTTTTAAGGGTTATTTTATCATATATTTTAGTAAATGTTAAAACATTAATATTTCCGTCTAATATCATCATAATTGTTATTTGGGACGATATTGAGCTGCTATTATTTTTTGGATGAATTTTCCTTACAACCACTAATTTTTTTATCCACAAATATTGTCTTATATATAAAATATGTTATGAGAGGGCCACTTATTATTTCCCATTATGATGAAATAAGATTATTTAGGGTTGTTAAAATTATTTTATAGAATTATTAAAATAGAAATTATATGTCAACATCTATGACTAATAGGGAGTATTTTCCACTGATTGCATAGTACTTTTCTAAATATAAATATCAAGGACTTCACCAAAAGGATGTATGGTATTACATCTCAAATTAAATTCACCTCTAATATGAATAAAATAGATTCTAAATACATTAATCTTGACACCCATTTAAGGTCCCTTTGGATGGAAGAAGTGAAAAGAGGGTGTAGTGAATAATACATTATTTATTATTAAAATACTAGATTATCAATTTCATTTTTGTGTTTTTTGATGCAATAGAAATAAAAAAGATAACACTGGAGGGTTTTATAGAGATTAAGATCACCAAAATTATAGTTCTGTCATAAATATTTTCTACTCATCAAAGATACTTGTCTACATTGATTACTTATTTTTAAATGAGAGTGATAACTAAATTAAATGTAAATGAAAAATTATATTTTTCACACTTAGAGGTATAAACCCTGAAATTGGTATGTATCACAACTCACAATCCTTTGGTCTAGGAGGAAAATCATTACCTTCAATTTGGAGGGGTTGAATAAACCAATTATATCATTTGGATTGAATAAACATAAACCAAAATTGTAGATGAAGAATAGGAATTTGGAAGTCATTTAATAGAAAAATATTAGAATTCCAATGAAAAAAATAAAAAAGATGATAATTAATGTCTTTGAATCTTATTTTTTGATGACATAAGTTGAATAATATGAAAAATAATGTTGAAAACTAGTGATAGAAATAAAGGAAAAAAATTACATGAAGTGTCTTAATCAATTATTAGAGTAGCAGGAACTGTATTATTGTACCCTTGTCGAATGAATCATATAATCTATTATATGTGTTATTTATCCTTGAAGATATATCAAGAAACATTAAAACATCTATTTATAATATCATGTCTTTACCCAATGTCTATATGATATTTGATAGTTCCTAACAATATTATAATATGACAATTACCTTTTTTTGATAAATCGATGATGAAAAAAATAATATTTATATTTATTCATGAAATAAAAAATAATATAGTTGTTATATTAATAATAATATTACATAGACTAATAATAATAATAATAATTAAAAAAAATAATTTTATTTAATAGATTAAACAGATAGTATATTGTTAGATAACTAGATCATCAAGTGAAATTCAATCTGCATGAATATGTGTAACTAATTATTTCTACGATTTTTTTAAAGAATGTTGGAATTATAATTCAACATAAATTAACTAAAAATTATAAAATGAAATTTATTTTAATAATTTTAACTAAAAATAAGAATAAAAACTGATACAAATTTTAACTAATTGTGGGTTAATACCTACAATTGATAATAGAGAGTGCAGAGACATAACATAACATTGTAAAGGTTCAGTGGTGAAAAAAAATTTCATTAATTAACATTGATTTTTTAGAAATAAAATACATTTAAAAATTCTAAAAAGAATTCCATGAATATTAATTCCTAATGTATTTAGGATTACTATAAAAAAATTAATTATTGTTGGATTTACAATTGTGGGTTAATTACCTACCATTTGATTCAAATATGGGATCAGAATAAATATTCCCTAAAAATTCAAAATAAAAAAAATTGACTGTGTTTACTAATATTTTTCAAAGAAGAATGAAATAATAAAAATCCTGTAGAATAAATTGAAACAAAATATACTTCCATAATTCTATTCAATTATATGGAAAAAATCACAATGATGCTACATGTAACCAAGATTGAGAACTAAATTATGTTTTTGGATAAAAAATGTAAAGACCAAGAAATTCAGTGGAATTTTTTTTCTTAAATACATGGGATTTCTTACGAGTCCGAAAATTTTTAAGGCACATCATTTTGAGGCCTGGTGTGCTCAGAATCAATTTATGATGTTTTGTTCAGGTACGTTTAGTTAATGTATGAGAATTTTTTTATAACTTTTGAACCAATGCTCGGAACTGAAATCTGAGGGAACCATCGAACTCACTGCTCCGGTATTCGCTTAATAAGACTTTCACCTTGACAGTGGATGGTAGAGAATAAAAGATAATTTTTGGATTATAATAAAAATAATAATAAAACAAAGTGTACAACACTTTAATTTATTTTTGAGCCACCATGAGTTTGAGTGGTTGTTAGTTAAAACCTTCACTTGGGAGTTGGAGGTGGGAATGCCACACCCTATCCTCCCATTAGAGGTTATGGTGGTGGGACCCACCCGAACATAACCTCATTTGAGAGATTACATCGTGGGGACAAACGAGACTAAAACCACCAAGTAATGGGTGGGTGGAAAATCTCCCAAATCCCCTCATTAATGAAAGGGGAGTCCTTTGACCTCTTCAACCATTAATTGGATCCACCTCTCCCTTTTAATTTATTGTGCCAATGCATGTAATTTATTATGGAGGGACTCTTAATTTATTCATCCATTTTGAAATTTTTGTGCTAAAAAAATAATAGATAACTTAGATTATTTTTTGGCTTGGAAATTCTCATTTAGTGGGAGCTTGAGAGGAGAGCTTGGGAGAAAATAAGTTCTCCCAATGAAGAATGAAGATTGTGACGAACACTGGAAACAACCTTCGTTGATTTCCTCCCTTGGATCCTACCAATGTGGAGTGTCTTCCACGTCAGACGCAACTCAGGGTTGGGAGTGTGTGATGAACACGACGAACAACGATCTTCATCGTCTTCTTTCCACAACACCGTCAACGAATGACGAATGTCGATCGACCAATCAATGCTAGGGGGTTTACCTGTTGTTTTACCCCTTTTATTTTAGCGTCATTGTTTGAAAAGAAATCATTGGGTGGTTGTAAATAATTGATTTCGATGAACCAATTGATATCACATTAAACGCGGAGGATGTAGGCCAACCTAACATGGCCCGACATCCCCCGTCGATTCTTCTTTCTTGTTGCTTTCTTTGGCATGGTGATGAGGTGACAATGATGAAGGCAACAATGACGAATGTCGTGCTACTTGCGACCTCTGTGAATTGCGCCGCCCCAGAGGAGCACCGAAGCTTCCGGCCGACCGTTGCCGGCATGAGCGGTGCCCGAACCTCCTACCCATGACCTTTATTCGTTCTAACTGGCGTGCGGCCCGCCTGCCCGTGGCCTCCCCACGGAATGCCTGACGCGCGGGCCCCCTACCCGTGGCCCTCCGGCGCCCTTCCGTGGCCTGCTTGGCACCATCGCCCCCTACCTGGTGCCCCCGCAGCCTGCTCAACCCCTACCGTGGCCTGCTGGGCACCCCTGTGCCCTGCCCGGAACCCTACTAGTGCCCACTGCGGCCTGTCCGTCCCACGGCCCCCTGGCCCATGGCCCTTCGGCACCCTTTCGTGACATGCCCGACACCCACAAGCCCTGCCCGACTCCCTGTCAGAGCCCTCGTCCCAGCCCAGCCCCAACTGCGTCCTACCCGGCACCCTTGCCGTGCCCTGCTCAGTGCACCCACAGCCACCCCGCGCTCTGCTCGCCTTGCATGATGGTATCCCGACCGGCCCAACCTCTCTGGCTGAGTCGCCTAAGCCATGCCCCTCAGAGCACTAGCCGAACCGGCCCTGGCCATCGGGACGAGTTGCCTATGTGCCGACCCCCCAGGTCGAACAACCCTGAGAGTCCGCTGGGTCGGGCCTAGACGATTGGGCCAAAAACTCAGTGGGCTGACCTGCCCAACATGCTGGGTTAGACCCAGAGAGTCTGACCGGGTTGACCCAGACCGGGTCGGCCTAGACGGGGTTGGGCCAAGTCAGTCTGACCGGGTCGGACCAGACTCGGGCCAATTACTGTTCCTTTACCTTTTTGGGCCATATCTTTGGCACTAGATGTTCCTTTGACGAACCATCAGCAACACCGGTATTTTTAAAGGGAATCCATCCCTTTGAGAATACCCCAATGGAGTTCGGGGTATAGTTGAGATATGGTCCAGTTGGATTGTACACAAATCCAACTAGGCCCCCGGGACTAAAAGGCTAATAACTAACAGACCGGGCATCCTATTGATGCACTTTCTATTGTGTTGAGACCCATATGATGTAGAAGACCTTTGAGATAATTCTACATGGGACATCGTGACAGATGGAGTATTTACTAGTATCTTGTGGAGAAGATCTTCCCGAGACGAGCATGCATTTGTGTGGGAACCTAGTAGCTAGCTAAGACTTGAGGAATGCTGACTTATTCAACTCGGAGTGATTCGACTAGCCAGGTGGAGGGCTCCTATGTGTCAGAGCGAATGATCCATGGTGGGAAGATCCTATGTGTGAGCGCAAAAAACCCATGGTACTCAACATTTGGAGTACCTCAGCAGGCTACCAGGGGAGCACCTCTGTGTGAGCGCAGTAGACCCATGGTGGAGAGCGCCTCTGTGTGAGCACACCAGATCCATGGTACTCAACTTGAGAAGAACCTCAGTAATCCAAGTTAGTGTGAAGAACCTCTATGGGATGCGGCAGGACCACTGTACTAAGTAGAGATGATGTTCTCTAGAAGCCGAAGGTTCATATTAATAAAAATCCTTGTTTGAGCTGAGTCGGTGATTTTTTTGTTTTCCTCAGGATTGATATGGGTTACTAGATAACATATGTATATGTATGTTAATATACCTATGTAATGGTTATTCTATTATTTCATACAATGTGGTTTATCATTCAAGGATTTTGGGAGACCCTGAGGGGCTCGGGGTCCCTACTGAGTAACAGTATGCTCACCCCTGCACGGGCTAAGCCCACACCCCCTTGTATTGGTTGCAGACGACAGAATGCACTGACTGAGGTTGAAAGAAGCATGACTAGATGGTACACAGAGGTCGACCACTCGGTGTGACGGTACACATAGGATATGAACAGACGTGGAGTGCTGAGGAGGCCATCTGTACCAAACCTTTAGGTAGGAACCCCAGAGTATGACCTAGTAACTTCTTTACTTTTCTTCAATTGTTCTTTATTTCATTTGTACTTGTACTTTCTTGTTGGGATTGTATTTCCGACCCCTTTTACATTCCAACAGTTCTTTTGTATAGAGTTTTACTAAGTGTTTTGTTTTCAATTGTGTACTCTGATGTGTTTGTTTACATTTATAAAGGAAATTCCATCCTGGGATAGGGATTTATGCCTTTGGTGCTAGTCTCCAGCCCCTGGCCTATAGAAGGAGAGCATGGGGTAGTCACGATACGAGCCCTAGAGGACGGGTCATGAAAAATTGGTATCAGATGAGTGGGTTCTACCGCATAACGTAGAAATATAAATTTTCATTTCTTTGAAGTTATAGTTTTATTGGTATTGAGTATGGTTTCTAGTTCAGGGAGTCTAGTGTTGGTGCAGGAATCCAACGTATCCATACACCATGTCCCTGACTTCTGATTTCCAACTTAGTGCATGAAAACACTGATTGTGTGAGTGTTTCCAAAATGTTTATTTAATCCATATCAACCAGGACAACTCACCGGGATTAATATTTTGACCATCTCGCATCTGTTTCATTCAGGATGCCTCCCCAAAAGTGACCAGTTAGAGCCCAGAGAGTCATATATACTGATAGCGCACCAAGCGACGAGGCCTCAATGTAGGGCCCTTTACCAGCGGAGGTAGCGACAGAACTACTTCCCATTGGGTCATCAATGCCACCAGCCTCAACAACAGACGATGCATGCCACTTGGGCACGTTGAATGAGTTCAAACTCCATAGGCCACCCAGGTTCAGGGGAGATATGAACCTACAGGCGGTAGAGGATTGGTTGGAGGATGTGGTGAGAGTTTTCAGTCCAGTAGGGACACTAGTAGACTTCATGGTGATCATTTTGAGGAGCCTCCTTTAGGCAGCAACATGAATATTGTGGATACTAATGCTACATGTTCATGATGAGGCAAAGTTACTCAACGTAGACTTTGAGGGCCTTTTTCAGGGGGATATTGTCTCAAAAGCTCTCTACGTAGTGTGAATATAGGAGCTACTGCATCTGCATCAGGGCAACATGATAGTAGCACAGTACTTTGCGAGGTTCACCTACCTCTCACACTACTCCACAAATTTATTTTGGGACCCATTATTCAGTTCCTAACCCTTTGAGTGGGCGCTCAGGTGATAGATAAGAGATCTAATGATCTCCCTTAGCATCCCGACGTAGGCGGGTGTTTTAGAGAGAGCCCTCCTAGTGGAGTGTTTCCTTGCTGAGCAGTCTCCAGCAGCGAGACCCACCACTAGTTGACATGAAGCGGGGTCTTGTATATCTGGAAGTAGACAGATGACGTAGGGTTCTAAGAGGACTAGACCCACGGGTGGATGACCGCATGACTCAGGATCTTTTGTGCGGGGCACCGAGGGCAGAGACACGCATGCTAGGAGCGGGCAATTTTACTCATGTGGTGGGCATGGTGTCATGCCTTGTGACTATCCGACCCACTGTATAGATAATCAGAAGATAGTTGAGGGACCTCCCAAGTAGATGCATAGGTTTGAAAGAGGCATTCCATAGGAATGAGGCGAACCTGATCGAGGAGCTGGACATGCAGCTATTAGTGGACAACATTAAGATGTGTTACCACCACCACTACCAGGAGGTCCACCCTGACCACAGGGAGTGGGTGGACAAAGGAGACCTTCGCATCAGGCAGCTTAGGCCTAAGATAATGGTGCTATAGAGATGATTCGAGGTACGATATTTGTCTACTCCATCTTAGTTTCTATTCGTACACACACAGTTTCCAGTAACTCTTTCATTTTCACTACCCTCGTTCGGAGCTCAGTGATTCTGACAGAGTCTTTGGCTCGATCCTTATAGCTAGAGACTCCTACAAAAGCAGACTCGATGATTACACACTAGTTATGGAAATGTGAGCTTACTCTATGAGGCATGAGCTTCGTCTTGGATCTCCTAGTAGCGGCATCGAGGCCATACGACGTCATCTTGGGTATGGACTGGTTATCTACAGTCCATTATTAGATTGACTATATTTGGAGAAAAGTGTTGTGTGATCGCACAAATGAGACCAGGTTTACCTTCATCGGGGAGAAGGGAACCTTTGAAGAATATTACGGACTTACACGGCGGAGGTTGAAGCCGCTCACTCATCAGTTGGCCTACCTTACCCTCAGAGCAGTTGATGTGGAGAGTCCAATCTATCATGTACTGGTGGACTAGTACACATATATTTTCACTGACGATGTTCCAATACTACCTCCTCATAGATAGGTGGACTTCTACATTGACTTTTACCCTAGGATGACACTGATATCTACTCCATCATATCAGATGGCTCCCGCTATGCTTCGTGATCTGCGGGTACAGTTGGAGGACTTTTTGGGGATGAAATTCATCCTCCCCAGTGTTTCTCCCTGGGCTGCCCAAATTGTTTTTTCCAAGAATGCGAATGAAAGGTGGAGGATCTGTCTTGACTACCATCACCTGAATCAGGTGACCGTAAAGAACATGTACCCACTCATGATTATTGACGACCTCTTTGACCATCTGAATGGAGCACAGTGGTTCTTGATGATAGACCTCTGATCAGGCTATCACCTGCTCAGAGTTCGAGACAAGGATGTCTAGTAGATAGCCTTAAGGTGTTGTTACGACCACTACGAGTTTAGGGTTATGCCTTTCAGTGTAACCAACTCTCTAGCAGTGTTCATGAGACTCTTGAATAGGATCTTCCAGCCTTACGTCAATCGTTTTGTCGTAGTCTTCATCGACAACATTATGATCTACTCATTTACTGAGGAAGAGTATTCCTACCATTTCCACAGAGTAATGGACAAAATTCAAGAGAAACAACTTTATGGTAAGCTCTCAGAGTGCCAGTTCTGGATTTGAGAGGTTCACTTCTTGGGACATGTCATCTCGGAGGCTGGATTTGCTGTAGATCCAGTGAAGATTGAGGCGGTAATTTCTTAGGAGCCACCGAAAAGTGTGACAAAGGAACGTAGTTTCCTGGGTTTGGCTGAACACTATGAAAGGTTCACTCCAGAATTCTCTTGGGTTTCAGCACAACAATTAGCCATGACAAAGAATGGAAAACAATTCGTGTGGTAAGAGAGATGCCAACAGAGCTTTTAGGAGATGATGTAGAGGTTGACTTGTGCCCACATCTTGAAACATCCAGAGGAAGGCGTAGGGTATATATTCGACTGTGATGCATCAGGGACTACACTCAGGAGTGTTTTGATGCAGGAGAATGTAGTGATTTCTTATGGTTCTCGGCAGCAGAGACAACAAGAGCAGAGCTACACTACCCATGACCTGGAGATAGCAGCAGTGCTCTTCGCCTTGAAGATGTGGAGACACTATCTGATGGGCGAGCATTTTACCATGTAATATGATCACTAGAGTCTCAGATGTATCTTCTCTCCGAAGGACCTGAACCTAAGATAGTGACGTTGGCCTGAGTTCCACCAGGACTATTACTTTGTGATTGTCTTTACTACTGGTAAGGGGAACATTGTTGCAGATGCGCTCAGTAGGAGGACAAGTATACTGCTACTAGGAGAGGTGATAGAGCAGCTGACTGCTGTATAGATATTCATTGTGGATAGATATGGAGAAACATTCCATATGCCTCTTACGGTGACTCCCCCACTTCTTCAGCGAGTCAGGGAGGCACAACATGGGGATGATAACTGTGAGACCCAACATGCTCCGATATCTATAGGGAAGGAACCTGGTGGATTTTCTGAAGGTGGTGAGCATTCCATCCTCTTCAAAGAATGTACCATCGTACCATTATCACTTAAGGAGGAAGTGTTGAGGGAGTCCCACACATCCCCTCTAATGGTACATCCAGGTGTGGCGAAAATGTATCAGGAATTTCAACGACATCAATGGTGGCCCGGTGTGAAGAATGTGGTAGTGGATTTTGTCTCTCGATGCCGCACATGTCAGCAAGTGAAGGTAGGGCCCCAGGTACCAGACATATTGGTACATCATTTAGAGGTCCCAGAGTGGAAGTGGTATTCGATATCCATTGACTTTGTGACAGGTTTTCCACGTACGTCCATGGGTTACAATTCGATTTAGGTGATCGTCGACTGACTCACCAAGTCGGCCCACTTACTAACGATTAGAGAGTAGGGTTCAGTAGAGAGCATGTGGCGCCTATATGTGTAGGAGATTCTGAGTTTTTATGGAGTAAATCCTTCTATTGTCTCCAAACATGATGCACGGTTTACTTCCCAGCTATGGAAGGGGTTTCCGGAGGCTTTTGGGACACAGTTTCGCTTGAGCACTACCTTCCATCCCCAGACAAATGGTCAGACCGATCGGACCATTCAGACCCTTGGGGACATGCTTCGTGCTTGTGTCTTTGACATTGGTCATAGCTGGGAGTATCACATTCCCTTGGTAGGGTATTCCAATAACAACAGATATCGCTCCACCATCGGTATGGAACCTTTCAAGGCGTTTTACGGGTGTCCTTGCAGATCATCCTTTTGCTGGACTGACCCATGGGAGTCATCACTAGTGGGACCAGAGATGGTACGAGCTGTCACAAAAAAGTTCCAGATCATCCTGGACAGGATGAAGACTGCACAGAGGGGACAGAATTCCTATACTGACAGGATATGGAGACCCCTAGAGTTTGAGGATGGTGACCACCTCTTTCTACGGGTCTCACCTGAACGAGGTCTATAGAGATTTTTTCGAGGCAGCAAGTTATCTCCAAGATTTATCTGGCCTTTTTAGATCCTTAGAATAGTAGGCGAGGTGGATTACCATTTATCTCTTCCACCTCAGTTTCATCGGTTGCATGACTTCTTCAACGTATCTCAGTTGAGGGGATACGTGCACATCCCTTCCCACATCATCGACCATGGAGAGCTGAACGTCGATGATGGGGTGATATTTATGGAGGTTCCAGTGGAGATTGAGGATTGAAAAGAGTGGGCCTTATGTGGACATTCGATACCTCTAGTGCGCATACCCTGGCAAAATGGGAACCTCCAGGAGAGCACATGGGAGTGGTATGCTCAGATGTGTGCCCAGTACCCCCATTTGTTCCCATAGTTTGAGTTGTAGTTTATGGGGATGTAAAGCCCTGAGGTGGGGAGAATGTAAAGACCCTGAAATTCTATTTAATTTTGTTTCATAAATACATTGGAATTTTTACGAGTCCGTGAATTTTTATGGCACTTGATTCAAAGGCCCGGTGTGCCCGGAATCAATTTCTGATGTTTTGTTCGGGTATGTTCAGTAAACGTACGAGAGAGTTTTTATAACTTTTGATCTGGTGCCTAGAACTAAAATACAAGGTCACCGTTGAACTCACGTCTCTGGTATTCACATAATAAGACTTTCTCCTCTACGGTGGATGTTCGTGAATAAAAGATAGTTTTTGGATTTTTTTAAAAACAAAACAAAATAAAGTGTACAACACTTTATTTTATTTTTGATCCACCATGAGTTTGAGTGGTTGTTGGTTAAGACCTCCACTTGGGAGTTGGAGGTGGGACCACCATACCCTAACCTCACATGATGGGTTATTTTGGTGGGGCCCACTCGAACATAACTTCCTGTGAGAGGTTATGTTGTGGGGATCACACGAGACCAAACCCCCCAATTAATGGGAGGGTGAAAAATCTCCCAACTCCCCTCATTAATGATAGGGGAGTCCCTTGACCTCCACTACCATTAATTGGTTCAACCACTCCCGTTAGATTAATTTCCCCAAAACATGTAATTTTTTAAGGGGAGCCTCTTAATTTATTTCTCCATTTTGAATTTTTTTTGAAAATAAAATTATAGATAACATATATTATTTTTTGGCTTGGAAATTCTCATTTGGTCATAGCTTGAAAGGATAGAATTGGAAAAAGAAGTTCTCCCAACGAATAAAGAAGAACGCGAAGAACGCCTCGGACAACCATCTTTGACTTCCTACCTCGGATCGTACCGACGTGGAGTGTCTTCCATGGCCGACACAACTCGAGGTTGAGAATGCAGAATGAATGCAGAGAATGACGAACTTCAACATATTCTTTCCTAAACACCGTCAACGAATGACGAACGCTGATCAATGAATCAATGGTAATGGTTTTTCCTTGTGTTTTATCCCTTCTCTTTTCTTGTCATTGTTTGAAAATAAATCATTGTGTGGTTGTAAAAAATTTATTTCGATGAACCAATTGATATAATTTTAAACGCGGAGGATGCGGGCCAACATAACATGGCCTGAAATCCCCCATCGATTATTCTTTCGTGTGGAGTTCTACAGCATGTTGATGAGTCAACGAAAATGAAGGCGACAATGAAGAAGGTCATGCTACCCACAACCTCTCTGAATCGTGCTACCCCCATGGCACAAAGAAGCATCTGGCTTACTGCCACCGGCCGAGCGGCGCTTGGCCCGCCTACCCGTGGCTGCCAGACATCCTACCCGGAGCCCAGCCCGCCTGCCCACAGCCTCCCCCCGGCCAGCCCGATGCACAGCCCGCCTGCCTGCGGCCATCCGGCACCCTTCCACACCCTACCTGATGCACGTGCGCCCCGCCCAGCACCCTGTCGGTGCCCCTGCGGCTTGCCTGACCCCTACCACGACCTGCCCGGCGCCGCCGTGCACTGCTCGGTGCCGTGCCGGTGCCCCCGTGACCTACCCGACGTGCGGCCCGCCTGCTCGCATCCCTATGGCGCACTTCCGAGCGCCCCCACGCCCTTCCTGTGCCCCCACGCCCCTTCCGACTCCTACCGTGACCTGCCCGACGCCCTTGTCGCGCCCTTCCCAACGCACGCATGGCCAGCCCGTGCTCTGCGCAGCCTGCCCACTGGTCTCCCGACCAGCCAAACCTCCCTGGCCAAGTGGCCCGAGTCACGCACCTTGTGTTGCTGGCCAAACTGTCCCTAGCCTTTGTGCCGAGTTGCCTACCTGGAGACCTCCAGGGCGAACCACCCTCACAGTCAGTGGGGTCGGGCCCAGCGTACTGGGTCAGAAACTCTGCGGGCTGACCCGCCGCATGGTGGGGAGTGCCTCTGTGTGAGCGCATTAGACCCACGGTACTCGACACGTGGAGTACCTCGGCTGGATACCAGGGGAGCTCCTCTGTGTGAGTGCAGCAGACCCACGGTGGAAAGTACCTCTATGTGAGTGCAGCAGATCCATGAAACTCGACAGAAGTAGTACCTCAGCAGTCCATGTTATTGGGAGGCACATATTTGTGATGCGGTAGGCCGACTATACTCGATAGAAGAGGATTCCTCCAGCAGCCGAAGGTTTAGATTAATAAAAATCCTTGTTTGAGCTATGTCAATGACTTTTGTATTTTCCTCATGTTTGAGATGGTTTACTAGATAACTTATGTATATGTATGGACATATACCTAAGTAATTTTTATTCGTTGATTTTTTAATTTTTGGTTTATCCTTAATGGATTTTGTGAGACCTTGAGGGTATCAGGGTCCCTACTGAGTATCATTCTACTCACCCCTGGATGGGCTATGCCCAAACCTCGTTGTGATGGTTGCAGACAATAGATAGCGCTGAATGAGGAAGAGAGTAGCAGGACTAGATGGTACCCAGAGGTGGACCACTCGGTGTGACGGTACATATAAGTGATGGATGGACCTGGAGTGATGAAAAGACCATCTATACCTACCCTTCACGTAGGAACCCCGAAGGATGACCTAGTAGCTTCTTTAATTTTCCTCATTTGTACATTATTTTTGTTGTACTTGTAATTTCCTTTTGGGATTGTATTTCCGGCCTCTTTTACATTCCAGCACTTCTTTTGTATATAGTTTCACCTAATGTTTTTCTTATAGTTGTGTACTCTGATGTGTTTTTTGTAGTTATAAAGGCAATGCCTTCCCAGTTTAGGGATTTACACCTTCAGTGCTAGTCGCCAGTCCCTGGCCTATGGAAGGCAGGATTGGGGTAGTCACGATATTGGCCCCGGGGCACGGGTCATGGAAGAAAATATATATTTAAATACATTAAAAAAAAGAAGAGATAATTTATATTTCAAACAAGAGGTACAAGATCATTTGGATTATTGAGGATGTGACTATCAAAACATAGTGAATGATATATAAAAAATGGTTGGTGAAAACATAACCCACCATTGATGTTCAATAGTGGTTAAATTTACAGACCATTGAAGTCCAATGGTGGATAAATTTACTCACCATTGATGTCCTAGTGGGGGGACGGTGACCCACTATTGGGATCTAATGGTGAGTACAATTATTCACCATTGGATGTTTTTCATTATTTACAAGAGAAAACTACCATCAATAAATATAAATGAAGACTCATCAAAAAGTGAATCCAACTATAATGTAATCAAATCCCATGAAATTAGTGATAGTGAGAAAACATATTAATTTTTTCTAGATAATATTTTCGGTTTCACTAGAGAACTAGTGAGTGACTTATCACATGAGTATGAATAGGAAGTCGAACAACTATTATCATGAGTGAAAGAATCAAGACAAAGTAAAGAAATAAAAGAGTACACGAGATGTGGAAGAACATTTTTAGGAGAAATCATCAGTATGAAGAATATATGTATGCCATAGAAATGATATTTTAAGAATATATTTTATGTAAAAACTTATTAGAAGTATAATAACATCACACTTGAGGGGAATTGAAAAAATGGATTTCAGAAAAGTGTTCACGAGGGAAATGTGGATAGATCAAATGGTGAAATAAAAATATTGGAGAATATATTTCCTAGATTAAAAATAATGATATTAACTACATCCCACATCAAAATGAGGATGTAATGAGAAATTATTAAATAATAATATATGCACATCATATCGACCAAAAAACAAATAAAACACACACATAGAATGTGGGTGTAACGACCCAAACATACATTATTGGAAGTTCCCCTTAATCTAATTAAATGTATTTTTATGGTTATATAAAATGTGAAATTTATTGGTTTTATGTTTCTGGATATTAATATATAATTATGAATTTTTATTAATTCTAACCTAGTCATAGAACTATGATAACATGAGTAGTACAAATACAGGGTTTTAAGAAATCCAATTTACTCAGACAAAGGAAGCGATGACCTCATCCAGTAGACATGCCCTGTACGAAGCCAATTTCTGGGGCTCAGAAATGATGTGGAATCATTGGGCTTCTCTCTTTACCAATCCCAATACGATCTTGAACATGTTTAGCTTGAGCGTAACCGACTATGGGAGAAGTGGATGTTAATATAGATTATCACATGAGAAAAGTTATCTGAGCCTATCCAAGAGTCTATCACCATCACACAACAAACTCTCTGATATTATGTGGGTGTTAAAAGGGGTTATGTAACAATATCATGTCACTATAACTATCTACATTATTTTTGAATAAGGAATGTGAATTTATTTTATTATTGTTACTTTGTAAATAGTTTTTGAAGTAAAAATAGTATTTTTATTTAATATTCAAATAAGAAATCTATTTTGATGAATTAAAGAATTTTTAAATTAAATAATATTTTAATAAAATATTTTTTTTATTATTAAATTACTTTTTATTATATATAAATGATAATATAATTTTATGAATGAAATTGTAATTTTTATTAAGGTAGTTTTTACCAAAACCCATGAATTTTTGATAAATGCCAGTTTTTATTTTAAAAGTAAAAATTAAAATATTTAGAAAATAATATAGATAAAATGAATATTACTTTTTGAATCAAGTCATTGAAATAATCTAATAGTGAATTTTTCATAATTTTTTGAGACAGTCAAATTTTTGGGTAAAAATTAAATACTATTTAAATATATAATGTGTTTTATGACATCATAATGACAAAATAGTGTTGTAATAAAATACAATAAACATTATTTTCGGCCAATATATGTTTTACCATTATAATAATGTGATTTTGGGTTTGTTTGATTTATTTTAGAAAGCTACAGTGGACCATTCAAGGCTTATATAACATTTTGTCTTATTAAATTGTTTTCCTTTAGAGTGTGACTCACCTCCATATAAGAAATGATATTATTTTTAGATGTTTGGAAATTGCACTTATAAAATTTGTTTTTCCACTCACCTTTGTAAAAAATCATGGGAAAAACCATGTGTGGGTTTGTGGTTTTGATTAGTTTAATGTGAGGTGTCCCAAAGATAAATAATAAATAATTCCCTCTCATTTCCTAGATAAATCCTCCCATGCTCCCACTTATTCTTCACTCAAAGCCTTTGGAGTTCAACCAAACCCTATGATCCTCTCTCTGTAATCCTCCCAAGGTTACCCATGTTCCCATGAATCATTTCTCAAAACATTCCCAAGATTTTGGGATCACACTTCCCATTAAGGGATTTCTTCATTTCTCATTATTGTCCAATTTTCTTTAAGATGTTATTCCCTTTTGTATTTAATTGAAAATGTTGGGGTATGATATCAAACCTCCCCAATACGGCCCACTTTATTTTTGGTTTATTGGATTACCCTTTATCTCTCATTAATGCATCCCATGTACGCCTGTTACCATGCCAAAATTCGGTGAGGGATATCTCTCTCTTCTTTTACATCCATGTAATTATTTTTTATTATGCATCCAAATGCCATTATGTTTGTTGGGAAATGTATCTATATGAACCCCTTTATATCCATTTCATGTAAATATTATGATACCCCCCTTTTCTCTCATCAAAAATTTTTTATGAGTTATTATTTCACGATGTTATGCTGCTGAAATTGCACTATGATTTTCCAAGCTAATGTCATTGGGTAGTGAATAACACGCCAATTTATCTATCATGGGTATCCACCATTATGAAAATTTACTTATTGATTATAATTATTCATGTATGTATTCCACATCCATTTATCATGGAATAAATAATGATGATTTATTCAATGTTATATGATCCATGTGGGACACTTATGCAAGAAATGAAATGTCTAAGAAGGGTGTGCCCTAATTGGGCTCCAGTGCATTGGGTAATGTATAGTATCAGGATACGTCATTTGGAATGTGTTTTGACTCATGGAAATTCATTTAAAAGTTTTTTTACTCATGCTTCACGTACAATGAGGGTTTGGTAATGCTCCATGTGCAATTTGACTTGGCTCATGCTAACTCTAGGTTAAGTGTTGTTGCCACATTTCCATGTTATGATTATCATGATTTATAATAAAATTCTATTCATGTTTCTCTTTTTCTCCACTGCTATACCTATTGTCTCACATATATTGTATTCCTCATGTTATTCCATATTTATTCCCTTACCGGGCTTTACAGCTCACCCTTTTATAATGCATGTCCTCAGGTTATCCCATGTAATACTATGTACGAGATAATATAGTGGTCATGTAAATGATTTTTTCAATGAAGATGTAGTGTTTCATGTTTTAAGTTGTTATGTAATGTTCCTAATACATAAGGAATCTAGAACTCTATATCTTCTATGATGTATCAGGTGACGATTTTTTTTAATAAATCAGGTTCATGTGTGTAATAATGTTAAGGGTTTTTATAGTTGGTACCAAAGGATAAGATTAGTTGTTTTTTGGATTAAGGATAGAAAACCCTATTGAAGCATTATAGAAAAGAATATGTATAATTAAAAAATCCAAAAAAAATTTATGGTATGGAGTAAGTGGTTTATGAAGCAAATAGTTCCATGTCTGGACACAAGTAGGTATAGGTGGCTCTAGAACAGATGTATCCTAGGGGTAAAACCCAAAAACACTGCTTAGAGCTAGACTCAAATATGAACTACTACACGACAATGTGCCTTTTTTACTCTTGGTTATGACACCCCCAAGGGATATGCTTTGGTAAATTATCATGATTATTATGAACCCTTATTAAGTGAATTAAAAAACTGACCCAATGAATATATGTTTGAAAGTAGATCATTAAAAACATATATTGAAGCATATGGATTCGTAAGTTAAGGAAATAATAGTAATTTATAGGTAATCTATTTTTTCCATTTATTAACCTTTATGTGTTACCCATATCTTTTATTTTATTATAGCCAATTTCTAGTAATAGGAGGACTCAGGCTAACAACCAATGTGAAGATCAATGTGATGATTGTGCTAATGAGATGGCCAATCCGATGGGAGTGGGAATCATGAACTTTTTCACGCTTATCTCTCAATTAACTCAATATTGGAAGAGAAAAATAGTTCAAGAGGAATTTACACCCCCCAATAATAATGAACAAGTCACTAGCGATAGCATCATGAGAAAGGCCTACTACTTTGAATAGATCTTCTGACCCCTCAATCATTGAACAATGGATCTTCTACATTGAAAAGTTCATCTGTATCCTTCAATGTTCTGAAAAAGAGATGATTTTTAGATGCTTATCATATAGAGGGTCAAGCCGATCAATGGTGGACATTTATAATAAATATGAATCCTGAGGAGGGTATTGATGTGTTGGAATGGAAAGATTTATGGAACATGTTTTTTGAAAAATATTTTCTGCGCACCCTCTGGCTTAATATGGAATGTGACATTCTTTCCCTCAAGAAAAAAGACCAAGAATCTGTCAGAGCGTTTGAGCAAAATATCACATGTCTTGAACAATATGCCTCTGATTTTTCCATTATCCACGAATTGAAGGTTGACTGCTTATTTGGAGGGCTAAAACCTGGCCTACAGAAAACGCTGGCAATCTGTGACTTCGACAGTTATGAGGAAATTGAATGATATGCACTGATGGTCGAATTAGATATCGTAGAATATCAGGGGTATCATGGGGATAATAAGTGTAAGGTAGACTTCAATGCTTGTAGTCCGGTGAAAAAAATTCAACAGTGCTAAGATGATACAATACCCCACTTGAACATGGAGAGGAAAGAAGCATCTCAGAAATAGCATGAAGGGGACGAGGAAATTTTTTAGGTGTGGAAAAGAAGGCCACTTAGCTATTATCTACTAACAAGAAAAACATGTGGCTGAAACATAGGAAAGGAACGCTCTATTTGAACCTCTATGTGTTTTTCATTGCTACATCTACAATGAAGCAGGGCATCTTGAAAATCAGTGCCCTAATCCAAGGGTTTTCAGAGGCAACCAACAACCTCCAAGGCAGCAGGGGAGAGATTTTTCCATCACTACTACCAAAGTGAACACCAACAATGACGTGGATACATGGACACTAGTTATTCATTCAATAATATAGAAAATTATTTTTTATTTAGGTTTTATGCATTATTTTATATCCTAGAAGTTTAGTAGAATAGTCCCAACACCACAAAAAATAATGGAACTAAAGATGTTGATGAGTATAGAAAATGGGAAAATAATTGTATCCCATAAATATAACTCCTCCCCTATCATAATCTATGGATTTAATTTCCCAGTGAACCTCCTCATACTCCCCCTAGTGGAATTTTATGCAATTTTTGGCATGGATTGGATTTACATATATATAGCCAACATAAATTTCTATGAGAGGAAAATAACACTCCATGTGGAGAATCAACCCCCAATTATATACAAGTTCAAAGAGGAAGATGAATCATCATTATCTCCATCCTCTCAAGCATGAATATTACTTCCCTATAAGCACACATATCTAGAATATATGATAGAGTCTAAAGAGGAATCCATCCTTGAAGACATGCCTATTGTGAGTTAATTCCCTAAAGTGTTTCCTGGGGAATTTCATAGTCTTCCTCCTAGAAGAGATGTTGAATTCTAAATTGATCCTATACCTGGGGTGTTTCCAATATCCAAGACACTGTATAAAATGGATTCTTTGGAGATTGAGTAGCTAAAGAAACAACTATTAGGGAATCTGGATAAAGGGTTTATACGCCCATGTCCTTCACAGTGGGGTGTACCAGTCCTCTTCGTCAAGAAGAATGATGGGTAAAATTCACCTTTTCATTGATTATCATGATCATAACAAACTAACGATAAATAACAAGTATCCACTCCCATGAATTGATGACTTTTTACATTATTTTTGTGGATAACAATACTTATCAATGATATATTTGGGGTTGGGATATTATCAAGTAAGGGTGAAGAAGGAAGATATCCCCAAGAATCCTTTTCATACAAGATACGGGCACTATGAATTCATAGTAATGGCTTTCAGATAGACTAATGCTCCAGAAATCATTATGGACATGATGAATAGAGTCTTTAAATATTACCTTAACAAATTTGTGGTAGTATTTATATATTATATTCTAATATACTATAAAACCAAGGAGGATCTTGAGGAGAATCTAAAAGTTGTACCAAAGACCCAACGAAAGGATAAGATCTCTGAAAACTACAGTAAGTGTGAGTACTGGTTGAAGGAGGTATCATTCATGGGCTATATCATCTCCATCAATGGGATATCTGTGGATCCCTCCAAGAAACCTGCAATAGAGGGATGGTCCAAGCCAACATCATTAACAGATAAATGTAGCATCTTGGGGTTAGCTGGAAATTATCGACAATTTGTGAGAAATTTCTCACGATTGTGCAACCATCTTACCAAGAAAACTCGAAAGGGTGTAATGTTTTCTTGGAGTGATGAATGTGAAGAAAGATTCAATTATTTGAAAAAGAGTCTTATCACTGCACCCATTATCACTTTACCCAAAAAGCGGGGAAATTTTTGTGGTATTCAGTGATGCACTGAAGAAGGGCATGAGCTTTGGGTTGATGCAAAATTTCAAAGTCATTGCATATGCATCAAGGAAATTAAATGTTTCTAAGAAGAATTATCCAACCCATGATATAGAGTTGGCTATGATGATCTTAGATTTAAAATTTTGGCGGCATTATCACTTGGGGGAGAGGTTATATATATATATATATTTATATACAGACCACAAAATCCTCATGTATATACTCACACAGAAAGATTTGAACATGCACCAATGATTATGGTTATAGAAAATCAATTACTATGGCTTCTCAATCCATTACCACCATCAGAAAATTAAAATGGTGGAGGATGCTGTAAGTTGAAAGGACCTGGCAATTTTTTCATGGATGAGAATTGAGAAGGATTCAATCTTCATATATTTGATGAATATGGACATGGGAATCATAAAGAAGGGAACATCATCAATAATTTCAGAAATGATTGCTCAACCGTCTCTTTTGAAGAAGTTAATGGATTATCAAAAGGATGATGTGTGAATTGAGAAAAAAGTGTAAGTTATCAGAAAATGGAAATACATGGAAATCAATGTTAATGAAGAATTAATTGTGAGATTTGGGAAAATACTATGTGTTCCATCATGTCTAGAGATGGATAAGTAAATTTTGGATGATGCACATAGTTCAATTTTCTCTATTCACCCAGGAAAAAAAAAGATGTATCAAGATCTCAGAGAGCATTATTGGTGGGATAATATTGAGAAGGAGATCACTGAGTATATATCAAAGTACCTACTGTGTCAGTAAGTGATGGTAGAGAGTTAGACATCTAAGGGGATGATGCAACCATTGCACATAACAGCACGGAAATGGGAGAACATCACCATGGGATTTGTCAGTGGACATCCAAATATATTCAAAGGAAATAATGCAATCTGGGTTGTTGTGGATTTTCATAGAATGTATGCACACATTATGGTAATTTGGTAGGATTTTTCGTAGGATCAACATGGCATAGATATATATTCGAGAAGTGGTAAGGCTACCTGGTGCATGACAATCTATTGTGTCCGATTGAGTTCCAAGATTCACCTCTACGCTTTGGAAGAGTCATCAATATGCTCTAGGTACTGAACTAAACATTAGTATGACCTTTAATCCTCAAACGGATATCCAATGTGAGCGAACTATATAGAAACAGGAAGATATGTTAAGATCATGTCCAATGAATTTAAGAAGGGTTGGGATCAACTTCTTCCATTTGTTGAATTCTACTACAATAACAGTTTCCACTTGAGCATCCAAATGGAACCTTATGATGCCCGGTACTGGATGAGGTGAAGAACACCATCATTTTGTGATTGATTCAGTGAGAGTAAGCTACTAGGACTAGAAATGGTCAATTAAATGGTGGAGAAGTTGAAAACTATTCAACATAATATCACGGAATCCCATAGTCAATAAAAGAGTTATGTAGATAACTCTCGATGAGACCTTGAGTTTAATGATGGAGATGTGGTCTTTCTATATGCACATCACTAGTGAAGAAGGTCATGAGGATTGGAAATAAAGGGAAGTTATTTCATAGGTACGTCATCCCCTTTGAGATTCTTGATTGTGTTGGGGATGTGGCTTATCGACTAGAACATCACACTAAAATGGCCAATGTACATGAAGTCCTTCATGGATCCCTCTTAAGGAAGTACATTCAAGAACCTTCACATGTAGTCTCATAAGAGGTAGTATATATATAGGTTGATCTTTCTTACGAGGAAAAACTAGTGAAGATCATAGATCATAGAGAAAATTTTCTGTGAAATAAGATATTGCCCCTCGTCATGGGGTTGTGGTGAGACCACATGATTGACGAAGTGACATGGGAATCATAGGATGTGATGAAGCAAAGTTACCCAAATATGTTTATTGTGGGAATAGAATATTTCAAGGATGAAATTTCTTAAAGGGATAAGATTGTAATGACACAAACATTCTTTATTGGAAATTCTTCTTGATCTAATTAAATGTCTTATTATGGTTATATTAAATATGAACATCTTTGATTTTATGTTTCTGTTTTTCAAAATAAAATTATGAAGTATGACCCTTGCTAATATAGACGTTGAACTGTGATCACATGATTTGTATAAATATAGGGCTTTAACAAATACAATTTACTCAGACAAAGGAAGTAATGGACTCAACTAGTAGACGTGCCCCGTATAAAGCACATTTTTCAGAACTCATAAAGGATGTGGCATCATTGGGATTCACTCTTGACGAATCCAATGCTAGGAATGAAGACATTAATATTGAGAGGAACCCATTATGGGAGAAGTGGATGTTAATAGATATTACCACTCAAGCAATGTTATCTGAGCCACCCCATGAGTCTGTCACTATTGCACACCTCACTCTTCTATCTTATACATGTGTTATAATGGGTTATGTAACAAGTACCTAGTAGTGTGACTATGTATGTTATTTTTATATAAATACTGTGCATTCATTTTCTTATTGTTACTTTGTAAATAGTTTTTAAAGAAAAAAATAATATTTTTATTTAGCATTCAACTGAGGAATCTATTTTGAAGAATTAATGGATTTTTGAATTAAAAAATATTTTAATAAAATATTCTTATTATTATTAAATTACGTTTTATAATTTATAATTGATCATATAATTTTATGAATGATATTTTAATTTTTATTAAGGATGTTTTTGTAAAAACACATGAATTTTCAATAAATGTCAGTTATTATTTTATAAGTAAAAAATTCACATATATAGAAAATTATTTAGATAAAATTAATATTAATTTTGGAATCAATATGTCGAAATTATCCAATGGTAAATTTTTCATTATTTTATGAGACTGTTAAATTTTTGGGTAAAAATAGAATACCGTTAATATATATCATGTGTTTTATGGAATCATAATGACCCAATAGTGATGTAATAAAATACTATAAACATTTTTTTCAGAAAATATATGTTTTAACATTAAAATAATGTGATTCTGGGTTTTATTGATTTATTTTACCTACCTTTAGTGGTCCTCTCAAATCTTATAAAACATTTTATTTTTAAATTGTTTTTCTTGAGAGAATGACTCACCTCCACATAGGAAACCCTATTATTTTAAAAAGATTGGCTATTGGAATTATAAAATATTTTTTTACAATACCCTTTGATAAAAACCATAGACAATAACCATGGAATGGTTTGTGGTTTTGATTAGATTAATGTGAGGTGTCTTAAACCTAATTAATAATGAATTCCCACTACTTTCCTAAATAAACCCTCCCAAGATCCCACTTACTCTTCACTGAAATACATTAGAGATAGACCAAACCCTAACCTACTCTCTCTATAATATTTTCAAGGTTCCCCAAGCTCTTAATAAGCCTCTCTGAGGCCTCTCCAATGCTTTTGGTATCATACTTCCGAGTAAAGGATTTCTTCCTTTCTCATTTTTGACCAATTTTCATTAAGTTGTTATTCACTATTTTTTTTCAATTAAAATTGTTGGGGTATGATTTTTCACCTCCCCCATACCGCCCTGTTTTTGTTTGGATGATGGGTGACCCTTTTCTCTTTCATTATTTCCTCTCATGTACATCTGTTACCATGCTGAAATTATGTGAGGGATTTCTCTCTAATATTTTACATCCATGTAATTTTTATTATTATGCCTATATATTGCGTAACATTTTTTTGGTAAATGTATCTATATGACCCCCTTATAGTAAATTTCATGTAAATATTATGAAAAACCTCTTTCCCTCTCACAAATAATTTTTTATGATTTCTTATTTCATGTCGTTTTGCTTCCGTAATTGAACTACGATTCTTCATGCCAATGTCATTATGTAGTGAGTACCATGACCATTTCTCTATCAAGGGTAATATCCTTTATGAAAATTTAATTATGGAATATAAAACATCATATATTTATTCCACATCCCTTTATCATGGAATAAATAACGATGGTTGTTTCCATGTTGTATTATCCATGTGACACATTTTTGCATGAAATGAAATTTTTATGAAGTGTGTGCCCTGATAGCACTCCAATGCATTGGGTAAAGTATACTATCATGATACTTCATTTTCAATAGGTGACTATTCATTCTAATTCACGTGCAATGAGGTTTTACTCGTGCATCATGTGCAATGATTGTTTACTCATGCAACATTTTCCATGATCCTTAGCTCATGAAAATTCCATGTTAAGTGTTGTTGCCACATTTCCATGATATGATTATCCTGATTTATCAGGCCTTTATGTTAATGTTTATCTTGTGCTTTATTGATATGCCTATTGTATAACATGTATTTCATTCCCCATGTTATTCCATGTCTATTCCCTTACTGGTCTTTATAGCTCACCCTTTTCTTATGCATGTCCTCATGTTGTCCCATGAAATGCTAAGTACAAGGGAATTTAGTGGCCATGTAAAGGAATTTTTCAATAAAGATGTTGTGTCTCATGTTTGAAGTTGTTATAAAATGTTTTTAATCCCAAAATACACTAGACTTCTTTTTCTTCTATGTTTTATCATGTTAATATTTTATGTAACAAATAAGGTTTATGTATGTAATAAAGATCAGGGTTGTCATAGTGGGCATGTGGACAATCTATTCCCAATATATAGAGCCAAACTAATTGGGCCATATACACAATCATGAATGTGTATACCGTGCACCATGCCCATACCAGGCTCTATGTGTTCCTTAAATGCGAGACATCCAAATATGGTATACCTTTGGGTCCCCTTAAATGTGGATGAATTATAGATTTAGAGCTTTCATAAATAGTCAAATTTTTTGTAACAATGAAAACATTAACATAAATAAATGAACAACATAATATCATAACAAAGTATTACACCAAATTATTAAAAATTAATATTTTTGAAACATAATTAGAATTAATTAAATGTTATAAAGTATAATTTATTAAAACAAAAAGGCATATCAAATAGTTAATATCAAATTAATAACATTTGCTACTTTTCCTAAATTAAAAAACATTATATTCATTAGATTTTTAAACAACATAATAAAAAAATATTAAATCTCCCATGAAATTCTCTCCAAATAGGAAATTTATAATAATTAAATTAATATAAATTGTTTTAAAAATAGCAATAATAGTGAATGAAAAAAATTAAAATTTTACTTTTAGCTATAGTATTAATAACATAATACATTGTTAATGATTATATATGAAATTTTTAATGATTAGGATGAAATTATATTTAATAATAGTAAAAAATATTAGTGATATTTAAAAATATTATTTGATAAAAAGATGGTTGTAGTGTAGAAATTAAATATGTTATTAAATAATGAGTATTTATTTTTTAATAAAAAAATTTCAATTACATACGACATAAAAATATTTGAATAGATTTATCAGAAAAAAATTATATAATGAAAATTTTATTCTTCCAACAAAGACAATTAAAATATAGTTTTTAAAAATTTTATATAATCCAAGGGTTTAGTAATAATATTATCTCATTGTTTGATTAAAAATAAAAATTTTAAATACATTTGAAATTGTTTTAAATTTTCAAAACTCATATAACATAATTAAATCTGAATAGAATCTATTTTAGATATTAGTTCAATTGAATGATAAAAATCAATACCATATTCTTGAATATAAAATTGGGAAAGTCAAGATTTATGTTTTCAAAATATATTACAAAATTCATCCAATTTATATCGAAAAGTATATTTGATTCCTATTAAAATAATATCATTAGGCAATTCAAATATATTCCATAATTTATTTATTTGAAAATGGTAATATTCATCATGAAATTAATTAACTCAATTATAATATTTCGAAATTATTAAAATTAATAAGAACAAAAGTTTTTATAAATGATGAATAAGCACAGAAATTTAAAACAAAATTTTTAGTTCTAATTAATTAATTATGATTTCCAATAACATTTTGAAGTGAGTGATCTTTGTGAGTATTCAAAAATAATGGATCTGATTGAGAATAGATATTCCCAGCTAAACAATTACACCATTACTTTTAGGATTATCATCATCCAAGATGAATTCTTTAAATTCATTATCATTATCCACAGAATTATTACTCTATTTATCATTATATTCAATTAATTTTACATGAAAAAGTTCTTTCATTTTCATATATAATTTATTATATATCCTATAATTCCAATTATAATTAGATTTCCCTAAAAAATGCGCCTTCATTACTTTTTAGTATTCCACTTTTATAGATTATCTTTTGTTTTTAAAATATAGAAATTATATAACAAAATAAAAAAATAAAAGATTTTTTGTTCCAAATTGTTAAATAGTTCATATGTTGTCCTATTCAATAAGGGTCTGATATTAAATATATAAAATATATAACAAGAAGTGTAAATAGATTCAATTTTTTTTTAGAATGTCGAATTCATTATGCATTTGTATTCCAATTTCATGTATATTTCAATGATTCCTCTCAATAACACCTTTTTTGTACTGTTCTAGTGGTGGAAAAATATAAAAATGGCCTTTAGTTTAAATAAACGTTTTGAATCCCTATTTTAGAAATCACTTCTATTTTATCTCTACAAATAAAAGATATTAATTGTCCTTAATAATTTTGAAATTTTTTACTAGAAGCAACAAATTTTTTTTTGTTTTTAGTATTATGATATTTAAAAATAGTCCAGGAAAATTTATTGAAATCATCTAAAACTACGAAATCATATATTTGAGAAACTAAATTAGTATATTTCATGGGTTCAAAATGATTAATTTGTAGCACATCTATGCATCTTTCACTATGAACCATACATATAGTTCTAGAAGAATCCTTTTGTTTCATACCATTCTTTCCAAGATTAAAAAACATTGAAATTAGATTTAATAAATATTTTATGTTCTACAACTTATTCATGTTTCGATAGTTTTTTCTATTGTCAAAAATTAACATTACTAAACCATCTTTTCCATAGAATGTGATCTATATCTACATGATTTACATATTTTATAATCAGTTAAGTTATTTATTAAAAGTAAATATAATATATTTTTCGTTTGAATTACAATAAAATAAAACATTGTAATATTTATATATGACATATTTGTCATCTTCATATTCAATATTCATTACATCATCATATTGTTTGGATATTCTAATTATGTTATGTTGTAACCCTATTACAAAAAATAATTTAGAAATTATAATATATGTTAATATACCTATTTCTACATAACTATTAACCAAGCCTATAGTATTTTCCATTAAATTGATTATACCTTCACCACAAGAGTGAGAATATTATAAGTTATAACTGTTCATGTTCCCTGTGAACCACGTATACTTATTCCATTTGAGAGTGGAATTGTTCTATTAGGATTCATACAAATTTGATCAAGTGTATGATTGTTTTGGTACCATAAATTTTTTTGGTCCAACTAGATTAGTATTAATGGATTTACAATCCCATGAATATCAGAGACATTAATGTTTGGTAATATGGAAGAAATTTGTTTTGGAAATGAGGAACTATGTATGGTATAATGACTGAGTATGCCTTAAAGAAAATTAATTTTCATAATTCCCATTATGGTTATAATTAATATAGTGGACATTTTTAATATTACATTTTATGCCATTTTTAAAAATAAATATTAATATATTAATTAGGGGATTATTATTATGACAACTATTTTTATCATATTTGGGTTTTTTCATAGCCATTATTTTATCATATTTCACTTAGGCCTTTATCAAATCTAGATATAGTTACAATTAATCATTAATATGATTTTTATGGTTTTAATGTTATTTCTGAATGAATTTTATATAATCACATATTTTCACATTTGAAAATTATCCATAATTCTTCAATTTTTAATTTTCATGTTTTTGAATCTTGTATTACTTTTAAATATTAACTAAATGAATAAAAACAAATTAAAATATTCTTTTTTTAATTCATCTTTTTTTTAAACAAAATCAATTTTACACATTTTCTCATTTTTAGATTTTAATGGTGGAGTATCTACTTATATTAAATATTACATAAAATAGGTTCATTAATTTTTTTCTTCATCAAACTTCTTATTTTATATTTAATTTTCACTATACAGTTCTTCCATTCGAGAGATATTAGTTTTAAAATTATCATCTTTGGTAGATAATTATTTAAAATAATTTTCAATATTATATTCATAGCAAGAACTGTAATTATATTTTTATTTTATCTCATTTAATTTATTTTCGTTCAGACAAAGATTATAAGATTACATTTCACTTTCAGAACAAACATTAATTATTTCTGACTCTTCGATCCAACTATAACTTTCATGATATTCCTTTCATTGATCCTTATTTTTTTTAATTAACATTTACATCTTGTTTCAATTTCTAAATGACTTATATTATATACCCATTTTTCCTATTTTTATAAAATAATAATTTAGGAACATCTTATTTACTAGTATTTCCTATTTTTCTACCATTTCTTTCATTCTATTAAATATCTATTCTACGATACATCTTAATTGATCTCATATCACCCATGTACATGTAAACACATTTTGTGAAATTTTAAATTTCACCCTTCCCACTTTTTTGATACATATAATAAGAATATTATTTATATTATTTATATTTTATTTTAATAATATAAATTTCCTTCTCTCATGTTCATCAACACTATCGTTATTCATTTTCATCTTGTATTGATAATATAATAATATAAACGCAACAATATAATATTTAGTAACATAATTCATTTCATCAATAGAAAATTTCATGGAATTCTACCTCTTGGTTAGAGTGGAATGTAATCTCTTGGGGATATATTATTCATATTGGTATCTCTAATTGAATCCATGACATTGAAAATTTTAATAAATGTAATGTAAATCTCATTAATTTTTTAATGATCATTCATTATAAATTCATGAGAATAATCTCTTTGTATACCTATATTGGTTCTCTGCAAACATTTTAGTTCTATGATGAGTGACTTTTAATATCCTCCAAATGTTGGAAGCAGTTTTAAAATATTAAATATGAATACAATTCTTTATATATTGTTTATTATAATTATACCATAAATATGTAATTTAAATCGCATTTTGAATCAACATTAGTATTATGATTTTCCAAATCGGTATTAGGAAATTTATATCATTTTGAAATTATATCCCAATAATCAAAAAAAATATTTTGAAGAAATACCCTTATTTTTTCAATCCATTACACATAGTCACTTCGATTGATGTGAGGTGGTATAAAGGGTTTAAAAATAGTGAAATCCTCATAATCCATTAAAAATAAGTTGATAATTTGTTAATACTTAGAAATTAATTATAATGGATGGTTCAGAAAAAGATAATAAAACAACTAAAACATTGCCATTAAAATTGAACCACACTATGATTCCAATTGTTAGGCACGTTTTTATGGAAGAAGTGGCCCAAGAGGGTGAAAATTCATTCTTGAATTTTTATTACAAATAATAATTTAGAATATTTTTTAGAATGATAAAAGTTACATTGAAAAAAAAACATATGATAGAAGATGTTTCTATTTATGTTCATATCACCAATATCCGAGTTTCCTAATAAATCATCTCTACTCATTTGGGATACTGGTATTCATAAATTCCACAATTTTGAATGTGATTGATAACCTGACTACATATAAATAAATATATTCCTTTTTCACACTAGTTTGTATAACCCCTATCTTTGGAAGGGGTGATAACCTACCTTCATTTATTAATTGTGGAACAATCCGGCCGTCCGTTTATATTGGTGGAATAACCCAATTACATATTTTTAATGGGAAAATATTGAACAAAAATTATAGAGTAAAATTGGTTGTGTAAACTATTGAAAAGGATAAAAAATAGAAAAAATTGAAACAACATTTGAGAATATGATAAATAAATTTGGTTCAGTTTCTGTTCATTCACCACATTTGTGTAGGAAAAAAGGTTATGAAGATTATTCATGATCATTATAGGATAACAGAAGATGAAAATTATTCTTGATAAATTTTTAGCATAGAAGAAAATGTATTATAATATCCATGTGAAATGATTCATCTACATTGATATGTGTGATTTATATTCCTGAATCATTATCTTACAACTTTAAAATAGTGATATATTAGCACGACCCATCCTCGAGGCCCGTGCTATGACTACCCAAGCCCGCCTTCCATAGGCCAAGGGTTGGCTACTAGCACCAAAGGCGTAAATCCTGATAAAAGGGATGCAATTGACTTTATATAAGAAAACAACACCACAGAGTATGCAAGCTGAAGTAAACACTAAGAAAACTGTGTACAAAAGTAAGTGTTGGAATGTCAATGGGCCAGTATACAATCCCAAGAGAAATTACAGTACAACTGAGAAAATAATGTACTACAGCTGAAAAGTAGAACAACAATCACCAAGATGTCCTCTAGAACTCCCACCTGAAGGGTGAGTATAGATAGTCTCGTCACTCCTCAAGTCTGGTCGTCCACTTCGTGTACGTCCGGCCTAATAATCCACCTTCGCGTACAATCCCACTCCTTATGCCTCAACCACGATCAGCGTTGTCCATCATCAGCAACCAAAACAACATAGTGCGGGCATAGCCTGTGCAGGGGTGAGTATATGATATTATGTTGGGACCTCGAGACCCTCGAAGGCCTCCAGTATCCACAAGGGATAAACCATAAAGGAAATATACAAATACAAAGTATCATCCAACACTACATAGGTATATGCCTATACATATTCCTAAGTCAACAATTCCAGTCTGGTACAACTTCTGATCCCATTGTCAAATGATACCACACAGGAAAGATCAACCAAATCCATACAGGAAAGCACAACCCAATCTACATAGGAAAGAGAGCCAATTATATTGAAGATGTTGATTGAAAATCAAGACTCAGCACACAAAGGTATACACTTCATAAGGGGATATAGATGATCTGACGTAGCCACTGAGTCATCTAAGCTGTCGGACCCACATAGGATAAAAGACAAGCAAAGCTGTTAGACCCAAAAAGGATACAAGACCAGCTACTCTGTCGGACCCACATAGGATACAAGTACAGAGTCAAATACTGCCGGACCCACATAGGATACAAGAATAGTAGTCATCTACGTCGAACCCATGGAGGATCCCAGTATGGTCGTTGACAATTCCAAACCCAGAGAGGATCCAAGTATTGTCGTCCTTGCTTCCGAACCCACAGAGGATCCAAATACAGTCGTCATCGCTGCCGAACCCATGAAGGATCCATGTACAGTCGCAAACAACTCTAGGGTTCCCACTCATAGCATGCTCGATTCTGGGAGGGTCCACTCCACTAGCCAAGGGGTCTACACACCAACTGTCATGAAGTCCAGAGTTTATGTATCCCAATGTTCTTCCTTGTCAAAAGGAACTCAACACGACAGACGGCGCATCAATCGGACGCCTGGTCTGAGAGTTGTTGGCTTTTTTTGTCCTAGAGGCCCAGATGGTTTTTAAGCCAAAACCAACCTGACCATACTCTAGCTACATCCAATCTTTGAGCGGAGTAATTAAAAATAAGCGTCTCGCTATGAGGAATACAACAAAGATGATGACACGTCAGTCAGACGTCCGGAGGTCAAGTTATAAGCATTTTCGATCCGAGGGCCCAGTTGGATTTATGTTCGAACCAACCTGGCCATACCCAAATTCTCTGAAACCTTATGTGTAATAAACTGAAACGACCGTCTCGATCCAAGGAACCCATAATAATTGATGGTTCATTGATCGGAGGTCTGTAGCCCATGTTATGGGTGTTTGAATGGATCTGTCCGAAAACAGGGGGTTTGGGCCCGGTCCGACCTGGCCCAATTCCCTCTCGGGAAGCACGAACCGCGTCGACCCGCTTGGGTCCGGGTGTGACCCAGGCCGGTGCGGCTCTTCCCGGTGCGGGCGGGCCGACCCGCGATGCTGGCGGCTCGGCTCTCGGCCGAGCGGGATGCGCGGGGCACTACCACCCTTGATTGAAGAAACGACCGGCCATTAAGGTCGGCCTTTAATGTGTCTGCGGGACCCGAGGGGGTCCCGGCTCCAGCTGGTGACGGTGGCTGGCTCAGCCGGCCGCTCCTCCACACCACCGCATCCATGGGCCACGGCTCCTGCCCGTATGGCACGACGCAATAGCATCGCGGCCCACCCTGACCCTGGCCCGTTGATTCTTTGGTGTGGCACGACTGTGACGCGCCCCTCCACCGCGGCCCGCTCTCGGCCGCAGCTTCCTTTGTCCTCACCAGCGTGGCACGATGGCGCCCTTCTACTCAACCGCGGCCCACTCTGGATGCAGTCCTCTTCGACCCCGCGTGGTGCAATGACACCACGTCGCCTCTGTTCCATGCCACAACGATGATCAACAAGAACAGGGGAGGATGATCGGCCGTGTTTCTGTGGTCCGATCTCCTCTCGTGATATCTATAGCATGTGGAAAATTAAAATAATTAAGAACATTAAATAATACATGAACGATGAAACAACCCCTACCTCAAAAGATGTTCACGGAAGCTAGTGTCGCAGGGGTGGTTTCGATGATGGTGTTGTCGTACATCCCAAGATGGGATGACGTCTCACATCGGCTTCGGAGAGGGAAAATAATGGCACGTCATATCTCCTTAGTGTCGGAATTCTTCGTCGATGTATTGGCATTCCTCAACAAGGAAGATGAAGTTATTCAATAAAATCTCATGAACTCTCTCCCCTTTTCGTCCCACAAAAAAAAGACAACCAAAATAAAATAGGGCTTTTCCTTATTTTATTTACTCATGTCAACATTTCAATTTTTAAAATTCAAACTCTCCTAATTAATTAATCTTGAGTAGGCTAATTAATTGGATGTCATGTTGGAAAATTGAATGAGATATTAGAGGAGTTAAAAGTATTTAAAGGGGTGGGACTCATGTGGACCCCACCTCAAAAATATCCTAAAAAGAGGAGTTAGGATCTATTGGGTCCCACCACAACTCCCATACTTAGGATAAAACCACAATGAAAAAGGAAATAAAATTGTAACACAATTTTATTTCACATTGCACTTAATCCACATTTTTAAACAACTCCTCCTGAGCAAATGGATGTCCAGTAATAGTATTCATCTAAAATTACCGGCACTACGGTTTCATCTATACCCTCAAATTTCGATTCCGAGCACCGGTTCAAATGTTAGAAAAACCCACTCATTCTTCCACTGTACGTACCTGAGCTAAACTACTGAAATTGATTCCTGGCACACCGGGCCTCAGAATCAGACACCATCAGAAATTGCATACTTGTAAAATCCCAATGAAATTAAAAATAAAATTTCCTTGAAATTTACATGTCTTTACATTACACCCACCTCAAGTCTTTACGTCCCCATAATGTTACATCACAAACATGGGAAACAAAAGAGGGTACTATGCACGCATTTGAGGCTCCCTCTCTCAAGTTCTCTCTTGGAGGTTCCCCTGTTGCCACCTGATGCGCACTAGAGGAATAGACCAACCACATAGGACCTGGCCCTATCGATCCTTGATCCTTACAGGGACCTACGCAAAACTCACCTCAACATCTATGTCCATCTCCCCATGGTCGATGATAAGCGTAGGGTCGTGAATGTATCTCCATAGCTAAGACATGTGGAAGACGTCGTGCACTAGGTGTAACTGAGGTGGAAGATCCAGGTGATAAGCCACCTCACCAAACCTGAAGAGAACCTGGAATGGTCCGATGAAGCATGGAGATAACTTGTCGCCCCATCCAAATCTATGTAATCCATGTCAAGTTGTGACTCGTAAGAAAACGTGGTTTCCATCCTCAAACTCTAGTGGTATCCACCTCCTATCAACATAAGAATTCTGTCGGCTATGAGCTGTCCTCATCCGCTCCTAGATGACTTGTACCTTCTCCGTCGTGGCCTGGACCATCTCTAGTCTTACGAGTGCTAACTCTCCAGGGTCAATCCAACCCATAGGTGATCTACAAGGTCGGACGTACAATGCCTCTTATAGTTCCATCCTAAAGGTGGAGTGGTATCTGTTGTTGTACGCAAACTACACAAAGGGTAGGTGATCCTCCCAACTGCGACCAAAGTTGAGAACACATGCACGGAGCATGTCCTCGAGAGTCTGAATGGTCCTCTCTATCTGACCATCCGTCTGAGGGTGAAAGGCGGTGCTCAGGCATAGCTGCATCCCAAACCCCTCCTGCAACCCCTTAAAAATCCGGGAAGTAAAGCGAGCATATCGATAAGAGATGATAATCATTGGAACACTATGAAGCCTTAAGATCTCTTGAACATAGAGGCATCCCAAGCTCTCCATGGAGCCCTGCTCTCTGATGGGTATGAAGTGGGCCGACTTGGTGAGTCGGTCTACGATCACCCAGATGGAGTCATGTCCTTTGGAATTATGTGGAAGACCAATCATGAAATACATTTATATTCCATCCCAATTCCAATCTGGGGCCTCCAAGAGTTTTACCAAGCCTCCTGGTACTTGGTGCTCCGCCTTCACTAGCTGACAGGTGAGGAATCAAGAAACGAACTCTGCCACAACCTTCTTCATACCCAGCCACTAGTGCTGTCGTCTGAGATCCTGGTACATCTTCTCTACACCTGGATGTACCGCCAAAGGGGAAGTATGAAACACCCTCAACACCTCCCCCTACAAAAAATCTGGTACAATGGTACGTCCTTTAAAAATGACGACGTGCTCTCCTCCTAAAGAGAATCCATCTGGTGCATGTCCTGAAGATATATGTGCACGTTGCATCTCACAGTCAACGTCCCCACAATGTGCCTCTATAACCCTTTGAAGAAGTGGAGGTGTGACTGTGAGTGACTATAGAAAGGCTTCCCCATCTCTATACACGAAGGATATCTGCAATGCAACTAGCTACTCTGTCGCCTCTCCATGTAGCTGAATGCCCGTCCTCCTGCGTAGTGCATCAGCTACTATTTTCCCCTTTCCATGAGTATAGACTATCTCAAAGTCACAGTCCTCTAGGAACTCGAAACATCTCCACTATCTCAGGTTCAGGTCCTTCTATGAGAAGATGTACCTGAGACCTTGGTGGTCAGAATAGACTGTAAAGTGCTCTCCCATCAGATAGTGCTGCCACTTATTCAGGGTGAAGACCACTACTGCTAAATCGATGTTATGGGTATCATAGTTCTCCTCATGCTGCATCAACTGTCATGATCCATTTGCGAGTGCAGACTACTCTTGCATCAGGACACACCCAAGCCTGGTCCCTGATTCATCGCAGTAAACTAAGTACCCTACTACCTCCTCTGGTATCCTCAAGAGGGGTGCGATCGTCAATATCTATCGCAGCTCCTGGAAGCTCTGATGGCATCTATCCAACCACACGAATGGTTTCCCCATATTCGTCAAAGCTGAAAGCAGTGCTGAAACTCTAGAGAATTATGGAACAAACCTCCTCTAGTACCCAGCCAGACCCAGGAAACTCCACACCTCCGTCACGCTCCTGGTTGGCTCCCAAGCTAGCACTGCCTCGATCTTCTTAGGATCCCCCGCAACTCCCGCCCCAGAGATTATTTCTCCCAATAAGTGGACCTCATGAATCCATAACTGACACTTTGTGAGCATACCATATAGTTGGTCCTCTCAGAGTGTGTCCAGTACAATCCGCAAGTGGTAGGCGTGCTCTTACTCAGTAGTCGAGTAAATAAACATGTCGTCGATAAAGACTATGACAAATCGATCGAGGTAAGGCTGTAAGATCCTATTCATGAGACTCATGAACACTGCTGGATCATTTTTTATGCCAAAATGCATTACCAAGAAGTCATAGTGGCCATATCAATACCTGAAGGCCGTCTTTTGTACATTCTCATCTCGAACTCTGAGCTGATGATAGCCTGACCTAAGGTCTATCTTCGAGAACCAACGGGATCCCATGAGTTGATCGAAGAGGTCGTCAATCAATGTTATCATATACCTGTTCTTCACAATCACCTGGTTTAGGTGATGGTAATTGATACACAGTCACAAGCTCCCATTCACCTTCTTGGAAAACAACATCGGGGAAGCTCATGGTGAAACACCAGGTTAGATGAATCCCTTTCCCTGCAAGTCGTCCAGCTATACCCGCAACTCTCGAAGCTCAGCGGGAGCCATACGATATGCTGGAGTAGATATTGGGGATGTCCCGGGGTACAGGTCAATGTAGAAGTCTAAATCTCTGTGAGGAGGTAGTCCTAGAATGTCCTCAGAAAAAATGTCTGCATACTGATCCACCACAACAGGAAAACTCAGACTCCGTACATCAACTGATCCTAGGATGAGGCTAGCCAAATGCTGATTGATCGGTTGTCCTCTCTTCTTAGTGAGTCTAACATACACTACTAAGGCTCATTTCTCACGGGTGTAGTTGACCCTGCTCCCATCGGTGCGGAAACATCGCACCTTGCCCCTAATACAGTCAATTTGAGTGTGGACCGTAGATAACCAATCCAATCCCAAGATGATGTCTTAAGGCCTCGATGCCACTACAAGAAGATCCCAGTTGAAACTCTTGCCTCCTAGTGTAAGCTCACAATCTCGGCACCAGTGCTTAATCATCGAGTCTACTCCCGTAGGAGTCTTTAGCCGTAAGGATCGAGACAACGGCTCTGTCGGAATCTCCGAGCTCTGAACATGGGCAACAACAATAAAAGAATGACTCGCTCCTGTTTCTATAAGAACTGCAGAAAGGGGGAGTAGACAAAGATAGTACCTTGAATCATCTCAGGTTCACCATGGTCGTATGCCTTCATCGCCTAAAGATGGGTCTGCCTCTGTCTGCCAGCTCCCTGTGGTCGTGGTGGACCTCCTGGTGGTGGTGGTGGTATAGCTCCGAAGCATCTTCCACCACCCTCTACTCGGCCAACTCCTATGCCTCAGTCGCCTGCTCCCGGTGGACCACTACAGTCGAACTTATGACTCTTCCTGGGTGGTCCCTCTACCATCTGCTGCTCCTCTGCATGGCAGGTCAGGCAGTCATGAGCCATGTGAGCCTACCTACCGCATGCATAGCACTGTCTGCCTCTCAACTCACTGGCTCTAATGCGTGTGCCTCGATCCTCTGAACTAGTATCCTGTGGTCGTCATCTGGTCTTTTTGGACCCCTGTGACATCCGTTGACTACAAGCTTCAGAAGACACCGCTATGTGCTACCCTATGGTAAGTCACGCTGCTGGTGTATTCTCAGCAAGGAAGCTCTCTACAAGGAGGGATCGCTCTAGAACTCCTTCCTACGTCGGAATGTTGAGTGAGATCATCAATGCCCCGATCTCAAGCCTCATTCCCTTCTTGAAGGTCTGGGCCTGGAAGAATGGGTCTCGTACCATGTCCATGGAGTAGCGTGAGAGATCGGTAAATCTCATCGACTACTAGGCTACGGTCATGCTGCCCTGCCGCAACTGTATTAGCTCATGATGCACACCTCACAGAGGGTGGCTAGTATGAACATAGAGAGGAAGAGTCTCCTGCCGCATGCTGGAGACTCGCTGCAAGGATCACCATGAGGTCAGATGGTGTCCCTACTAATCTAAAGACTCAAACAACAGCCTTTAGCCAATCCTCGGTTTCCTAAGGGTCCGTCTCCCCATGGAACAAGGGTGGTATATGATTCTGAAACTTGTGCAGTGCACTCAGGCGATATGAACTCTCAGATACTAGGGCTGGTGGCATAGGTGGATCAACAGGTAGAGGTACCGTCGGTGCCTCTTCTAGAATAAGGCCCTGCAATGAGGCCTCGTCACTGGGTGGGCTGCCGTCTTGAACAAAGCTCAGAACCCAATCTGTCTGCCGTCGTGGGGCCATCCTGAAATGAAACAGCTGCTCCATGGTCAATACAGTATACATGGTGATCTGACACAAATTAATCACAAAGAAAACTTCGAAACACACATGAAATCAATGTTTTCCTGCATTGAGTCGTAAATCAGAAGTTAGGGTTCTGGTGTATAGATATGTCGGCCGCCACACCAATAACGGACTCTCTGGACTGATAACCACACTCAACACCCTTAACACTATTGCTTCACATAGAAGAAAGATTGGAGTCCTGAGTTTTATAGTAGAACCGAACCCTCTGATACCAATTTGTCACAACCCGTCCTTGGGGCCCGTTCTGTGACTACCCCAAGCCCGCCATCCCTAGGCCAGGGGCTAACGACTAGCACAGAATGTGTAAATCCTGATAAAAGGGAAGAAATTTCATTTATATAAGAAAACAACACCACAAAGTACAGAAGATGATGGAAACACTAATATACTGAGTACAAACGTAAGTGCTAGAAAGTAAACGGGCATGTATACAAACACAACTGAATGTACAATACAACTGAGAAAAGAAAGTACAATAGCTGAATAGTATAACAACAACCACCAAGACGTCCTCTGGAACTCCCACCTGAAGGGTGAGTAAAGATAGTATCGTCGGCTCCTCAAGTCAGGTCATCCACTCCGTGTACGTCCTGCCTGATAGTCCACCTCCGGGTACTATCCAGCTCCTCAAGCCTCAAACACGATCAGCGTTGTATGTCATCTCCGACCAACACAATGTAGTGTGCACATAGCCCAAGCAGGGGTGAGTATACGATACTCAATAGGGAGCCCGAGACCCCTGAAGGCCTCCAGCATCCACAAAGGATAAACTTCAAAGGTAAGATACAAATACCAAGTATCAACCAACACTAATTAGGTATATTCCCATACATATACCTAAGTCAACAATTCTAATTTGGCTCCAACTTCCGAGCCCAAGTTCAACCCAGTCCACACAGAAGTGTTCAACCCAATCCACATAGGAATGCTAAACCCAATGCACACAGGAAAACAAGTCAATCATATCGATGGAATTGATTGAAAATCAAGACTCAGATCACACCGGTATACACTTAGTAAGGCAAAAGAGATTATCAGATGTAGCCATTGAGTCATCTATGTTGTAGGACCCACATTGCATACAAGACCAGCTAAGCTGTCGGACCCAAAAAGGATTCAAGACCAGCTACTCTGCCAGACCCACATAGGATACAAGTACAGAGTCAAATACTGCATGACCCACATATGATACAAGAACAGTAGTCATCACTGTCGAACCCATGGAGGATCCCAGTATGGTCGTCGTCACTGTCGAACCCACAGAGGATCCAAGTACAGTCGTCCTCACTATCGAACCCACGGAGGATCCAAGTTCAATTGTCATCACTGATGAACCCATGAAGGATCCAATTACAGTCACAACCATCTCTAGGGTTCCCGCACACAACATGCTCGATTCTAGGAGGGTCTGCACCATGAGCCAAGGGTTCAATATATCAACTGTCACAATGTCCTGAGTTTATGTATCACAAAGTTCCAACTCGTCAAAAGGAACACAACGTGATAGACAGCGCATCAATCGGACACCTGGTCTGAGAGTTATTGGATTTTTTGTCCCAGAGGCTCGGTTGGTTTTTAAGAAAAAACCAACCCGAACATACTCCAGCTGCGTCCAAAACTAGAGTATATTAAGACAAAAGAAGCGTCTCACTAAGAGGAATCCAACAAAGTTGACTGCACGTCAATCGGACGTCCGGAGCTCAAGTTATATGTGTTTCCACTTTGGGGTCCTGGTTGCTTTCGTGTTCGAACCAACCCAGCCATACACAAAGTTTTTTCGAATCCTTAAGTGTAATATACCAAAATGACCATCTCGATCCATGGATCCCAGTCCAATTGATGGTTCATCGATCAGAGGTCTGTAGCCCATGTTATGGGCGTTTGGACGGATCTAACCGAAAACATGGGGTTTGGGCCCGGTCCGACTCGGCCCAATACCCCCTGGGTCGTCTTGAACCGGGTCGACCCGACCCAGGTCCATGTCAGGCCCAGATGGGCGCGGCCCGACACAACTGGTGCGGCCCGACACAGTGCTGCAGCCCAGCCCATGCGGCCAGCAGCTCAGCTCTAGGCCGAGCGGGATGCGGGGGGCGCTGCCCCCCTTGATTGAAGAGACAGCCAGCCATTAAGGTCGGCCTTTCATGTGTCCGCGGGACCCAAGGGGGTCCCGCCTCTAATTGGTGATGGTGGCCGGCTCAGCTGACCCCTCCTCTGAACCGCCACGGCCATGGGCCGTGGCTCCTGCCCGTCCGGCGTGGCTCGACGACGTTGTGCCCCTCCATCGTGGCCCACTCCTAGCCATGGCCTCCTTTGGCCTCACCGGCGCGGCATGACGGCTCCGCACTCCTCCATCGCGGTCCACTCTAGCTGTGGTCCTATTAGTACCCACGCGGTGCAACGGCACCGCTTCGCCTCTGTTCTAAGCAACAATGATGATCAACAACCAAAAGGGAGGAGGATCGGCCGTGTTTGTGCAGTTTGATCTCCTCCCGTGATATCGATAGCAAGTAGCGAATTAAATTAACGAATAACGTTAAATAATACTGGAACGATGAAACATCCCCTACCTCAAAAGATGTTCGTAGAAGCTAGCATCGTGGGGTTGGTTTAGATGATGGCATTGGCGTACGTGCATGAAGGGGATGACGTCTCACACCGGTTGTGGAGAGGGAAAAGAACGACATGTCATCTCTCCTTGGTGTCGGCGTTCTTCGTCGAAGTCTCGACATTCTTCAACGAGGAAGATGATGTTATTTAGTAAAATCTCAAGAGATTTCTCCCCTTTTATTCACACAACAAATTCCAATCAAAATAAAATAAGGCTTTGCCTTATTTTTTTACTCATGAAAACATTTTAGTTTTTTAAATTCAAACTCACATAATTAATTAATCTTGAGTAGACTAATTAATTGGATGTCATGTTGGAAAATTTAATGAGGGGTTAGAAGGAGTTAAAGGAATTTTAAGGGGTGGGGCTCATGTGGGCCCCACCTCACAAATATCATAACAAGAGGAGTTAGGATCTATTGGATCCCACCCCAACTCCCATACTTATGATAAAAACACATAGAAAAAGGAAATAAAATTGTTACAAAATTTTATTTCACATTACACTTAATCCACATTTTTAAACAACTCCTACCAAGAAAATGCAACTGCAGTAAAAGTCTTATTAAGAAATTACCGGTGTTGTAGTTTCATCGATACCCTTGGATTTTGATTCCGTGCACCAGTTCAAAAGTTAGAAAAACCCACCCATTCGTCCACTGAACATACCCAAGCTAACCATTAGAAATTAATTCTGGGCACACCGGGCCTCGGAATCAGGTGCCCTTAGAAATTGCGTACTTTTAAAATCCCAAATAAATTAAGAAACAAATTCCCTTGAAATTTATGGGTCTTTAAATCTATAGTAGATTGTCCATTTCCAATATCTTCATGACACTTGATAGTCTGTAAAAATATTATAATATCACCACTACCTATTGATGGATAAACCCATGATTAAAATTAAAACATATTCATATATATATATATATATTCATGAAAAATAAAATAATATAATTAATATATTGTGAATAATAATAATTAATAAATTAAAAATTAAAAATAATATGAAACAATAGTATAATTATTTTTATTAAACATATATCTGATTATTAGAAAAACATGGAATATTAAGAAAAATAAATCTGCATGAAAAAGTGTCACCAAAAAGTGATGCAATTATTTTACTTATTTTTTCAAATATAATTCAAAATAAAATATTAAAAAATTTGATAATGTACACTATATTAAAAAATAGTACTAAAAATAATTAAAAAATTCAGAATCCAATTTAAACTAATGTGGGGTCATTACATACCATTGAGAACAGAGTGCGGAGGAACATTAGTTACCGTAGGTAATGTCCAATAGTTGAAATATGGATAATTACTTAAAATTTCAATTAGAATAAAAAATATAATTAATTATACAAAATTGAAAACAATTCCATGAATCTTAATAGTTAATTGATTATATAGAACAATAAAAAAATTACCTACCATTGGATATCAAATCGTCGGTGAATTACCTACCATTGGGTTCTAATGGAGGCTCATAATAAACACTTATAAACAATAAAAAAGATATTAAATATGAAGAAAATTACTAATAATATACAAAGAGTCCTTAAAAAATAGAAATAAAATATAATGAATTAGAAAAATTATAATATAATAATTCTCATAAATTGCGATATAAAAATAATTAACAATGAATTTTTTTTATAAAAAAATAAAAAAAGAATAAAATAATTAAAACATTTACGAAGAAAATCGTTCATTTTTAAAAAATGGGAAATAACTCAATAGGTAGCATGAGGTTGTGACTTTCACAACAAAGTCCATCCAAGACAAAAAACACCATGGTGAAATGATAACCCATCATTGATGGTCATCGGTTGGTTTATTATCCAACTATTGAAGTTTAATGGTGAGTAGATTTACTCACTATTGATTTCGTGGAATTATGTTAGTGACCCAATTTTGTTTGGCAACGATGACTAAAATCATGCATTGTTGGGAATTTTTCAAAGATGAAAAGAAAAAAATAATTTTTGAAACTAAGATTAGTGACTCAAAAAATAGAGTAACCAACCAAAAAGGCTTCTAAACATATTAAAAATATAGATGATAGAAAGGAATTGAAAATTCTACCGAAAATAATGATGGGTTCATTATAGTACTAGAGTGTGATCTATCACAAGAGGAATGAGAGGTTGTATAACCACTATAATATCCAGTGAAGTAGAAAGAGAGACAAAATTAAATGAAATAGAACATGATACTAGGAATAAACATTATAAAAGATTCCATTGATATAGAAAAGATAAGGATGTTGGAGAAATGATGTTGTCAAATGAAAATATATGGATGAATTAAGTTTAATTAGAATAACACCTTGTGGGAGATGAACTGAGAAAAGGGAGTTCAAAAAAGAAATCGTGTGGGATTGGAGGATAGATTGGGGAATGAAATGGATGTTAAGACCCATACCCTAGGGCCCGTCCCATGACTACCCCATGCCCTCCTCCCACAGGCCAGGGGTTGGAGACTATAATCGGAAAGGTGTATCCCTAAAATGGGAAGGCCTTTTCTTTAATCCTGTAAAAATGCACAGTCCGAGAACATATCAAGATGAAACCACAATGTAAAATTGCAGTAGTAAAAGTGTGTACTGAAAGAAAAGTGGTCGGAATACAATCCCAAAATTAAGATACAAATACAAGATAAAATAGTAAAATGCTCATGTTATCATCCACCAAGGATTCTAAATAGGAACAACTCATATCTATATCTCTCCTAGTAATCAAGTCACCTCTGGGTACCGCATGGTCCTGGATCCTACAGACTCAGTTGAGTAGTATGTTGAATGCATAAGATAAAAACTAGTACGGTTGAATCCCATGCAGAGGTGAGTATAAATATACCCATTAGGGACCTCAAGACCCCAAAAGATCTCTTAGAGTCCCAAAAAGTAAAATCACAAAGCATGATCTCAATTACAATGCACAAAGAAAAAGACTTAGCTCAAACATGTATAACATAAATACAAAAGTACAGATTATTATTCGTAAGGCTAGATCATCTTATTCCGTTAAGAGGAACTAATACTAACCCACATAGGATTGATAGGTACTAACCCCCACTGAACCACACAGGATCCAACCCGTCCAAGATCTATAGGTACTAACCCATGATGACCCACAAATTATCTCACCCACATAAGATAGGTATGCGCTGACCCACATAAAAACACTAGGAATTGACCCACACAAGATCTTACCCACCCATGATCGATATGTACTAACCCCCAAAGACTGCACATGATTTTACCCGCACAGAATTGGTATGTGATTACCCAAATAGGATCACAGAGTGCTGACCCACACAAAATATGACCCACACAGGATTTCTATGTGATGATATATAGAGGATTTCATGGTACTGATCCACACAGGATCACTAGGTGTTGATTCTCACATGATTGCTGGGTGTTAATACGCAATGGATTTCTAGGTACTGATACACATAGAATCTCTAACTACTGATCCACACAAGATTTCTCAGTGATGACCCACACATGATCGCTTGATACTAACCTCTACAAGATCTGCCACCAATCTCTACCCCACATCCAACCACTAGATTCTCACACAAAGCACACTTGATTCTGGGATAATCCACTCCTCAAGTGATCATTCATATTTTAACCCACAAAAATTCCCAATAAATGGCGACCTAGTGATTTTTCATGTCATAAGGGTTCCAACGCAATATATGGCATGTCAATCAGACACCCGGTCTAAGAGTTATAGTTATTTTATTGTCGAGGGCCATGTTCGATTCAAGTACGATCAAATCAGGTCATAGTCCATCATTCTAAAAAATTAATATGGATTATCTCAAAAGGACTGTCTCGTTTCAAGGATTTTAGCGCCCTAGAAATTAAGTCAAACCGACATGTGGTATGAAATATACGACCTTTTAAGCGCATCTGGGCCGAAGAGGGTATGGGTTTTGTCTGTCCCACCCCGAACAGGACCGACCCAAAACGATTTGGGTTGAACTAGCCCGTAATGAATGGTATGGTGCACGGGTTCGGCTAACTGGGCCGAAAACATGCTCAGCTTGCATCTACTCGTTGTGGCGCGACTAAAAGGTTGGCACAGTCCACTAGCTGGGTGACCCGCACTGAGGGGGTCACTCCTCCCTTCCAGAACAACATAAAAGACGTTTGGATTTTATGTAAATCATTGCAACATGTGGTGACGCCTCAGTTGGAAGCATGAATTGCACGGAGTTGTTCCCCTTCACCGTAGATTCGAAGCCACGACCACATTGTGCAGCGCGGAATGACACGCCGCTATCTGCAAACATGGATGACCGGTGGCTGGTCGCCAGTCTGGTCTGCCCCAACACCGAGTGGTGCCACTTCCTTCTATGACCGGGGAGTACGGGTAGTCGCCTTTTCCCACTGGCACCTTTCACCATTACCATTGCACTGGTGTCAAACCAGCACTTCTTCCTTGGGGCTCCGGCAACACTATAGATCTTCGTTTCAACTCCTGTCTGTGCCTATGGGCCTCCCAATATGTCATCATTGAGGAATGACCCTCTAATTCCCTTTTCCATCAAATTAAGAAGTATATCGTTAAGAAATAAAAAATAAAACAAGATGTGGAGGATTTAGGCCTTGTTTGTTTTGGCATGTTCCCTCCACGTTATCATTATTACAAGAAGGTATCAAATAAAAACATCCCATAGATATTGATTAATCCCCATCCAAATCTCCCCAAACAGAAACACCCAAATTCAAGAATGAGGTAAAAAAGGGAGTTTATTGAACATTATAATGACCCCTACCTCAAAAATGGAAGTTACATTGTGGTCATGGAGGGAGAAGAGACCTCACTTGATGAAGCCAACAACTTTCGTCGATTCTAGATCATTTCCATTCAAGCTTCTATTCTTTGTTGGTGGAAGATGATGTGGTACAGTGCCACAGGTTCCTCTTTTGAAGAAGTTGTGTGAAAAACCACTACCTGAGCTCTATTTAAATATAGGGGAGGGTTCGTAAAGCATCAAAAGAATTAATGATGTTCATAAATGATTTCTAATTTATGAACCTCTTAATTCTCAATAGTGTGGTTACACAACTGAAGCATCAAACCATTACATGGGTTGACAACCCGTTAGTCCCACCACCACTGCTCAACAGAAAGTAGGTTAAAATAAAATATCATTTTTTTGTTATTTTATTATTTCATTAAAAGTAACCAAATCTAAATTTTTTCCCTGACATACTATAGTAGAAGTTAATCATCCCTTAAAATAATCTCAGTGCTATGGATTTATTGGTGCCCTGGTAATTTAAATCTGAGAACCAATTCAAAATAATGAAAATGACACCCACACATCTTCTGAAGGAACCATAAAAAAATTCTATATTATATTCCTATCACATCGGGCCTAGGAATCAATCGCTGTCAATTTTCGCACACTCTTAATAATCCCAAATATTTTGAAAAAAATTAATTTGAAGTTTATCGGTATTTACAATAGAAATTTAGGATACCTAATATCCAAGATTAATTTTTTTTGATTTAAACTACATCCTACATTGTAATGAGAATGTGGTGAGGCATTTTTTTATAATATAATATTAATTATAGATTGGTCATATAACCACCACATCACACACAACATAAAATCTTATAGGTAACGTATTTCTTATCTATATGGGTTCACTTGTAGGGCCCCAAAAATGTATCCACATGCATATAGCATCAACCGTGATTATAATAGGATCATTATGAGCCTTGAATCCAAGACCTCCTATTAGGGTATACATCAAAGGACCCATATTTTTTTTAGTTTTCGCATTAGAGCTAGCATAAACACCAATATTATTTTAAGAATTAAAAAAGAAAATATATATGTAAATGAAGAAAGGAATATAATTTCAATCTATTAAACCCTGTTATTTATAAACAATCTCTTTGAAAAAAATTATATTTTATTAAATTTAATAATGATTCATTTATCAATAATATATTAAATATTTCATACCCAATTAAAAACAACACTATATGCTAGAGTGTTCTAAATAGTATAATGATTATATTTTTTTGTTTAGATACTATACCATATTTTTTCTGTAATCAATAAAGCACTATAAATGAAATATAGTCAACTGAAATTACAGATCTAAAATTATCAAATAATGACATTATATTTTCGTGGAAAAAAGAAATAACATCATGATTTTTATAAATAAATAATCATATATAATTTTTTATAGTCATAAATATATGATTAGGATCACTCATGGTTAATAATAGAATATAATTAATAAAAATAAAACAATACTATCTAATCTTATATTTAGTTTAATATTTGTCCAATCACCCAACACATTAGATTTTCTGAAACATAGTCACTGATAGTAGGTCACTTTCTCATACATATATCATAAACCATAATTTGTTATGTTATATGATATTTCCATTGTAGTGTGTAAATAAAAATTAGTATTTCTCTATCAAATTTTTCCCAAAACATATATAGTATAATAATGTTCTTGTAATGTTGTATATTTTCATTAATATAAATAAACAAAATATATTCATAAAATTAAAATTTTCAGACACCTTGGATATAAAAACTCACCATACCGGGTAAATTACATCGTTATCCAATCCCATTGTGTCTCTAATCGTTTCAAAATATAATATATTAGTAATCATAACCAATCAGAAATAAAATGGATAAAACATATATTTATAGTATAATGATCATATCATGGAAATGGATTCCAATTAAATAACTAGTAAAAGGTTTATGATTCTCATATATTAGCATAATCAATGATATGATTCCCGAAAAGTTGGAAAATATACGCACATCCAAGGTAATGATTTCATGGAGAATACGAATTCCATAGAGCATTACATCCTTGAAATATCACCATGATTGGTTATATCATCCATAATGATGGACATAATCCCGATAGGGAAGAGAACCCCCACTCCTAATCCATATCACCGACGTGAGGGAATAATATCCCTCACCATGGGTTTAATATCAAGATATAAGTATGTACCTTGTTTAAAGCCATATCATGAGAAAGGAAATCATGTACCTACACTACAAATCTCATATGAATATCTTATAGCTTTCCTCAAAATCTTATATTTATGTTCATTATGTCCATCATTGAATGGAGTTATGAGATAATCTTAAAAATAAATCTGTACCCATACTCAAGATAGAAAATTTGATATGGGGGACAATTATTCCCAAAAAATAATAGGAAAATTACACAGGGTTATATAGTCTCACAAAAAACATAAATTTAGAATGAAAAAAATTGAAAACATAATAAAGGTGTGGTATATCAACAATAGTTTGTTAGTTTTTTTCAAGTTAGTTCTTCAAAAGAATGAATAATGATGGCCATAATAATAAATTATTAACCTATTATAAAATTATCATCATTATCAATTTGGATCTATAAATATCATGGGTTCACATACAAGGATATTTCATCTTTTAGATGAATATTCAAAACATTACACAAACATAATCATGATGAATATAATAATTTAGTTCCATTGGATTCATAGAATATAATCATCAAATTTGCAGATAGTTCTTCAATATCGCCACATTGATATTCTAACATAGTACTCTACTTTGGAATAACTGAACGAAACCATTCATTATAACCAAGGGAAGGAAAAATAATAAAGCGTGAAATAGTAAGGGTAAACATAAGAGACATCAATATATGATAATATGAAATAATAAGTTACTAACAAAGGTATGTTATCATGAAAGTAACATAAAATGTTCATACACATTATATCTGAGATCATAAGCATGAGTAATGTTATATTATATTATCATTTTAGAGAAAATGTCTATAAGATTGAGAAATTGTCATAAATAATAAATGGACTAAAATATGATATCATATAATTTTGGAAGCCTCATAATAATAGAATATCATTCCATATGTCATGGATAGCAACAAAAACAACATCATAGTGGATTATGATGCACATGTTTCCCATAGTGGATCTTGACCCACTAGTTTTTTATATGGATATTGACACACTTATTTCATATTGTTGATTAGGAAACCAATATTTCCAATAATGGGTTAGGACACAACTATTTTCAATAGTAAATCAATCTCATCTACTTATTTTCCATTTTTATGTCATGAGATATAAATCATTACATAGTTGAAGGGGAGGGGATATTGGTCCCCACCATGACATAATAAAAATTATTCATATGTGTGCCACAAGTACCCCAAATATTCATCATATCATGACCCAAAAAATATATTGTGTTTCCCAAAACAAATCATGGTATAACCCGTGGATGGAAAATATGATCACTAAAAATCATGTTTTCATAAACCATTCTAATTATGATTTATAATGTTATTCTTGGTTCATAATAATAATAATAGATATGTCACATAAATGGAAATGGTATTAGATGTAAAATTATTTTTAATGATAAGTCACCTGAAACGTTTCTTGTGGAATAAAACATTTAATTTTAAAAAAAATTAAAAACTACATATTTTGGGAAATACTTTTCATAGAAAAAAAAAATTGAAACCATATGAAAGAAAAATTTAAAAAATTTAAAATATTTATAAATACATATATCCCTTACACATTGAGAAAAACTTTTTAAAATATTTTAATAGAAATTTTAGAAAACATGATATGTGTAAATATATATTTCTTGACTGAAAAGTCCATTTTTCATATAAATTATATTATAAACTATTGAGTACATAAAAAGTTTCAACGTAGGGGAAAATGGTTTTTCAGGACATCATTAGATGAGAGGAAACATTAAATAAGATTTTTGAGATAAGGATCATAATATTTCATCATAGGAAACATAGTCATAATGAATTATATTTAATGACTAGAATGTGACATAAATTCATTACCACTTTTGTTAATTTTAATCATAATTAACATTAACAATATAAATAATAGAAATAATAAGATTAATTATATAACATATTATAATTGTAGTATATGAATAGCATAAAATAATATTGTTTTATAATATAACATAGTTCTCAAGGATTTAAAATTGAAAAATAAAACCCCTTCAATGCTTTGGTAACATTTGAAATGTAAACCCCATGAATGAGATATCCCTAAATGGATATGAAAATCCACAAAAATTTATGGATTATAATAAAACTTAATATATATGGTTATTGTATACATGACAAAAATAAAAAATGGGGTGAATATGGAATTTTGTCGCTAGACTAATAATAATGAGATAGAAATCCTTTAGCTTAACTCTTGAATTCTATCGTACTCAATCAAACATCTTCTTCTTCACGTATCTTCCTTATGATTGAACCAAATACATCTTTGGATGGATTTATACCGAAGCTATGGAATCATGGTTAATAGTAAGAATTTTAGGAAGTGATATTGGTAGGTATTATTGTATCCAAATGGATTAACGGTTATGAATATGTGATGGTAGTTAATTCTCTTGTAAAAATGGGGAGGAGTGGTATTTTGGTAAATACCCAAAATTATTAACAATTAATATGACAATATTACCCAATCTGTCTCCCAATTTAATTAAAAAAGCAAGAAGAGGGTGGATTTGGTCAAAATAGTCCTCCACAACATAAAAAAGGACCTCATTTTTATCATGTTATTCAAAATTAATTTAGTTTCATTAATTTTATGAATTATTGTTTTTACCACAGTAAATTATATAATTTTATTAACCTATATAATTTAAAATTTAAAATTAAAATTAAAATCATTTTTAATAATATATTTTCACCCACGTATATTAAATATTAAATTAATTTTAGAAGATAAAATGTCTATCTATGATTAAAATTAATTTTAATATTAATGAAATTAATTCTCAAAGCCATATTTTAACCATAATCAGGGTAAAGAATTTTAACTACATTAAAAAATTGTTATTGATGAAAATTTAGTTCAGATCGTAGGATAATTTTTTTTCGATATATAAAATGTATTTTAAAAAATTCATATAATTCTATTATAACAATTAAATTTATAATTAATGTCACATACGCGATGAGAAAATATTTTTTTTAAGTGACAGAGTTCAAATGTTCACAATGATTTTTATATCCAAAACCAATATGAAATTTATTAAAATTTATGATATATAATTAATATGTACATATAATTTAAATAATTATACCATAAAATTAATTTGAAATAAAAGTTCACATTGAAATGATTTTTTGGTGAAACGATATTTTTCAATTAAAACTAATTGTTTTTCATTATTCCTCGAAAAATAAAATATTATAGAAAAATTGAAAAAACTCAGCATAAGTTAGTTTTGTTATTATGATCTAAGAAATGATGCTTATTTTTTAAAATATATTATATGAAATTGGAAAATTTTAATTTTAAAATTATTTCTCTATTAAAAGGAAAAAAACATAATTTTAGAAAAATTATGCATAGTAAGTTTAAAATTAGATTCGTTCTTCTATATTTTCTATAATACATATAATATTAGTGGTAAAAGTTTATTATATATATTATATATTATGTTAAATAAAATCAATATCTAAAATTAATTTGGTTAATTTATTGATATAAAACACACTTGTTCACAAGAATTATGTTTTTCAATGAATGTTTTAATTTTATTTTCAAAGGAAATTATATAAAATTACAAATAATTCGACAAAAAAATTAATTTTGTATATATGTGTATATTATATATTCAAAATTTAGTTAATATTATTCATTACCCCCATTCCAACATCTAGGTTACCACTACCATATTAAATAATAATATTTTATTAATATATCACATTTCATTTAATCTCATTATTTTGTCTGATTCAAGCTATGCATGGTGTATTATGTAACGAAATAGAAAATCAGTGTTATGTGTAACTGAACATAAAAATTTTCAAATGTGAAAATAATAATATCTAAAATATAAAATTAAAATAAAAAATTCCTAAAATTAAAGGGTGTTACATGATCACTCACCCCATATAAATCCTTAATATTGATTTACTATTCATGGTAACACTTGAGTTCTGTATAGGTTAAGCCTCTAATCAACCACTAATTCACATAGACCTTTCTATTTCTAATAAGGATAAGGAACCTAAAAAATGTATATCATATCATAACTTTTTATCAATGGAACCTAAAAGGGGTCTCAAAAAAGTTTAGTTATAAAATAATTCAACATCATGGACATATAAGATTAATATATCCTTTTATATAAATCATAGTTTCCATCACAAACTGAAATTACCTTACACATCTCAATCAAGGAAAGAGGAAATAATTTCAATTTAATTTAATACGGTTCAAATATATCTGTTAGGAATATTAATTACTTATTTTAGGAAATTATAAAAAACATATAGAATTGATAGGTATATCCCACCTAGTAAAAGATGAGTCACTCCTATTGAATTTTAGAAATTTATTTGAATTCAATATAAATAAATCATATCATTTTGTTAAATATATAAATATTGATTTTGGAATTGAAACCAAATCAAACAAAGTGGAATATCATGAATATAAAAATTAGTATTAAGGTCAATACAGACAACCCTCCATAATAATATATTACACCTTGTAATGAGGTTGAATAAGAGATATCAAATACTATGAGTATAATAAATAAGAAAAATATATGAAAGGATTTAAATTATTATTGTGGGAGATGTGGGAAAAAAATTGACAATTGAAGTCCACTAAATTTATTAAAATACTAATTTCAAAAAATTATATCTGGTAACATGGGAATTGTAGTCTCCCTAGTGATGTTCCATTATGTAACAAATATATTCCTACTAGAAAGGTAATTTTTTATATCCGGACTCATTATAATCCTTTTGGTTCATTATTTTAAATCTATTGGGAGATCAAAAAAAGAAAATAAAATATAATGCTCACTATCCCATTTACCAAAAATATTTTCCCAAATCACCTATGACACACTTAATTATCATGAAACAACTAAATCCACGATGTTTAGAAAAAAATAACAATGTCATACATTTAATGGTTTTAGGTGTTCAAAAATACCCCCCAGTTGTGAAGTCAACCTAAATATATCAAACTAAACGTCATCAATATGGTCATGGAATTTATTTCATGGGGACGAGATTTTGGAAGATAATTTTATATATTAGATGATCAAAAAATAAGTATAGTTGGACCCACATGAGATCAAGTGGGTGCGGAAGCATCCAACTGTACTAATACTAGAGTCCACTATTTTGGTAGTTAAATACCACTTTGAAAAAAAAAGTGTTTTAGTGGTTTTGGATATTGAAGCATCCACTGCTAGGGATGTTTTTTGAGAATGAGACAAAATCTAGTTGGGGTCACAAGATCCATAGTGTTTTAATGGAAAATAATCATCAGATCTATGTAGAGCATTAATAAATTATTAATTTGAGAAATTAAATATATTTAAATTTTATAATAAGATATTACTTCCCCCTTTTCATTAAATTAACATTAAACCATTTTCAATTCATTTCTTCCTTAATTCATCTCTTATAATGCATCTATCTTACTCATTCTTCCTGCGATCAAATTGTTAATGTGATTCGTTTTCTCTATGGTTAAATCCACCACTCCAAATTAATTTATATTTATATTCCTCACTATTGTTCTACATATTAATTTTTAGGCCATAATTTAATGATTTTCCATGTATTTATGAATTCTTTTAAATTATTTGATTCAATCTGTGTGCTTTATTGAGCGAGACAATGTCAATCATAGGTAAGTTTACCATAAAATTCCATTTTATTAATGGTTTTTAAGGAAATGTTTTATGGATAGTCTCTGTTTTCATGTGTAATTGATTTATATTTAAATTAACATTCATTCATTAAACAAAAAATGTGTATGTTAAGGTTGATTATTTCCACAATAAAACTATTTTTTCTATACATTGATTAATTATCCACTAATTCCCTGACATATGACTTAATGTGTGATGAATGATTTGTCATGACCTATTAGAGTCTCCATTATACTATAATTTCACTATAATAGAATTTAGTTTGGAACCGTAGCATCTCTAACAAGATATATGTGTATGTTTATTGTTTGTTGGTAAGATGTTGAACCTATATGTAAATTGTGTACTTAGCTTTTACTTTTTCATTATTTATATATACATATTGGGTTAGTCCCCCAACCCCATAATCTTGATCATTATAGGGTAGGATAATACTCAATTATAGTGGTTATAATTATACTTATCTACGAGGAACAACATATCCCTAAACTAAATAGTGTTTTATGATATGTTCAATATATATTTATTTTATTAGAATCTATTATTAAACTATATTATACAATTTTTTGGCTATTAATATGGGAAAATATAACATTTTATAACTCATAATTACTGTTGGTATGCCAATTTCCACTTATATTAGGTAAGATATATTGAGGTTGTGGATGATATGTTATGATTAAAACATTAATACTAACATTTTAAGTGATACATAATTCCCATGGTATGATTCTTCCATAGAAGAGGATGATATACTAATATGAGATTACTTTATCAATCTAATTCCTTCTATCAAGATATGGATTAGGGCATGTTAAAATCAATATTAATTAGATTAAAACTAATGTTCTTGATGTTATTCCTTCTCTTATGTGTACTGGCCATGAAAATGATACTCTCCCCTATTGAAATTATTCCCATGGATAGGGATAATATGCCTTATCTCAATGAGATAATAAATAAAATATTCCCTTTTATTTGTGTTTCCTCAAAGATGATTTCAAAAATATTAACATTTTTATTGGTATGTACTTCACTTATATGTATAATTACGTTATTAATTAGAATCCATGCCCCTTATTCTATTTAGTTTTTTATAATACTTTTCCAACGTGTGAATAATTAAACTATAAATGGAAGTTATTCCCATTTTATATGACTTCATATATGTTACTTAATTGTTTTGTGCCATATTCAATGAAAATATGTAAATAGCGAAGAATGTATTCATTATATAGGGTGACAATGTAGCACCTGTGGGATTATATTATATATTTGTTACATTTATTTCCTTTTTTATATTTATTGTTAAGTAGATATCATAATACATTCAAGTTCATATAATGGATATATTTGTTGTTGAACTTCCCTTGCATGGATTTTATTTGGTATCAATTTGGATGTTTTCAATTTGTTTTGGATTAGTTTATAGGTAATGATATGGTGTCTCCATATTAAGGAGTAAATAAAAATGAAAAAAGGTAAGGGTATATCTATAGAAGAAATATTTAGAATTCAGGAAGATATTAGTAATTCATATAATAATATATATTTTTCTTATGATTAAAGTGAAGGGAATGGTTCCATGAAGAAATTTTTTTTATTTTTATTGATGTTTTTTTTAAATATTAACATCAATTTTTTATTTTTTGGAAGTTGTTTTAAAATATTTTATTGAATTTGATATATTTATTCTAGGTAAAGTGTTTTATAATTTACATAGAAAATTTCTATTACAGAAGAGTGAACATGTGTATTGTAAATAGACGTATTTCAAAGTGTAAAAAAATATATAATGTTATATTTAATTTAAATAGATATTTACCATTATCTTTGTTAGTAAAATGAGTTCATTAAAATTTAATGGAGATTGATAAAAGATATTTGGTTTGAATTTACAATTATATGGTATTCTGGGCTAGATATAAAATTCATTTGTACAATATTGAATGTGTATACCTTAACATAGATGTGTGAGTGAAATTTGAAATGCGTACAAACTATTAAAAACTATTAAATGTGGTTTTTAATGTGTATTCATTAACATATAAGAGTATATTTGGAATATTTATTAAGGTGTGTATCCATTTTTATGGTTTTTCAATATTTATGGTGACTATAGATGGGTATATATTTGGGTATTTCAATATGATAACCCTTTTGTAGAATGGTTCCATGGAAAGGATGATGGAAAGATTAGAATTGTATGTACAATATTTTTTCAGAAATATAATATGATGAAAAGGTAACCAAAATTTAATGAATTTTATTTCATTATATGTTTTTCAAATCATAATTAAATATGAGATAAAGATGGATATACACTACAAGGGAGAGTGTGAAATGTTATAATGGGACGTAAATGTGGGATATTTTTGTTGAATTGAATGATTAATTTTGTATATAATAGATGTTAAAATATTTTTAATGGAACATAGTGAATGAATGGATTAGTTGTCGCGACCCATTCCTCGGGGCCCATGTCATGACTACCCCAAGCCCTCCTTCCATAGAGTAGGTTATAGAAACTAGCACTGTAAAAGAGTATCCCTAAAATAGGAATCCATTGCCATTTTAACATGTACAAACACACAGTCCAAGAACACAATAAAGAGAAATCATGACGTAAACTTATTTAGTAAAGGCATGCTGAAAGTAAAGGGGCCAAAATACAAGACTAACTGAAATTTATAAGCACAATCAGAATGTAAAAAATAAAACTGGAAAGTAAAAAACAACTCCTTGATAGTCCACCAAGGATCCTACCTGAAGGGTAGGTATAGCTCACGATTAGTAGTCCCTGTGTCACGTCAAACCAAATGGTCCACCTTCGAGCACCGTCTATTCATGGATCCCTCATTCTCAATCATTGATGCTGGTCATCTGTAATAGACAAAACTAGGTGCGGGCATAGCCCATGCAGGGTTGAGGATAACGATACTTAGTAGGGATGCCGAGACCCTGTAGGTCTACCAGAGTTCCAAAAAAGGAAATAACAGATAGAAAAAGCTCAATCTCAAAGCATGATAAAATAGAAATAAACTATACTTAGTTATACAACCATACATATACCTATGTTATCAAGACATACTCTTCTCTTAGATGAGGGTAGAATACCATAAAGGTAACACCACAAAGGATGTAATACCACACAGGTAACACCGCGAAGATTTTTTTACCACATAGGTAACACCATGATGAAAAAACCCCAAAGGTAGAAGTACAACATAGGTAAAATCACAAGGACAACACCACGAAGGTAGAAGTATGACATAGGTATCGCAATGATGATAGAAGTACCATATAGGTAACACCATGAAGATAACACCACAAAGTTAAAAGTCTTATCTCACACAAGTTATAACTTATATACATAAATACAGATGATTAGATGTTAGGATAGATCATCTAATTCTGTTGAGAAGCACTATTGCTGACCCACACAGGATCGATAGGTAATAACACCCACTAACCCACAAATGATCTGACCCACACAGGATCAGTATGCACTGATCCACACAGCATTGGTGAGAACTGACCCACACAATATCCGATAAATTCATACACCCATAGGATCGATAGATGCTGACCCACATGGGATCGATGTTCTTTCTTCATGTTACAGCCTGCCATAGGATTCCTCTCACCTAGTGTAATTGAATACCATAAAATCTACCCCTTAAGATATAATTCATTCCTAGAACACAACTAATATCCAAAACATAGTAGCCCAGAGGACCACTATGTCGTAAGGGTTCCAATACAACGGACGGTGCATCCATCGGGCACCCGTTCTGTGAGTTACAAGTGTATTTAGTTCAGAGGGCCTGGTTGGATTTTAGTTTGATCCAACCCAGCTGTACTCCAATAATATCCATTTCTCATGTGGAGTATACCAAAAGGATTGTCTCAATCCATGGTTCCCAAATCCATAGATTGTTCAAAAATTAGACCTCTGATTCTCAAGATATGTCCCCTTAAGTGTTTATGTGTCGGGTTGGGCCTGGGTCCGGGCCGACCTGGTTGGACAGACCCATCCCGCCCGGTTTGGGTAGACCCAACCCCGTTTGGGTCTGACCCTGACCTGGTGGGGTCATGGCGGGATTACCGCGCAGGACCGAGGTCCGGTACGACCCAAAAGGGGGGCATGGCCCAGCCCACAAGGGGGGCCACGACCCAACCCACAAGGGGGTAGCCTGGCCTGCAAGGGGGCAGACCAACCCGCATGGGGGCGGCCATGCCCGCAAGGGGGCCACATGACCCGCAAGGGGGTGGCTCAGCCCAGAATGGGGCCACCCGATAGGCAAGGGGCATGACCCACCGGTCTGGCTCATTGTGGGGTCCACCCTAGATGACACAAAATAGAAGCAAACCCCCATTAAAAATGGGATACAGCAGCATCGATGGTCATTTTTGGGGTCACCGCGGGATCTGTTGCGAGTCTCATCGCTGGAGTGCACTGGTCACAGCGCCCTATTCTTTCATGGCTGGTCATTGTGCCGACCGCCTAATCCGATCACTTTGGTCATTTCCTCTAGTTGGAAGGGATCCCCACCTCCTTCCTTCTGTCCAACTGGTGTGATGGACACCGCCTTCATCTACCATGGCATCAGCAACAACCCCTTGCTCATGAGAGGCACGCGACGGCACGCCGCACATCCTCTACGGCTAGACGGTGTCGGCTGATCCACTAAACTTTGTGGCATAGTGTTGCAGCCTCCTCTTGTAGTTTGTGGCATCACGCCCGCTCCATCATAGCAGGACGGTGCCACTATGCCGGTGGTCTTCTATGGAGAACGCAAGGGTTGCAAGGTATCGGATGGTCAGGACCATGTTCGTTAGGAAAACTCCCTCTATGTTAGCTTGTAATCAACATGAGGGAGGAAGAAGTATTCTATAACAATTGGGATTCCAACCAATAGTAAACCCTACCTCACAAAAGATGGATAAATGCCCACGACTGAGGAAGTGGGTTGATGTTTTCCATCCCCTACAACTAGCCTCTTACGACGTCGCTTGATTGTCGATCTTAAGTTCGAGGTTTTGGTGTCGCTCATCACTACTTGCCAGTACCAGCTCCTTCCTCCAAGGGTTTGCCATCGTAGCACATTACCATCACTTGTTAGCTTGGTGAAGTAGTACCAACACCTTTCTCCAAGCTCCATATTAATAGTAGAGGGGATGTTGTCTAACACTCTTAGATTTTATTAGGGTTCATTAATATAAACCATCCAAAATTCAAACAATGTGGTTACATAGGAGTGGAAGGGTCAAATCATTTAATGGAATGACACATCACTTATCCCATGTTGTGGCTTGTCCGTAGTGGAAAATACAGAGAAAAAATAAAATATTTATGTTATTTTATTATTCTTTTAAAAGTCCTAAAGTATATCTTTTTCTATGACCTATTGTTTTTGATGTGAAGCATCGCTTAAACAAATCTTAGTGCCACAGATTTACTGGTGCCGTCAAATTTTTAATCCATGCACTAGTTAAATAGTTAGAAAACAATGCTAGTGCATTTACTTAATGTACCTTAAAAACGTTTAGAAATTCATTTTGAGCACACCGGGCCTTGGAATCACATTCCATCAATTTTCACAGACTCATAATAATTCTATATAATTAAATAAAAAAATTACACAGAAAAATCTGGGACATTACATTCTATCCACTTTAAGAAATTTCATCCCAGAAATCCAAAAAATAGACTATGAAACAAAATATGTGTATTGAGCATGAATTTGGGCCACCCACTCCCAAGTGCTCTTTTGGATGTTCTCCTAGTGCCTGTGAATACGAACAGGAAGTATTTGACTTGTCACGAAGAACTCACACCCGTTGATCTTCAACCTCTATTGAAACATCCATAAACGTCACCCCATCATAAAATTATATCTCTCCATGGTCGATGATGTGATATGGGTCATCCATGTATCTTATCAGCTAGAATACGTGGAAGGCTTTATGCACCCTATCCAACTACGGTGGAAGTGCCAAGTGGTATGAAACCTCGCCAATCCTCTGAAGTATCATAAATTGTCTGATAAACACTGGTGATAACTTCTGCCTCATCCAAATATCTGTAAGCCTTGTCGAGATGAAACTCATTAGAAGACATTGTCTCACACCTCGAACTCAAAAAGAATCATCCTACTGTCAGCATAAGACATATGTCTACTTTGTGCAGTCTTCATTTGTTCCTAGATGATCTGGTCCTTCGGAGTGGCATCCCGTACCAACTCTAGACCCATAAGTGCTAACCCCCTTAGGTCCATATAGCATACAACTGATCTACATGGTTGACCATACCAGGACTCAAATGGTGTTAAACCGATGGTGGAGTGATAACTGTAATTCTATACAATCTCCACCAAGGGAAAGTGATCCTCCCAGCTTCTACCAAAATCTACGATGCATGCATGAAGCATGTCCTCCAGCTTCTGAATGGTCTGCTCTGTCTGACAATCCATTTGAGGATGAAATGCGGTGATCAAACTCGAATGAGTCTTGAATACCTTATGTAATCCCTTAAAACACGAGAAATAAAACATGAATCATGGTCAAAGATGATCATCGATGGCACCCTATGAAGTCACAAAATATCCTATAGGTAGAGGCATCCCAAGCTCTATACAAATCCCTACTCTCAGATGGGTAGGTAGCGGGATGACTCGGTGAATCGGTCAACGATCACTGAGATGGAATAATTTCCCCTAGATGTATGTGGAATCCATGTCACAATGTCGATGCTGCATCAATCCCACCTCCACTCTGGCACCTATAGTGGTTGTGCTAAGCCTATGTGAAACAGATTTTCTGCCTTCACTTGCTGCAATGTAAGGCTTCAAGAAACGAACTCATGCACTCCCTTTGTAATCCTTGGCCACCAGTGATGACGCCAGAGGTATTGGTACATATTCACTACACCAGGATGTCCCTCCTCAGGGGAACTATGCAACTCCCTCAACAGCTCCTCCAGTAGTACCATTGGTACAATGGTATGTCCTCTGATGAGGAAAACATTCTCTCAAACTTCCAAAAATCCATCAAGTTCCTGTCCTAAAGATATTTGAGCTCTTCGAGCCTCATAGTCAATGTCCCCAAGCAGCGTCTCCCACACATGCTGAAGAGTGGGGGAGTAACTGTCATAGACAAGAGGTATGTTGATCCATCTCTATCCAGGAAGGACATCTACAACGTGGCTAGCTGCACTGTCGCCTCACTCAGTAACTGCAGACAAGACCTCCTGATGAGTGCATCTTCAACCATATTATCCATCACATGATTATAGACTATATAAATGTCATAGTCTTGGAAGAACCCCAACCATCACTGATAGCTTAGGTTCTGGTCCTTCTAAGAGATGATATACCTGAAAATCTTCTGATCAGAGTTGACAGTAAAATGTTTACCCATTAATTAATGTTGCCACATCTTCAAGGAGAAGACCAATATTTTAACTCCAAGTCATGGGTAGCATAGTTCTTCTCATGGTGTCTCAACTCTCACAAACCATAATTGATCATTTCTCAATCCTTCATCAGGACACATATATGTCTGGTCCCTAATGTGTCGCAATATACTACATGCCCAACGCCCTCTTCTGGTAACCTCAAAATGGGGGCACTCGTCAGTCTCTACCTCTACTCATGAAATCTATACTAGAATCTATCGATCTATACAAAGGTTTGTCCCTTCTTCTTCAATGATGAAAAGGGTACCGTAACTTTTGAAAAGTCAGGCACAAATCTCCGGTAGTACCTATCCAATGTCAGGAAAATACGAACCTCGGCCAAACTCCTGGGTGGCTCCCATGAAAGAAAAACCTCTATATTTATTTAATCCAATGCTACTCTAACCTCCAAGATAACATGTCCTAAAAAGGGGACCTCTCATCTCTAGAGTTGGCACATCGAGAGCTTACCAATAACATGGTGATCTCGTTGTGTATCTAGAACTATTTGAAGATCGTAGTCATGATCCTCCTCCGATACTGAGTATATCAATATGTCATTGATGAAGACCGTGACAAAGAAATCGAGGTGTGGATGAAATATCATGTTCATGAGTCCTATGAACAATTATAGGGAAATTATCATGCGGAATGGAATAACCAAGAACACATAGTGACCATACGACATTTGAAGTTCATCATCTACACATCCTTATCTCGTTCCATGAGCTGATGATTGCTTGATCTAATGTCTATCTTCGAAAACCAATGGGCTCCCATTAGCTGATTGAAAAGATCACCAATCCTCTGAAGTGGATACTTATTCTTCATGGTCACCTGGTCTGGGTTCTTATAGACCACACAGAGTCTCAAACTCCCATATTACTTCTTGTCAAACAAAATTGGGGCTGCCTCTGGAGAAACATTGGGCCTTATGAACCCCTTCTTATGCAAGTCCTACAACTATACACATAACTCATGAAGATCCACATGAGACATCTGATATGATGGCGTAGATATCAGAGTCATCCCATGGTACATGTCGATGTAAACATCTACCTCTCTATGTGGGGGGAGTCCAGGAACGTCATTAGGAAACACATCATCATACTGGTCCACTAATACAAGATATCTCAGACTCTCAACATCAATTTCCCTCGAGGGTAAGGCTTTCAAACTGATGTGTGATATGTTTCACCATCATCTAGGTGAGTCCATCCTATACTACAAAGGTTCCATTCAAGACGGAGATGAAAAACAAGGTCCCAGCCTAACAGACACACCACACATTGTGCCTAATATAGTAAATCTAAGAATGGATTGTGGACAACTAGTCCATACCAAAGATGATGTCTTAAGGCCTCAATTCCACTACAAGGAGATCCCAGCTGATGCTATCACCTCCTAGAGTATTCTAACACTTCTGAAACCAGTGTTAAATCATCGAATCCTCTCTTGTATGTGTCTCTAGCCGTATGGATCGAGCCAATAGATCCACTGAAACCTCTGAGCTCCGAACAAGGGTTGTGGAAATAAAATAGTGACTAGAACCTATGTCTATAAGTACTGCAGATAAGGTGGAGTAGTCATATATCGTACCTCTAATCATCTCCAGAGTATCGTGGTCCTATGCCTAAACTATCAGGAGCTGATATCGTCTATGTCCACCTACTCCCTACGGTCGGGGAGGACCACCTGGAGGTGGTGGCAGTAGAACCTCAAATCACCGCCAAATGCCTACTGCACGACCTATTCCTCTTCCACCTCTGCCTACTGCCTATATACCGCCACGATCGAATCTATTACTATACCTCGGTAGTCCCTCAACCTTATTTTTATCGTCCGTACGATTGTTCGAGTAGTTGCGAGCCGTGTGACCTTTCCCGCCATACAAGTAGCATTGTCTTGGCCTCATTTGTCATCCTCTATCCCCTGAGCACCGCATCATTGTCCTTGTATCCTGACGTCTTCCACCAGAATGCCTGGCTTGCATAGGCCCCTAGGTTATCCATCTACTACTTTCAACATATGACTCTACTACCTGACGTCTGACGGTGGCTCTCACTATCGGAGCCTGCTCAGCTAGGAATCTCTCCACCAAAACAACTCGCTCTAGCACACCAGCCTATGTCGGAATGCTTAGCGATATAATAAATGTGGTGATCTCCCATCAGAGACCCTGCTCAAAAAAGTGGTCCCTGATGAAAGGGTATCGTACAATGTCAGTGGAGTAATGGGAAAAATCAGTGAACCTCACTGAGTACTGTTCCAGAGTCATGCTTCCCTACTGTATGTGTCGTAGCTACTATATATGCACTCAGTGTAGGTTCGTTTTGACAAAGTATGCCCTGAAAAGGTCCTCCATGTCTTCCCAGATGAGGGTCACCTCATCATGTATCTAGAGCATAATTATGAACCATCCCCCAGCTTCTCTCCAGAAGATACTATAAGCAAGGATCACCATCAGATATGTTGTTGTCTGAAATAAGATAAAAAATCGGCCACAACATCCATCTAGTCCTCAGGTTCATACTATTCCGTCTTGACTCAAAACATCAGAGGCCTCTACTGCTGAAATGTGTTCTACGGGTCTTTCTTTCTTGGCTCCTCCAATGGTGCACTGTTTTCACCGCCTTCTTTTTCTGCAGCTGGTCGGTTTTCTATTCGCCTCTTCTAACCACCACGGTTGACGAACTATAGATTGTTCCTACGGCGATGTGGGTACTCCACCTACTACCTTATGGCCGACTAGTGTGTCGTCCATCACCATCATCCATTGCGACATCAGCCACAACACCTTTCTCACCAGCGGCATGCGGCGACGTGCCACAACTCCTCCACGGTTGGACGATGCTGGCCGATCCATTGACCACAGTGGCTTAGTGCCGCCTCCTCATCTTGTGGTGCGTGATGTTAGGCCGCCTCCATCGTAGCTAAATTGTGTTTCTACGCCAACGATCTTCTACATAGAATGCAATGGTAGCACAATAGTGGTGGGTTAGAGTTAGGTTTTTTAGGCCCATGCCCACCACAACAGCCTATAATCAACACGAGGGTGTAAAAATTATTATACAAATGTTGATATTAAAACCAAAATTAAAACCTATCTCATGAATCATGGAGAAATGCTTGCGATTGATGAAGTTGGTCGGTGTTCGCCCTCCCCCAGAACTAGCCTCCAATGACGTTGATCGATTGTAGAATTTTTGTTTGGGGTTTCAGTGTCACTCATAACCACTCACCAGTACCAGCTCTATCCTCCAAGGGTTTGGCGTCATGTCACATTACCAAAACTTTGTTTCTTGGTGATGTAATGCTGACACCTGTCCCCAGGATCCATATAAATAGGAGGTGGTGGTTGACTACCCCTTGTAGAATTTATGAGGGTTCATTAATATGAACCTTCCTAAATTATAAATATGTTGTTACATAGGATATGAAGGGTCAAATCATTTAATGGAATGACACATCACTGGTCCCATGTTTCCTCTTGTCTGTTGAAGGAAAAGATAGAAAGAAAATAAAATAGTTATTTTATTTTATTATATTTTTAAAAGCCCCAAAATCTATGTTTTCTCCCAACATACTGTGATTGATGTGATTGCCCCCTTATGAAAATAATGGAATTTAGGATTCAATGGTGCCCTTGGATTTTTAATCTGAGTAATAGTTCAAAATATAAGAAATTCCACTCACGCGTTTAATGAACATACCTTGAAAAATATTAGAAATTCATTCTGGGCACACTGTGCCTCGGAATCACGTCTCTTCAATTTTTGCAGACTCCTAATAATACCATATAATAACATAAAATTTACATGTAAAAATCCAGGTCTCTACATGAGTCATAAGCTCACTTATAAAGAGGTCCATGACTCGAATTCAAATAAGTTATGATGATGAGATTAATCATGAATCCATAGATCAATTTATAATAAGAAAACACTATTATATCCAATGAGTAAGGAGTTTAAAAATATTACGTTTTGGAAATAATATTCATGATATTCTCCAATGAACTAATTTTATTATGTGTTACAATTGAGTTGGAAGAGAACATAATCATTCTAATATAACTAAAACCATAGAAAATAACTATTTTGTATCAAAAAATGTGGAAAAAATGCATGCTATAATACACTAATTCATTATGTAAAAAACATAAAGCCATGAATATTTTAATATTTACTAAATAATTATAGAGATTCAGAGGCAATAATATTAATGATTTAAATACTGTTAATAAACAAAATAATTTTTTTTGAGTCCACTTGAAACAGAAATCATAGTGTTTCTATGTTGGTGGACATGTCAAACATGGAAAAAGTTTTCATGTTATGATTTTGTGGTCTATGATCTGATCTTGGTATTATTGTAAGGAAACTAAATGAAAAATATAATTATATAATAAAAACGATTCTATATTTGGAGACAATTTCGATAAGATGATGTATAAACAACCCAACATGTATATATTTGGGAAGTGAATGATTCTTGTTTTATATAATGTTTATCATACATTCTCATCCAATTAATGCACCATTATTAGGAATATGTAATAACTATAATAAAAAATTAATAATCCTGGCCTCAAATAGAGTGGAACATGTAAAGGATGAGATTTATCAATAGTCTTCAATCATGTAGAAAACCACGTGTGTTGTTGTTCCCATTTATTTCTATATTAAATATCAAACTATGGTCACAATGGGTTTAAAAAGGATCTATATCTACTAATTTATAGAAATATTGAATTATAAGAAGAATTATTAGTGATATTGTTAAAACTACTAAATGGTTGGGTACACTTACTAAACCCTAACCCACTAGTATCCATATATGATATACTACGATCATCAAGTTCTATCATAGTTAATCCAAGATTGCCTCTGATTCAATATTTTTCATAGAAATTTTTATCTAAAATTAAATTAAAATATGAAGAATACATTTAAATTATTTATATTGAGAACTTATACGTCATCACTGTTAAATAATAAAAATAAATTTCAAAAAAAATCATAAAAAACTTGAATAAAATTGAGGAAAATATAATAAAATTGATTGAAATGAAGGAAAATGTAAATAAAAAACAACTTATCCTTAATCATGGTTATAAATTATCTTCTTTTATGTATTTTAAAAGTTATAATTTTGAATAATGAAGATCATTATATAGATACTATGAGGATGATGTTTATATCTACTATGTTAGAAACATAAAATCTCAAATTAGAAGGTATTTAGTGAATGATTATTTTGAATTAATCACATATATACCAGGTTTTGTTAAATAATGCAATGATGAAAAATCACATAAAAAATAATCTAATCAAATAGATCATATATTTGTGAAGAAATTTAGAACATGTAATTCTATCACATTATTAATGGATGAATTGAAAATAATTTTGTTATATTATTATGAAAACATTTCATTTCTTAAAGAAGTAATTAAAATAAATTGTTTTGGGAATGAAATAATGAAAATTATTTTGGAAAAAGTGATCCATTATTAGATAAAATGTTATGAAACTTCTATAAATGAAATAAATTGTTAATATGAGGAAAAATAAAAAAATGTTAATTTATATGAAAATTATTTATAAAAGTCATGGGATATGCAAGAAGAATATCTCATTATATAGAAGTGAAAAATTTAATGCATGTTATGATCTATTTAGGATAAAAAATATTCCCTTAACAATAAATAAATACGAAATCTTATAAAATTGAGAAATCTCAAATCCACCCAAATTTAAATATATTCTATTTCTAATAAAATTATATTTCCACCCAAGAATGTAATGAGAACCATATCCCAAAAAGGGCTCATAACAGTAGAAAAATTTTATAAGGTGATCTATATATTCTTCTAAATTATTGAAATAGGAAAATGTGACACATAGTCGAAAAAATACATATACATATGTTATTTAACCATTTTTTTTATTTTTAAACATAAAAAATAGGTATTAAAAATGAAATAAATCCTATCATAAATTAAAAGTACGTTGTTGTTATGACCATGAATATAATATCCCCTAGAGTATCTGAATGAGTATTGTTACCACCGAAAATTGGCAATGTGCAGATTAATAAATGTTGGTATATATTTATTTTAAATGCAATAGAAGGACCTTTATTATCCAATATTGATAATAAAATAAATTTTGGAATACAGATTATTAATTTTACAAAAAATATTTAAACAAACTTATATTGTTGTAAATAACAATTATGTGGGGTTATTATGGAAGAAATAATAAGAAATGTCGACTAACTAAATTGATCATTGAAATAGTTCAGTCAATATAAATATAAGATATTCAAAATAAAATAACATTTATATTATTTTTATATTGAATGTGGTCCTAATATTGACGATTATAGGTATTTATTAGTAAATCTTCAAAGAATTTCAAAAATAAAAAAATCCAAAATAGAAAAAAAAAATTAATAACGTAAAATATTAAGCCTATGAAGGGTTTTATACATATATTACTAGGTTCCGAGTAGAAAAAAATATCAATAAAAATTATCATATATATTGAATAATTTTCTATATGATGTACCAGTAAAGTGTAAATTTTTCTGTTCTGCTAGTATTGAACACACTATGGAACATTGTAATTTGGTTTGGATAATTCAGATCTATGGAAACCATAATTATCAATGAAGATAACCCATATGAGAATGAAATAATAAGGTTGGATTGATGGTGGAAATCCCAAAATAATATGTTGAGATGTCTCCCAAATGGGTTTCTCAAATGATGGGAAAAAATAATTCAAAAAATGTATGAATAAATTTATATTTTTTGAAGGTAATTTTCACTGTTTGGAAATTCAAACAAAAAAAATAATGACACAAATAATGATATTAATGTAATTAATATATGTTCTTTCCTTAGATAAAATAAAAAATTATTGATTGTTAATCAATTTTTTATGACCAAATAGCACCTAAAAAGCTAGGTGGAATGTGCAGGAGATATAATAATAATGAATAAAAAATTATGACTATACTAGTAACTCAACATGAAAAAGTGGAGAATATTAAAGTTAAAGGTAATAAAGATGTGGTTAAAAGAACATTATTATTAAAAGTGATCAATACCATTAAACATAAAGAGTAAAATAAAAATTTATTTAGTACCATGTTATACAGTGGATTTCATAACAATGAAAAAATTAGAACACACAAAAATTAATCTCAACCCTTTATAGATACTTGTCAAAGATACTTTAGGATGATTTAAAAGATTCATCACTATTTTAATTAATAAAAGTTTAATTTGAAACCCTCTTTATCACATTAATCATTATTATTTATAAAAACATACCTGGAAATAATGGATGAAAAATAATTTAGGGGATATTTAGATAGATAATCAATATATAAATCAATGTAAAAGGAAACCATTATGTAATAAGTGACATTCCATGATGTGGTGTTAGTGATTGAACTCCATGATGGTGAGAAAACATGAAATAAATCATTAAAAATCTCATTATATGTTAAATAATTAAACTACTATAAAAATTGAATAATATTTTTCGTAAATTTTTATCATTTTTTAGATTAAAAAAATTATTTATAAAGGAGAGTGATTGATGTTTCATTAAGATACTAAAACAGGGTGGTGAAGATCCGTAAACGTGAATTATGCTAATTTTTATGTTTTGAATATTACAAAATAAATGATATTATTTATAATCTATTTAAAACCACATGAGTTGATTAATTATTTGCATGTTATTATATTCATTGGAATTAATGGAAAACCCAAATTTTTTTGGAGTATATATTTTTTTTAAACACTTGGTTATAATAATACAACATAGATTATATTAAATAAATTCTATTGGATATGTTGTGTGTGGTTTCCCAATTAATTTAAAAGTTTTTAATAGATATAATGAAAATATGAATTGGTGGGAGAAAAGTATTTTTATATAATTTAGATATGGTTTTAATACCCATATAATATTTTCCATTTATTATTATTCGGGGTGGAAAAATGAAAAGACATACATATAAAATATTAATTTAATGGTATTAAAAAATAAGATAGAATTTATGATTCAATAAGTGGATCTTATATTTTATCAAAAGTATTGTTTTCAATATATTATGGAGAATATTATATATAAAGATTAGTTTCTAATATAGAAAATGAAAAGTAAGATGAAAATGGTTTCTGATGGGGTCAAAAAATAAGTTTGGAAAATTAAACAATTTGATAGAAAGAGAGGTTAAATGATGGTTTGATACCATTAAGAACATTCAGGGATAAATTCAATGAATCAAACTTAATTTTTATAGTTTCTTTTATAATATTAATGAATAATAATGAGTTCATGGAAGTGACATCTACCCCATTGTATTGATGATTAAGGTTTCTAACCAGATGATGTGTTTTAATATTTACATGGACAATGGATATTGTTGAATAAATCAATCACATAAAATTAATGGATTCCATCCATGGAGTTCTAAATATAAACTATTTTATATATTATAAATTTGTCATGTATGTGATGGTTTAATTTTATATGATTTAACAATGAAGACAGGGATATGGATTATTTTAGATATGGTATGGATTTATCGAAATATAAGATTATTTGTATGAATGAGTTATGATAAATATAATGTTTGTCTTTTTTACCTTTCTATGTAAAGTTATGGGATAATTAATATGATTATACCCTACAATAGAAGCGTATGTGAGGTTTCTGAATGGTACACCTTACCAAATTAGAGTAAATTAGGACGAATGTTAAATAATATTTGATGGCTATAACTTATTTTCAATCGAACACACAATCATAATTGGTTTTTATAATGGTATGTAAATTAATGAATATTACTCGAATGGGTATTGTGAAATAGTATACCTTTTTTAGATATGTTTTGTAAAAAGGTAACTATCCAAATTAGATGATTATCTCCCTTTCATATATTCATCTATAAAAATATGATAATTCTTATAAAATGATTTTAAATTTATATTATATCATTATCATTCAAATAAATAGTAATTTTGCAATATAAGAGGAGAGATCCTAGATTAAATTGATAGAGTGTCTTGTTTCAATGTTTATCGTAAATGAAATTTTTAATCAAAAATAAACATTTTTATTTTGTATAGAAATTAGGTCAAAATAATTTGAATATCAAATGAATGAGAAAATATTAATACCTTAGGAAAATTAAAATGATAACCTAGATATGAATTCATATATGTTTAAATGTGGATACAAATGTAAAATAAGTTGTTTTAGTGAATGTATGTTATAATTATTAGAACAGATGAATAAGGAATATCCAAAAATCAATTTTCAATCTAATATTCATGAAATTTTTATTTGAATTAAAATCATATTTTCATATAATTAGACAATGATTACATATTAGTAATTTTGATAGAGTTAAAACAATGAATAACATCAATTGTGAATTAAAAAGTAATAAACAACACATTTTCATATTATTATTTGATGAAATAAAATATTCAAATGATAAAACTGTAGATTGGTATATAATTTAGGTGATGAGAAGAAACAAATACTATATTTTTTCATTCATGATCATTGGTACTCTAAATTATTAAGAAAACACTGTGGTAACAAATCATTTCTGGTTTTGGTTGATGGAAAATTCAAACCCATACAATGTTTTCTAGATTATACTCTTGGGGTTGAAGACATTTTAATTGATTCATTGGAAGGACAATCGAGAATATTCATATGGGTATAAATAATTCAATTGTCTAGTGGTATTTAAACACTTTTAAAATATTATATCAATCATATTAGGATATGAATTGGGGGAGTGGATGATTCCTTCCTAAGGGAATGTATAATGTACTTTCACAACCCTTATGTGTCAATTGATTAGTATCTTTTATTCAGTAATATATAAAAATGATTATCTCTGAATCAATTATTCTATAATAAGATAATGATTATGTTCCCTCATTGGAGTCAACACTTTTTAAAAAAAATTCATTTTTCATTTTCAGATTTATTGGCATTTTCTATTTATTTTAGGATCTACTATACATAAGAAGGATAAAAATATCATAATTATTATAGATTTTAATGGATATGTTGGATAAATATAGGGAAGTAAAAAATTGAAATTGTTTTGAACATTGATTCACCCCCTCATCACCATTATTGGCCAACTGAGTTGTACTCTAATCCAACTCTGGTACAATGGTACCTCAATTATCATTTTGGCTCATGATAAATTTAGGGATAAATGGCACTAATATTAATGGTTGAGTTCTATACCTTGTTATGGTCCTGGAGATGTGATTTCACATGGTTGATTCTTAGCTTCTTTTTGCTCTTGTATTTCTATTAATTTTAAAACTATTTTTATATTATTTTTAGATAAGGAAACTTTTTTATAAATTTAAATTACTCTATGGCATTCAAAAATCAAATTTAATTGGTGGAAGTTTAAAGATGTTATCATCTATGATTTTTATTGTATTTTACATCATTTTAATCATTTTATGTGATTATATATTATTATATTTCTCAAATTAAGAAATTTATATATAATTGAAAATTATGGTACCACCTCACTCACTTTATTAATTACACCTCACCCTTGGTCGTAACCCTCTAGCTAATGTTGAGGCATGATTAAGGTATAGAAAACCTTTATAATCCAAAGGAAAGGTGAACTAGATTGGGGAAACAAAATGTATATTAGTGTAGTCTTCGGTGTCAAATATTTGTATTAATATATTATTCTAGATATTATATTCAATAGTCTAGTAAATATATTTGTCCTTATAATCCATGATGCACCAAAATCTGATTTTGAGTATAAGCCATTAATTTTCTCATAAATATTCCATAGGAATAAGAATAAAGTTCTTTATATGTTGAATTAAAAACATATAATGAAACATCATTTTGGACTGTTACATATGGTAATGATAAAGAAGAGTTACATTATATATACCATAGAGGTTATCAATAGGATTAGGTCAAGAATTTGTACTCATAGTATTCTTTTAGATAATGATTTAAGCCATCTAGAAACCCACCAAGGATATTGTACCCAACCATAAAAGGGGTAGTCAGGAAGTAGGCGATGATGTTACTTTAAGTTGATATTATATTTCTAATCAATGATAGATCATTAGGTATCCTTATGAAAGTGATTTTACTGAATGGTATAATGAATCAGAAATATAATAATATGAATCTGTTTATTCAATCATGAATCTATATGGGGTGGTGTGTATGTTTTATATATTGAAGAATAAGAAAATTTTGATGGAAAAATAAACTATACAATCCATTCATACACCACATTTTTGGAATTGTTCATCAGTGAGTTCTATTATTTTTTACCAGGTTATTCTTTGCATATATTTTTTATAGTGCTCAAATATTACAATATGTACCCTTCACTTGTTAATATTTCACATTCACCTACCGTGGAATGTTTTTATGTATGACTAATACACCCACCACATTATAATAGTCTATGATATAAATTTCAAAATATAAGGTGAATAAAATTTTCGATGTAAATTTTTATAAATCCTTTGTTTATGGAATCTAATTTGAACCATTTTTCAGGGATTCAAAGTTGGTTTTAGATGGTTTTATATAAACAATTTCTCTATGAAATTGAGTGAAATGAAACATCATATAATATAGTAGTATCATCAGGGCCTAATGTTAATAATTAATAATGGGATAGTTTAATAGTTCTATATTTAATGTAATTTATAACATTACTAACATCACTAAAAATCATTTTATTAGATGTTTTCATGCACACAATATATTTTTTTTGTGGTTAATAAGATTAATTTATAAAATTAATACACATATGAAAAATTAATTAACGACATATATAGTTTTTAAGTTTAATAATAATATTTTAAAGTAATAGTTGTTTGTGAAATTTAGATTTTTAGAGTCCCCCGTCAGGGTACCACCAAATTCTATTGATGCATTTTAGCTCATAGGAAATGAAATCAACTACACTATAGAGGAATATAAAATATAATGTTTTAATGATAGATTTTATCAACTAAAATAATTTAGTCACATATTGAATAAGATAAAAGTATAATAAAACTACATATAAAAGACAATTAATGAGGTTTTGTTTATCTTTTATAAATTCATATCATACATGGTAATGTAATAGTTATTTGTTTATACTAACTAAGAAACATTAGAAAATTATTAAATATGTTATGATATCATCAATGATTGATTTTTAATTTATTCATGATCCATGAATTTATACAATAAATTTCTGAAATAAATGTGGCTTTGAACAAAGTTTTTTATAGCTTATATCATTTTGATATTGCAAAAAATGAGATTTATGATGTTTGAGACATTAAAGATGAATTATTAATGAGCAGATATTATACGTGAATGAATATGTTGACCCCAGTTGTTGTATTTTCATAATTAAATTGATATGGTAAATATATTTCCAAGAGTATCATTTCAGTTAAAAAAATAGTTTCATAGTTAAGATAAACACTATTTCTATGATTATCCACTCACAATTTTCTCTTTTATGGATTTGATTTTTCAATGTTTTGTCTCAGAAGATGACCTCAGAGTAGTCATAATGTTATATTATTCATACTTTTCTAGTGGTCATTATGTGTTTCATATATTAGTGTCTAATGAATTTAAATCAAGGATAATTTATCTTGTTATTCCCAATGATTTACATATTTTATGTTAGCATGTAAATTCTAAAAATATATGGGAATCATTGGTATATGGGATAAAATTCCCATACATACTATTTTTGATGAATTATTATTTTATATTTTGGACTATATACATTTTAGGACCATTACCTCTATCATGTGATATTATTTAAATTATATTAATTGTGTTATATGTGTCCAAATGGGTAGAGGAAACATCAACCACACAACACAGATCCGATTTTATTGTGAACTATTTGAGAAAATTATTTTCAATTCCTTTAGTATTCCTTATGTATTGATCAAGGATGGAGGTACACACATCGATATCCATTTTTTTAGTAGTATGTTTTCAATTTTATGGTGAGATAAAACACTGGAATACGAATAATTTGGAACACCAAAAAAATATTTATTTTAATTGAATCATAAATTGAATTTATTATTTAAAAATGTTGTAGTCTCAGTGTGGCTATTTTTTACAAAATTTATGGACAATGTACTATGGGTGTAACATATTACCTATATGATATACCGTATTATATACCCTTTCAATTATTTTATTGAATTTATTTTCATCTATTTATTCATTTAATGTTAAAATGATATTATGTATTTAAGACCCTTCATTTAGATATCAAGAACATATAAGAGATGTAGAATATCTAATTAGCTATGTGGGATGAGATAAAGGGATATTAATATGACAATTAATTTATTTAGATATATAATTTTTTCAATGATCAAATGATCAAGCAAAATAAAATATAAAATTTTAACAATGTTTTACCCAATAACTCATTTTCATGTTTTTTGATGGAATATTCATGTCAAATCTACCACAAGACATCATAGTGTGGAACATATTCCCATATTGTGTGGTTGAAATAAAAGGATAACATGACGTGATATTTAATGTAAATTTGATTAAATCGAGACCATAAATATATGGGTAATACAATGACCAAGTACATTCATACATAAATACCATATCTTTTTTTATGAACATTCAATAAATCTCATTAATACTCAACCAAAGACTATAATAGTTATTATCATTGGAAACTAGAAACATAATATTATTATTTCCTGGGAGATATTATTAATTTCGTATTAGAATATTCTTACATGGTTCTCTTTTTAAAAATACCATAATAAAACATTTCATCATAACCTTTTTTTGGAAACATAACAAAGGGTGGTATCTAATTCTAAATAATTTTAAACATAAGGGACATAAAATAATTATTACATTAAATCATAAGATAATCATAAGGGTATATTATCAATAACATAACTTATGAATTTCATAACCATCCTGTAATAGTCTATAAAAACATTTATGAAATAAAATATAATATTTTTAATTGAACATAGGTTTACGAGTTATAAATCGTCACAATTCAATAATGAACTATAATATCATGTCAGAGACGTGTGAGACCTTCATAAATATAGGAAAAAAATTGTATGGTTAATTACCAAATTAATAAAAATAATGGATCAGGACATGTTACCTATTTTCATTAGGGATCATGTAGTACCTATATCCTATGTGGTTTAGGGGAACTTGCTTCTCATTATTGATCATGAAGAACCTGCTTCTCATAGTGTATCAGGATGAATTTAATCCCTGAAGCAGATCATCCCATTGAATGCTTTCACATTTTAATAACATGAAATATAAATCTATATCCAATGCATTAAAGATAGTTATATGTCCTAGCCAAATCATAATGAAAATCATACAATTTATACCAAATTTTCAAAAAACATTGTATATATCATCACATCATAACTTATGTAAAAAAAATTTGTTTCATAAAAATTTAATAAATTTAAAAAAATATATCCAATTAAAAATTGGAATTCATAAAAATACCATCAATATAAAAATGTTCCATCTAGAAAACAAATATGGATGAAACTATTCAATATTATCCCTATAAAACAATATATAATATCCTTGGAAATAATCATAGATGGAAAATGCATTTGAAATACTAATTGGATCATTTTTTGAGAAATATAGCCTTTCTGATTTGGAAAAAAACATTTTATGAAAATCATTCTCAAGATCCATTTATTTAAAAATAACCATGGACCTTTATAAAAGATGTTTTTAAAATAATTTAAATCATTTCAATAGGAAAATTAATGTTTTATTTTGAAAAAATACTTTTTAAAATAACTGTTTATAAGTTATTTTAAATTCATTTTCGTTTAAAATATAAATTTATTCTTATAATGGATGATTTAAAATAATGATTGGCCTTGATGGAAGAAAATACCATTAATGATGTACATGTTAAAACAATTATTCTGTTGATATTTTTTGTATAAGGAAAACAAAATTGTTTGGAAAATATGAAGAATACATTTACATATTTTATAAAAGATCAATCATGTGTATACATTTCTTTATTGTATCAATTTGTCTATTTAAGAGAATTTATGAAATTATCTTCAGAAAACATGATTCTGTAAGGAAATTGATTTTCGGCTAAAGAGATAAATAATGTTGGTTTTTGTTAATAAACATTATTTTGAACACTTCAGTATGTAAGTAGACTAAAATTTATCAAAACTCATTAATTTTTGAATGTTACTATAGGAGAATAAATTTCATTTTTTCCATGATAGATTGAACAAATTATTTTATAATTGGATCTATAAAAATAAATAATATCGATAAATAATGAGATTGTATCAAAACACACATATTACATTGGTAAATTATTATTTATAGTCCCCAGGAAAAATAGATCATCAAATGGAGATCTATATCCAAATAATTTAATTTAGACACATCATAAATTAAATTCATCAGAGTAATATACACCAAATAATTGTACGACATGATTAAAATGGAATGTGTCTCATCCAAAATAAAAGTGAGATGAAGATCTATTGTAGCTTCAGTATTATTTCTGATGATAATCCCCCAAAAATAATAACATAGAATGAATCATTAAATAAATTTAGAATAGTTTAATAAATTATATAAAAGAAAAAGGTTCATTATATAAACCACATTAAGGAAATGAGTATTGAATTTTGTATATTTATCCCATAAAGAAAACATATGCAAGAAATCCCTTACCACAAGAAAAAAAATCTATAATATACATTTAGACCACATTTATAATAAATATCAGTTTATTTTAATTATTTTTAGGAACCATACTCATATATATCATTCCATATATGAATTACCTATGATCTTTTTTTAATTATATATTAACTTCAATGTTTTTTAGTTATATTTTGAGTTGGTAGTCCTCTTTAACTGATCATTGTTCTTTTATCTCAATTTTGTTAATTGTGATATAAATATCTTATATTTGAAATTTTTTTATTTATAGTAGTCCATTTTTTTAGATATGAAAAAATAAATACTTCATTTCTTGAGATTGTAGGTCATATGTATGCATGTATATTGATTAATTTTCTCAATGGATATAATGAAATAGTGTTATGTACTATATTACCATTATATAATAATTTAAATACACTATAAATCCCATGTTTTTTAAACATTACCATCTTACGTTACATGTAAAGCATATATGATGAAATAATCATATCGAATCAAAAGGTTATAATGCATTATAAAAAAGAAATTCATTTTTGTATTCTTAGGGAATGGAATGTAAGATATAATATTTCATATAATTATACCGAAATAATAATAATATTATAAATATCATATATATATATATATATAATAAGCCCACTATTATATCCAGTAGTGAGATATGGTGATGGAAAATTAAAAACATTGGTTTTATGAGATGGTAGTCCTCTATACAGATGATTGATGATTTTGAAACCCATTTTATGGAAGAAGATAACGATTTATGTAATTAAATTATCATAATTATATCTTTAAATATTGATGATAATTTTTCTATTAAATAATAATCATTTAAAAACACTTAATCTTATTGGATGATGAAATTTAATTTAACACATAGATAAGAACATTACATCATCTACGAACAACATCCTTTGGTTTCCAATCAAAAGGATTTTTGGGATGGATATGTGAAAAAATAAGGATTATTTAACGAGATTATAAAATTAGTTATATTATTTTGTTAGGTATTTTCTAAATGAATTGGGTTTTGATGCCTGAAGAGTTGAGGATAATGGAATTCCATTTATATGTGAAGTGAGTGCCACACTTGTAATGTTAGAAATGGAAAAGGTGCATCGATGTTCAACGCATTCCAAAATGATATAAAAAAGGAGACTATCAATCCATAGTGGTTATAAAGTCTATATATGTAGATAAAATTGGTTCTACTTGTTTCTATATAATTTTAACACGTGTACTTATAGTTTAACCCCCTAATAAACCTATTTTTACCTTAAATGCGGTAATTTTTATATTTTTTACTATTTATTAAACTCAGAACATAATGTTTAATTGTTAGATATTAAAAAATATGATTATTAAAATTGTGGAATCCTTTATTTTAAATTCCATTCAAATAATATGAAAATTTTAATTTAAAATTAACACCGTGGATGCGAAAAGAATGTGAGTTTTCAAAGTGAAAATGTATAAAGGTTTAAAATGTTTTCATATAAAAATTAAATATAAAAATTTTTCTAATCACCAAAAATTTACCTATTGTTATATAATTAAACTAATTTTCGTTTTAAAAAAATATTAATTTTTTATGTTTTATAATATTTAAAAATAATTGATAACTCTTCGTAAAAAATATTATATTTCAATATTCATTGAATCAATTATCTTCTAAAAAATTTACAAAAATGCACCCTATGATAACATCGAAAAAAAAATTTATTTAATTTTTTCAATTAATTATTCTAAAATTTGAAAAATCATTATATTTTTTATAAATGCATAAATTAAAAAAAACTTAATTTTAGAGAAATGTAGTTTTGTGTATAAAATTTGATTTATTCTTGGATTGGGTCTTTGAAAACCCAAGAAGATAATTGTTAAATATTTTTTCAAATATATAATATATTAACTTCATTAAAAATAATTCATAAAAAATGATTTATTAAATTTATTGCGATAAAACATGTTATTGTTCATAAAGATGCTTATTCAGAAAAGGATAGAATTTATTTTAATATATTTTTTATTTTCATTAATAATTAATTAGTCACCGTTAAATTAATTATATATACACATGTAAACCATATATTTTAATACTTTAGTTAATCCTATTCATGGTCACTATTCACAAGATATGGTTATAAATATCATATTAAAAAATATATTTTAATTCTATGTCATGGTTTGTTTAAACTCAGTGTTTTGTATAATGCAAAATAAAATTAGAGATCAGTGTAGCAAAAGATAAAATAATTCTTGTATGTATTCTAGGATAAAATCAAATTTTCATGTAACACATACAACACATGGTGTTCCTTGAAGAAACTAAATATTTTATTATATAAATAAAAATGAAGGAGGAATTTTTAGAAACAAGGAAGTAGAATGTCTCTCACAAACAACCAAGAAGTCATATGAGATCTAATATAATGAATGTTGATAGAATAACCTCTCAAGATGATCACATGATCTAGTGGAAGAGAGCTCATATTGGAGTTGGATATGATGTGTGCATATTAATAATACCTCATAGCTAGAAAATATCCAAATATGATTCCCTCTTAATAATAGTGTAGAAATTGAATCTAATTGTTTACGAGGGACCTAAATCACCTGGTAAGATATGTTATATACCATTAACTGGCTGAGAGTCATTTTTAAGTGTTTTAAAAAAATCGTGCAATTGGTTTTAGCCTCTACAAGATCAATATAATCTAAAATGATTAATTTAAAACCTTTTATTAAATCCCATGCCTCACCCTGATATAAGTTCACTAATTAAAATATGTAGAGAAAACAGAGAATTTGAAACTTATCCAGCCCAATACAATAACACCCCATTCATTGCACCCATGAAACATGGACCATCCATTTTATGCAAAAACATAGTTTTTAGTTGCATCTAGCACATCCAAATACCTTGATAATATGTCACTTTGTAACTAGAAGTAATGTTTCTATCATTATGTAACTGAATCATTAGAGTTCATCATAACACAAAATATTTGAGTATATATATATATATATATATTTGATGAAAATATAATTCAAAAAATCATGGGGTGTTATATTAAACCCGCATAACAACAATTACACCCTATAAATCTATCACATTTCTACAAGAAAATGATGAGACTTCTATCTCATTAAATCCATATCTTCTCCCATATCTTCCTTAAGATGGTGGTATTTTTGAAAAACAATGGTTATACAAGTGATTTTTTTTCATAGAAAATTGTATATAATATAAAAAATATCCATATCGGTTTATCCTCAAACAAATATCATGCTTCAATAGTATAACATATGAATTCAATACATATGATCGATCAACTATGTTTTTCATATAGAGAGATACATAGAATACATCTTGAACATGAGAGAGGTTCTAAAGAAGTTCAATGTAATAAACTATGATCCCAAGGTGATCATGAATTTCAAAGGGACCAATATACTTGGAGTTCGGAATTCTCATCACTATTAAAAAGATAAATATATATAAATTTCTTCTCCCAAACTTCTAAATATATATAATGATGATGAATAACTACATAACATTAATGTCAAATTTTTTGAGACCCTTTTAAATAGTTGAATTGATCGAAGCTTATCTGATATATAATCTTCTAGATGAGGTCATAATAGATTTCTTTTCTATACTTCATTCTATTATGTTGGACTTCATTCCATAATGGGATTCATAAGGATCCATATTAATTCTTGAGTGAAAGATATTTTTGTAAAAAAACACCTAACTAGTTTAAAGAGATGATCACAAAAACCATTGAAACCCATTGACAAATATCTATGATTATCCTCATTTGATTAGATTGTTTCTCTAAAATTATCTGTCTATATATGGAAGATATGTGGATTGAAAGCTCATCTCTCTATCAAGATAATGTTGTATACTTTCCCAAAACATTGTGGTAAGCATTGGATCCTAATAAAATACAACAAAATGTTAAAGTCTATTTAATCCTTATCACTTACATAATCTATATCCATGAATGTTAATCAAGATTAAAATATACCCAAATAAAGATAATTTTTTTGTCATCATTATAATGATTACTATAATTATTGTAGTATATGTTCCTTCAGTAGTTTTGGTTCTTATGTGACAAAACACATGGTAATTCCTTCAAATTTCTTTTCACATATATATAGTGGTTGAAAAATCCTTTTATTCATTTTTCAATCATTATAGTCTTATTGGAATACAAATAATTGAGATAAATACACAGAAATGTATCTATATATGTTATCACATAAGAAATAATTGTTCATTGAGGCCAGTTCTGGACACTACATCTTTCTCTCACTATTGTTGTGGGTTCAATACCAGTATCCTTTACATATGAATCCAGTTTTCTCCATGCATGAAGGTATACCATTATAAAATATATATGTTAATGATAACATTTTGAAGTTGAAATAAAAAATAATTACCTTAATATCAATTATAAAATAATCACTTATGGTTTAAAATACCTTTAATCATTTTCCCTAAAATTTTATTCCTCCTTAATACCAAATGGATGTATTTCCATGAATGTTTCTGAAAATATATTCAATCATAATAAGCTCTCATCACATAAATAATCAAAGGTATTGTCTTAGATATTGAGAATATGATCAGTCAAAAAGCCATAAACCCTCTATAGATTCTATAATTCATAAGTTAATCTTACAAGTAGAACTTTATAATACCAAATATAAAAAATTTCTTAAATGATTTATGATTCTTATAACCATAATATTAGTGTGAAAAAACATCTACAACATAATTCATTAATCAAAATGCATAAATAATTCATTCCTTCCACTTTAATGATTTCCATGGAATATTTCCTTCCTTGGCCTAGAATATAATTCATGGATCAAGACAGTAACATGGATAATTCTCATATTGCCCATAGATAAGTCATTAAATTCTTTAATAATTTATTACAATTTTACCTTATATTACACACTAGTAACATCTTCCACTCCGTTTGATATATTAATCCATATTCTTCTCCAATACTTCTTAGCATGTTGGAAGATTAAAATTATTATTTATATGATGATTACCACAAGAAATATCATAAAAGGTCATCTTCCTCAAATGTGATGTGCTGTAAATATCAGAAATGTCCACATTATTAATCACATATGGAATTACTTGATTAGGTATAATTAAAATTTCTTTCCCACTATTCATATTCCAATTTCATAGCTCATAATCACATAATTATTTCTCAAATTTAAAATTAAAATGTTTCGTACTACTTCCAACCATTAACTAAAACCTAAAATCATATTGAGATTGACAATATTCACAGTGGGAAGCCACATAATCAAGGAAAATCAGGTATAGTATGTATAAATCATGAAAAATTATTTTTAATCTAGGAATCCATAGGCTACACCAAGATCATTCGAGTTCATAATTTAAATCCATTATAATAGAATATAACTAGAATAAAAAATTATGAATTTTATTCTAGGGATTGTGAAAACAGGTGTGGATGTATGTCATTCATATTTGATGATAAAAGATTCCTTCTCAAGGTGATATATCTATATTTAGTTCCCCCTTGGTACCTCAGTTCCTAAGCCGAATACACCAATGTTATCCATTTATGGATTTATTATATTATAAACACCCTGATCTAACAATCAAAAAAATTCAATCTATTTTCCTATACGTAGAATTTTCTATAGAATTTTCCTTATTAATATCTATAGACATATCACTAGACATTAACATTAGTATATCCCTACCGACTAGAAAAATTATTTCAAATACTATTCCATTGTACTGATACATTCTATACTGACCCAAATTTTTCATATATAAATATCCCATCCTTTTATATGAATATTTATGTCATTTAATAAAAAAATTCCAAAATAATATAATAGTATAGTGTATTTGGAGAAAGAAACATAATAATATTATTTCATGATAGATCATAAAAATATATCACAATGATCTTCTCCCATAGTACTCCTCTTGAGGCATACCCGGTATTAAACATTCTTTGTAACCTAGGGAAGGAAACATAGAAAATAGGTAAACTCATATTCTTAGTATGGATAACCAAAATATATTTCAATATATGGATATATTAACGAATATGAAAATAATTATGTTGTGTGATTATGAAAATAACATACAACATTCATACACAGCTTATCAATGATCATAATCATGATTCCGGGAATAAAGAATTATCATTTTAGAAAATATAGGCCATAATATTAATAAATCATCATAAATAAATCTGGAACAATAATTTATTTTTCTAAAATTATAGAACAGTAATAAATATAGATAAAAGTTCCATATGACATGGTTTACTACTAATAGAATTTATATTATAGATCATTACATGTCACATATTTCCCATTATGGATTAAGATTAATTTTTTTCATATAGTTTATCAATATTCACCTATTTCACATAGTGAATTTGTGACCACCTATCTACTGTAGTGGATCAGGATGCACCTATTTCTCATAAATGACCATACCCATTAAAAAGATTCATAATGTTATCTCATGAGATATATATCAATAAACAATGAATTTGAGTGATATATAGGTCCCAACCATCTCAAAATGAGAACCATACTTACGTGTGAGAAAATATCATAAAATATTAATCATCTCATCAAATTATAACACAAAAAAGAGAAAGATATTCAAAAATATTTCCTAAATTCACCAAATCGTATCTCATGAATGCTAAATGTGTTACAAATAACATTTATCAACAGAAATAATAACCATATAATGAAAGAATAAGGATGGAATCATTAAATTTTATCCCTAGAAATATTCTATGACATCAATGGATTCCATCTTATATAGATAATTATTTTGAATGATCATATAGATAATATGTCAAATAAATCACCCTTTTTACTCTAATAAATATTTTTAGAAATCATTTATCATTTTCAAAATAATTTTACATGAAAATATAAATGTAATATTTTAATAGTTCATTTAAAATGATATAAATAATTTCTATAGGAAAATATCATTTCCATTTTGAAAATAATTATTTTTAAATAAAAAATCCTTAATGAGTTTTCAAATAGATTTATTTGGAAATCTAATCTTAAAATTTTAGTGTTTTAAATAAAACAATTTGATGGTATTGACATGGGAATATACCAATCATGTCATATATGATAAAAAATATTTTCTTTCAAATTTTCAGTAACATATAATTTGGAGTTGTTAGGAAAATATAACAATTATTTAATTAATATTTTATAAAAATTTTAAACATGAGTAATTTTTTTATAAATTAGTTTTAGAAATTAAAATATATAAATATTTTTTTGAAAATATGTTATTTACTAAAAATCGATTTTCATCCAAAGTGATAAATGATGTAAATTTTCATTAAAAATATTAATTTTAACACTTGAGTACCTAAAGAGTAGTAAATACTGGGAAGCATATATTCTCAAGAAAAAAATTGTGGAATATAAATTTAATTAATTCAATAAGATATGGATCATATGATTTCATCATCAGATGTGTATACATAATGAATTCTGATTTTGGATGAGATTTTATCATAAAGCCTTAGACTTCTGGTGATTATGAAATGCATCTCATTGAATATAATACGGAGATGGAAATATCATACATTTTTATTCTTATTTTATATCATAATCATAAATAAAACATAAAATAAATTGATACATTAAATATCTTGAACATAAAGATAATAATTATATAACATTTCAAATGTGAATAATATAAACCACACAAAAAAATAAGAAGGGAAGTTTTATGTGTCTCTTATAAATAATACTGAGACAAGAAACCCCTTACATTATGTGTACAATTCCATCATATTTGATAAGAATGGTATTATAATAAACATTAGTTTATTGTAAATATACTCTAAAATGATACTTAAATATATCATACCATATATGATTTAATTTTTACCATTTCTCACTTATTTATTAACAATTATATGTAAAAGTAATATTTCATGTGGTATATACATTGATTTTGTATATAATTAGATTTGGTCTTTTTAGTCCATATACTTATATCACGGTTCCATTATCTCCAGAATATTATTCATGATCAAAATATTTTATATTATCATTATATATTTCTTCTAGTAATACATTGATTTTGTAAATTGAAAATTAGATACAATGTTCTTGGTGATGTTATGTTGTATGTATGTATAAATATTGATTTCATTTTTTATATTTATCAAATTAAAGAAATAAAAGAAATATATTACCATTATTTAATCATTATTATTTCATATATAGCACATGTATTTATTTAATCCTATCCTTATTTCCATCCATGTCAAATATACTTGAATCATTAATCTCATCGCTTCATGAGGTGGTAGTCTGCCGTAAAAACAAATGAATCTATCTTATTTCTATGGATTGAAAATTAAGAAATAATATTAGACGCCAGGAAACAAAAATAATAAAAAAAGAATAAATATAACATATAAATAATGAATTCTACACTATTTCATGTTTTCATAGGTGGTGATGGAAAACAAATAACATTGGTTTGGGAGCTGGTAATCCAACGTACAAAGAAATGATGATTTTGTTACCCAATTGATGGAAGAGGATAATGTTTTAGGTTATTAAATTAACATAATAGAATAGCAGTATAATCAATTTATGTTTTATATTATATCATTTTGTTTTAATATTAATTTAATATGGTGGATTAAGAAGTAAAATAAATTCCTTGATTAGGGACATTAACTATTTTTCAGACTTATTTTGGTTTCCAAAAAATCAATTATAAGAATATATTTTTGATCAGGAAAAGTATTTTTGTAAGAGTTTAATGAATTGAGGATGTTATTTTGGTTGGGATTTACATAAATAATTGGTTTTTTATTTTTCGATAATAGAGGATAGGGGTGTCCTTTTACATTTATAGTGAGTGGAACACCTATAGTTTTAAAATTTAAAAAGGTTTATACATGTTTTTTATATGAAATAATTATCAAAATTGAATCATTATATAATATTAGAGATTATTAGATAGAAATATGTTCATATAATGGCATTTCAATTAGTATTTAGGTCATTTTACCCCCTCTTCTTTGGTTAAAACCACTATAAAACCATTTTTACCTTAACCATAATACTATATTATTAAATAGTTTTACTATTAATTATTGTAAAAATGATAGATTAATTAATTATATAATATAAATTATTCCTATTCTGAATATAGAAAATATTTTTCCAAATTTATTTCTCAATCATGGGAAATTTTAATTTAAAAATAATCTCACTATGGAGATGATAAATGCGATTTCCAAAAAAAATATTTTCAAATATGTAAAAGGAATTACTATAAATTTTCAATATAAAATTATTCAAATGAAATAAATTTGATTTATAGACATATAATTTTTATGATTTCTATTTTAAAACATTCTTAATATAAACTCATGTTTTTAAATGCTTGAATAGAAATAAAAAATTAATTATAAAACCTAGTATCTTTTAATATTCATTGAGCAATTTATCTTCTTAATAAATTCTCAAAAATTGAATCTAGGATAATTTTAAATTTATTATTTAAAAATTAAATTTAGTTTTTTCAGAAATACTTTATAAAATTATAATAAAATAATTTCAAAATAGTTTTTCAAAAGGATACAAAATAGTTTTTTAGAAAATTTATGTTTTTAAGCATAAAATTAGATTTAATCAGAACTTTTGGCTAAAAAATGGAGATATATGTTTTAAATTTTAAACAAATATATAATATTAATATAGTTATCAAAAAGTTATTTATTTAAATTATTTAGACAAAACGTATATGTATGAAAAAAATACTTTTTTGGAACCAGATTCCATTTATATTCAAATGGTTTTTACATTCATTTATAATTATTTACTAACCAACTATTTCATTAAATGTACATATTAAATGCTTATATTTTCATAATTCTTAAAATCATACTCATACACTCTATTCCAATGGCTAGGTGATACCTATAATATTATATAATAATATTTTAATAGAATGACATGTTTCTTTTACACATGGTTTTTCCTAGAATGCAATCTAAGAACAATTATGTTTATAACACAATATAAAAAATCTATTCCATTTAACACTAGATAAAATTTGTGTTTCTAGTATAACAAGAATACATAGGGTTTAATGTTACAAAAAATACCAATCAAAATTATTTTTTTTTTGAAAAATTATATTTCATAATATATTATGGTGTTTACATGGAATTGATATAGGTACCCTCTCTAATGTTTATATTAAGTAAACATAAAGCATTATTATATCTCACTTGAACTATTAAGAATATCAATATCTAATATGTAGCTTGAATTCTCATAATAATACATAATATTTTGTCATTTTTAGTGTTTTCTATTTTTTAGGAATTTGGTAATTTTATTATATATATGGATTCGTTATGTTTAATTTATTTATCAACATAAATTAAATATATTATTAACAACCGATATTAAACAATTTAATTTTTATAATATAGTATATGATCATTAATATTTTTTATTAAATAATTTTACAATCCAATGTAACATTATAATGTAGATGGTTTTAAAATTTTGGAGGGGTAGAATATACTAAGAAGATGTCAATCCATGGTTATTGTAGCTTTGTGAACACCATGTTGGTTTTCCATGAAAGAAGCTAAGAACAGTCTAGAAATAAAAAATGATTTCTTTAACATAAAAAACAATAAAAATAGTACTATTTTTGATTAAAAATATATAGAAGGGTCCAGCTAGAATAAAATAATGTCACATTAGGTAATCTATCATTACAATATCTTCACACTAGTTTTGAAGAGAACCAAGATTAGTAAATGATTTTCATGAAATATATTTCATTGTTGGAGATTTATGAAAGTATTAATTAATTTTTCCCTTCATTTAATTTGTGACGAGGATCCATATGACAGTTAATAAGGATATTATATTTGTATATGTGATAAAATATCGACCATGTAGTGTCAACGATCTATTGATGTTAGTTGAAATTTTTCGAAGAATATATTTCATCTAAGGCTAGTTCAATACCATTGGAGTGGAATAGATCAATAACATTAATTATGATGTTAGATTATATAAGGAGGGACTCTACATGCCTATTAAAGGAGATGAACATAAACAAAATTGAGCCAATGAGGTGATGAAAAATCCACCAACCGGCATTAGACCAAGATGAAAAACCCATCCACATTTTGATTAAGACCATTGACAGGGGTTAATATGGATCCAACATCTATGAGGGGGAGGGGGTTCTAAAGGGATATGGGGGATCATATTTCGTCCATACTCATTTTAAAGGATAGTATGTATAACATTGGTTCAATAGGAATTTATAATCCACCTCCAACATTCTAAACCCAAACACCAAGAAGATCCACATATTAGAGGATACTATAAGCTTGACCTTCCTCTGTACATTCAATATACACCAGAAGTTGTCCACTAAGAGAATAAATATTATATTATTCTCAATTTTTTTGTTACCCATTCCATAAATCGAATTATTTAGAAATTATATGTTTTAAAAATCGTGGAATATAAGCCCAGTGAACTCACAGTTGGAGGACATAACAACTGATTGCCCCTCTACATTAAATAATTATTGTGAAGTAATATCATTAATTGGGATCAAAAATCAAATACTCATTGAGTTATTTCTAATACAATAAAATTTATATGCTCGTCCAAGGGGATTCAATGATTCTTAATGCGATCAACAATGATTTTTTACTATAATGGTACGTCATATCACCACGAAAACAAACCCCATTTATCATGTACTGCAATTTATTCATTACTCAAATGAGAACATCCATTGTTAAATAAATTCTCAATGTGGAATGTGTTATGATTCATTTGACCTTGTCAGTGGACCCCGATAAATTTGTAATAATGAATTTTGTTTTTATTCAAAGATAACAAGGATATTGTAAATATGGCATCTCAACAACTCAATTGAGAGATTATGAGTCATCCAACATTGGAAAGATTGATTTATTTTTTTACCATTTTTTATAGAATAAATTGGAATATAAATTTTTTCAATTATATAATTTTATTTTTATTAGAGGATATATATAAGGATTTTTATAATCTTATATTATAATGAGAATCTCCCCTTCAGTTGGTTCAAATTTCTCACATCATTATATGTAATTAATATTACCCAATGGGACATACCTTCCACCACCTCAAATTCCAACTTAAATTTTATGAAATTAATTAATATTGATTTTTCTATCCATTTAAAACAACCTTATTCAAGATTATACATCATATTTTATGATTCAAAATATATTTTCATGTCTATATGAGAATCCTAAATGAACAAGGACATTAGTTTTCTAATGTTTTTCAATAATTTCTTCAGAATCATGAGGATAGATAACACATTCTTGGGTATTTATGTGAGAAAATAATAAAAAGATGATTCTTCTACCAAAATATAAGATACAGTTATTCCATATGTTGTTGCTGTTAGACATGTTGTCTTCCTCCCCATTGAAATTATGAATTCGAGGACTACCTAGAGATATCGATTCTCCCATATTTTCCATGTTGAATCCAATCATGTAATTACTAATATTTGTATCAATCATCCAAGACTGCCACTTAGAAAATAACATTTAAATGAAAATTCTTCACTAATCATGGATAATAATTTTTACACTCTATTTAAATTGTCCTAATATAATTTTTTTATACATAAATAGATTATTTACTACCATTATTAAAGAAACAATATTTTTTAAAAATAGAATTTGAGACACTTCAATTATGTGGGTCCTTCATCGATAGAGGATTATTTTTACATTATGAATGAATATGTTAATGTGTCTATAAGAATTATTAGAAACCAAACATAAAAACACTAGGTGATTATGTGTCTCACTTTCTTAATCCCTTAGTAAACTAGAAGAAAACAAAATGTTTACCCATAATATTTAGAGAGATATGTAGGGTGATTTAAATTATTTAAAGATTTGGTTGATTAATCAAGAATAATATCTCATTAATTCCTCAACATGAGGTAAAAATCAAACATTATTTTCCCATTTGACCTGACAATATCAATATTAAAGGTATTATCAGAACCTATAATTTTACATTTTATGTTTCTAATCATCCTTTTATAAATATCTATAGTGCACAAGGTCAAACAACCTTTGATGAAGCCATGATACTCCCTAGAAACCCTATTTTAGATAGTAACATAGAGACTCTAATTTTAGACATATTAAAAGACCTTATACGGTATGATTCAAATGCATATGGGTCTTTATTACATCATTGAAGAGGGACCATTCAATGTTTTAACAATGATTTGGGTAGTTTTATAGGACAAATTGGGGATTCAGTGCCCCATAATGTATTATAGGATTTAGTAAAAAAAATTCCATCACAAGGTATGAGGAATTAAAAAAGAATGATATTGAAAAGTTTTCGGGTTTGGGTAGGATATCATGGTTGAGAGATGATAATGAGTTCTATATTTCACATTCATCTTGAATGTTCCCCAAGGAAGAACTGATAAGATTCATCACCATGTAAGGGATATAATCAAAAAGTAATATATAGATCCATGAAAATATATGCAACATATTTGTTTAAAAAATGAGAATAATAATTTATAATTATCTATGAACATACCACCCACCACCACACGATCATTTAATAACACAATATCTCCCATATATATGGCTGGTGGGATATTCCTCTTTCATTACTAGACCCAATCCTAGAAATATGTGGCATTCAAATATCATTCCTTGAGATGAATAGACCACGATTTTTTCGGAAAAAACCCTCTTATTCCATAATCATCTATGTCAGAATTTGTTTCTTATAACATCACTAATGATCTCGTCAGCCCACCACTCTTCCATTATTGTCTCATCTCACGCGATATCGGCCTTGATATTATCTAGATCCTAATAGTTCATGGGTTGGATCAAGTTATATTATAGATGATCAAACATGAAACATCATAATTTTTTATTTATAAAAACCTATATGATCTCCTACATAGGTTTTATCCATGACACACACACAACATGATCATATTTGGGATCAGAGATAAAATACATTGAAATAAAGAAGTGTTTTATAGTAACTACTATAGGAACTATGTTGATTAAAATATGTGAATGGTTGATGTAACTTCATAAAATAGAGTTTATCCTTACATTTTTTAAAGAAGACATGGTTTGGTGTTAAAAAAAAAAAGCGGTCCAGATGATACATAGTGCGGTTTGGACCATTTTGGTTATTGAACTAGGAGAATATGTCACAGGATAAGCCCATCTCTCTCATCCAACTTCTGGATATTAAGGAATAAAATTCATTGTTGGACTTCATGGGGTATACCACTCTATATATATTCTCTTAAGAAAAAAATATAGTTTTCATGTCTCCACTAATGATCCAAAAATATTTTTTTGGAATTAAATATCTCAATGCCATGAAGCAACAATTCTTTACATCATCATTACATTTTTCAAAAAAAAGATGATGAATAAGATGTGACTGTTAGATATTTATATGGTTTTGATATGTTGGTTGGATTATTCATTATAAACTATTGTGAAATTATTTTTCTAGAAGATCCAAATGTATTGATTTGAGTTCTCACCATGAATGAATTTAGATAAACCCAACCTAGAAGAAATGTCTTAAATCATTGGGGTTGTTCATTGTGTTTTAGCCCTACCACAATGGATATTTTTTTATTGAATATATAACTCGGTATAAATTATGTTTTCACCTAGGCTTATATATTACAATAATTCCAAATTTTTTATTATTTCATTCTATGAAGAGACAATTTTCATTTCTACCTTGTATAGGGGGTTTTCTTATATAAGAATATGATCGGGAAGCCTCTCTTTTATAAGGATAACTATTTCATACACCATTTATAGGATAGATGAAATTAGATGTGACCAATTATATTAATGATTTCATGGTATTTTATAATGCGTTTGATATATTTCAAAATGGGATATATTAATATACTAAAGGGCCTTGATCTGAATGTTTGGTCACAAAAGAGTGATCCAATGAATGAATTACCATTATAACACATTGAGGGCCTAGGGAGAGAATATTTTTATTTCCATAATCATTAATTGGAATCTAAAAAAGAATGTAAATGCTACCCATTGTTATGGGAGGGTTACATTGAAAATTCATTCACATTAGGGGACACATACCTAACACTAATAAATGTGGTGGGGGAGACAACATCATGGTTGAAGTGGGAATCTTTTTTATAATATGATTTGTAGATGATATCCTTGTTCAATCAGTTATAAAAGAATGAATATACAAGAAATACTGGTTTGGGTAATTGGGTCCCAAGTGAATATTTCTACATGGTAATAGCGAAAGAAATTGAATATTTCATTCTGAGTAGATTTGGTTGATGAAGTTTCAAATGATCGACTAACATATTGAGACATATTTACTATCCTAAAAGAAGATTCACATCAGAATGTGTTTCAATAGAACCAAATCTACACAAAGCCAAGCCCTAGAGGAGACATGTGGAATTAGCATGTTATCATCCACACAAAGGTTCCAAATATATATCCAACTCCTCGAATGATAGATAGGTTCATAAGGGGGTTTATAAGAACATGGAGTTTTGTACACACTTCCACCATAGGGGAATCATGACCAAAGTGAATATCTATATTCCATATAGATATGTTGATCTATAATTTCCCAATCGATCTAGAGGGTAGAGACAAATACATCACCATTTTATCATGGGAGGAGAGATCCACAAAAAATTCTATCAATTTCAGGAAATATATGATAACTAATTTTTCAAAATATCAAATGATCGATTTAAAATATCTGAATTCATGATGTTAAAACTAATACCTAATATTTCACATCATATATTCCATAATTTATTTATATCCATAATTATGTTTATCATATGACTCTCTTTTAAAATATATTTACTAAAAAAATATTAATATATATGAATAATTCGATATTTTTATGTGAAAATAATATTATAAATTTTTATATAACAATTCATTAAAATTGAGATACAAATATAATTTATAAATGTAAAATATCCCCCCTATATTTTAGTGTGTAATAAATAATTTTTATATAGAATATAAAATAATTAGTAAATCAATTTGTTTGATGAACTCTTGGTTTTATCTCAATAAATTTTATAAGAATAAGAATGTGGATTATATAATCTTATTTTAAATATAAAAGGGAAATTGAAATAACAATATACATTTTCTTAATATAGGTGATTCTAAATTAATAATTTGATTATAAATTTTTTATATAATATAAAAATTTAGATACTTGGGTTTGGATCATGTAAATATATATATATATATATATATATAATTATTCACTCATTATTAGTTTAAATTAATTATCAAGTTTTGTGATATGTATTATATGTTTATTAGAATATTGTTGGGATTAATATCTATATATTTTATAGATGATAATTAAATTATCTATTTTATTATATTTTGATATATATATATATTCATGAATAATTTTATATGGGGATTCTATTTTAACAATTGGATATTCATTCATTTAAGTGATATTTATAGTCTAAATGTATTTTTATAGGTGGATACAGTTCCAAAATTATAAAAAATTTAATTTTTCAGGATCCAAATGTTTTATGAGTGTAAAAGTAGAATTTTGGGAGAAGTTTTAAAAACAAACTAGTTTCCAAAGAACCTAGTAAACCATGAATTATTGCTGGAGAATTAAATATAAATATAATATTCTTTGATTAAATGGAAATGAAATATTTTGGTTTTGTTAATAAAAAGTTAACCAACAATTATTCATGATATAAAAGCATATTATAAGAATATTTATGGTTAATGAATGGTTTCACATGGAATATATCCAAACTATGTTTGTTTAAAAATTCATCCAACAACTATGTACCCACCACCTTTTACATATGAAAAAATCCCGATTACTCATAGGAAGCTCAGGGGTTTAGAATCTTCTATTATTAGATAACTCAATTTTATAGAAATATAATTTTAATTCCTATAAATGGGATTCAATATGTTTCTTTAATTATGGAAGTATTTTACGTTTTTTTTTCAATTTATTATTATTCTAAATTTCCTCATAACCATGAAAATTTTTTTGATTTAATTTTTTGTGTTTTCTTGACCAAGATAATGGAAAAATAATTTTCATAGTTTATTATATATGATCATGGAATACATTATATATGATTTAAATCTTGGGAAGGCATATATAATGATCTAATTTCCTTTAATTTCCTTTTAGAGAACTCAATCATATAATACAATATTATCATATAAAATCATTGATAAAATTTCTAAAGAAACCAACATGGTTGCAAAAATCAAATAACCATTCATTCCATGAAATTATAGATTGATCAATCCAAATTTCTAAAAAAATAATTATTGAACCACAAAATAAAATATTATTAATATCACACTAGAAAATTTTAGTTATGATACCCTCAAAAAAATATGAAAAAAGTGATAAGATTTTAGTTATGCGTCCCTTGTATAACTATAATTCATGAAACCCTCTATCAAAAGTACCAAAATTATTTGTCAACATTTTTAATGTATATAAATTATTTTGAACTAATTTTTCATTTTACTAAAAATAAATATTTATGGTTTTAAATTAAAATATTTGGATTCATTTTCCTATATAGAACAAAAAACATTGTACCTCATATAACTAGCTGGTGATGGAATTAAATAAATATCCATGTTCTGTATTGAATTGAACCCATATGTCCACAGTTTTTATTGAGGATTTTGGATTTATATACTATTTTGTCTTCTCAAAATAATTGAATAATATATGAATACACCGCATACAACATTATACATTTCACTAAATGTTTTTCTAAAATTACCATTATTTTATTCCATGGTAACATTATTAGGATATTTTATATTTAAGATATTAATTTTAATGTATTTTCATTAACATTGACTGAAAATTGGTGACATATATAATTTGTTTTTGAACATATTTACCAAAATGATGGGAGAGAAAATTCCCTGATTTCTCATCTATTTTACTCACATATTATCATTGTTAATTTTCAATGATATTATTTTTAATATATTTTTAAAATATATTTTAAATTTATTTTTTTGAAAAATCCCATAGTTGATTAATTTGCTGAAAATTATGCAAAACCAATTCTTTTCACTATTTAGGTTGATTTTATAATAATTTCATATGAAATGATTTTATATTAACCATTCTATATTTTATTATCATCTTATGAAGGATTTTTTTAATCTTTGTCAATACCCATCAAATTTCTATCCATTGGAAGTTACATATGTTATATTATATATAACTATATTTCATTCACAATTATCTTCTATTAAAAAGTTATACATTAATTCAAAAAGAAAAATAATACGGATACATGGTGGCTTGGAAATGAAATCTCATTTAGAGGATTAGACTATCACTATATTTATCATACCTTATTATCAATTATTCATAAATATAACATTTCTATAAATATGTCTCTATAATATTCAGCAATTACATCATCTATTTGATGGGTATTCACCTGGATAGAAATTTCATTCAATTAAATAGGGAAAATAATAACAAATATACATATATATATATATTTGGGTATATATATATCATTATTTTAATTAATGTGAATGCCATATATTTAATATTTAATATTTATGTGTGTTATAATATATAACCATTACATACAATTAGCAGGATATTTATATAATTTATATCCTCCATTGTATGGTTTTAAACAATTGTAATATTTGTATGTAAGCTATTTTATTTTAATAAGTAAATCATAAATTATAATTTTAAGAATCAATGATTTAATCTATGTTGTTGTGAAACACATATGTAAAGATGTATTTCTATGTGATGGGTGGTCCAAAAAATTAATATATCAATAACGAATTATGTAAATATTTATATCTCATTATATATTAAAACATATACAAGATATTATTTTTATTTCCTCTATGATATATACTAAAATGATTTTTCTTGTCTTGTCCATTATAACATGCCTAGACATGATGTGTTAAGATATATCCATTTTTCTATAATTTCATTACTAGTTCAATTTTTTATGTAATTATGATTATCAATTATTATTGATGTATGAAATTCAGATTTAATGTCACAAATGTTTAGAAATGATGATTCCACATTATTTTCCCATGGTATATGATATACCTTCACTATCAATCATTTATGGTTTTTTATTTTTATATCACGATATATGATTATTTTTTCATTAATTTTGGATCTACTATTTTATTATCATGATATAGTTCAATTAATCAGTATATTTTTTTCCCAATTCATGTATCTCTTTGGTATATAACCAAATGATAATTCCTATATCTCATATATAATTTTTATCTTCTTATGTAAATTTTGAGGTCACTCAATTCTAACATGGATTTATTTCTTTATGAAAATGGTTTTAGAATTTTCATTTATACGGATTAATTATTTAGGAATTTTATAGAAGGTATACATTTTGTGATATGAAATAATTTGTATATATATTATATATTTTAATTATCTTCTCATTTTCGCACTCTGAGTGTCTTTTAATGTAAAACTAATTTGCACAATCATGTAAAATAATGATGTTATTTTTTTTAATCTCAGATGTAATCATAGTGATTGTTTAATGTATGTATTTGTTTCACTGTATCTATGAGTAAGGGAATATTTCTATAACAATTGGTATTATATTGGGGAGTAGGTATTTATTTGGATTATATACGAGTGACTAGTTTGATAAAACATAATCCTTCATAGGATGAAATTAAAAATTAATTGGATGAACAAATGGTTTGTTTATTTTAACAATTGAGGATAGTCATTAATTTTTGTGTATTGTTAAAATAATTTATTTAGATATTATAATCACTCATTCAACCCACATTGATTCTGTTCAGTTGATGAAACTATGTAGAAGAGAATGAATAATTAAAAATATAAATGATGCGATATTATTTATGATCATACAAATTGAATTGTATATAGTGTTAAAAATATTATTTTTGTTCATACCTAACTCCCTAGACATATGAATAATTATTAGAACCATGTAAATATTTCAATTGCACTATATAAGGAAATAATTTTTATTGATTCCTCCCTGTAATGAAAATCACCATCCATAAGTGAATCATATAATTTATTAATGTTAGAAAACTTATTTATTATAATATAAAAGATATAGTCTTATTTCTTTAGAAATAGAAAACATTTCTTCCCCAAAATCAACAATTTAAAATGTGAAGTCTTAAAATAAAATAAATTTATTTAAACCCAATAATATTATATTATTATTTATAAGTGAAAAGTCACACTATGAATTTCACTGTGATTTCTTGACAAGTTTTCAATTGTTTTAATATGTTGTAATCGATTTCTATGAATTATGGGATATTTTTGAGATGAGGAGAGATATTTTGGACAACTTATTTTGTTCATATAATAATATAAACATTTTGAGTAGTATATTATAGTTTAAAATTTGTAAATATTATGGATTCTAGTGTTGACATTAAAACATTGGGAATTGTGAACAATTATTTGTGATGGTAACATAATTATTTATCAAGGAGAGTTAGTAATTCATGAACGTATCATAAATAATGAAAAAAGGATGTAAGGGTGAGATTAAAACATTATACCATCCTTGGATTTCCATTATTATAGTGAATATAATAAACTACATGTCTTCAATTTTCTAAGTTTACCAGCTTGGTTTGACCTTGTATGACTATTATGGGTTTCCATAAGATCATATAATTATATCTCTGTACTACATGACCCAAAAATAGTAGAACATACAAATCATTGATAATAATTCCACTCCCATGTAAAAACCTTTAATTAATAATTATGCATGTGTAACTAATGGAGGCACAAGAATTGTGTGAGTAAAACTCAGTTTTCCACAATCAATGGTGTCAATGTGATATATAGTTTTAGTAATATAAAATGTAGAATCTGAATATAAATTATGGTAACATTCTACCACACCAGACCATAGAATAGTTCCTGGACCATGGGTCTCCACTCTTCCTCAAGAGTGACTCGTCTTATGATTGATAATTATAACAATAAATAATGGATTAAAGAGATTGTTTGGGGACACATTACCCTATATTTTAGTGTTTGAAATAAATATAAACAAACCACACACTGTCCATCACATATAAATTCAACATTGATACAACTGGATAAAACATTGGAAAAATGAATAAATAAATTACTATAATGCACAGAAAAATCATTCCCAACATACATCAGACAACACACTATTATAGATATATATATATATTTGAATAGAAGAAAAATAAAAAAACAAGTACAATGAATTTTGTGATCCATTCCAATTCCCAATAACCATGTACATGTATAATCCATATCCTTCAATGAAACTAAAGCCTCAACCTAACCTATTCCTTAAACCAACAAAATATTCTCAAAAGTTCCCACATTGAGTGGAATCCTAATTAGTGTGTCAATTAATGACTCACTAGGGAACCAAAAACATGCTCTCATAGTATAATTAAAATTTTTTGATACGTAGAAATGACAATCATAGCTGAAATATGTAGAACAAAATATTCCACCTTCAATCCTTATATTTCGAACTCCAATCAACCAAAACTGCTTCATCCTAATTCCATAGTTTTTTTGATCATTATATGAAATTATTCCAACCAAAAAATCATGATACACTAGTAGGATACATTCCATAAAAGTATCTCAAACCTCTCAAATGGGAGTATTTGATAGAAATAATTTACCACCTCATTTGGAATTTCTTGTTTGAGAATAGACCAATTTAATCCTAGAAATTGGTCCATGATCTCCTTATTATAACTAATCATTCCGACATATTTAGATAGAAATACCTAGTTAGATCACATTCCATGATCCCACAACAGATGACCCCTATTGGTATATTATGAAATAATATTTTTGACAATCTTTACTATACATCTGTGGCACTCTAACAATATTCAATTTTCAACTTGGTGGAAGCTCCATTCATATCTGGCCCAAGGTATGTGGTATCCCAACTAGAATCACATACCTAACTTTTAGTGGTTTTAAAATCTACGAATATTTCTTTTATGGGTCTCATAAAACCTCACATATACTTCTTTCTATAATTATTGAGTATTCCCTATATGACCTTCAATAAAATCAAAGTGTTTATACAAAATAAATAATGATTCACTTTGTCAGATACCATATAATACATGATACATAAAATTATAATCATTAGTTTTCACATGCCCAACCAACCACGATACTAATTTACATTCACTATGTGTTGAAACCAATCTAGTAATGGCTAAAATTGTCTCAAACTTCAATCTTGGATCCAAGGATACACATGTGATTATATTTATCCATACCTATATCCAACCTCACATTAGGATCATATACCATAGGGAGACAACTATGGTTCCCTCAATCACATAAAATGAAGGAACTCTAGTTGAATTAATTAGTCTAAATCATATTCTCGGTTATCACATCATGACCAAGGAATATCACTTCCCCCAACATTACTAGCATGGTACCATGAATGTGACATCTACAAAAGAATTATCACACAAAAACGGTCAAGAATATGGAATATGGGCCGTATTAGCCATTAGTTCATTCCCTTTATTGGTTAATTCAGATGAAATGATCTCTTCTAGGCTATGATTTTTCACCTAGTCCTGGAAAAAATAAGTGGAATATCGTTTCCCATACCACCATCATATCGACATGGCAATTGACATTAAGTCCATAGTGACCCTCTATGTCCTATAAAACCTACGATCCCTATTTTATCCCCCATATTAAGATAGAGGTGAAAAAAACAAATAAACATTAGTAAATCAGTCTTATCAGTTAATGCCTTAACATTTATGAGCTATAAGAGCCACTTAATGTTCCAATAGTCTCAGCCACTACCATAAAAAACAATAGTTACATGCTATAAATCAAGGGGTTTATGTGACCCTAACAACCTATTCATTTTTATTAGTAATGATATTATTAAAAAATATTCATTTAATTAATTTATCCCAGGTCATCACCCTTAATGTCGATCCTGTGAATCCACATAAAAATAATGAATCAAAAAACACATATGGAAAGTACATGAGAATTCTATGTTTTATTGAAACTTTTACTATTTATTCCCATAGTCCATAAACAGCTACCAAGGACCAAAAGAATCATTATCAACCAACATATATATTCCCCACATATCATTCCACTAACTCATACCTCATGTTAATTATGTATTTATTATAACATTTAATATTTTTTACTAGTTTACTTCAATCCTATCATAAAATCATACAACTCAATGAGTGTACCAAGATCATTAATTATTCACGTAGTTGGGTCCATTTACACCCAATGCAACCCATTAAACATTATTAGAAAAATTAAGGAACTATACAACTAAATTTTCTATTACATAATATCATGTTCAATGAGAAAGTAATGAAATATCCATAAGAATATTTATCGTTGGTGATTCGATAAACAACGAAACCCATAAATAATCTCTAGATAAACTCACTCTAGGATGCATAAATTCCACATCATGTATCTATACATACATCCTGCTATTGTGGACTATTAATTTAATCCATAATTATAGGAAATGAAAATTACAAAAAATTTGAGGAGGAAAATGGTAGAAAACAATAAATTCTAGGATGAAACTTTAACACCATGAAACAGCCACCAAATTCACCCATTGTAAAGGAGGAGACAGATATAGGAGATAGAGGAGAGGCTTCTGCCATCTATAGAGGATGAAAACTAAAGTGTGATTCCCCCTTAAAACATTATAGGGGAATAATATCTAATGTTCCGCTTTAAAATTTAAACTCATTTTCGATGAAAATTATAAAAAATTTGTGCTAACTATGTGGTTGGAACATAATTAGAACACAAAACATTTCATTATTTTACCAAATGTATTTTCTATCCACGTAATAACTATGTTGGTACCACTAAAAAATCCCTATATACCTTTCGTTTCTTCCTCTTCCACCCTGTATAGTTTTTCTAAAATGTTGTAGGATGTCTCCAATCCAAACCACTCACAGGTTATCATGTCTAATTTACATGATATACCAATTTAATTGAATAATCCATTATAGAAAAAGGTTATTCTTTCAAAATTTAATAAAAGGTCATCATTCCTAAAGGTTCCACATGGTTTCCCATATTCCATGTGACCTAAACCATACACCCTAGATAGAAATATCCAAGACTCCATAAACTGAACTCAATTATCTCAATGCACACAAAAACACACATGCCACTTTATGTTCTCTATTACTTATCTAAAAACATCACATTAGGGAATTCCAAAATTCTATATTATATTATGAATCCATGAAAAAAAACAACACATAATGTTGTTGAAAGTTCAAATTCATTATAAAAATTTAAATACATGATATTAGACCCCCCCTATACCCCCATAAAACAAAATTTCTCATATAGATATCATTATTCATTAGAATAAATCATCCCAAGATACACATTTCACGATTTAAAAAAAAACAACCATACCCCCACCTCTAATTACTTTATCCACGTCTAATGTACCAAATTTTACATAAGAATATTCAATAAAAAAAATAATAGAAAACATTTTTATAGTTAACCATATATTTCATGCATAAATATTTCATCTAATTTTTGGAGTAATCAAAAAATAAAAAAAAAAAATTCCAAACATATGTTGGATTTGTATCATATGAATCTTTAAAACATAAATAAATTTTGTTATAATAAATCTACATAATCTCCCACTAGGTTATTCATAAACAGAAGCCTTCATAGACATATCAAGTGTTAAAATTTTCATAATTTCATAGGGAAAGGAAACACATGAAATGGTGATATATGATTCTGAATAAGGGTATGAATGTGTGGAACAAACATAACATGAGATTAATAATATAAATACATTAGAATAAACAATGAAAATAGTAACCCTAAAATCCTAGTAATAATATTGATTCATAAAATAAATCAACATAGTTTATAATACATGATTTAATATGATATCAAATAATACGATCCATGAGGGAATACAATTGAGAAAGGTCAAATGTTTTCTAAATCAACATAATAATATATAAGAATTTCAATAGTTAAGGATCACTACCAAGACAATAGTAGTGGAAAAATTTGACTCTGAGTTCCATCATGTCTTTAGTTTGGGTTAACTCCCAATACTATCATAGTATACAACGTCCCCTATAGAACTAGGTTCTCTCTCTATTATTTTGATTATTATCTCATGAGGTATCCATTTTTTCCAATACACTGTAGGGATTTATATATTTTGGACCACCCATAATATAAATAATATTATACATTTGTATCCTTCAAGATTATTAAAATTTTTAATTTCATAACACATACTATGGAAACAACAATTATAAAAATGTTATCATGGGAGAAAATCATAAAATAAGTAAATGAAATGTGGATCATAAACATTTCATCATGTCATTATAGCATAAACCAGGTAAAATAAATTGCTTTCATAAACATATCTTCATAAATTTCATAAAACATCATGCAATAAAACTATTATGTAATCCTTGGACTATATCTCTAGTAAATCATAAGTAACATCAAGTTATGTTATTATAAATTAAAATTCTATTAAAATATCATTTGGATTATTTTGTGGGGTATTTTGTAATCCCTTATTTAAAATATAAAAATTAAAAAAAAATATAATAGAAAATATTTTTATCAAATTTATCCCTATGAATATTTAAATTAATCTTCAATTAATTTAGTTTTCATGAGGGAGGATAATTCCATTTATATAGTGTATATTAAAATATGATTAATTTTATGATTTATAAAAAATATCAAAATTACCTATTTAGAAAAGAATAAAAATATTTATTTTATGAAATTCATCATGAATTAAACAATGGGTAAAAACAAATTAAAAAATATATTATGGGAGTATAATAGAATTCATGAACATAAACTTTGAAATCATTAATATATTAAATAAATAATTTCAACTAATGTGAGGAATATTTTCATTATTTTTTGGTCTATTGATTTCATAAAGAAAAAATGGAAATAAATGTATAATATTTATAAATAACTGATGACTAAAAAATTTTAATTTATTATTGATATATTTTTTCCTTAAATTTTCCATCCAACACTTGATCATAAGGAATCGAAATAAATAATGAGATAGTTTGATAAATCTTTTACATCAAGAAAAAAATTGTTCAAAAGATCTCTAACATTAAGTATAATTAAATTAAATTTATTATAATGATTAAAAAATAGTTCATACATATAATATAATAATATATACATTTATGTAATTTCAACACCCATTTGTTAATAGATTTTTTGTTAAAATCATCATTTCTTTGTGTTATCTATTTCATATTTCTATGATGTTTAGTTTGGTATTTCAAGTAGTTATACTTTTATCATTGTTCCATAATAAACATAATATAAATTATAATAGTAATATAATATATATTCATAATATACATCTATATAATTTACATATATTGTAGAGACCAAAAAATTAACTACATAGTTCAGAGAGTATGTAGGACGAATGAACGTAAGAATGTAGTTTTAACATGTTAATAAAAAGAATGGAAGAAAGGGTAATAAAAAATAATCATTATAAAATTATTATTATAACATTTATATCATTTATTTTAATTAAAATAGATCCTTATTACCATACATGAAATGAAAAACCAAAAAATAAATCACATATCATTGTGGAGGTGGTACTGAACATGTACACATTAGTGATGCAATCACTTTCCAATGAAAATTAGAGTAAAAACTATATATAATATAATATTTACAAAATCATAATTATTTCAGAAATATCTAAAAGTAAATTTAAACCAAAAATAAAAACAATCCATGAACTATTGTGATGGAAAATGAATGCTTTCAATATGTTGAGGTTGCAGTCCAAAAGTAAACATGAATAATACTTTAACATAAAATTTGAGTGAATATACGTGGATATTAGTGTTTCAATAATAATAATTACACATTTTTTTATTGATTATAATGAAATTATTATTTTAGATTAATTAAATAGATTTAGTGGATCTATATATATATATTATTTGAAATAGTTTGGGTAAAATGATTACCCATCCTTCGACTAGCCACCTTATGATCCTTTATTTTAGACACATGTAATGATATTTTTAGAATAAAAGAACATAAATTTCAAGGGGAGGGAAATTAATAACGGTTTTAGATAAGGTATATATGAGATATATGGATCAATGTTGAGTTAATATAATAAATTATAGGGGTCCTTTTATAAGTGGTGGAGATGACAGACATTGAATTACTAAACAACTAAACTATAATTAATAATTTTAAATACTGTTGATTATATATGGATATATATTTAAACTAAAGTGGGATTATTTCAAAATTATTTCCTAAATCAGATTTATTAATGTTAATTTTTCAAATTTACATTAATAATTTGTTTAAGCATCCCTGTAAATGTGTCATATCCTTGACCAAAAAGAATTATTTTAATATTTTACTATTTATATTTTTCAAAAACATTCATCCTTAATAAATGTTTTAAATAAAAAATTAAAATATTTATGGAATTTTATAAAATCTAATCTCAAATGTGGAAGAAAGTATTTTTAAAATAAACTCACAAAATGCGATGAAAAATATATTGATGTGAAATATTTTTTATTAAGTACATATTTTCATTATACAAGAAAAAAAATAAAATTAATTACAATGAGTAAATTTATATTATTAATAATATAAATTTATTTATTTCTTTTTGAAAACAAATCTAAAAACTGATTCATTTTAAAATCTTTAATATAAATGACGGTTTTCAATAAAAATGTTATTTATTCTTTATTGTTTGAAAAACTAATCTTTTGAGATAATTTTCAAAAAATAACACTATAATAATTTTGTAATGTTAATTTTAAAAATGAAACATATTTATTCCAATAAATTGTTTTATAGTTTAATAATATAATTAAATTATTTTATCACATAAAAATAATAAAAATAATTTTTAATGAAATATTATCTTTTGAATTATAAAAAGACATTAATATATATATATATATATATTATTTAAAACCAATTTAAATATTTTTAAAATGAAATTATAATTATTTAGGCTTCTAATTTAATGGATTGTTTATGATTTTTTTCAATATTATGTTACATTAGAAATCAGTGTTGCATATACCACAAGGGATCAAAAAAATATTGATGAGAAATATTTCATAAAATATTTGAGTGTTACATTCAACCCAAATTTATATAAATTTTTACATAAAATTGCAAAAAAAATTCTAAAAATGGTTATATATCTATTTCATTAGTTCTTCCAATTTTCTATTTCATATTAAAATTTTAATTCCTCTAGATAATGTTATTTAGATGATCAATCTGTTTCCAAATATCATTATATTCACGATGAAGGATTTTGTTCATTTATTCCTAATTTGTATAAAAATCCTTCAAATGCACAAAATATGACGATAGTACATGTAAATATTTAGTTATGTACTCCCCCAGGAGAGATACATTGAAAAAACTACGAACAAAAGAGTGGTTTTGTGGATGTGCCATGTGATAGGATACCACAATTACCTGATCAAGAATATTTATGGGGCCAATATTTCTATGGATCCAATTTTCATTTTTCTCAAATATCATATGTTAATTTAATATAAAAATATATAAAAATAAATTTTCTATAACATTAAATTCAAAATTTCATAATGATTTTCAATATCATTTTTCTGTTGACTATAAGCTGCCTTAATGTGTTGATGGTCAGATCAATCATTATCTGCCATTTTCTCAACTAGGCAATGTCCCAATATCTATATAACTCATAAATAATCACAAAACAATGGATTTATAATTTTATTTATATAGAGGGATTTAAAAGGACACATCTAAATTATCATGAGGACTCTAGTTTTGTAAGAAAACATTACCATATGAAGGTATTGATCCCAACCACAATTGAAATCCATAAAACCAGACTGTATATTATTTTCCATGTAATGATTTTTTCTCTAATAATTATATATATATATATATATATATATGGAGATGATATGTATCACTTAAATAAAAATCAGAATTTATAGTTTCCAGATATCTTCTCCAAAACATCGATGAAAACCACGATATATGATAATATTAACTATAATGTGGTAATCCATGAAAAAGTTTCATTTCATTCATGTATTTTATTGAAATATGATAAAGATAGTGGTATTATCTTATTTAAATTATTTTAACTAACATAAAATGGCAATATAATACAACCCATATATCAGTATATCCTTATACCCTTGGGGGAGTCTGAAAAAATCTAATGTAATGCTTTCCCATTTTCATTCTAGTATGGGAAATGGTTTTAACATATAATTTTAATTTTTATCTCATTATTTACTAGAACAAATACTACAAATAAATATATTTTAAAATAAATAAATATATATATATATATACATGTTTTCATACTAGAAAATATAATCCATATCTCTATATATATTCATAAATTCATGTTGATTATAGAATTATGAACTATTATCTTTATCCAATATATCTTTCTTCATGTATGGTATTAATAGGGAAAAACATTTCTTATCATCCTTGTTACTACAACATAATAATTATTGAATATTGAATCATTTCTCACTATTTTTTATTACTGTAAATTATTATTTTTTATGATATTAATCATTATCTTGATAATTGTTTGAACATTCATTTGACCAAAAAAATATTTCCCTTTTTTTAGGAATTCATTATCCATTACTTTTTCAAGTCAAAAATATATATATTTGTTATCCTTGTCAATATAATAATGCACAATCCTTTCAACTCATAAGATCATCTGTACCTTCCATTTTCTAAAGTTTTTAATGTATTTAATAGTCATAATCATTAGTCAAATCCATCCGTTTTCTTTAGTGAATATTCTTCTTTTATGGAGTGAATATAAATTTAAAATATTATTATTAGTATGTATGTAAATATATTTATATAAATAAAATTCCTCTGGATCATGAATAAATAAAAAATATTAGTTTTCCCCTAATCAAAATTTCTTTATTATTTCTCATGAATGATCAACTCTAATGTGGGGTAGGCTATCACAATATACTTTTACAAGAAGAATCATCCTAGTCCATTTATTAATGCATCATTAGATATCACAGAAACAAATAATCTTTATGGTAATGTATATATATGTGTGTGTATAATAACAATCTCTTAAATTCATTGAAATTTTCTACACATTCTTCTTTCTAAAGGAATATGGATCCCTTATGGGAAAACATGATCAGTGGATTATATTTAAATGAGAAATTTCTAGGAATAACCAATAATATCTACACAAACAATGAAAATTATGGATAACACTCATTGTAAATGGTAATGATAAATAACTTATATACTTAATGGATATACTAATATACCATTTATTGGGATTATAGGATCCAATAATGAGAATTTTTTTATGAAATTAACATGTGATGAATTTTTCAATTAGCTTATCCTTCCATAGTGTCTTCTATAAAAATATCACGGGATCTTCATGGACCATTTTAACCGTTGAATATATTATAATATCTTTAATAAATTATACCAATAAATGTTCAAGGTAATCTGTAAAGGCTCTCTTCATAAAATACATGATGATATTATGTGAATTTGTAATACCAAATAGAATATTTAAAAATTTCTACTATCAATACAAGTAATGATCTTTTTTCTTTGGTATATCCCCCTTATCGGCCCTTAATTTATGATAAACATATTGATTTTAAATATTGTAAATTAATTGAGATCGATGTAATTGATCAAAGAAGTCCTAAATATAGGTTACATGACACTATTCTTGATAATGATGCTATTATGTTTAAAATAATAAGCATATAGTATCATTGATCTCTCTTTATTATTACCAAAAAAGAATAGGTTAACCCCATGGTTATTCACATTGATAAATTAATTCCATTTCAAGATTCTCTAAGAGTTTCTTCATTAATTCATATAACTCAACTAAGGCCATCTAATATCGATTAATTGAAATATGTATTGCATGACATATGGGTATTTTTTTTAAAACATCCTGATTCATTAGAAGACCAGAAAAATATTCTATTATGGCATAAAAAATTCCTACACAATATGCATATAATTGAGGTTGAGTTTCTCCCCTACCATATAAGATAAAAACACTATATTAATATGAATCATCACCCATGTAATGGATATGACTAGTATCATATTTTCATATGTATAGTCACACCGATAGATGATCATATGTTGGTTTAGAATATAAAATGTGAATTCCCTTGTGTGGTAAATGTTGTGGCCTTTATGTAATATAGTTCAATCCATTGCTTATATAACATAATATTCATCATGAACTAGAATAACATGATTTATAAGAAGCACATTACAATAAATATCAATTGGAGGATATTATAATACATGAGCTGTGATCATCCAACTATTTGAGGATTTAAATCCTAATTTAGCATCCAAAAATTGTATTTATATTATAATACAATGATAATATTATTTGGAAATATTTTTTTTGGACGATCTATATTAAAATATTTCATTATAATTTATAGACTGAATTGTATGTATACCATTCACCACCTAATTATCATACCTTATATCAGCAATAGTTTTCAAATCATTATTTAGTTTTCCTTGAGATGATGATATTTCTGACGTTGATAATCTTAAATAAAAAAATTTGAGCACTAGTAAACATTATTCCCTAACTTATTGGAATTGACATAATGATGAGTCTGGGGAAAATTTTTTTTTCCTTTTTCTCTATGATTATTTTATATCTTATTCCCATCAATTTATTATTCAAATCCTTGAAGGGATTACATTCCACACAAAAATAAATTACAAAACCCTAAATATAATTTCATCCCTGTTTCTTTCCACACATAGAGCATGACGAAAATATCATCTTGTTCTCAATAGTATTTTAAATTTTATTTGATTCTATTTTTAATCTTATATTGAATCCATCAGATTTATAGTTAACTCTTCATTCCATCTCCACATGGAAAGCCCATAGAATTAGTTTTTTACAATGCCATAGAATTCCATTATTTCTAACACCCATATGATGCTTGTTTTTATGGAATTGTTGAATCGATACACCTTGCATCCAGGTTGGATGATAATACTAAAAACACATATTAAATTTTTTGTAATGTTTTACTCATATGTACTATGTGATTTATTATACTTATACATTATCTTAGGGTATTTTTCTAAATTATTTAATGAATAATACAATGAATATACATTATGAATAATAATCCCAAAAACAATTCCCACCCATATGGAGTAAATTTCATCACTATTACTATTTTTCATGAGAAGAGTCAAACATTGATACACATCTACATCTAAATGATAAATAACTGAAATATAATTTTTGTTATGAATATTTAATAATGTAAAATATATTATTAGGGTTACTGATAAAGTTATTAGATACACGTGGATCAATGGACTGACAAAAACACTTTGAATTTTTCCTCTTGAAGGACTCAATAGAAAATTTTCCCTCTATATATCATTTATAATTCTTTCATGATTCATATCATGATAAATTTGAAAATGAATAGTATATATATTTTTCATTCCATCTAAAAAAAAATGTTGTCAGCCCGTAGGAAAATGATGACACTATATTTTCAATCTACGACACCATAGGTTTATCCATGGGAAATCATAATCTCCATTTATTAAAACCCTTCATAATGGTTTAGGAAAAAAAATTAATTTTTCTAATCAAATACCATGGGTGTGTTAGACTAGGCGTGTAGTATGGGAACATTCATCATGCACTATATTTATGTCCAATGTTTACTATACCAACTTTTTTTTTAATTAACCCCATATGCCTCTTTTCCAAAACCACATACATTTTTTCCATGATTTAGATGATTAGTTATGAAACCCCCAAACAGTACATTAATAAAACAATTGATTATCTAAACTATATAGGATAGAACTAAGGGTTATCACTAATGTTTTATCATATTAATATCAAATGTAATAGGAATTATGCTCTATTAGAAAATATAGTGTCCCATAAATTTCAAAAAAATTATTACATCTTATTTTATGGATATGAATTAGAAGACATAGTGATCTATTATAGATTAATATAGTTTTAGTGTATTTGGAAACCAAGTAACATAAGTAAGTAATTCTTAAGAGATCAACTTCATCTCCCACTATGATCTTCATAACTGGAAACCTTCATTGTAATTTCCTTCTTATTGCAATTATTCATAGACTAGGGAACATAAACATACGAGAGGGTGAACTCTGATATTTCGAAAGGGTAAGGAATTGATTCACTTCATTATAATATAGAAATATGCATATTAAAACATAAAAAACACATTTGGTAGTTGTACCATACATATCATAGATCCCTGTATTGAGTCGTGGAATATTTCATGGATGTTTATAGAAATATAATCTTAATATTACCAATGAAAATAATCCACAAGATTAAAATAATTTCATGTGGCATTAATTTGGGGCATAAAAAAATGCATGGAAAATTTTTTTTATTTAATATTAACTACCCGGACTATCATAGTGTATCGTGGTCACTTGCCATTATATTATATACTTATTCATAGTTAACATCCTAAGAATATCAGTAAAAAATGACATTTATGAAATAGGTCAACCAAACATTATATTTGTTATTATCATGTAATAAATATATCATTATATAGTTTATTAAGGGTATATATAAATCCCATACCAACCATTACATAATAAAAATCATTCATATGCAGGTCATTAGTTCATATAACCTTATACATTGTGTAACCAATGGAAATGAAATATGTTTTGTTGAGATTTTGTGATATCATTATAGGATAATCCACAAAAAAGTTGTGTTATAAACATTTCAATATTCTACCATATCATAGCTGAGGAAGTAAAATATGAATAATGAAAATCTCATAATAATAACCATTAAACATATCAATGAAGAATAAAGATGGTATCCTAGGGTTGTATCACGAAAAAATAAAATGTAACAACAAGGGATGTTTCATAAATTAATATTCCCTTAAAATAGCTCTTTGAATAATTCCAAAGGAAAATATCATATTTATTTTTGAAAAACTCCAAAAAAATAACACAAAATTATAAAATTTGAAATGAAAAATTATCATTGGATATGTTCTTAAGAATATTTAAATGAAACATTATATCATTTATCAGTCACGATTTTGTAATGTTTTATTCATACTACATACATTAAGATAATTCTTTCTTTTAAATTTTTATTCAAATGTAAAAAACCCCATTCATAAAAATTAAAAAAATGTTACATTCAATTTTTAATATAACAATATTAATGGGTAATAAATAATTTAAAAAAATCATAGGAATATGTAACAAAATCCATTAAATTTGATTAGAAAAAAATGATATGGAATAAAAAGTAATTTCAACCGAAGATTGAAATAACATATACATTATTTTCGTATTTGGAGTTTTTAAAGAGAGGAAAATGAAATGATAATAATAAATACCAATAAATAACATTTTCAGAAATAAAATTAAATGGATTCATGAAATATTTGCATTAAATTTCATCATAAAAATATTGATAGTAAATAATATTGATAACAATGTAATTTGTAACAAAAATCACATCCATCAAGTTCGAGAATCTTGGAATGTTCTCTATCCTCCTATAGAAAAAATTGAATTTATTAATATTATATTAAGTAATAATTTTTATTATTATTATTTACTATATAACATAATTATAACCTTTTAGTGGACTATATTAATAATGTCATATTAAAATCATTCTTTTATGGGGCCAACTACTTCTTTTTTTTATGAGAATTTTAATTTGGTAGTTCCGGTCCATGTACATTAATCATGGATCCATAATATCAGTAATATAATTTTTTGATATAAATAATTATTATATTAATTATACATTAATTTAAAGTCCTATATAATATATAGATATTGAAAAATGATTTACACTATTTATAGAGATGTTATTTTTTGTGTTCACATGAAGGTTAATTTTAATTTTCTAAATGGAATGAAACAAATGTATATATCAAAAACAATTTCCATAATAATTATTGTATTATATTTATCATATATGTTATTTAAGTATATACTTATTACATTTTTTAAAGGGGAAACAAAAAAAGTCACATCCCTTTGTGGAGGTGCTAGTCCCCACATACTAAAAATGATGTTTTTGTTTTGCGACGAATTAGAAGGTATGAAGGTAGATATGATATTACAATTAAAAATAATAATTAAGTCATAAATATAATACATTATATTTAAATCCATCATAATATCATTCCATGAAACATAGTGATGGGAAATGAATTGTATCTCTATGTCATAGTGGTTAGCCTAACATGTTAACAAGTGATACTTTCACTTCCTTTTTATGGAATGGAGGTCTATATTGGTGGAAAAATAATCATAATATCATTTTTTATATTTTTTATTCTGAATATATTATCTTATGATGTTTACCATATATTTTTTATATGTATAGGAAGATTGAATTTGAACTTGGTCAGGTAAGGTGATTACATCTCCTTCGATTGGAAGCCTTTTGATCAATTATTAAGTATCATTGGAATGGTCATTTAAGAATACCAAAACCACTAAATCCTGAAATTAAATGTAGAGAATTGTTTTGGATAGGTTTTAGTCAATATATATGGATAAATGTGGTATAAATAATATAATTTTTTGGAGTTGTTTTATATGTGGAGGAGAGGACACACATGGAATTACAAAAGGGATTAAAATATAATTATTTCATTATTAAAAACAATGTTTCCAAATGGCCATATAACTTGAAAATATTTGTATAGATTCATAATATTATAAAAAAAGGATTCATACATATCTATTTTCAAAATATGCCCATATCTCATTGATTGACACCCCTTAGTAAACCTGTTTCCACCTATAAAATGGGAAATTATTTTACTATTACTTCTATTCATTATGAAAAAAATTATGTGGCCTCATTTACAATTTTATTCTTTATTATATATAATATGGAATAATTTTTATAGAATATAATCTATAAATGTAACATAAATTTATTTTATATTAAATTAAAAAAACCCAATACTAATATATATATATATATATAAATTATTATGTAATTCATGTTTTAGTAAAAACAATAAAAATAAATGAGAATAATTTTATCATTGATTAAAATAATTAACATGTTTTAATTTTAAATCTATTTTGATACCAAAAATAAATTCAATAAATTCAATAAATTATCATTCATATTCAAGTAAAAACACAAATATTTTTTATATTCATCAAAGAAATAATCATTTTAGAAAATACTATGAAATACCCCCTATCATAATTTTTACATTTTAGTTTTATTATTGAATTATATTATTTCCATTATATTGAATAAATTCAAAGAAATTATTTTTCCAATTTTCTCACAAAAACTAGTGAAAAAAATTTTTTATAATTTTTTTAACAAACATTTAAAAATTTTAATAAAAAAATATTTTTTGGAAACCATTATAAATATTTTGAAAATTTGGTGATTCTTATTCACATTATAAATTTAATTAATTATTTAAAATGTTATATTATATAATTGTTAATATATATTCATATTTTCATTTCACATAATCTATCAAAAATAATTCATTTGAATAGAAATATATCACAACAACAAAAGGTGTGACCAAACATAACCACTTATAATATAATTATATGACACATAAATGACCCATATTAATGTGAGAATCAAAAATGAATTCTTCTGAATCATATCCTAAACCATCACCCTCCCAGCTGTCAGAGATATCATAAGCATTCTAATATCAAGAAACAACACTTCCCAACATCGTATTTGATTATGGGGACATGAATAATGCATTCAATCAATGCCTATGGAATTATCTTAACCACATCAACCACCAAAAATGAGAAAATTAATAAAACACAACTAACCAATGCCATATATATATATATTCATTTTTTAATAGAAAAACTATCATCTTCCCTTCCCAAATTGATAATTTATGATATTTTGTAAAAGTCCCCACCAAATTCTTTGGACACTCCCATCATAACCACAATTTTTCCCTAATTAAATTCCCAAATGACTATGTCCAATTAAACCTGAGAAAATAATTTGAACCACATCTAGCTAAATTTTTTCAGCATAACTCTTCTAATAAAACTAATGCATCACCAAAACTGATATCATTTCTTTCATCCATGGATGGGTCCTATGATCATTTAATAATAGACCCTGAATCTTATTACATATTTTTAGTGAAATTACCATCTTGAATCATCAATATTACATTTCAAATAGGATTAATTACAAAAATAATCATTAAATGATTGATACCACTCCAACAAACCTTATCATATTGGGATAAAATTTCTAGTCATGGAATCTACTTCTAAAATAATATAATGACCACCACTGACCATGATGCAGCCATGATATCAAGTATTTAACCCATTATTTATGTTTTTTATGTATATAGTTTATATTGGTGATGATTGGGATTGTTTTTAGAGCTTTTGGGATGTTTTTGGTGATTCTTTAACATTTAACTGTTGATGTACGATTTGGGGTAACCATGAAACACCTACAAGAAACCATACACAGTAAGACACAGGATAATGGAAAGGATTACAGGACGTGCATGATATTTCTAGACCATATGGAAACCTAGAAAAATATTTCATAATGAGATGGTGGGTGTAACACCTCATGCTACCACGATATGTTTTCTTTTGAATAATGCTGTAGCTTTCATTGTATGCAAAAATGGAGTTTTAACACACCACGACCAATAAAACTAGCCATTATGAATATTAATACCCATTTTTTGAAATTTTATAAATTTTATTTTTCAAAATGAACTTCGTTTTTGGATTTGGAATGTCAAAATTAACTTTCTGTGATTTTTTGGTATTTTTCGAAAAACATTCAATTTTTGATGAAAACTGAAACACACTGCTTTATTGTTTAAAACCGATTTTTTTAAGAAATTCGTTTTTTTATTTTAATTTATTTTTGGTCATAATAGATACATAATACCTATATATGTTAAATTTAATTCATTTCAATCATTTTATAATAACTTTAGATATATAAAATTTTACGAAACTTTTTACCGTCTTTTACCCACATTCTAGAAGCATTTACATATTTGCATAAAACATAATTTTACAACTTCTGTGAGTTGAATTTCAAAAAACATAGAGACATTGTTGAAATCTGAATATAAAATGTTGTTCAATAAGATGAAAATAGTTTTCTAGTGAATAGTAACTCTTTTACTTTTATTTACAACGATTAAAAGTAAATTTGGTAATTAAGGGAAAAAATGGTATCATAATTACCCTAACACATGTACTAATTCTATTTTATAAGTTTATTTCAACCAAAAAAAACTTATGAATAAAATATGATTCATTTGGTGCATTTGGATTAGATTAGGCCACTTATTATTATTTCATTTAAATAATAGTAAAAAGTGCTAAATTCAAAGTTTAAAAACTCAACAATTTTTAGTGTAGGGTTACTTGAATATAAATTCATCTATAACTATTCATTAAAAACATAAATAGATTTCCTATATAATAGTATTTTATTTATAATTTTTAGACATTAAATAAATTAATTTTTTATGTCACAGTGATGATTTAGTAATTACATTATTAAATAAATAATAAAATAATAAAATAATTGATATCATAAACATCGAAATAAATGAAATTTGGGACTTCTGATGAACTCAAATTATTTTCTAGGTTAATATGACATGTTAGGATTGAATAAAATTTTTTTCTAATTAATCATGTTGGTATGATTTTCAAAAAAAAAATACTAAATAGTGTCTAAATTGACATAATTGAGTTTTTAAAATAAATACTATATTATTAATTGATATAATATTCCTAGAAATATAAGGTTCAGCCAAAGGACATAGATCAGGTTATATATATTACGAATGAAAAACATGGGGTTCTCATGGCTTATTATAATATGTTTATTAACCGTATAATATAAAAACACAATGACACGTGGTAAAGGTCAAAATATTTAAATTATAGTTAATTATAAAAGATAAGGTTAATATGGTGATATAAATCTATCTAAAACTGATTGGTTGAGATTTTTTGTGACCCATACCCATCATATCCTCGATATTTCTAATTTTGGAGCAATTATAAAATGAAAATGTTTTTATTATAAAATAATATTTCCAACTTTTCTTAATGTGGCCCTCACCTCTCATATAAATGAGTACTTCCGATTCTCTTAATTTCACACCTCCAACGCCATTTGGATCTACCAAACCCTGGCCAAATATCCTCCCAACTTCCATAAATCAACCTATAGTCCTTAAATTGATCATAAAGATGTCCTATGGAGACATTTTGACCCACTCAAAAGGAATCACCTAAAGAATAGGTAATAATTTAACCACCCTCTTTCAATTTCTTTTCATCCTCCACTTCCCCTTTCATTATTGTTACATAATAAAATAATAACTCCAGTAACTCCTACATAATGTGATGTTATTATAAATATGGTAAAACCATATTAATTATTCTATCCATCTTATAAATAAAAAATTTTCCATACCTGCATACGTACGGCTTACCGTCTCCACGTCATGGAGTAGTTTGTTATTCAAATAGTTCATTATTTGGATTGGTATAATAATTAGTATAACTGATATAAATAATACTTATAACATGTTAATGATTATTTATATATGATATACCATCTAACTAAATAATATTTCACATTCAATATAATGATATTGTCGCTTGTACGTGTGTACAGATTACCGTCTCCACGAACGCAATTAGATTCATTCCCCATCGTAATAATTCTTGAATAATTTTCATTTTATGATTAACAATAATGTTTATGAACATAATATCATTATGGATATGAATAAAACACATCCTATCCATAAAAAACATGGCTTACGTAACCATGCATATAAAGGAAAATAGATCAGTTGTCACCTAAAACATTGATACTTCTAAAATATTATTAATAAATAAATTTTAAAGGATCATAAATGATATAATTTTTATGTATATTGTTATTTTCTAATATAATAACAATGATTTAGCTATTATAAAGATGGTTAATGTACCATCGACCAAAGAAAATATCAAGTTAAGGGTTAATTATATAATCTCATTATATATCTGCGGTTGTTAATATGTAAGTATTTACTAGGACCTTATTGTCATCCACATCCATGTTTTCTAAAAAATATAATTCAAAAACTTTTTAATATTTAATAGACTATGTTTTAAAGTAATTTATACTCTTATTTGACCATATCTGTTTTGAAAATAATCTTGATGTCATTTTCCAAACAAGGTATTTTATGACCTTTTCGATAAAATTATGGTACGAATGTTTTTAACTCATACAGCCGGTGAAACTATTTTCCACCGTTATAAAATAGTCAAAGATTCCCATAAAACCTCATTAGAATATTTTCAAAACAAATTTTTTATTTTATAACTACATAACTTTTAGGTTATTTTCTAAATAAAAATAGGTATTTATTTCAAATGGGTCTCATTTAATCTATGTCAACATCCATTGATGTATTTTAAACATGTTCAAAGTTGATTTATTATGATACAAATATTTCCTATTGTATTTAATGTTTGGTGATATGATCGACTCTATTTGTGTCAATTTTATACCATTATGTTTTATAGTTAAAGTATTAACATAACATATGATAGTTTTAATACAAATTTTTATATTATGTTTAAACATTTTAATATGAGGAATGCCTAGGACTTAGTAAGTGATGGGTGGATCCCGCTATAGCACCCTGATGCATCATTAGGTCTAATGAGACAAACTAGGGTCATACCACAATGCAATGAAAAAATTTATTTGTAGTCTTGGCACAAGGCCTAGACTTTGTGGTTATGATATCTGGTATTATGCATTCTATCATTATGAATGTGGATATTGATATTTTATTTCATTATTTGACTAGAAGAATATCCATGTGAATAAGTAAATAGAATTATTTGATTTATTTTGGCCATATTATGCAGAAGTTTATGTTTAAAGGATTATGTTTTAGTCTTATACATTGCCTTAATTGTTTATGCTTATTTATGAATGTTTTAACTGTATTGTTATCCTTACTGAGCATCCAAGCTCACCCCTTTCTATGTTTTATTTTTCCCATGATTTGAGGAAATATTTTATGGTTGAACTGCAAGCATAGGATAATGATATAAGTTTGTTCAATGGGGACAAAGTTCTGTTGATGTTTTATTTCATGATGTAATGTAAAACGTATAAATGTATCTAGTACATTCCTGGCTACTAAACTGATCTGCCTTTAGGGATTTGATACCATGTGATCAAACCAATGTTATTTAATAATGAACCGACTCTGGGTAAATGGGGTTGGGGCGTTACAGTTGGTATCAGAAGAATTTTAATACAATCCTTGGAAGCTATATTTATAATCAAATATGATTAAAAACAACACCCTATGATAGACATTGAGGATTAGTATAGAATAACTTCATAGAATTTTTATAGTGTAGATATTTTTTGTGTTTTAGAAGAAATAAATCCCTTTTTGGATAGAAGTACGTAGAGGTGGCTCTTGCACAGATGTACCTAGTGGTAAAACCCAAAAATGCCGCTTTGAACTAGACTTGATTGGGAAGTGGTGCACGACAACAGGCCTTTATGCACTCTTGGTTATGACACTCTCGGGGGATATACTTAAGATAATTCAAATTTTTATAATAAAACATTATGAAGGATTTATGAGTATATACCTTCTCAAAGAAAATATTTTTATTATTATCGATTATATCAATAAACTGAACGTTTTATGTTATGTGATTTATAAATTTGGAATTTTGTATTGCGATCTATAAACTAATCTATTGTGTTCATTTTTTTAAAAATGGATCCTAGTGGAAGTAATTTGAACTGTATCAATGCAAAAAATGCATGTAGGGATTTCCCTCCTACTCAAGATAATTATATTGGAGCTAGCTATGCAACTAGTGTTGATCATCTTAACACCATACTAGGACAACTCAATCTTGTTATTAATAATAACCTTACCTATATGAGAATCATGATCCATAATGTATAGGATCAATTTTTGACTTCATCATGAGGTAAAAACCACCAAAATTAATGGTAGGTAAAAATATATTGGTAGAGAATCAATTTATAAGTTCCTTAATGAAAATATTTCATGCTTTGGTGAGTAGCAAAAGGGAAAAAAATTCATGGCAATTTATCACCTCACAGAAGATGTAGATCAATGGTGGTCATTTAACAAAAACACAAAGTAATATAAAGAAGTATAAAACATGAAAATAATGTAGTTTAAACATATTTTCATTGAAAAATACTTTCATCGTGACCATCGAGTGGATATGAAAATAAAATTTCTGAGCCTGTGGAAAAAGGTGGATGAAAATGTTCCCAAGTGTGAGGATAAATTTACATGGTTATCAAGGAATGCATCATATTATATACATTAACCAAGGAGTAAGATTAATAGATTCTTTTATTTATTAAAACCATTTCTTTGTCAATCATTAGTCTCACAATCCTTCTCATTGTATAAAGATGTTGTCTCATACGCTGTCCAGATAAAAAAAGATTTCTATATGTACTACGAATTTCAAATAAAGAAAGAGAAGAAGAGATCAATTGAACAATATGGAAATGGAAATAAGGGGAATAAGAGAAAATTTGAGTATCCATCTAGTGGTAAATGATGGAAGAAACACCTCGGTACTTGCATGAAAAAAATAAGATTTTGTTACAAGTGTGGTGAAAAAGGCCACAAAGCTTGTGATTGTAAGGGAAAGAAAGAGACTGTCAATGATGAAAGCTACAATTTTAAAGAAAAGGGGATTTATGCAAATGAATTTCCTTAGCTCTAAGAGAAAATAGTTCAGAAATGGCCTAGGGAGAAATTCCAAGCTTATGTGATCACTACTGCTGAGGGTGAAGCTCTGAAAGTTGTGGTGGCATGTTATTTAATGGTTTCCTCATGTTCAACCAATGTTTTATTTGATTACTGATCATCCCATTGATTCATATCTTCCATGTTTTCTATTAAAAATAGATATTTTCAATTTGAAAAAATAAGGGATTTGTCAGTCAAAAATTGTAATAGAAGTATCATCACAACAATGTTTGATAAATTCATACACATTAGGGTATATAAATGTTCTTTATCTACTGATCCCATCATCATACCCATGATTAAATTTTATATAATCCTCGAAATGTATTGTCTTTTAGACTATAATGTGCAAATTTTTTGTAATAAGAAAGAGATTACAATTTTTGTTGATGATAATGTGTACCTTATATTTAGAGCTGAAATGTCACCACCTGATTCTTAACTAGATCATCCCATAGTAGCTCTAATAAATTATATTATTTGGGGTGAAGAGAATGAAATAACTATCGGTAAGAAAACAAATGTTAAAATAGAGGACATACCTATTGTATAAGAATATGTTGAGGAGTTTCCAGAGGATTTACCTATACATCCTCCTGAATGAGAAATTGAGTGTTCCATATATTTAATTCCTTGTTCAGGGCCCATATCAAAGACCCATTATAGAATGGCCACTATTGAATTAGTGAAACTAAATAAACAATGTGAGGAGTTGAGTAATAAGGGATTTATTTTCCGTAGTGTTTCGACATGGGGGGTCCCAATCCATTTTCGTCTGAAGGAAGACAGATCTATGAGGTTGTGCGTTGACTACAGGGTGATCAATGCTATAACAATAAAGAACAAGTATCCCCTATGTATCATCTATTATTTATTTGATACACATCAAGGAGCTCAATATTTTTCAAATACTGGCCTTTGATATGGATATCATCACTTGTGTGTGAAGAAGGAAGACATCCTGAAAACAACATTTTGAACCAGGTACATGCATTACGACTTTACAATAATTCCTTTTGGATTGAATAATTATCCATATGTATTCATGGATATAATGAATATAGTTTTCAAGAATATCTTGATGAAATTGTAGTGGTATTTATTGATGAAATAATGTTATAATAAAAAATCTATGATGATCAAGAAAATCACTTGTGCACTATTCTGAAAACACTATGAAGAAATGAATTGTATGTGATGATTAGAATGTGTGAATTCTGGCATCAAGAGATTTATTAAGTTGGATATATTTTCTATAAGGATGGAATATTTGTTGATCCATTAAATACCAAATAAATCCATGAATGTCCAGCACTGACGAGTATAATTAAGGTACATAGTTGTATTCTTCTAGCATGTTATTATCGACATTTATCCAAACAATTTCCTGGTTGGATAACCAATTAACCAAGATCACATTTGAAGGGGTCAATTTTTTTTTGGCCAAAAGAGTGTGAAAATTGTTTTGATAAACTAAAGAGAAGATTACTCAATGATTCTATCTTGACTCGAACATCTGTGAACAATGGTTTTGTTATTTATAATGATGATTCAAAGAAAAAACATGGTTATGTCCTTATGTATAATGATAGAGTTATTTCTTATGCATAATGACAGCTAAAAATTAATGAGAAAAAACTATCTGACTCATGATCATGAATTAGAAACTGAAATATTTTCTCTAAATATATGGAGACGCTATCTCTATGGTGAAAATTTTGAGATTTATACTAATCAAAAGAGTTTGAAGTATATTTTCTCACAAAATTAACACGACATGAGGCAAATATAAAGGGTTAAACTACTCAAGGATTATGACTGCACTATACACTAAAACCCGGGGAAGGAAAATAAGGTGGCAGATTCTTTGATTAGAAAAGGTCATGGTGTTTTGAAAAAGATGATAGTTTAAATGGATCCTATTTTCATGGATTTAGTAAAGATGGATATGGGAACAATATTTTAAGGTGAAACATCAATACATTTTTCGGCGGTTGAAAAACTATCTTTACTTGAAAGGATAAAGAGTTTTCAGACTGGTGATGCGGAATTTTAAAAAAAGATTAAATCTGTGAATGATGGGAGATTGAGTGAAATCATATATGAAGATGGAATTTTGATATTTGGGATGAGACATTGTGTTCCAAATATACCTGATATAAAAATTGAATTGTTGGATGATTTTTAAAGATTGAATTTCCCTATACACCCTGGGAGCACCAAGATTTATAGATATTTTAAGAAACTTTTTTAGTGGGGCAAAATGAAGAGATAGATTTTTGATTATGTGTCATGATTTATGGTTTGTCAACAAGTGAAATATGTAAGGAAACAACCTGGAAAATTCATGCTACCTCTTCCTATTATAGAGTAGAAATGGGATAATATTACGATGGACATTGTCATGGGACTACCAAACAATTATAGAAGGAATGATGCAATATGGGTCATTGTGGATCGTCTTTCCAAGTCAGCACATTTTCATTCTATAAGAGAAGATTTACCACTTGTACGTATGGAAAGACTATATATTAATGAAGTTGTAAGACTTCATAGAGTACCTCTATTGATTTTTTGTGATCTTGATCCCCATTTTACATCAAGATTATGGAAAAGTCTTTAGAATCACCAGGATACTGAACTTTGTTTGAGCACTGCCTAGCACCCTCAAACAGATGGAAAATCAAAATGGACTATTTAAGCCTTAGATGATGTGTTGAGAACTTTCTCACGTGACTTTCAAGGTATGTGGCATGAATATTTACCTACGGTAGAATATTCCTTTAATAATATCATCCATTAAAGTATTCAGATGGCATCATATGAATTGTTATACAGAAATAGATGTCATACACCAAATTGTTGGGTTGATGTTGGTGAAAGAAAAATTTTAGGCCCATAACATGTTTAGGAAACAATGGAAAATGTGATGGTTATCCAAACCAACATCAAAGCAGCCCAAAGTAGGCAAAAGAGAAATGTTGATAATCGAAGGAAGGATTTAATATTTCATGTAGCAGACCATTTTTTCATAAAGGTATCTCCAAGTAAGGGTGTGATATATTTTGGTAGGAAGTGTAAATTGAGTCCCATGTACATCAGACCCTTCGAAATTTTAGAACGAATTGGAGTTGTAGTTTATCATTTGACAATGCCTCCAAATCTATCCAATGTTCATGATGTGTTCCACGTATCAATATAGAGAAAATAAATGCCTTATCCAACTCATGTACTCACCGTTGAGGAAATTGAACTGGAACATGATATGTCTTATTATGAAGAGTATGTCATAATTCTTGATACCAGAGAACATGTGTTGAGAAACTGGACGCATTATCTGTTAATATTTCTTTGGAGAAACCATAAGATGGAAGAGGCAACATGGGAACTCGGGGAACATATGATGAAGAACCACCCAAATATTTTTATTCAATAATATTCTATAGATTTTGATGATGAAATTGTTTTGTGGGGATAATGTAACCCACCATTCTCCCACGTTACATTTCCCTTTGAATAATGAAACAGATTATGTTGTACGCAACATGGAGTTTTAACACACCACGACCAATCAAACTAGCCGTTATAAATATTAATACCATATTTTTGAAATATTATAAATTTTATTTATCAAAATGGACTTCATTTTTTGATTCGGAATATCAAAATTATCTTAGGGTGATTTTTTGGCATTTTTCTAAAAAAATTCAAATTTTTATGAATAGTTAAAAACACTGTGTTATGGTTAAAAACCAACATTATATTTAAGTATTTTTTTGTTTTATTTTAATTTATTTTAGGTAAAAATAAATAAATAATACCAATATATATTCTATGTAATTCATTGGAGTCATTTTATAATATGTTTTTATATATATAATATTAATAAACTTTTTACCACCTTTTACCCACCTTCTAGGAGCATTTACAAATTTACATAAAACATAATTTTACGGCCTCTGTGAGTTGAATTTAAAACATCTGAGAGACATAGTTGAAATTAGTATGTAATATGTGCTTCAATAAGATGAAAATAATTTTTTTGGTGAATAGTAACTTTTGACTTTTATTTATCACGGTTAAAATTAAATAGGGTAATTAAGGGCATAAATGATATTATAATTACCCTAAAACGTGTCCTAATTCTATTGGATAAGTTTTATTAGACCAAAAACAATCAGAGGAATAAAATATAATCATTTTGGTCTAATTGGATTAGATTAGGACATTTATTATTATTTTATTTAAAGAAGAGTTGAAAGTGTTATATTCAATGTTTAATAACTAAACCATTTAAATATAGTGTTACACACTATTTAAATTCAACTATAAATAATACATAGAAAGCTAAAAATATTTTCTACATAATTGTATTTTATATAAAAATTTTAGACATTAAATAATTTAATTTATTTATGACCGAATGATGATGTCGTAATTACCTTATTAAAAAAATATTAAAATAATTGATATTATAAATATCCATATAAATATAATTGGGGATTTTGATGAATACCACTTATTTTATAGGTTAATATTATATGTTAGGGTTGATTAATGAATTTTTTTCGATGTAATCATGATATTATGATTTTCATAAATACCAAATACTAAATATTGTCAAAATTGACATAATTGAGTTTTTAAAAAAAATATTATTTTATTAATTGATATAATATTCTTAAAAATCAACGGTTCAGTAAAAGGACATATATAAGGTTATATATATTAATAATTAACCACATGGGGTTTCTTGACTTATTATTTTATGTTTATTGAACATATAATATAAAAATAAAAAGACACGTGGTAAATGTCAAACTATTATTCTAATAGTTAAATCTAAAAGATAAGGTTAATATGGTGACCTAAACCTATATGAAACCTATTGGTTGAGTGGTGTTTGACTGATCCTGACCTTATCCAAGAAATAAATCATTTTGGAGCCATTAGAATCCAAAAATAATTTTATTATAAAATAATATTTCATGCTTTTAATAAAGTAACCCTCAACTTTCTTATAAAAGTGTACTTCCCCTTCTATTAATTTCACACATCCAAAACCATTTGTCTTGGACAAACCCTACCAAAGTATCCACTGAAATTCACTCAAATCATTTTATAGTGCTTAATTTTATCATAAATGTTACCTAAAGGGCCCTTTTGATCAACTCAAAAGGATACACCGGATGATGAGGTAATAACTTCACCACCCTCTTTCATGATATTTTCTTCTTCCCCTTCCCCTTTCTGTGTTGTTACATACCAAAATAAGAACTCCAGTACCTCATACATATTGTAATGTGATAATATATATGGTAAATCCATATTATTTATTCTACCCATCCTATAAATGAAAATCTTCTCATACCTGCGTACGTACGGCTTACTGTCTCCACGTCGTAGTGTAGTTTATTATTCAGACACTTAATTATATTTATGGGTATAATTATGAGTATAATTAAGGTAAAAAATAAATAATACAAGTTAATGATTCTTTATATATTATATACCATCCAATTATATATGATATCCATCAATATAATGATATTGTCTCTCTTGCGTACGTACATATTGTCGTCTCCAAGAATGCGATGTGATTAATTCCCCATAGTAATCATTGAATAATAATATTAATTTTATGATTAAAAATAATTTTTATGAACTTAATATCATTATGGATATTAATGAAATACATCTTATCAATTACAAACATAGATTACTTAACTAAGAATATAAAGGAAAATAGATCAGTTAACAACCGAAACAATGATACTACTAAAATATTATTATCAATGCAATATTAAAGGATCATATATGATATCATATTTATCTATACGATTATTGTATAATTTAATAAAAATGATTTTACTATTTTATAGGTGTTTAACGTACCCGAGACCAATGAAAATTACAAGGTAAGGGCTAATTCAACAATCTCATTACTTTTCTGTGGTTGTTAATATATATGTATCTACTAGGATATTATTATCATTCACATTGAGGTCTTCATAAAAATTTTATTGAAAACATTATTACTATTTAATATACTATGGGTTAATTTCATTTATACCCTTATTTGACCATAAATCTTTTTAATGGAATCTTTCACTAATTTTCCTAATAAAGTACTTTGTGACCTTTTCGAAAAAATTATGGTAAGATTGTTTTTAACTTATACGGAGGGTGTAGCTATGTCCTACTATTATAACATCATAGAAGCTTTCTATAAATTCTTATAAAAATATTTTCAAAATAAATATTTTCTTATATAACCATGTTACTTTTAAATTAATTTCAAAATAGAATGTGGTATTTATATCAAATGTTTCTCGTTTCATCTATGCCAACATCCTTTGATGGATTTTATACTAGTTTGATGTTGATTTATTTTGATTCAAATATTTTATATTGTATTGAAGGTTTTGTGATATTCTTGACTATGGATGTGTCTTTTTATAACATTCATGGTTTATGGTTAATGTATTAACATTTTTAGGATAGTTTTAATATTAATGTTTATGTTATGTTTATAACATTTCATTTGTGGAACGCATTGGAATTAGTAAGTGAAGAGTGGATAATGCTATAGATCCTCGATACATCAATAGGTCTCATGAGACAAAATAGTGTCTTGGCATAAGGAATTGAAAAAAATTATTTTTAGTCTTGGATCAAGACCTTGACATTGTGGTAATGATGTCTGGAATTATAAATTCTGTCATTATAAAAATGGCTATTGATATTTCATGTGATTATTCGACTAGAAGAATATTCAAGTCATTAAGTGAATGATATTATTTGATTTATATTGGAAATATTATGTTCAATTTTAGGTTTGAAATGATTATGTTTTAGTATTATACATTGCTTCAATTATTTTTGATTATTTATAAATGCTTCTGCAATATTGTTATATTTAATGAGTATCTGAGATCACCCCTTTCATTGTTTTATTTTTCACAGGATTTGAAAAAAATATTTTATGGTTGACCTCTAGGAATAGGATAAGGATATATGTGTGTTCAATGCATAAAAAATGTTTTTGATGTTTTTATTTCATGATGTAATGAAAAACTTATTATTGTATCTAGTAATTCCAAGGCTACTAATCTAAACTTCCTTTCAGGATTTGATCCCTTTTGATAATACAAATGTTATGTAATAATGCACCAACTCTAGGTAACTGGTTTCAGGGCATTACAGTGGTCTTGGGTATGGAAAGATTTTATTTTGGGTACTTTTTGAGGCAACTGTGTGAAATTCATCCTTAAGGAAGTGGTCAGCTCACTATTATCACACATTTTTCCTAACAGTGCCATTAGTTGTTCCCTATAACAAAATTAGATCTTAAATAGTTGATCTTGGATGGGATTTTCTAATTTATTATTTTTACCCAAAAATTTGAACTAACTTATTATTTTTCCATCTCCATGGTTTTAGAACCTCTCCCCAATGTTTTGGATTCCATTCATCAGTTTTCCTTAGTGAATTAATGCTTGAATCGTTTAGTACGTCTTTATTTATGGTTGTTAGTGGTTTTTTTCAGTAGGTCAATGTCTTCCTCTACCTCTCAGTTTCCTATATATATCCAATATATGGAAATATATATAATATTTGAGGAAAAAAATTATTCTACTTCTCTTTATTTAAGATGGGGGAACATATATATGGTGGGTTGTGGTGTTTTAACCTAATTTTGTGGACGATTTCTCTACCGTTGTACAATGTAGTCATACTAATTGATGTAGATGGCCTCAATAACAAAAATTCTATTTAGAAAATGATGTATTTATTTTAATTTATTATTTTTTGATATTGGTTGTGTAATTAATGTGATTTTCATATGAGAAAACCGATTTGGTGATGGATTATATAATTTTCTAAAATTAGTATTTTTTGGAAAGTGGAATTAGTAACATTCTTTTAAAATGATTCCTTAGTTTTCTTGAAAATAAAATTTATTTCAGCAAAAGTTTGGTTTTATGAAAATGTTTTTAAAGCCTTTTCCTTAAAATGATGATTTTATTTAATTGGTTAGAATGGTTTTTTTCATTCATTTTTCACAATAATGGTTTTGTGTGTTCATGTTCATTCGTGATAAATAATGGTAAGTAGTATCCTCCATTATTAGTTGGTTGTAAATTTGTCATGGATCTTCCCATTCGATGGTTCATTAGGTAATGACCTTGTGAAAGCATGACTAACCACTCATGAGTATATGGAGGTCTAGGTTTCATTCATGCTTGGGTGTGTTGATATGTGGAATGGAATTCATTATACCAAAATGAAACATGTGAAATGTTTATAATGTATTTTTCTGGATTAATTCCTTTTAAAAATATATTTTCTTTCTGAATACTACTTGGTTTACAAACATATTTATATTTTCATATAAACTGTTTAGTAATTTTTTTATATTAACTCCATTATATAAATGTTCTTAAATGTTCTCTCCTAGTGGAGAGATTAGAGATGTAATTTTTGGGAAAGCCACTAAGACTCATAACACACCCCTACATTTGGAAATTGGTGCTTTTGTATATGTTAGTTATCATGACATGGGAAAAGGTAAATTATCATACTTATCTAGTGGTTCATATTAATACATTGGCTATTTTTCTGATGTGGATAAATGATGAAATTGGTGCTTTGGAGATGTGGTTATCTTTTAGTTTTGATGATGTTGTCCTATTCAATGTACATTGTTTTTTGTATCCATCTATAATGGTAATCTTGTTTAGTTTGATATTAATATAAATGGTATTACTTTTTCTTTCTTTGATATCCTACATCATGAATTGGATTATTTTTTTAATGAAATATTTTTATTACTATATTATTTTCAATGTGACAAGCATCCCAGAACTATTAATGAAGGAATTGATATTTTTTTTTTTAGAATCTTAGGGATGTCCCTTAAGAGAATATAGTATTCCTTCACCTTCCCAAGGAATTAGAATATTGGGGATGTTACAAGTGGTATCGACTTCTTCCTTACAAATTCTTTTTGGATCATGTTGTATAATCCATGGTTAGTCTTTGACAAGGTATAGGTTATCTGTCATGTGCATGAATTCATTGGGGTCTATTCATGGAGTTCAAATCCTAGAAAGTAATTGGATTTTTGAGAAATAAAATGTATAACATAAAATGACATATATTTTTTTTAAAAGGAGGTGCCTCAGTCAAAGACCAAGGCACAATTTATTAATCAAATGAAAGGGAGCTACAAAAGTCTGAAAGACGTAATCTTATTACATTCTTTATTATAAATAAAGAGCGAGTCTTCAGGAAAATCATCCAACCAGGTAGTGAACTGATTGACTCCCTTGTTGGATAGACTATCAGCAACCATGTTCGCTTCACAGAACACATATGTGGAAATGTAGTTGAGATCAATGAGTGAAGTAAGGCATTTTATCCATCAAGAGGTAAGAGGACATGAAAGGTGCACCACCCCTTCCAGATTGCTTGGAAAATAGTGGTTCAATCACATTCAACCCACATCATGTTCCATCAGTTTTTCTTGGCAAAATCCACAGCATGAATGACTCCCAACATTTCCTCTTCCAATGCTGAGGTCGTACCACATCCACTGAAGAAGCAGCCAAGGCATCTGCCCAGAGAGTCTCTGAAGATTTCACCACAACTTGTCAGACCCGGGTTTCCTCTAGAAGCACCGTCGACAATCAATTTGATACATCCTAGAAGCAGGGCTTGCTAGAAAACCTCAAAGGTACGTCGAGGTTGCCTATAAGAACCCACAATCTGAAATGGAGAAAGATCTCAAAATCACCAACAGTTTTGTCACAATGATCCTTCTGAAGCGTTCCATCATCCTTGATGGTAATGAGAATACACATTTTACCTTCACTGAGATTGAAAGAGAAATTATTATGAATAAAATTATTTCTACCATACCAGATCACATGCAGGAGCTCTGCCACCGTAGCCAAAATGAGATTCCTGATTTTCTTGGAGAATTCCCAAATCACACAGTGTTGGAGTTGATAGTTGATAGTAGAAAGAAGAGACCATCTGCATCCAAAAATGTTATAAATGTAATCCCAATGATCTGCAGTTGTAGCACAACACAAGAATAGATGATTAACATCCTCATAGGTTTTGTTGCAAAGATGACATCTAGTGTAAAGAGAAATCCCAAAATCTTGAACACACGCATCAATGGGGACTCTATCATGCACCACTCTCTAAATGAGAGTGAGGTGCGAGGGCTTGATCCAAGGTTTATTAAAAGATTTCAACAAAGAAAAGCTAGAAACCGAAGCACTAAAATTGTTTTTGTAGAAACTTTTAGAATCAAGGACTCCATTAAAAGTAGGTTCCTGGATAAGGAAATCATCAATGTTAGAAAAAGAATTATTGTCAATAATGTGACTGATGTGGTCCGGAAGGGTGATGTCATGAGAGTTTACAACCTCTCTTATAGTGGAGTTGGTGTTCTCAGTAATAGTGGTGGATGATAGCATTGAGATTAAAGGGACACAAGTCCAGTTGTCAATACATAAATTCATAAAGGAATATGCACTAACCATCCATCGAGAGTTGTTCATGATTTTGAAAAAAATAGTGTCTAATGGAAGGCCAGATGGAAGAAGTAATGTAGCCCAGGATACCATTTCTAAGATTTGTAACAGATCTTTTCTTATGAAATTCCAAGGAGTTAGAGTTGTTGTGAATCAAATTCCAAGTCATTTTAGCATGAAGATATTCATTAAAAAGATTATGATTCTTAATACCAATACCACCCTTATCCGAACATTTAAAAAAAAGTGGTCTAAGGTATGATTACAAGCATTCTTTCTATCATAATACCAGTCCAAACTAAAAATTTGATTCAAATGTTGATTTTCTAGAGAAGGCTGGTAGGCCAGTTATAAATCATCATCGTGTAAACAATATTGGAAACAATTGTAGACTTAACAAGAGAGAATCTTCCAGCCATAAAAATAGATTTACCCTTCGAAGAAGATAATTGGTTGATAATTTTATCAACAATGCTATGAAAATAGATATATTTAGGTCTCCCCCAAAAGATAAGAACACTTCGGTAGGTGAAGGGGAAAGAGCCTTCCTTGATTCCTAAATAATCAATGATATGTCTTTTTCTATTGGGGGAAAAGTTTTTTCCAATGAAAACAAAGGATTTATTACAACTGATCGCTTGTCCTGAAATATCTTCATAATGGACCAGAGTACTTTTGAGGTTTCAAACGTTCCTTTTATCACCATTTAAGAATAAAATAATATCATCATCATATAAGAGATGTGTAGGAATATTTAAATTTCTAGAAGCCTGGATGGAATTATTTTTGTTTTGATTGACAAGGATCGTAATAAGTCTACTTATTTAATCCTCAGATATTGCAAAAAGAATGTCAGAGAGGGTTCACCTTGCCAAACCACATTGGAGCATTTTAAATAGCCTTTAGGAGACCCATTGACCAGCACAGATATGGAAGCAGAGTCAAGTAAGGTATGAATCATGGTATTTAAAGAGTCATTAAACCCAAAGCTTTTAAGAACCTTTAAAATAAAATTCCAGTCCATGGTGTCGAACGATTTCCTGATATCAAGCTTAATGGCCACACTGCCTCATCTAGTGACTTTTTTCAGCATATTAGTACATTCAAGGGAAAGGAAGATACAATCTTGAATAGTACATCCTTTGATAAAACCTAATTGATTCCAAGAAACAATTTTGTTTTTAATAGAGGTGAGTATGTTAGCAAGAAGCTTAGTGATGATTTTATAGAGAGTGTTGATGAGAGAAATAGGGTGGAAAAGGTGAATCTTAGTAGCATTTCCCACTGTAGGAATAAGAGTAAGAAATTGGGCATTTATCCCATGAGGAAGAACCCGGTTTGAGAAAAAGGACATAACAAAATTACAAACATCCATATGGATGAGATCCCAGTATTGCTGGAAAAAACTATTTTTGAACCCATTAGGACCCAGGGCACTATCAGGGTTGAGACTGAAAACAGTGGCTCTTATTTCATGGTCCCTAAGAATGATTAAGAGATTCTCATTGTCCTCAGTAGTGACCATGTTAAGAATGATTTCAGGAAGAAGATCCTTACTCACTGCCGGGCCATTAAACATATTATGGTAGTATCTAACCACATGATTAGCAATGGAATCCTCAGTGTCAAGGAGAGTGTGATCCACCCTGAGAATGATAAGGGGCCTACAAATTTTCACGATTCTTCGAAGATAATTATAGAATTTAGTATTTCTTTCACTATAAGATATCCATCTGGTTTTATATATTTGTTTTCGAATGTTATCTTTGAACATTAGAAGAGAATTAAGCTTCAGAGAAATGGTAATTTCCGCTTGAGAGTCAAGAGAAAAATCAGAGTAGGTATTTGAACTCTGAACATGACTGAGGTCACTCTCTAAAGAGGAGATGTCCATGTCTAGATGTTTTGTTTTAGAGAAACACCAACTCATGAGTTGTTATTTTAAAAGTTTAAATTTCTCAATGAAAGAAAAAGGATCATTATGGTGCCTCATGTAATCCCAAAAATATTTAATCATGTTAGAACCTTCTGGGATCGCAACCCAAGCATTGTTAAATTTAAAGGGGAGGGGAGATTTTGAACCCTTAGAAAAATAGCTGACAAGAACAGGATGATGATCAGAGTTGATCTTCGGTAAAGTAATACTCGAAACAAATTCCCACTTATCATGGGAAGAAATATTAGTGAAGGCTCTGTCATGTTTTCTAGCCACTATCCTATTGAGGAAATTCCTATACCAGTATACTTAGCACCAGTAAGGTTGATTTCAATAAGATTACAATCCTCAATAGAAGCTTTGAATTCTCTAGTTTACATGGGAGAGTGTGATAGACCAATATTTTAGGTTGGGAGAAGAATGGAGTTAAAATCACTGATCACAAGCCAGAGACCTTGTATAGAAATAGAGAGGTAAATGAGGTCATTCTAGAGGGTTCTACTATCTTGATATCTATTTTTAACATATATCATTGTGAAAACCATATGAATACCAGCAAAGGAAAAAAGAACAAGTAAAAATTTGTCCAGAATATTAAACATCATTAACATATTTCAAAGATGAATGATGAAAGATCTAGAGAGATTCAGTAGCAGAACCATCCTAGAAATCACCAAGGAAATTATAACCAAAAGAGCACAAGTGCAGAAATTTTGAAGATAAATTAATTTTCGGTTATGAAATGGCAAATAGTTTTGGTTTGTGAGTTGGAATAAATCTCCTAAGGACAATAAAAGTATCAAAGTTAGAGAAACCCTGATAATTCCAAAATAAAAAATTCATTTGAACAGGCGTTTGGAGATAGAGATCACTTTTTTTTCTCCACCTGAGCCCTTATTTCTTGCTGACCTTCTAGGTCTGTGAGAGGATGACGAGATGGGTTTTTTACCCTGCTTATTCTTAGAAGATTCACTAGATACATTTGAATCAGATTTAGTATCAGCATCCAGATTTTAATCCAAATGGGTTATAGGAAAAATCAGGGTCGTAAGGCAATCTTTTGGAGCTAAAATAGGTGGGATAGCATCCAGGCTGTTTGCGGAGATAGTCACAGTGGCTAAAGGAGACACTACCACTGCCTGGTCATTGGAGCCTGTCACATTGTGAATGATAACTGCTCGAACCTGATCTGATGAATTATTTTTTATTTTGTTGGAATTAAGGTCCAAATGAAAATGCATATTTTGATCCTTTGAACAAGATACCAGTTGATCAGATTGGTCTTTTGGACCATTTAATTGATTCAAAACCTTCGTACAAGGGTGTGAACCCACTGTCTTTATAAGAGCCTTGTCATCATGGAAAATGGGAGCTGAACGGTTACCTATAACCGCACTATTGATCTGCTTACCTGCAACCTCATGCACGACCTCATGAGTTTCAGTCTGAAGATCATTACCCAAAAATTCATGATGGCAGTCACCCCACAGCTGTACAAGAATGTTTCAGACCATATGTTCAATCTCTTCACTTAAGAAGAGGTTAAGGTTTGCAACCCCATGAACATCCACCTGATTCTTGGCCTGCAGATCATCTGTCGCAGAGGGGTGCTGACAGTCCACCCTCGGAGGTTGCATATCAGCCACATCCCTATCTGAGTCATGAGGTTTCTCATTTGGAACCACCAGAACAGTGATGTCTTGGCCACTGGTCAAAGCCTAGGCAACAACACTCTGGTCATCACCTAAGGGGAAGCATCCAGTTTCAAGGTCATCAATCGATCACAGAGGCTGCACAAGGGTATCATGTGCCAAGGACTCAATCTTGGCCATAATCACCGCATCAATATATTCACTATATTATTCGTCATCCAGGTCCGAACACTTAATACCAGAGGACTCCCCCACATGCGGAACATTCTTTACTCATTTTATGCCTTTTTCAGGGTGTTTTCTTGCAATCTAGAGGCAATGGGTTGATCCCTTCTATTTCTTCTAACTTGAGTCCACCCATCTTCCCTAGGCTGATCACCCCGAGACCTCGACTGGCTCTTCATCACCCGACAATTCATGAGGGAGTGACTAAAAATCTTGCAGAGATCGCAGAACGGTGGGTGTCGTTCATACTCTAGAAGAACCTCAGATTTGTATTAATTCATGTTAAAAGAAATTGAGTCTGGAAGCTTACTCCCGAGGTTGACTTCCACCATCACCCTTGCATACAAACCGAGCTCAGCATTGATCATCTGGTGGTCGATCTTTAGTGGAGTTCCGATGCAAGTGGTGATATCATTTAGAATTTTAGTGTGCCAAAAGAAGAAGTGAAAAACATGAAAACACACCCAGATCTGGGCCATTGTGTTTCTGTGAGTGTGTTGATTGAACGAGACATCCCAATCTGAGAGACAACGAAGCCACGATTTCAGATGGATTTTTCTGATGTTCCATACTTGGTCAAGTTCCTCCTACGAGCTTAGGAGAATATGAAAATATCCATGCCGAATTGGGACAAGATTCCAGTCATTGAAGCCCCATACATGTTAGATCCTCACTTTGAGTTCCATGGCTGGCCATGGCTTGTCACCTTTCAGATAAGCAATGCATCCCAACACTGAAAACATACAGATTTGTGAGCGTTGCTTCAATGCTTTGGGATCCGCCTCCACCGCGAGTCGCCCATCAATGAGTTTCTTGCCGAAGGGTGACTTCCTCGAGGTGATGGAGCACAGGTCCGTGCCTTTAAGCACATCACAGAACGAAATTGGTTTAGGTTTTGCCTTCGGAATAAATTCTTCCTTCTGCAAATCTCTTTGTTTGTCCCCCAAAATAGAGAAATAATGCGAATTGAAGCGTCCGAGAACAAGAAACGAAGCTGCCATGAGATCAAAAATAGGAAGTCAGATAATCGATACCCCTAATCCTCCGTGGTTTTAGAGAGATAAGGTCCTCCATATCTCCTAATCCTCCTCCAAATGTTCCCATTTCACATAAAATGACATAGATACACATTTTATGTTGAACTTCATGTTACTAGGGAGTTTGGTTCATAATTTTTTTGGAGAAAATTATAGGTTTTGAAATATCATTTTCATGGGTTTATCCAATGAGACAATCATTACATTAATTTTGAAATGACTTACAACTTGGACTGAATATATCATTTTCAGAAATAATTTGATTAAATTTGTATATTTTTTTAAAAAATTAATTCTATTTTCATATTCCAAATTTTCAAAAAGAGAATAATTATATTATTTTGACAATGGTTTTATTTTCAAATGCAAGTAGATGTTTTTTTAAATATGGTTGAATGTGGAAGTGTTTTGAATTTTGGAATTAACTTTTGTGATATAATATTTTTTAGAATTTAAAATGTTACGACATCAGTTAAAAGATACTGATACATCTAGCTTCTATTGTGTTTTTTCAAAATAGCACCCAGTAGGCATCGTATTAACCAACCTAAATAGGATGCTAAGAATGTGGTTTCACTATAGACACATATGAACCAACAATTAGATTAAGGTATAATCAATGCTTTTGAATTTGACAATATTCAGAACAGTACATATAATTGATGGCATGTTGATCATTATGTCCAATTATAGATATATAATCCTCCCATCATTTGTTGTGATTCTAATCCAAAAAATTCATAGGCATTGCTAAACTAGATGAATGATATAATTTACTTCATCATCACATCATTAGAGATTGAATTAAAGTATGAAATATATATGAAGGAGGATAATGAATACTAGAAGTGGGATTTATCTTTTTAGGATAAATATGTTCATGACTATCCAAGGAAGAATTTTGAGAAATTTTTAAACCAAAAGTTTTATCCTAAAACATTTATAATTAAAATAATGATAGATTATTTATTTTAAATTATGAAAATCACTATGTCATGGTGCATAAAGATTATTTCATGAATTTTTTATGATTTTAACACGATGATTCTTCTAGCGTGTATGTGATGGGATGCATTATTTATAAGAGCTCGGGAAAATAGATTCACTTGAATAATTTAATTCTATAAATAACATATTATACATAGATGGTCAATAGAGAGATAATGGAGTAAAATGAAATCATATGAGCTACAGTATGAGGAATTATGTTAACACCAAGGAGAAATGGTTTTAACTCTCATTCTAGGAGAAAGAAAAAAGAGGAATGCATTTTTCTATGGTGAGAGTATGGCTCAAAATCAAATGGTTGGATCAGTGAATATTTCTATAAAACCGAAGATCCATCCTAGATATTTTTATTGCGGTTTATTTGATCACATGAAGCATATGCATATAAGACCTCCATTATTATTCCATAATAGTAATTATATGTGGAATCATTGGGTCTATATTAATAGTGCTCCATGTTATGGTGTTTGGGACACTTATTAGGTGTCACATGCATAATATTTTCTGACCAGATGATGTCAATAGAATCAGTCTCATTGGTATAACAGGGGTTTCCTTGAAGATTTCATGATTACCATGAATCCATCAATAGGGAAATTGTAATAGGGTAGTAGAGAAAAAAAAATGTGCATAACATACAATTATATGTAGCTGAGAATGTTATTATGGAAGATCAGTCTAGACAATATAGAATGAGAAGTATGATTCATTTGAATTATAGTCGTTTGAAATCATTGATTGATACGTGTGTATCCCACTATTTTATTGCTTCTCGTGCTATTTATTTTCTCAGTTTATTACATGATATGATTACTGAAATAATAAAACATTGTTCTCTTCTTCTTCATACAGAGTTACAAGCCATTTTTGTAGAGAATGTTCTATAACAATTGATAGAGCTACGATGACATGTAATTTATCTACTCTTGATAAGGATATCTATTATGTAATACTAGGTATTGATTGGATGAAAACATTAATGTTTCACATCAACTATTATAGATAGATGACTAGTTTCACGGTTAATTATAGTGTTGAGTATCTCTTGAGAAGATAAAGGATTAGAAATGTAGGTGAAAAAATGTTTTTTTGACTAGGACATGGAAGGATCTTCTGTCAGTTTTCATTGATAATGATTTAATAGATGGTTGGGATTGAGAACATTATTTTTCCATCAGTTTTTAGTCAGTTTATAGATATTTTATCCAAATATTTCTTAGGGTTTCAACCTATGAGAGAAGTATTGTTTATGATTTTTCTCTTTCTAGAGACCATTCCTACTACCCTCCTATCATATTGAATGAAACAAAATGAAGTAATAGATTTTAATGTGTATTTTTAAAAGCTGGAAATCAAAGGATACATTGTTTTGGAACACATCACTACGGAATGAACTGGTCCTATTTTTGAAGAATTCAGATGGAACACTTCTCAGTATTAACGATTATCATATGGTTAACCACGTTTCAATAAATTATAGGTACCCAATACCATGAATTGATGATTTTTTTTCAATTTAGGGGATATAAATGGTTCTCATAGATTTAATTGTGATCAAGATGTCACTAATTACAACCATGGAAGGAGGATATTCTCAAAACAACTTTCAAAAGTAGATATGGTCATTAGGAATATGTTCTGATTCCTTAAATATTAAAAATGCACTAGAGGGAATTATGAAATTAATGAATTGGATATTTTAGAGAAAATTGGATTCATTCATTGTGATGTTTGTGGATGACAGATTAGGGTAATCTTGGGTAAGGGAATTACATGAGAAACACTTGGTGAAAATGTTGGTAATCTTAATGGATCATTATCTAAATCAAAAAATTTCAAGATGTGATTTTTCTGATAAAATAGGCACACTTTATTGGACATTTAGTATATGAAATGTGTGTTTCAATTTATCTATATAAAATATTGGTTGTTATCTATTAGAAACTTCCAGTGAATGTCTTTGACATATGGTGTTTCCTTGTTCTATCTAGTTATTTCTTATATTTTTTGACTTCTCACAACTAGCATTGCCTTTGAAATCATTGAAAAAGAAGAATGTTACATTCCATTGGGAATAAGAATGTAAGAATTATTTTATTTATATTATGTTCCTCCTTATAACAACACCAATAATTATTTTTTCAAAATTGGGTTAACGGTACATGATGTACTGTGAAGATTCAGAATCAAGGTTTGGATGAGTTCTCATGATACAAAATCATGTTGTTCCATATAGATAAACATAGTTATGAGGTCCTTATAAGAATTAACAAATCACATAATTTGGAGTTATCTATCATGGACCATGATATGAATAAATGGATTCATTTTCTCTTTGGTGATAAATTGCATGTCTTTAAAAATTTTACGAGCTTAAAACATATTTTCTCATAATAATGTTTTTGCATGAGTAAAATAAGATGGATGTGATAACTCCAATTTTTTTTCTCCAACATTATTTATACAACAGGAACTGAAATTATGGTGTAATATACATTATGAATAAATTAGTAACTCATTTAGAAAAAGTGGCCTTACGTCAATGGTAGTCGTTGTTAGTGCTAGAATACATTAACATGAAATGTGAATATAAATTTTAGTAGAATACTTATTTGTATTTTATTGGTCCTTAATTTTTGGAGATAGATAAATATGCACATACCTACAATAAGAAAATTGTGTCTATGAGGTCAAAAATCAATGGTGGGAAGACTATTAAGGGATGGATGCCAGATGAGAGTTCATTGTTATGGCTCAGATGTAGGATGGTTGTATCTATGGATTTTGAGAGGCAACATCATCATGTTTACCATCACATCATATGAGATTTTAATCTGAGAATATATATGTTGTACAATGAATTTAAAGCATTGTGTTTGTCGGTTCTCATGAAAAGGAATGTCAAGGTGTTTTTTTGAAATTCTAAACTTTTTAGTAGGTTCTAGAGGAGTATCAATGACTAGCATGTATGTTGTCGTATTTACTTATTCCGGCTTGGAAATGGGAGTAGATAGATATGATGATTATAATTGGTCTCATAAGAATGGTTTCAAAAAATGAAAAAATATGGTTGATATGGGATCAACATTCAATTTAAGATCATTTTAGTTTTATTCATTAATCTCATATGTTGGTGGATTTTTAAACATTCTATATCCTAAAGTTGTATATAGTTTTTCTATACTGGTTTCAATATCATCACATAGATATTTGAGTTCTACAGCTCATTTTATGAAATCCTCAATGAAACCCCATAGGACTCAGTGGACTATGAGTACAACATATTAACCATAGAAATATGTGAAATTGTAAATGATGATATAGTTGTTGAAAGAAATGTTTCAAGAATGTGTAATGTATTTTGGAGTTCCATTGGAAGATCATGTACCATTAAAGGATTTATCAAATAACCCAAATTATCTACCTCAATACAAATGAATATATTTGAATAATTATTTATGTGTACATGATGTTCTCCAGTTTGTTGGATGGAAACTGATCAGACATCACATGTTGGGAAAAACCTTGTCCAATAAACAATAGTGAAGATTCACATAATATGGAAATTGATGGTGATGGATAATATTCATTCGAAATAATTAACATATAATCATCAAACACTTTTTTTATTAAATGTGGGTGATAATGTCTTCTAGAGGATAACAGCAAGGCTATAATATTATAATTTTGCGAAGCAACTCATGTAATTTCTTAGATACATAGGCCATTTAGAGATACCAAAATATGTTGGGGATATAGAATTTCAGATGGAATTTCCACCATGGTTCAGTGCTCTTTAGAATGTGTTTCATGTATCATTGTTGAAAAACTATCAACCTATTCCTAAACATTTGATTTTATTGAATCATGTTAAAATATATCTTTATTCTTCATTGATCATATCCTGAGGTAGATTATAGATAGTAAAAAGAAAGTGTTTTGAAGAAATAACATCATTATAGTGTGGTTATTTTAGAAAAAAGGTAACGATGAGGATGATACATGGGAATGGGAGAAAAAAAATAAAGGATATATGGTTATAATTCATATGGTACAGTGATAGTTTTCAACATTTGGGGGTTGAAAAGGCCATTACTGGGGAGAATGTAGCATGCTCAATTTTATGTAAGTAACCCTTTCATTTAGAATTTTTTTAATTATTTATTGTATATGGACAAGAAATTGGAGATTTTGGGGAAATTTTGGGTTGTTTTGGGGATTTTTAAAAGGTGAAAAGTTAGTGAATGGTTTTGGAAAACCATGAAACACCTATAGGAACTTGGGAAAGTTAGAAAGGTGCTAATGGGAATGATCATGGGCTCTGTGAGGTTTGAATAATCCATGTTCCAAACTAGGAAAAAATATGCCACATGAGATAGTGGGATTTATCACAGTTGGCTCATGGATTGGAAACTATGTGACCCAACCATTTGGCATTAATCCTTGAGGTAATAGTTGGTGAATAGTTCACTCACAGTTTGACTAACATTGTAACTAACCCTGCTCTTTTAGAAAACTATATCTTATAAATGTGGATCTACGTCATTTCTATGTTTTCATTGCTCATTTTCATCCCAAAACAGAAATAAAAATTTATTTTCCCCTCTTCTGGATCATAGATCAAGAGAAGTTATGTAGTCTGTTGAATCTCTATATTTACAATAATACATAATTCATGGCCTTGTTGGTTTTTTTCCTTAGATATACATAATTATATTTATGATTTCATTAGTTATATGTATTCATTGGATATTTAAAAGATATTTGATTCCAAATATGACTATATTAGGCTTTTTTTAATATTGGATATGATATTTAAGGTGAGTTTTTGGACGCTCAAACTAGTTTTGTAAACATTTTACATACAATTATTCATTGTCATCATAATTTTTAAGGTATGGTTCTTCAATATCGATTCCTTTATTTATAAGATGAGGTTTTAGTTATAATTTATTTTTCTAATTGAAATTGGTTTTTTAATTGATTTAAATTTCTTGTAGGAAACACTATTATTAATTTTTTATATATGTATGGATATTGGGAGTTTTGTGGAAAGAGGAATTGGTAACTTGTTTTTAAAATAGTGATTTTAAATTAATTATTCTGAATTGTTTCATGAAAAAATATATCAATAAAAAGAGGGTTTTGTAGAAATGGGTTCTTTAAAATTGTTTTTAATAAAATTAATATTTTATTGAAATGGTTGAAATCATTTTTTTAGAATTAGTTTTTCGCATAACGTTTACATGTGATCATGTTTTTTGGGGATGGAAAAGTGTAATGTGTATCCACCATATTTTTTAGATGGTAAGGGTAAGGAATATCTCATATAAATTGGTTCATTATGTGACGGATTAGTTAAAGGATGAGTCTCCAATCACAGTTATAGAGTGGTCTATGTTACATGCATGGTTAGATGTGTGGATATTTGGAGTGGAATAGATTATGTCAAAATGGAACCTGTGAAATGGTTTTAAAGTATTAGTTGGTTTCTTTCCATGGAACGTGATATTGTTTTGTGAAAAATACTCGGTTAATGAACATAATTATATTTTTATATAAACTATTTTGATATTTTTTATATAAAATTCATTACATATATGTTCTATCATGTTATTTACTTGTGGAATTACTAGAGAAGTTATTTAAAATAACCCATATGTGTTTAATTACTCCCCTTGCATTGGAACCATAATGATTTTACAAATGTTCATTATTGGGACATGGGAAAAGGTAATATATCACACTTCTGTTGGGGTTCATAGTGGTTCATGGGTTTTTTTTGTGAATTTGAGCATGTAAAAGGTTGAATAATTGGATTTGTGGTTATATTTTATTATTGATGGATTTTTCGTCTGGTGTGTACTTGAATGTTTTATAATATTCCACTATGGTACTTCTGTTTAGTTTGACGTTGATATAAATGGAATTCCATGGGTTTTCCTTCATTGATATCATGAATCATTTCATTACTCTTTTTATTATATCGTGCTTCGATAGTTTTCTTATTTTCAAAGAGAAAATTACCCCCCCCCCCAACTATTATTGAATAACGTGGAATTTATTTCCAAACATCGCAATCTTCGGGATGTTTCGTAAGGCCATGCCAGGTTCCTCCACATTCATAAGAAAATTATAAGCGGAGGTATAGTGCATAACATTCCTCCTCCATAATCAAGCATAATGGATTGCATCCCCAACCCCGATCACTCCTAATTGTCTCCGTAATAAGTTTTATCACTCAATTTTTTTATTCCATATGAGACAGGTTCAAAAAATACCTTGTAGAACACCCCATCTCCCAAAAAAATTATTTCAACATCCAACCCTACGTTTTCAATCTTTAAATAATATATTTTTTATCATCCCCTATCCTATATAGGGAAATTCGAAAATCTCATCCGAGTATCAATTCATATTGCTCGTATTCATCAGATCCACCTCCTAAATCATAAAATAATTCATAGATACACCTGGATTCAAATACCCAACTCATTATCCTATAATTTATACCAAAAAATAAATTATAACATTTCTACACGACATTTCATTCATGAATCTCAAAGAGGTCTATTGTGACTCCTCTTTAAAATCATTAACGTCACTCATGACATGATCTATCAAACAAACACCCACCTAAAGGATTTTTTATAACTAAATGTTCTCATCCACAATCCAAATAATATAAACCTCATACACTATTATCTATTCAATTTAATGTCCTTCTACTCATATAAATCCACCACCACTATAATCATTCTTCTAAAATCAAACACACTATTTAACTAGGTCATGAACCTAAATAAACCAAACTGTATAAGATATTAATTATACCCATGAACTATTGGTTCAATCTAAAAAACCATAGATCACATCCTAACTATATTGAAATCCTCAATGTTCTCATGTTCCTTATTTCTAATAAATTAAAAAATAGAATATCACCCTTCCCACGAGTGTCCCATGATTAAATGAAATACTAAAAAACTGGGGTCCAATCAAAACATTGGTCCACTAGATCTCCCACCTAGCCCTTCTGATTAATTATCTCACCATGGTCAAAACCCAAATGCATTATGAAAACACCCATAAAGAAATTATCATTAATCAATATTCCAAACACAAATACACAGAGTTTCACATATGATGATATAATTTACCTACAATAACAAAAAAAAATTGGGATCATATCCCCATGATAATCAAGCTATGAGACTACTATCATGAGGGTAATGCCTCACCAATAAACCATTCACATAACCAACAGCATTACCTCAGATGATATATTTGATGATAATGAACAACTACATAAATCAATTAAGTATAATATCATTCACAGGTACGTGGGAAAGGATTATATTTGTCGTAACTTGTAACATTAATTAACTGAACCAATGTAAAATTAACCAGATTGTTTTCATTATTATCCATCGAATTTTATGTTGATGCGATGGGGTAATGTAATTCCATAAGCATCAGAATTTCATCATCATCCTCCATATCAAGTGTCCCCTAATAAGAACAAATTATCATCCATTATATGAAATACATGACCATATCATCAAAACATAGTATAATTAAAAAATTTAAATTCATTTGAAAACAAAATATAAATAAATTTTGGAACATACAAATAGATCCTTGTATAGTGATAATAATCCCACACTATTAGTCCAGTATTCCAAGTTAATCCTTTATTCCTATGAATATTATTCATACATGTCATTCCACTATATGAAATGTGTTAAAATCAAAATCACATGTCATATTCCTACAAGACATGATCCAAAAATATAAAAAAAATCATCTAATCAAACCCAAATGCACATTTATAATAGGAAAATAATAAATACGACTATATAATTTCAGAAAAAAACATCAATTCCATCTCTAGTAACTTATAATACATATTATTTTAGTTGATATTAAATCTTAACTCTCATATCAATTATAGGATCCAAAAAAATTGTAAATATTATATCTACCAAATGCCAAAATATTAATACAATAGAAAACAAATTTTATGGAATTCAATTTGAAACATTATATCACCCCACACCACTAAGAAGTTCTCCAACCGATGATCGCCACTATACTATCAATACACATCCCCGTATATAATATATTGTAAACTTGTAGAAGAAGACTATGATGCTATTATGAGAAGACTATAACCCTATATCATAGTTCACAATGAATTAAAAATAATGAAACATCATCCATGAAAATAAACTATATGTGGAGGTAGATAAACGTATTAACATAATACAAATAAATAAACATCCATAAATTATTGAACATAAATTCCATATATATATATATATATAACCACATGCATGGATGGTTACACATACAAAGCCAACGAAAATAAAAATAAAACACTAGATCCATGAAATCATCATACCATAGCTTGTCCAATTATTTATAAAAGTGTTTTATCTATATATCTCATTGAAACATTGTTTTATCAAAACCATTACCTATATCAATTTTAAGTTATTCACATAAAAAATGTGTTTTTTCGGTTCATACAGGGTGTGAATACAAAAATCAGTATGGAACCACTGGCATGGTCTCATATAGTAACAAAAATTCAATTATATGTCCAATGTAATTTTAACAGTAGAAATTAATAAACAATATTATCCATAATAAATCAATCTCTTTAGGGAACTAGTCAACCAATCCTTCTTTAGACTAATTCTAGAGTGTCTCTTACCATGTGATAAAATAATACCATCAACAACTAATCGAACACCCAATAGTGTATGTTATATATTACTATAAAAATAACCCATATTGTATTATTCCAAAGTTATAAAAAAACCAAACCTATGGGAATATAAACATTTGAACATACACTAGTTTTATCATAGCCCCAAATCCAATCACAACCTAGTGTATGATATGAAAAACAGCTCAACAAATACCAATCCCCTAGAAAATTGTAGGCCATGATTCCATGCATGCATTACATTTGATGGTAAACAAAATCATCCTGAATCCTAATCCTTGAAATCCCAACAATATAATTTAAACACCCTAGTTTTTATTAAATATATTTTTTCTAATAAGTTTAATTTATTTGATATCAGTCATTACACTAGACATTGACCTAATAAAATGTGACAGACTATTAAAATTTTATTATTAACTATGGTAGTTATCGAAATATTATTGGAATGATGTGTAAGAATATTATTAGCAAAATTAAGAAAATATATTTTTACACCAGTATATTAAAAAAATTATTTAGTCATATCATATTTACAAATAAAAACGAGAACTATTTTAATATAACTGAAATAATTTTGGAATCCTATTTTTTCACATAAATTTACATTATAAATAAATAAATTAAATAAATAAATATTTTGAGTTATTTTCATTAGATTTATATTTCATATTCTCAATGAAACGTTTCAAATACTTATTATGCATTTTCTATAAATTATATGAGAATAAATGCAATTTTAACCTTAAATTATTATTTTCATAAAATGTACTTTTTCCATATTTCCCTCAATTATTTTAGAATAAATTTATAAAAAATATAGAATATTTATTTGAAAAAAAATATTTTATTTTTGAAATAACCTTTTCAGAATTATTTTTGAATGCATTTTTTTATTTTTTGGATGGATAAATGTTTCATTGAATAGTGAAGAATACAACTTTTAAAAAAACATAACTACTCATTTAAATTATTTAAAAGATCCATTTTATTTGAATATGGCTTAAAATTTATAACTAATTCATTTTTTTATTTTTTAATAAAATATAGGTAATTTCATTCATTTTCATATTCAATTTTGATATAAATATTTTATAATCATTATAAATTTTATCTTTTGGAAAACCACATTTTCAACATGTCAACAACATCAATTATAAATTAGAATTTACCACTTATATTAATGGAATGTGGAAAAATATCTTCCATATTTGTAATAATAATTATTTATATTATAATGTCTCATGATTTTTTTTTCAAAAATGAATACCAAAAAGATACAAAAAATTATTAATAATTTTTAAATTTAAAACATGTTTACTGGGGAGTTATATTAAAATTATATGATGTAAAATGAACATGAAACATGTCCAAATCCAATGTTCTAGAAATAATTATACCTCATATCCAAAATATATTTAGTGTGAGACCTTTTTATCCTTATATAATTTGATATATAAGGGTAAAAATAATTCTTTTCAAAAAATACAATTGTTCCCACACCCAAACTTTTAAACGGACACCCATTGTTCTATCCACTTTACACATACATAAACCATTGGATCAACCAACCCATTCCAAAATGACATACTTACTTTCCTACCAAAATACTAGAGTCCTAATTTTTATTAATAATGCCTCAAAGTAAGGATTAATTTTTAAAACTACAAATTCTCTCTAAATAAGAGATGGTTGAAATGTGTTTGAAGAGAGTTTGGGCATACATTAAGGGATTTCCATCTCACATTCATTTCTTATGAGACACAATCCATATTAGCTATGTGAATATATTTGGGTTCTTAAAAAATTATCAAGAACCCATTTTTATGATGCATCTATTAAAAACAATGTTCATTTTCCAATCAATTTGTTGATTATTCTTTCATTGTGTTTACGATTCAAATTTTACCAAAGTGATATGGGATTATTGTCCCTGGTAATATTTTTTGGGACTTATGTTATGGTATGAAACTATATTCATCCACAATGTGAATAAATAGATTAGTTTACATAAAATTACATGAATTTATTTATTCTCATGATATTATATGTTTAATTTATTGTTATTATTTCATTTTTACGATTTAATGTTTCAAAAATTGTAATGGTTTTGTTTCACAATATCATCGATCATTAGTATATTTTAATATTATTCTCACAACGATGAAATATTATAAACTATATAACATTAAATTCAAGTATTTTATATTCATCTATTTATTTACATAGAATATAAATTTTCCATTTATTTTTTAACATAAAGGATCAATGAAATCAGATAATGTTTCTGTGAAAAAATTATTTATATATATCTTCAGTTGAGAACCCATTTCCATACAAAACCATGATGGTAAAAAAACTGAATAAAGATTAAAAATTAAAAACATCATTTATAAATGAAAATTTTACCAATGATTTTATATTTAATATTTTGTTTTAAAAAGAATATTCAGGTCATTTTCTAATCAATTCCCATCAATATTTTATTGAATTTGTGAAAGGATTTTCTATTTAAATGTACACATCATGAATTGATATTCCATATTTTATGAAAATTAAATGTTTTAAATAATCCTTTATATATTTACAATGATATTTTTGAAAAAAAATATATTTGGAATATTTTTTATTTTTCACAATTATTTTTTATATTGGAAATTATTATTCCTCAAAAAATTCATGAAATGATTTTTAAATATCCCTTTATAAGAATCAATGGCTTTTTTTAATGAATATTTTTATAAATACGATTTTTGTTTTAAATTTTTTTTTTCCTACATTGAAAATATATTTTCCTCAAGAAAAGATTGAAAATATTTTTAACACATCCATTGTATGAGGAAAAGTATATTTTCAAGAGAATGTATTTCCAAAATATTTTAATATTATATATTTTAATCATTCTTATTTTCAATGAATGGATATTTTACTTAATAACATTAAAAAATGAATTTCTTTAACAATAATTTTTCATATTAGATAACATCCATTGATAAAATATAATATATACTAGGGATATGATCCAATGATACCATATTTATTCTTTCTCTATAAAAAATATTTTTTGGATTAACCGATGTTTATGAAACACATTTTTTCCTTTAGATATGATATAATTATATATTATTGAAAACCATTTCTTTTTGCATATTTATATGTGATTAATATTTTATCATGACCATTTCTTTATATGGATTTTTGATTTGATGAATGTTTTTTTGAATCCTATTTCACTTCATAGGTTTTGATGTGATAAATTTTTTAGGATATTGTGAAGAAAATATGTATGATTTTCATTATGTGATGGGGGGATTAATCTCCCTCCAATTTATTGTGTAAATTTATATATCATGTGGGATAAATAAAACATTAATGTGGAGTGAACCCAGTCTACAATGGTACATTTTCATTTATTATGGTCTTCGTAGTGACCCATTACTATTTTCATGGTTTAGGTATTAAACCCACTCCAAAATTATATCAATGTAATTGTGCCTTGACTATTATGATAATTACATAATATGATAATGAATGTTATATAATTCTATTTTTTATGTCAATTTTATGATACAATGAATCATGTTTGTTGATATTATTTTTACTCATGTATTATGACCTAAAAATATTGATTCTATGAATCATTATTCTGACATATGCTATGTAGGGTATTATTTTCATTTGTTATTATAATGTTCTCATTCTCTTATTCACATTCTATAAATACATATTTTCCTTCATTACCCATTCTGATAATTTGATCTCACCCTTTCATTGGATTCTCTTAAAAAGAATTTGAGGATAGTTATTATGCCTGATATTTCTAAAAAAGGTTAATGTAATGTGTAACTGAGTGAAAGAATATATATAAATATTATGAACAAGATATTTATTTTATAATTTATTAAATGTCAATATTACATTATGATCATAAAGCTTGTGTCAGTGAATTGTATTTAATTTTAATCTAAAGGGATGTAATATCAATATATGATATGTTAGGACCTTAAAAATTATATCAATGGAAATTTTTAATTATCCTTTCAAAACTAGAGTGAATTTTTTTTTATGAGATCCCCATGGATATGCATATGGACACTCTTTAGATATATCTATGTATATCTATAATGATACTTATACAGATAAATGTATATATAAGAAAATATCATTAAATATTAATGAGGGATATTTCTACCAGTTTCAATTAAATAATATCCATATCTTTATAAAACATGTGGCTGTTGTTCTAGAACATATATATATATATAAAGGGCTGATAACAATATCAAAGCAGCATCAATCTTGACTCGAGAATTACTTATTACATGAAAAAAATCCATACAAGACATATTTTTTTACACTAATAGGGGATATTATTTGAATGTTAACATGAACATTATGAACCATATTGAATGATTTAAATTATGACATATAATGACTTAGTCTAGGCCTACGGTGTAATAAATTTAAATAATGATATCATGAGTTAGATATCCAATTACTTGATTTTTTAGATTATTTGGTTTTTAGCTATGAATATTGTTTCCCACACAATGATTTATATTTTTTTTATTAGAGTGAATTTGAAGGAAATAGGTTAACAATAAATTTGATAGAAAATTTTTGGATGAGAAATCAAATGTCATAATTAATAGAGTGAAGGATATTGAAATTAAGCCTAATCATTTATAACAATATAGGATTAAAAAGTACACATTATCCAACACTCAGAATCACCAAATAATTTAATCATTAATATAGTTAAGAGTTTGAGGGGTTAAGACCATGGAAGAATAAACATTAAGTTTCTTATATGTTAATAATGATGGATGGTGCACTCTTAGGAATGTCTCAACATAACAAGAATATGGTTTATTAATGTTAATGAATACATAGTAATAAATTTCCCTATAAAAACGTAATGTTTTTTTGATAAATGGTTGGTAATAATGGTTTTTGAAAGCCTCCATTAGTGTTTAAATATTATAAATAATTAAATTAAGGTCATTATCAAAATCACTTTCCCAGTGGGAGTGCATAAGAAGAAAATTATCTATGTGGTACTAGTAAATGTTTTTTTAATAATTATGTTAAGAATAAAAATGAAATATTAAATCAATGAGGTATTAAAAAATAAGATAGAGAATACTATTTAATGGTTTGAAAATTATTTAGTCTAAATGATGTGTTTATGTATTGGAATTCAATAATAATAAAAGATAATGTGAAACGTTTTTATGTGTTTTTCATTGGTGATTTAAAATAATATATTTAATGGTAATTATTACATAGAATTTTTTTTAAAAGAATATATATTAATGAAAAACGAATATGATGGGAAATATTAGCCATTATATTTTCAAAATAATGATTAAAATATTTTGATAAAAATATATTATTGATATGGAAAAGATAAATTGGAATATATTTTTTACATTTGATCTTAGTAATGATTTTATTAAAATTATTTATATCATATCATTTATGTATTTTATATGTTTTTTTAGATTTATATGATATATTCAATAATTAGTAATTTTATTTAAGAAATGTGGATATAATTAATTTTTTAAAGCATATATGTTTTCATTTGTTTTTTTATGTCTATTCAGGATATTACCATTTTTTTGATAAATAAATAATCAACGTATTCCCAAGTTTTATATAACACATTAAGATTTACATGATATTTTTTTAATAATGATAGGATTAAAATTAAAATATAATAACTTTGTTTCAAAATTTTGGGATTTAATTTTTCATCAGCCATGGAGGAGGCTTATGGTTAACTATTCATTGAATGGATTTTGTTGGACTTTGGATGTTTTTTGAAAACATCCAATAATAACATAATTTTCTCTAAATATTTATATGATGAAAGAATGATATAAAAATACTATAAACATTTTAGTTCTCTAGGAATGAAAAATTCATCATGAATATTCTTTTCATAGAGTATGATATGAAGTAGATATTAGTAAAATTACCAAAAAAAAATGAAATGTTATTCTTACAATATAATCTATATTATAGCCCTATATTCATTGTCCATTTTAAAATATTAATTATATTATGACATATATTTATCAGTTGGTTCATTAAACAAAAAACATTCTATTCCATGACATATTCCATGTATCTCTCTAGAGAAAGTAAATAAATAACACATCTCATTTACTGATATATAAGTTCATAAATGTTGGAAAATATCATTAATAAAAGGACACAGTGGTGGATTTTTTTACCATTTATATATTTCTTTAAAACACAAGACTACTGAGGTGATCAATGTTTTTAGTGAAACCAATAGCTTTATGATTGTATGTGGGAACTAGGGGATGTTATCAGCTAGAATTATCATTACATTTAGTTACCAATGTCTTTCAATTTTGACGGATAGGGTATAATTTATCACCCTGGTTTTTTTGAAATATTTTTTTAAATAAATTTAATATCAAAGATATCTTTTCCTACTCAAATCACTGATTTTTAAGGAAATATAACTTACTACAAAAATATTAATATATAATATGATATTTTTTTCACCGATGAAATTGTATAAATATAATGAATATGAATAGGTAATGTTTTATAATATCTGATTTAATATATATATATATATAAATATATAGTTATTTGGCAGAGAATTAATTAAAAGTAAAAATAATGTCCTTTTAAAAATAAAGAAAATCATTATATGAAAATTTAATTTTCTAAGAATGAATTCAGTTTATTATAATATATTAAAAAGAATATATTTTGGTAAATTATATTAACTAATTTTATATATTATATATTCAATAAATAGTTTAGAACTGATCTTATTTTTTATAAATATATCAAATAATAATAATAATAAATTTTGTACGTGTAAACAGTTAATTTTTCTAGAAATTAGTTTTTTCCCACTTGGAGAACTTATTTAAGAATTAATATTAAAGAAATGATTATATAACGTTTAAAAAAATTAAAATTAAAATACATTTTGGGAATTGTTGATAATTTTCTGAAAGGACAAATTATAAATTGAAGAGTGAAAAATAATGGTTTTAGAATAAACTGATATCTCATTGAAAATATTATCAAAATTAATTTCGTTTTAATATTTTTATTACTATTAATTGAGTTCAATTATATTTCATCTAATATATTGTAGTTCATTTTAATAAATTTCATATTGAATTTTGACATATTAAATTTTAGAACTATTGAAAATTTTCTCTTCGGAAAACCTATTTTTTATAACGTCTACATAGTTAATTTTTAATTAATTTCTATAACTTCTTGGAATTAAATTTAGGAAAATTGATTCTATATTAAAAATAATAATAATTTTCATTATTTATGACATCTACATAATATTTGGTCCAAATGAAGAGTAATAATAGAAGAACCTAATTACCCAATTTACGGTAAACATGGGTTTACTATGGGTTAACCATGAAGATAAGTAGAAAAATGGCCCAAAACATGTCCAAACCATGTTTTTTCTATATTTAAACCATGTAACCATTGATAATTCATAATGATACATTTTTGTGACTTATTTCATGTGGAATATTTTTTGTCCATTTTATTCATTTGGATAATTCCTTGTATATCCTCTCCCCCATTTATAAAAGTTCACCCCCTCAATTATCCTCTTCAAAAATAAAAAACTCTTCAATTCTGAAAAGTCGTAAAAAAATATCATCCTTAATTCCATAATCACATATTATAGGAATTATTTTTGTCAATAGATCCTCCTATTAGGTCTTTAGGTGTAAACGTAAATAGGTTCTATGAAGGATTGGATGCTCAAATGTTTTTGAAAGATGTAAATACGTAAGGTAAGGAATATTAGTATCATAATTATTTTTATTGAGAAACAATACATATTCAATGTTTTATTATTTTATGTTGTATATATGTTTCCATTTATTTTCATTTTTTATTATTATCCTGATATGAATGCATATTTATATATCAATTTTAGGATATCTCTTTCATGGGGATTACAGTCCAAAAGATACAAAATCAGTAAGAGACTTTTGTATCAATTTGTCTTCCTCAGGATATAGAAAATGTTATGAAACTATATTCCTTAATGGGATATATATATATAAATAAAACTATACATTTAATATATTTAATTTATATATTCTCATGATATTATTATTTCAAATTAATTTTATCCATTAATTGGGAATATAATTCAGTGTTTCCATTGTGGTAAGTGATTTTTCTTACAATCTAATAGTATATCATGATTGTTTTTATGATTTAAATGAATAAATCATGAGATCTATTTCTCTATAAAATAATTAAATTTCTTTTATTATTGATATTTCTATAAAATACATGTTTTACTTTCATTTTGTCTCTTAATGAACTTTTGTGACCAAAATACTTTTTTCTAAAATATCTTATTTATTTAACTATTTGTTCCAAAAACCCTTTTCATCTATAACCATATTTACTATTAATGTTTTAAAAAAACTATAATTCCCAAAATAATATATAAAATATTATTTTAACCATTTTTACATTTTTATAATGTCTTTTGAAATGAATCTTCTTGCAATTTAAAAAATAATTCATGTTTTCCCAAAATTTGAAAGCAATCACGGTTTTAATTAAAATGGAATTAATAGAATTATTACCATCATGACCACTCAATGGTTTAAATATTCCTTTATAATTTTTCAATAGTATTCTATAAATAATAATTTGAAAATGTTTTATGATTACAAAAAATTCCACATAGAAATGATATTTTACTCAATAATTGTTTTAAATGATATTTAAATATTAATTTATGAATTTTCAAGGAAATTTTATGATAAAATTATTTTGAAAATATTTTATTATTTCCAATGTACTTTCTAGAATGGTAAGGATATTTTCCTCTTTAAATTATTTAATTTATTTTTAAAAAATGCATTATAATTTTTTTATTAATATCTGAAATGAAAATAATATCCATGATATTTCTTGAATTAATTGTTTTGAAATAGTTTTTATAAGGAAAGATTAATTTTATATAAAAAAGATCCATGTAAATTTCCTTATAAATAATTTTCAATCTAAGATGAAAATATTTTATGTTAAATAACATTTTCTGGGGATAATATCTAATGATATAATATTTATTCTTTCTCTAAATTGTTTTATTATACTGAAGAGATTTTTCTAGAATTCATTGCTTTTATGTGGATTATGACATGGTGAAATATTTATGTAACTAATATATGTACATACTTCTAATATAATGACATTTTCATGAATCTAGGTTTCTTTCATGGGTATTGATATGTCAAATGTTTTATGAAGCTAATTTATTTTAATGTGCTCTTATATAATGAATTTTTTATGAAATTGTGGCAGATATATGTTGATTATAATTATTTTAATGGTGTGGCCAATATATACCTCCAATGAATTTTGTAATGTTGGATATCTCAGAAGATTAGTAGGACTAAAATAAGGACTCATCCGAGTTTAGTAAAGAATATTGTCCATAGTGATAGACTTCAGAGTGAACCTTTAATACTATGTTTATTTCAGGAGTGAACCAATTCAAATATGATATCCTTTGAAAAAAACCTCCACTACAATAGAAATAACATTATATTCCAATTTTCTAACACAATTATAGGTCTTATGTCAATGCTATGATATCATGGATCCTTTATCTTATTTCCTTATGAGTAATTTTTTTTAATTTACAATATTTATAATTTTAATCAATATTTGAATATTTTATATAAAGTTTATGGTTTTCATATGTTTTTATTAGGTTCTCATACCCTTATTCAGCAGTTATGTTAAAATACATTCCATGTTTATCCTTACTGTTCATCGTTTCCCATCCTTTATTATGTTATATTTTGCATGATAAATAATGATAGGTATTATATGAGACATGACTATGAAAGGTCATAGTTTTGAGGAATTAATTGGGGGATGATGTAGAACTCTTATGAAGATGTTGTTTAGGGTACGATGTTTCTAATGGAGCTACATCGGTCTGCTCCTCATGCATGTGTTTGTATAATTTAATGAATATTTATATAAAATGGTATATAATATATGCAGGAAAATTATATGTGTTTGATATATGAACTCTAAAAATTTTGTATATACATCAAGATATGTATTCAATAAAATGGAAGACCAACTAGTATCAATTACATCCCCTAAATGAGTTATGTTATATAATGAATAATCCATATTGGCATCTCAACCATCCTCCCTTATAAGAGTTTCCACATATGGGGTGTATTCCCTATAAGTATTTTACAATCTAAACTATGAGATTTTTCATCAAAACATCATGAATGCCAATGGAATAAACCAAATAATACATCTATAGATTTTTTATGTACATTTCTTTCCATATGAAACCCCTCCAAGAATCATGTGGTAACCCCACCCAGATTCTGGGCAATGATTTCATTTCCTAAAAAATATCCAATTTTAATGCATGTTATATAGAGACACGAATGATAGGCTCTACTCCAACCAATATGCCCTATATTACAATGGTCTTATTCCATATATCACATAATATTTCCCACTCAGTTACATCAAAATAGTAAACTATAAACAGTTTCCTCATTATCATTCATGGTGTTTACCAACAACCAATTCCTAGGGAATTCCACACCCCCTTATCACTATCAAGGTATCATATACTTTTCCACCACATTGTTTTCAACACACTATCATTACCAAGTTTATTGCATGCGGACCATATCAATTTTCCGTTATCACTCTTTCTTGGTCTAATAATCCAACATGATCTTTGTCATCCTATGTACTATCCACCATTTCCAAGTCACATCATCTGTATAAGATTTATTTTCCCAACCATCAAAAGAACAAGGATGAATGGATCAAAGTCTATATGGTTCTTCAAAAGATAAAATACCTAGTATTCTTATTTGTACCCTCACTAATATCGTAGAGGTGACACCGGAACACAAACAATAAATAATCAATATTATCATATTTTTCCTCACCACCGAAGAGGTTTATAGACCACAAAGTTTCTTAATTGTCCCATCCACAGTTAAAAAACCATGTATACATACTATTTCACAAGGGATTTTTTACCCATGTATCATGATTCTTTTAATTAGTTAGGATAAATTATTTAAATTATTATATTAAATTAATTTAACCTCTTCTATTACACATCGTGGGGAACCATATAATTCAAAAGAAACATAATGTAGTCATAACGCTATTTTGGATAGTATGTGTTAGAAAAAACCTTTTATTGTATGTTTTATAATTTACCACCCAAGGACATTAAATATTGTAATGGTCTATCAATCCTCATACACAATAAATCAAGCATGTTTAAATTTATCAATATGAATACTCATTCCAAATATCAATAAACAATTATTCATAATATTTATGATTAATTAATTTATATAATTCGAAATCAATATAAATCCAAATAACTCATCATCTATCCAATGATTACCAGTGCTCTAGTAATTGTTGTGCAAACCTCCCCAAGAACAAACCTGACCCCATTAAAAGATTCACATCCGTTTCCACAAATATTATCATTAAACTATTTAAATATTAATTGAAAACTAATGAAAAATAATATTTATATCGTTGATGATTAGATAAATTGATACCTGTAGACACAATCTTGATACATCCTCACCCTTGGATGCATGAAAACCACATAATTCCTGGTTCATCACCTCTTGGTCTGGAGGTATCAGAACCAAAAACATAAATTTAGGAAATGAATAATAAGATAAATAATTAAAAGTGAATAAAATTAGATGACAAAGTCAAGGTAATATATTTAATAACAATGAAATGGCCTCAAAATCCACCCCATGTCATCACGAATAGGGTTATAAGGGGTGTTTTATTTTTCATGGTGTTGGTAATAAGATAAATGGGGATGCCACCACAAATATTTTAATGAAATATAAGTGAATTTACCCCTTTAAGGAGCTGTGGGTTTTCCAAACCATGTCACTACAATGAAATTGGAAAAAACACAAAATCCAACCACTTGAAGGGTTTGGAAGCATGGTTTTCCAATCCAGCAGCCAATCATGTGGGTCAATCTATAAACCTATTAAACCATTACACATATCCCTCAAAAACCACTCATAGTTTTTATAAAACTAGGAGACATGTGTTTAACCTAATCTCATTCATTTACATTCCGCTTGAATTTTCATGGACACCCAAGTATCAAGCTATATATTTTCCATAGAAAACTTTTATTCACATAATGAACTAAATATTCTTCATACCTCATGGTGTCACATGGTTCCCCAAAAACTATGCTACGAAAATTATTCCTGATGTCCAAATTTCTCCAAAATATATAAAATTTAACCTAAATATCTCTATACTCAATTGTATATTTGAGTAACTATCTTATACTTATTAAACATATATAAACATAATAATGAGTAATATAGAAATATTGAATTTAATTTTGAATACCTAAAAAATCAACCATTATACTAAATTATATGATAAATTCCTTATACAATTTTAAACAAGCACAGATAGATAATCTAATAACTACAAAAGATAAAAAAAATTACAATTAGACACATAAATGAAAAGTTCCACGCATAAAATCTAAATGAAACACCCAGATCAACCATTAATTCCTTGAACAATGAAAAATTATTATGTAAATAAAAATACCTCAAATAAATATGAAGGAATTCCATGTCCTACCCCCATTCAGGACCTCAAGAATCATATGTAACTACATGTCTTGACTGCAGGAATCATGGAACAATTATTCTATTGATCATATAACATGTAACCATATACCATGACCTCTAACTTCAACACACCATGTTTATTTCCCTAAGGCGTTATATAACTGTTAATATAAACCTCAAACCAAGTTAACCATGCATATCTCACAAAGTAATAGATAAATATCCCCATATTCCTCACATGACCATGTGAATCTCCATATATAATCAATAAACCAAGTATCCCACCTTAAGGCATTATATAAGGCCATAGCCTTAAACCTCACTTAAAATTGAATTAAATTAATAATTCACAATGAGAATCCTTTCAGGTTTAGTGTTTTAGATAATTAGATCATCAAAAGATTACATAGTATACCCTTCTACAAAGTCACCTTTTTTTACAAAACATGGACTATAAAAAAAGAGTCATGTATAGTTCCTTGTTTTATATAGCATGAATTTACCTTGATCCCATCCTTGACCCTACTCCACATTAATTCATGTGAAAAAAAATTCAAAAAAAACTTGGGGTAAGCATAAAATGCTTAGTAAGGGATACAGAAAGAATGAAAACTGCTAGTTTTTCAAAACAACATGTAAACCATGTATACTTTATAAATGTAATACTTTTCACCTTTATGAAGTAGTAAAAAACTCTTCACTAAATAAAATATCACTAAATACCATTTTGTAACCAAAAGATTACAATAAAACCCATATAAAGAACACATAACATATAAAGGTAACTTGGGACATAAACATACTAAAATGGAATAACCATACGGTCGACTTCCACACATATCACATAATGGAATAGACATACGGCCGACTTCCATACACAATGCATTGGAGGTTATAACATAACCACCCGTCCTAGTATTCACGACACCACCTATCATCTGTTTTATCACATAAGCACCCGTCAAATGTCCAAGTACCATTTTAAAATCATAAGACATTAAAGAAATATAATGGAAATAAAACATTTCCACACTTTGATCAAAATATTTCACATAAACATATTGACATAACAAATCCATTATAAAAATCATTTTCAATACCAAAATACATAAAAGAGTATATGGTATTTATTTCATTTTAAAAAACATTATGACTTGTTGAGGAAGACAAAGACCAAATAATACACGAGGTGGCGGAAAAGGTCATTGTCACCGCGTACGTTAAAAGAAACATTCCTTTTTGTCATTTAGTAAAATGATTCATATAAAAAGATTCTTTTTTAATAAAATTAAAATTCAAAGGGGTTTATACACCGTATAAAATAAAGGTTTGTATAAGACAAAATATGCCTCAATTAATGGAGATTGAGACGATGTCCCATACCTCGGGTCCGACTTTACTCGATCGTTATTTAACGTCCTGAATAATAAACATGAGTTAATTTATACTTTCTTAAGAACCTTTATCAAGTTCATTATTAATTTTATATCACTTATTACCATGTTATTAACACTATGTAATTATTTAATTTAATAATCGTCATTTTGTCGATCATTGGTACTTGAGTCAAAAATAAACTCTTTTTAATTACAAGTTGTTCATGTGGTAAAATATCCATTATATCAAGAATTATATTCATGATGTATATATCATATATATAATATATATCATGTATATACATTGATTTATAATATTACATAATCATTTAGGGGTATGAAATGAAATGCACCGTTCATGGAGACGGTAAGCTGTACGTACGCATGAACGCTACTTTCATTTCTATGTCATATTAATGGAATTAAAACTAAATGAGAGATATTTATATTTCAATTCCAGAATTATATTCATCATTTAGATGTAACATAAATCATATATATCCATTATATATATGTACTTATAATATCACATTACATTTGGGGATAAGAAATGAAATGCACCGTTCATGGAGACGGTAAGTCGTACGTACGCATGAACACTACTTTCATTTCTATATCATACTTTAATTGAAAGAAATAATAATGATATAAAGGTGTAATATAATTCCAGTATAAAATCATATATAACAACTTTAACTCCATCCTTTATACGTTCCACATATGGCATTAACGAATCAAATCACTTTGAGGGGGCGGTAGTCTGCACTTCCTAAAATGAAGATATCGCGTTTACCCATAATGGAAACCATAATGGTATGACATAAATGAAAAATACATATTCTTAAGTAAAACATAAACATATTATATATCATATATAAATATAGTGACATCTTAATGGCCACCTTATATGGTGTCATATGAGTGTTGAACAGTCATCGTTTCATGAGGCAGAAATTCACCATCCATAGAAACAGTATGTTCTTTAACCATAAGATGCATGTGTGTGTAAGTGTAGCTTGAATCATTCACATAAAAACATCCTAGTATGTTTACGATACTGTTTCGGATTCAAAAGAATGAAATAAAAAGATTTTTGGGGGGTTGGAGAAGAAAAATAAATCATAAGAACACAAGAGAAAACACTACCATTAAAACGGGTACCTCTTTTTGATTTGAGATCAAAGGATTCCTTGGGAAGACATCTGCACAAAGTGAGGCTTCAAGGATTAAGATAGGGATGTGGAGAGATACAATCGACATGGATTGGCTGAGACAAAGGCTTTATAGGTGTGGGTAAGGAGGTAGAGGTGGGGTCTTTTATAAGAGGAGAGGAGGGGCACTCTTGGAATGTTATAAAACGTTACATTATTATAAAATTATTGTGGGATTTTAAATGATCAAAAATTATATATTTATAGGATAAGGTGATAAGAGTTATAAATCCACCCATACAATAGGTTTTTGACCAGTTTAGTTCTTAGATTTTACATTATCATATCATTTAATTTAAATCGTTAAATAATGATGTAATTGCTGCTTCATCATGGTGTCATAAATAATTTAATTTATTTAATGTCTAAAATTTATAAAACAAATATCATGATGTATGAAATCTTTTTGTCTTTCTAATGAATATTTATATTCAAAAATATGACTTGTAGAACCCCATATAATTTTTTTTGGCAAAACAACTCATGTTTGTGACATTTTTATTTTAACTTTAAATAAAAAGTTATTAATGTCATTTTCCTACAAAAGTGGATCCATGGGGTCCCCAAGTTGACCGATGGATTTTCATGGTCGGAATTGACACATAAAATAAGGGTAGGACATGTGTCAAGGTCATTTCATATTATTAAAACATTATTTTTACCTTAAATTACAGTGATTACATCTAATCGTGATTAAAAACTTAAAAGTTACTATTCACCAAAAAAATTATTTTAATCCCATTGAACCACATTTTACTTGATAATGAAAACCATGTATGTCTGATTTTTGATATTAAAAACACAGTGGTGGTAAAATTTCATTTAAACGAAAAATCAGTTTTTTAAGTACCACTTAGAGGTTTCACTATTCAGCAAAAATTGATGTTTTTCAGAAAAATACCAGAACTTCACCCTAAGCTATATTTTAGGTTCTGAATTCAAAAATGATGTCTATTTTAAAAAAATCAAAACATATATGTTACATTAATTAATATAATCATTAATTCCCACTTTCATTACAAATAGCGTGTTTTTATGAAACAATAAGTATCAAAAGATTGACAATATTTCAAGTCCGATTTCAAAGTGAAATTAATTAAAATGTCCACCATTGGATTAAATGGTAAAAATATATTCTAATAGCACATTAAAACTAATTCAAAATATAATATAATAATATAAATAAATTTTATTAAAAAGTGGTCTTGGATTAAAATACAACATTTTCACTATTCATTAAAAAATGAACTTTATCGGAAAAATAACAAAAATTTACACAAAGTAAATTTTGATGTCTCGATTCAAAAGAAATGTTTTATTTGGTCCAATATAATGTGTCAGAGTGACCAAAACTATATTTAATGACGGTTCTCCATCAAAAGGCGATAAATGGGCCTTTAGTGAAAATTAGAGTGTATATGCCTAAAATTGAATTATTTTCATATTTTAAGCCTTAATATTTTATTGGATAAATGTAAAAACATTTAACAAACATATATAAACATATTTTAGTTATTTTTATTCATTCCTACCAATACAACAGCTACGTGTTAACTACCATTTAAAAAAAATATTATTATATTACTAGTGTGAAAAGTAAGATTTCAAAGTAACTCGTTGTTGCGTATCTGACACGCTATCAACATTGCCACCCCTTTATGGTAAAATTAATATTTAATTCGTAAATATTTATAAATAGGAAAATGATTTATTCATTATTTACCTGGGATGTTACATCCTTCCCCCTTTTGGGAATAGTGTTCTCGCAATTTAATTCACTTATCAAAATAAGTGGGTGTATTTATCCCTCATAGATTTTTCAGATTCCCACGTTGCCACTAAAACCATATGGTTTTTACACAAAACCATTACCCGATGAATTAACTTTTTTAGCAAAACTTACTCTCTTTGGTCAAGAATCCGGACTGGTTGTTCTTCATAAGAGTGATTCTCTTCTAACTGAACTACCTCTGGGCTCAAAACATGATAAGAATTTGGCATATACTTTCTCAACATCAAAACATGAAAAAGATTGTGTAACTGAGATAAACACAGAGGTAAAGCCACTCGGAAAGCAACTAATCCAACTTTCCCCAGAATTTAATATGGTCCAATGAACCTTGGACTCAGCTTTCCTTTCTTACAAAATTGTATCACACTTTTCTATGGTGATACTTTGAGAAAATCATGATCACCTACCTCGAAAGATAGATCCTTCCTCCGGTTATCTGCATAACTTTTCTATCTTCTCTGAGCTGTTCTCATTTGTTTCTGAATAAATTAAACTTTTTCTGCCATCTCTTCTACCAATTCTGGTCCCATCAGCTTCCTTTCATCCATTTCCTCCCAAAAAGCTAGAGTTCAACATCGTTTTTCATATAATGCTTCAAACGGAGCCATCTGTATACTATAAAGAAAACTGTTATTATATAAAATCTCAACCAAATAAAGTTGTTGGTCCCAACTTCCCTGATAATCCATAGAGAAAGCACGTAGAATATCCTCTAAAGTCTGAATTGTTCGTTCCGACTTCCCATCTGATTGCCGATGAAAAGCTGTACTAAAATTTAATTCAGTACCAAACGACTTCTGAAGGCCTTTCCAAAAGTTAGATGTGAACCTGGGATCACGGTCAGATACAATGGAGAGAGGAACTCAATGTAACCTGACTATCTCTTTAAGATACAAATGGGAATGTTGATCTAGGGAAAAATTATCTTGTATACCAAGGAAATGAGCAGATTTAGTCAAGCATTGAATAATAACCCAGATTGAATTATTACCTTGAGGTGTCTTCGGCAATCCCACAAAAAAGTCCATGGATACATTTTCCCATTTCCAGTCTGGCACCGGTAAAGGCTGAAGCATCCCATTCGGTAATTGCTGCTCTTCTTTAACCTGCTGACAAGTACAACACATTACAGTAAAATCAGCAATATCTCTTTTCATTCCATCTCACTAGTAATACTCCCGAAAATCTCTATACATCTTATTACTTTTGGGATGAACTGAAAATGAAGAACTATGTGCTTAACATAACAACTCTCTTTTCAACTATGATTCAAAAGGCACACACAATATCTTCCTAAATCTCAAAACACAATCATTATCATTGTTGAATTTAGGAAACTTACCCTTCTGAACCAGCTCTGCCTTTTTCTGCAACTCGTTGTCTTGCTTTTGTGCTTTCTTAATTCTGTCAGATAGAGAAGATTTTACTGATACCTGATACAAAATAAAAGGACATCCTGCACCAACTACTTCTATGCCAAAGTTCATCAAATCCTTAAACAAAGAATCACGTTCCAAATGCAACATTTTTAATGAAGCATTACTTTTTCGACTCAAATAATCAACCACTTTATTTGATTTTCCTAGATGGTAATTAATTGTACAATCATAATCCTTGATCAATTCTATCCATCTCCTCTGTCTCATGTTAAATGATTTCTGAGTGAATATATACTTTAAACTTTTGTGATCGGTATATATTTCACACTTTACACCATTCAAATGATGCTTCTAAATTTTTAAAGAAAAAACAATAACAGCTAAATCCAATTCATGTGTAGGGTAATTTACCTCATGAGTTTTCAACTGACGTGAAGCATATGCAATTACCTAATTATTCAGCATAAGGACACAACCAAGTCCTTTCAATGAAGCATCACTATAGATAACAAACTCACCATTCCTGGATGGAAGTGCCAAAACCAGAGCATTCACCAATCTTCTTTTCATATCCTTCGATAGTAAGCTGATTCAACGGATCCATCACTACAACAAACTGTTTATTTCTGATTCTGACCATCTCAGGATATTGATTTGAAAGGTCGTTTCCCTCTATATGCCTTCCAAGAAAAGTTGCTTTGTTACCTCTATGGAAAACCATTCTTAACACAAAAATATCTTAGGTGAGGCAACATGGTAATCTTTAAATGCTATATCATTTCAATCATACCCTTAATTAGTTTATAATTTAACAAATTTCTAACTTCTAAAGTTGTCTAAACCGACCTCTGATACCAACTATATAGCCCGGGACATAAACCTCACATAAAATTGAATTAAATGAATAATTCACATTGAGGATCTTTTCAGGTTTAGATTTTTAGAGAATTAGATCATAACTATAACAGCTCAAAAGATTAAACAGTAGACACTTCTATAAAGTCACCTTTTTTAACAAACATGGACTCCAAAAATAGAGTCATGTCTAGTTCCATGTTTTATATAGCATGACATTCCCTTGATCCCATCCTTGACCCTACTCCACATTAAGTCATGTGAAAAACATTTCCAAAAAAACTTGGGGTGAGCATAAAAAGCTCAGTAAGGGATACAGAAAGAATGAAAACTGTTATTTTTTCAAAACAACAAGTAATCCATGTATACATTATCAAAGTAACACTTATCACCTTTATGAAGTAGTAAAAAACTATTCACTGAATAAAAGATCATTACATACTCTTTTGTAACCAAAAGATTACCATAAATCCCATATAAAGAACACATAACATATAAATGTATCTTGGTACATAAACATACTTAAATGGAATAACCATACGGTCGTCTTCCACACATATCACATAATACAATAGCCATAAGGCCGACTTCCATTCCCAATTCATTTGAGGTTATAATGTAACCACCCATCCTGGTATTCATGGTACCACCCGTCATATGGTTTATCATGTAACCACCTGTCAAATGTCCAAGTACCATTATAAAATCATAAGACATTAAACAACTATAATGGAAAGAAAACATTTCCAAACTTTGATCACAATATATCACATAAACATATTGACATAAAAAATCCATTATAAAAACCTTTTTCAATACCAAAATACATAAAATAGTATATGGTATTTATTTCATTTTAAAAAACATTACGGCTTGTTGAGGAAGCCAAAGACCAAATAATACTCACGGTGGCGGAAAAGGTCACTGTCAACGCGTACATTAAAAGAAACACTCTTTTTTTGTCGTTTAGTAAAACGATTCGTATAAAAAGATTCATTTTGAATAAAATTAAAAGTCAAAGTGGTTTATACATCGTATAAAATAAAGTTTTGTATAAAACAAAATATGCCTCTATGAAAGGAGATTGAGACGAAGTCCCATACCTCAGGTCCGACTTGACTCGATCGTTCTTTAACGTCCTGAATAATAAACATGAGTAAATTTCTACTTGCTTAAGAACCTTTTTAAAGTTAATTATTCCTTTTATATAACTTATTACAATGTTATGAACACTATTTAATTATTTATGTTAATAATGGTTGTTTTGTCGATAATTGGTACTTGAGTCAAAATAAATTCTTTATAATTAATAGTTGTTCATGTGGTAAAATATCCAATATATCAAGAATTATATTCATGATGTGGATATCATATATATCATATATATCCTGTATATACATGCATTTAAAATATTACATAATCATTTATAGATATGAAATGAAATGCACCGTTCATGGAGACGGTAAGTCGTACGTTCGCATGAACACTACTTTCTTTTCTATGTCATATTAATGGAGTTAAAAATAAATGACAGATATGTATATTTTAATTCTAGAATTATATTCATCGTTTAGATGTAACATACATCATATATATCCATTATATATATGTACATACAATAGTACATTCCATTTGGGGATAATTAATGAAATGCACCGTTCATGGAGACGGTAAGCCGTACGTACGCATGAATGCTACTTTCATTTCTATCTCATACATTAATGGAAAGAAATAATAATCATATAAAGGTATATTATAATTAAAGTATAAAATCATATATAATAACATTAAATCTATCCTTTATACATCCCACATATGGCATTAACGAATCAAATCACCTTGAGGGGGCAGTAGTCCGCACTTCCTAAAATGATGATATCGTGTTTAACCATAGTGGAAACCATAAAGGTATGCCAAAATGAAAAATACATAATCATAAGTAAAACATAAACATATTATATATCATAAATAAATATAGTGACATCTTAATGGCCACCATTGAAGGTGTTATATGAGTGTTGAACAATCCTAGTTTCGTGAGGAAGAAATTCGCCATCCACAGAAACAGTATGTTCTTTAACCATTTGATGTATGTGTGTGTAAATGTATCTCGAATAAATCACAAAACAAAATCCTAGTATATTAAATATTCTGGTGTTGTTTCAAATGAAAGGAATAAAAAGAGTTTAGGGGGATGGAGAAGCAAAATAAAACATAAGAACACAAGGGAAAACACTACCTTTAAAACAAGTAACTCTATTTGATTTGAGCTCAAAGGCTTCCTTGGGAAGACTTCTGCCTAAAGTGAGGCTTCAAGGAGTAAGAGAAGTATGTGGAGAGATAAACGGGGTAGGGTTTGGCCGAGCCAAAGGCTTGAGAGGAGTGGGTAAGGTGGTAGAGGTGGGGGCCTTTTATAAGAGGAGAGGAGGGGCACTCTTGGAAAGTTTTAAAAAGCTACTTTATTATAAATTTATTTTTGACATTTAAAGGACCAAAAATTATATATTTCGAGGATAAGGTGATATGAGTTTGAAATCCACCAATCCAATTGGTTTTTCACAAGTTTAGGTCTTAGATTTTACATTATCTTTTCATTTTATTTAAATCGTTAAATAATGAGGTAATCGTTGCATCATCATGGTGTCAGAAATAATATAATTTATTTAATGTCTAAAAATTATAAAAAAATATCATGATGTATGAATTTTTTTTAGATTTCCAGTGAATATTTATAGTCAAACATATGACTTTTATTACCCCATTTAAAAATTGTTTTGGAAAAACAACTCATGTTTGTGACATTTTTATTTAAACTTTAAATAAAATGTTATTAATATAATTTTCCTACCAAAGTGGCTGCATGGGGTCCCCAAGATGACTGATGGATTTTCTTGGTCGTACATGACACATAAAATAAGGGTAGGACATGTGTCAAGGTCATTTAATATTATTAAAACATTATTTTTACCTTAAATTACACTAACTACCTCTAATCGCGATTATAAACATAAAAGTTACTATTCAACAAAAAATTATTTTAATCCCATTGAACCAAATTTTACTTCTTAATGAAAACCATGTATGTAGGATTTTTTAAATTCAAAACACAGAGGTGGTAAATTTTCATTTAAATGAAAAATCAGTTTTTTAAGTACCACTTAGCAGTTTCACTATTCATAAAAAATTGATGTTTTTCAGAAAAATACAAAAACATCAACCTAAGATATATATGATATTCTGAATTCAAAAATGATATTTATTTTACAAAATTCACAAAATATATGTTACATTATTTAATTTAATTATTAATTCCCGCTGTCATGGAAAATAGCGTGTTTTTATTAAACAATATGTATCAAAAGGTTGACACTAGTTCAAGTCCAATTTCAAAGTGAAATTAATTCCAATAACCACCATTGGATTAAATGGTAAAAATAGATTCTAATTGAACTTTAAAACCAATTCGTAAGATAAACTATTCATATAAATAATTTATATTAAAAATAGGTTTTGGATTAAAATACAACATTTTTCACTATTCATTAAAAAATGAACTTTATCAGAAAAAAACCAAAAACTTATACAAAGTAAATTTTGATGTCCTGATTCTAAATAAGTGTTTTATTTGGTCCAATAGAATGTATAAGAGTGACCAAAACAATATTTAATGATAGTTCGACATCAAAAGGCGATAAGTGGACCTTTAGTGAAAATTAGAGTATATATGCCTAAAATTAAATTCTTTTCATATTTTAAGACTTAATATTTTATTGGATAAATGTAAAAACATTTAACAAACATATATAACCTATTTTAGTTATTTCTATTCATTCCTTCCAATACAATGGCTATGTGTTAACTACCATTTAAAAAAATATTATTATATTACTAGTGTGCAACGTAAGTTTCAAAGAAACCCGTTGTTGCGTATCGAGCACGCTCTCGAACATAGCCACCCCTTTAAAGTAAAAATAATATTTAATACGTAAATATTAATAAATATGAAAATGATTTATTATTTATTTACCTGGGATGTTACACATTAAGTAACTAGGCATCTCAAATATAACATTGACATTAAAAATAAATTACTTTTATGTTATGATAGTTTTTACCTATCATGAAATCATTTCCCATATATAATAATACACATTATTAATGCATCCAAAAAATAATTCAATTATTTTTCTATAGAAAAAAAATAAACAAGGGTCCTGATACTAGTCCATTTATTCATCACATACGTTAGTTATCCTGACGATTATGTATGCATCAATGTAAGGTCAAGTGGGACCCAAGGATAGTCCAAGAAATTAATATATGTGACTAAAGTGTGTACCAACGTAAAAAGGGGCATGTTTACTGTACACTAATGACATAAAATAACATTCCAAAACTATAAAAAATTAGACTCTATGGTAGTGTACATTATTAAACCTACCACAAAATGAAAAATAAGAATAAAAAAATTGATCAACCAGATCAATACAGAACACCAAAAGTCCATATGAATATTGATGTACCCATCACATTAGTGATATAAGAATAATATCGAGGAATACAATCAGATGAATTCAACTATTAAAAGATGCACTAGTTTCAAAGAATTTGGATTAAACTATATACATTCAAACCAAGAGATTTCATTAAAGAATCCATGGAATCCGTGTATAGTCTATCCAAAATATAAATCCTAAGATAGGGTCAAAGGAGGGGTAATTCACAAAAAAAAAATTAGCTATTTTATGTGGGTGAAAAACTATATTATAATTTAATATTTGGGTATAGATATGGACCATTAGCTAGAAATTATCTTCCAATGGAAAATATTTTTTCCAGTCATTATGAATGTGCATCTAGGAACCCCATCAGCTAGCTAGTGGGATCCTTTTTTGGATATTATTCTTCGAGGAATGCACTAGGTAGACAGTGGGTCCTACTGTCTAGATGTTGTAATTTATGTAGCCTCACATAACCACTGACTCATCCACTAGCTAGACATTGGACTGTTCCAATTTGCTAAACGAACTAAATAATTCCCTTGACTACATTTCACCAATAGAGATCACTCGTTTTCATCCTATGTTACCTAGGAACCTATAAAATTTAAATTTGTCATGGAAAAAATAAATTTTACCAAATAAATTCCGAGTCATTAAAAAAACATATGGAGACACATTCCATGGGAAAGGGAAGGTTTATTCAAACTCTCCACTGAGTCGTTTCTAGTCCTTGATATTTTCTCGCATGCATTTCGTAGAGGTATCAATGTAAAACTCCAACCCCAATTCCCATATATCAAACTACCTCTACCGTATCTCCTCAAAAACATGTGGTTGATTTCATTTCAATTTTACTATATCCATATTCTTTCAATATAGAATAAACACAATGTGGTTTAATTTATCAATCAGATAAACCTCAAAGGATTCACCGACATCATGCACAACGTTATCAATAACTATCATTTGGGTGGGTTTTGAGAGATATTCTTTGTGCTATGAAACTCGAAACATGTCATTAAAGGACCTATAAAATTATTGATGGTCTATTTGGTAAGACAATAGTATGAAAAACCCATCTATATCTACCATCCAACTAAAATAGTGAGTTAAACCTCTTTGTTTCTGAAATATGTGTATTCCAATCATTGGAGACACAATAATAGATTACTATAACTAACATTTTTTCCCGATGTCATCTTCAATTATCATTATAGTATTTTTTTCACGATATTCATTATTTTCAACTAAATATTGTGTATCTAAAACTATTAATACAAATCCAACAAATTAAATAATCTAATTATGGATTCTGTTACAACATCCATCCTTAACAAGGGTGATTGTCATGGACTATAATATAACGATTCAAAAAGAGCCATCCAGATCCAGTCTTGTCAACTGGTTTTATAAGTGAAATTCACAACTTCCAGGTGTATCTCTTATGAATTTACTATAACGACCCAATGTTTTTCAATAGAAATTTCCTTATTATAATTATGTTATAAAATAACATGAAAATACAACATAATGAACAAATATGTGATAAGTGACCTTTAAACATATGTTTTTCAATTCTTTATTTGTGAATTTTTCGAATCTAACATACACGGTTGTGTTCAAGATGTTTTTTACAGTCTAATCAAATAAAAATAATTTTTTGGTGAATAGTAACCTACCCTTATGAATAGTAACATACCCCTATGAAAATAATATGACCCTTATAAATAGTAAATCATACATCTTAAGAGTAAACTTACCCATGAATAATTATATAAAATTTTGACATCTTAGAATGTGACAATTTGACCTTAGTAAACATTTTTGGTATTTTGTAAGTAATAAATCATTAATAATAATTAATTAATTAATTTAAAAGAAATTGTATTTTTTAAAAATGTGTTCATTAATTATTAAATAAATGTATTATAGTTTTTAGATAAAATTATAAGACCCAACGTAATTTTTTAATGCACTATAAAATCAGTTTTAATTTTAAAAATGTTATTTAATTAAATTATGATTTTAATTAAATATTAAATTACGAATATATAGAAAATTATTTTTGAAATATGGACTTATTTAATGGTTTCTACATGTCGATAAATGGTAGGAGTAATGTTATGTAATTTTTTTGAGATACATGAATTTTTTATGAATAGTGAAATACCATAATTTACAAAATAACCAAAATAAGCTAATTATAGAGTCATGTGTGATGTTATGAGGATGTAATACCACTTTTTTCGGGACCACATGATAAAATTACTATTATTGGTTATTCAATACTAAATATTCCTTTACTTAGGGGAAATTAATAAACTAATGAATTTTATATTAAGGAAACCTCTCTCCCCTCCACTATAAAAACCACTCTTCACTCCCTCATATCCTCACACCTCTCAAGATCCTTGTCTTCTCTAATCTCTTCTCAAAAATTCTCCCTAGCCCCTATCCCACATTCAAGAGATTTTAGTCTAATCAAAAGACCAAGCATAGCTTCTTTAAGAAGGATCTCAAGAGGAATATTAAGAGGTAATTTCTCTCCCTCTTCTCCTTTGATTTCCTTTCATGTTCAAGTTCATTTATTTATATCTACCAACCAATCTTCATTAAAATGGTATTTTAAATCTATAATTATATATCTACTGGAATTTTATGATCCTAATTGGATATTATATCATCTAACCCCATTTCCCTCTTCATTTTATTTTATTAAAGAGGACGTTGTTCCTGAGGTGTTAATTTATCACCCTCAAGAACGACATGTTTTCACCATCCATTTGTACCTTCAGATGTAACACCCGAGACTTTTATGTTATATAAATCATCAAAGGAATATTTTTCTACACATAACACTTTCTTGAATTGCTTTACATGATGTCGCGACCTTCCTCGATAGCTTGCGTCGTACGCAATACCGAGATTCACTAAACAATGATATGCCAATAAAATATTATTAAAACTAGCCGTTATGAATAGTAATAACCATATTTTGAAAATTTATAAATTTTAATTTTCAAAATGGACTTCATTTTTGGATTCGGAATATCGAAATTATCCTACGGTGAAATTTTGATATTTTTCTGAAAACTTTCAATTTTTTATCAATAGTGAAACCACTAAGTGGTAGTTAAAAAAACTGAATTTTTCATAAAACATAATTTTACCGCTTCTGTGAGTGGAATTTCAAAAATCCTAGAGACATGGTTGATGTAAGTAAGTAAAATTTGGTTCAATGAGATGAAAATAATTTTTGGTGAATAGTAACTTTTTACTTTTATTTACCACGGTTAAAAGTAAATATGGTAATTAAGGGAAAAATGATATTATTATTACCCTAAAACATGTTATAATTATATTGGATAAGTTTAATTCGACCAAAAACAAACTTAGGAATAAAATATGACCATTTAGGACCACTTGGGTTAGATTAGGACATTTATTATTAATTTATTTAAAGAAGGGTTAAAATAGTTAAAATCAATGTTTAATAAGTAAATAATTTTTAATATAAGGTTATATATAAGATAAATTTGACTATAAATATTAATTAGAAAACTAAAAAGATTTCCTACATAATGGTATTTTATTTGTAATTTTTGGAGATTATATAATTTAATTTATTTATGACACAAAGATGATGCAGTAATTATCTTATTAATGAAATATTGACATAATTGATTATATAAATACCAAACAAAATGAAATTTGAGTCTTTTTAATAATTAAACTAATTTTATAGGTTAATAGGACATCGTATTATGGATTTAATTATTTTTTTTCGAACTAATCATTATGTTATGATTTTCACAAAAATCAATTAATAAATAGTGTCAAAATTGAAATAAAATAGTTTTTAAAACAAATATTATATTATTAATTTATATTTTATTCCTAAAAATCTATGGTTCGGCCAAATGACTTAGATAAGGTTATATATATTAATAATAAACAACTTGGGGATCGTTTGGATTGTTATAGTATGTTTATTAACCTTATAGTGTAAGAACACAAGAAGACACGGTAAAAGTAAAATTATTTAACTTAACGTTAAATCTAAATGATAAGGTCAAAATAGGAACCTAAATTTGTCTAAATTATATTGGATGAGAGGATTCCGACACATCCCCACCTTAACTTTGAAATAAATCAATTTGGAGCTATTTAAAAACGAATTTGGCTTTATAATAAAATAATATTTTTTGTTATTCCAAAGGTGCCCCTCTCCTCCCTTATAAAAGGGCACCTCCTACCTCTCTTCCTCACACCACATTGAGCCTTCAAGCTCGGCCAAACCCTGCCAGTTTCTCCTATAAACTTCCCTAGAGACATCCTAGAGGTCCTGGTCTTCTTCAAAGACCAATTTTAGTGCCCTAAAAGGAGGTCTCAAAGAAGCACTTCAAAGAAGAGGTAATGTCCGTTACAGATTCTTTCATCTTTATTTCTTCTTCCACTTATTCTTCATTAGTTGTTTCATTATGAAGTAATAACATACGTATCACTAATATACTGATATGTTATTATATGTATGAAACAACCCTATTTCACCATCTATCCATCCTACGGAAAATGAAATCACCGCCCGTGCGTACGTACGGAATACCGTCTCCACGCCGTGGTGTAATCAACTTTCCACCACCACCTTCTTTGGATGGGTATAATGGTGTAAATAATGACTATATATGATTATTGTAAAGTGATATTGATTCTGAAATAGTATACATACACTCCAATATTATTCCATGATCATGGGAATGATATCATCGCTCGTGCGTACGTACGGAATACCGTCTCCATGAAGTGATGTGACTCGTTCTACATGATCTTCATTGCATAATGATTATATAAATTAATTGAATTAATGAATATGATATATATAACAATAATAACATTCTGGAAATTAGGTATCTATAACCTAGAGAGAAGAATAAGAATTTATTCGACAAAACACGCATAAGAACAAAAATTAATAAACACCGGAATAACAAGTTGTAATGAAATATTACTAATAAGAAGCTAAGAATATGACCATATATGATATCATAACAAAAATTATGATTCTGGAATAAGTCAATAACATTATTTAAATCATTATACAGGAGGTTCAGTCACTTACGAGGCAAATCAGATCTAAGGTAAGGGAAATATCACAATCTCATTTTTATCTGAGATTGTTTATACTTTAGTATTTACTGGGGTTATTTTATCATCCACATCCATGTTTCCTCAATATGTAATATTATTTCCATCCACCTAAAATTTTTTAAATCCAATTTTACACTTTGGTGAGTTTTTAGTAAAGGATATGAACGGAATCTTTTGTCGTTTTTCATACGAGGTACTTTTTGACTTTTCCGACAAAAGTATGAAGAATGTTTTTTTTAACATATACGGCATGAATGAATTTTTAAAACATTATTTCCAAGAGGCTTCCTTTACAAGTTTTCATGTTTATTTTTAATCAACTTATTTTAGTTTAGAACTGTACGACATGTTAAGAAAGGAAAAGTTTTTTTGAAGCAGAAATGATATTTTCCTCAAGAATGGAGTTCAAGTGTTTTATCAAAATTATTTTCCATCTAAGATAATAAAGGGTTATATTTCTATCCCAATTATTACATTTATTTGAATATGTTGTGATGGAAATATTTTAATGAGTTCCTTTATCTTATACGAATTGTTTTATGATGTCATGATGTTTAGGAATCCCATTTTTTTATTACATGGGTTATGAAATGATGTATGATTTATGATATTGTGGCACACATAATAATGGTATCATTATGAGATGGGTGGGACCTATATCTCCCTCCAATGCATTGGGTAATGATTTTATATCTCATGAGATAGACATGGATGGAAAGGCAGGTTAAACCGGTTCATTGAAACACGACTGAAATGAGGAGTGAACTTGGTTCAGAAGTGGACTTTGTCAATTAAGATAGTCTTGGAAATGAGTCTTGACTAACAAGAAATGATTCTCAATGATTATGTGTGTATGCCACAAATTATCATGTTTTATGTTATGATTATTGGGATTACATTTCACTACTATGATTTATCCCATGTTATGAAATTATGATCTCTTTTGCAGGTTATGATTTCCAAATGTTATGTGCCTATGTATATGATGTGAGTGATATTTCTTTTGTTTACCATTACTGAGTATTTCAGCTCACCCTTTTGTATGTTTTATTTCCCCAGGTCAGGAAGAAGGTTATTAAGTAGAATATGCCAAAAAGGGACTCTAGATATGATGAAATAAATGGGAGGCAAAGTAGATGCTTTATGAACCAGTTGTTTCTGCTTTCCAATTTCTAAAGACACTATACATATACAGTCCTTTCATGGTTTTGTTATATTTTTTAATAAGTGCGCTTAAATTTTGAATTAATAACAATGTATGTAAAGTATGGGTCATTATAGTTGGTATCAGAGGAAAGGTATAACCAGCCTTTCGAAACTAGGATGTGAAAGCCTTAGTAAGAACCCTAAGGATAATTATAAGCATAGAACATAATCTTAGTGTTTTAGAAATTTCCATGAATAACCTAGGATAAGACCTTAAGTGTGATATTTTATTCTTGATTATGTTTTTTTCCTATTATAATTAGTGTTGCTCACACTATTCTTCTTGGTTCTAGTCAATGGCTAGAACCCGAAGGAACCGTGTTAATGCGGAATGCGATGGGCAATGAAAAGATTGTCCCCCGGAGCAACCAAACGTAATGGGAGATGGAATGCAAAATCATTTATCCATTCTCACACAACTTTCTCAAGCTATGAATCATGTAGGACTTCTAAATGAGCAAAGGAAGGAGAAAAATTCTATTGAATCCTTCATGAGGCAATGTCCACCTTCTTTCAGAGGGTCTACTGATCCATTAGTTTCTGAACAATGGATTAGTACTACTGAAAAGATATTTTCAGTTCTTCAATGTTCTGATCATGATAAAGTCATCCTAGCAGTGTATTGTTTGGAAGGCGATGCTGATCAATGGTGGAATCTTATTAAGAATACGAGGCAAAGGGTTGAAATTGAGTCCATGAAATGGGACGAGTTCAAGAACTTATTTTTCAATAAGTACTTCCCTCGTATTCTTCGAACAAAGATGGAGAAAGAGTTTCTTGAACTGAAGCAAAAGGATGATGAATCTTTTGGTACTTATGAATCAAATTTTACAAGCCTTGCAAGGTACGCTACTAGTATTATTATCCAACCTGAGAGTAAGATCGATCGATTCTTTAGTGTCTTAAAACCAAGTCTTCGAAGGGCGTTACCCATAAGGGACTTCAATAGCTACGAGGAAATCGTTCGATGTGCTCTCAAAGTCGAGATGGAGATTTGAGTAACCCATCAGTCATATGTGTTTGATAAGAAGAGGAAAATGGAATTCAAAGGAAAATATAAAGATCACACTGAAAAGAAGATGAGCTTTCCCTTATGCTCAAAGTGTGGAAAGAAACATGGAGGGAGTTGTCTTAAAGGGACAAGTAAATGTTTCAAATGTGGAAAGCAAGGTCATCAGGCATTTGAATGCCGCAATGATGGGAAGAAGATGTCTAATGATGAAAACAAAGGAAGGGATACACAGAATGACCCTACTACACTTCAATGTTTCAAGTGCAAGGAGATGGGGCATTATGCCAATCAATGCCCAAATCCAAGGGTTGATGATGATGGGAGATGTCAACAAACACTAAAGGCTAAAGACAATGGAAAGTCGCATGCAATTTCTATCAGCGATGTGGAGTACGATAATGATGTGGCGAAAGGTACACTTACCATCCACTCAAAAGTAGAAAATGTTTTATTTGATTCTGGATCCACCCACTCATTTATTTCTAAAGAATTTTCTAAGGATATCACCATATTACCTCAACAGTTAGATGTTGAGTTAGCTGTGACAACCTCTAATGGCACAACAGTCGCATCAAAAGTATATAATTCTACTCTGATTGAAGTTTGTGGGAATGTGCATCCTGCAAATCTTGTGATCCTTACTATAGTGTAATTTTATGTGATTCATGGCATGGATTGGATTTCTCTACATAGATCTCATATAAATTTCCAAATAAGTGAAGTCACATTTCATATTCCAGATGAATCTATGATCGTCTATCGATGCAAGGATGAACATAACCTTCCAGTGGAAATTTATTCCATTTTATGGGTATTGATTCCACTAAATGAAGGTTATTTATCTCAAATGGTTGGTGAGAAAATCATGATAGAGAATATTCCCATTGTGCGGGAGTTTGATGATGTCTTTCAAGATGAATTACCAGGTCTTCCATCAAATCGTGATGTTGAGTTTTAAATATAACTCGTACCAGATGCTTTGCCTATTTCAAATACACCTTATAGAATGGCGCCAATTGAGTTGTTGTAATTGAAGAAGCAACACCAAGAGAATCTTGATAAAGGGTTCATACGCCCTAGTGCGTCACCTTGGGGAGCACCAGTTCGGTTTGTTATGAAGAAAGATGGATCAATGAGACTCTAAATTGATTATCAAGAACTTATCAAGACCACTATCAAGAAAAAATATCCTCTCCTATGCATTAATGAACTATTTGACCAACTACGCAGAGCTCAATACTTTTCCAAGAATGATCTTCGTTCAGGGTATCATCAATTAAGGGTCAAAAGGGAGGATATACCAAAGATGGCTTTCCGTACAAGGTATGGACACTATGAATTTATAGTGATGCCATTTGGTCTTACTAATTCCCCTGCTATCTTCATGGATCTAATGAATAGAGTCTTTAGAGACTATCTTGATCAATTTTTGGTAGTCTTTATAGACGATATTCTTGTCTATTCAAAGAACAAGGAAGAACATGAAGATCACTTGAGAATTATATTGAATACACTGAGAAAGGAGAAGCTTTATGCCAAATTTACCAAGTGAGAATTTTGGTTTCAAAAATTTTCATTTTTGGGTCACATAATCTCAAAAGAGGGGATATTTGTGGATCCAGCAAAAACAGAGGTTATTGAAAGATGGTGGAGACCAACAACAGTAACTGAGATCCGATGTTTTTTTGGTTTGGCTGTATATTATTAACGTTTTATGAAAGATTTTTCACGATTATCTAATCCACTCACTAAGTTGACTCGAAAAGGAGTTAAGTTTGTTTGGACGGAGGAATGTGAAGAGAATTTCAAGGAGTTGAAAAGAATTTTATCCAGTGTGTCAGAGTTTGTGGTATAGAACCAACTACTTTTTACTTTATTCATTAAATAAAATCCTTATCACATCTTGATTGTTCTTCTCCATGACATGTCATGTGATAATGTCCTAAGAATAGCTGTTGCATAAAAGGGTCATAGTGGATCCCTGCTATGATGAGAACCCAGAAGTGCCATAACACGATTTTTGAATGTATGTTCTCTGGCCGGATGATATTATTTTGGGGACAAAAATAATATAGGTCATTAGGGGTGAGGACTCATAAAACTTTGAGGAACCTTCTCATGGTGTGCGCCCTTGGTAATATCTAGGAGGATATTATGAGAACGAGACCCGCCAGTAGGAAATCCACATTTCATAGTGTCATTGGATGTTCCTATCTACGGACGTGTGTATTGATCTTTAGATTTTAAGATTATTATTAATGGGTATTAAAACTCATGCACATAGATGTATTGACGAAAATTGTGACGACACAATGTTCGCAGCGAGGTAGGATACGTTGGGTGTGTCACGAGTAATACCACATTAATAGATAATGAGAGAAAGGATTTGTCCCTTCCATTCGATAACGGAAGTAGATATCTCAGGCCCTTTGATGAAATTGATATAGCCTAAATAAATCCATTTCCATGGTAAGGTATGGGCATGTTCAATTCCGGGAAGTCAAAGAAAGAATAATCAAGCACATGGGTTGATGGCACTAGCATGAAACCCGCTTGATTGGAGATATCGAGACAAAGGGATTATATTACACGGTAAGCGTTCGTAGGAGGTAACACGTCATTGTGGCATTAACATCTTTCTCTATGGGTGCCTTGGCGTGTTTCTAGACGCTAGACTTGGACTTTAGGCAGGCTCAGCCTAATGCCACTGAGAAAGAGGCCTAGAGAGTCACACACTAAGTGTGTCCATGTATCTCAGTTAAATATTAATTTAAGAAGATAAATAAATATTATTCCCGACTGTGGTTTAATAATTATTTAAGGATGTATGATCGCATTTATTTTGACACTAGTTATTTGAGAGAATATATTTTGGATGAAATAATATATTTATTAGCGAGTAATGCAGTTAAATTTATTTAAGAAATAAATAGTCATTACTCAAGGTCTAATAAATGTGGTGGGGAAAATGGAAAATAAAAGTACACGCCGTGTAATAATTATTACACGCCGTGTAGTTTTTCCAGTTGGGATTTTGAGGATTTAATATTGTTTTAAAAAATGATATTTATTATAATCAGCGTGGGAGCATGTCAAGGAATTAATAATTCGACATGGGGGGGGGGGTTAATAAGAGTTAATGAAATAAATAAAACGCATAACGCGTTTATTTATTGTCATAACACTATTGACCTCAAACATGATTATAAATATCCTCACAACCCCAACATTATGGAGAGCCATTGTTGTGCACAATGGATTTGGAAATACTCTCAAGACAAGAGAGAATTCCCTTTCCACCAAGAACTCCCTCATGTTACGAGAGCAATATCCTCCACCGGATCAAGGCGGTCGAAGGCGGATATCGCAAGAGAAGGTTCTTCCGCGTTAGCACCCAGAGATCTCTTCGGCGACGTCCAGAGATACATGACACACGTGTGGATCACCGCTAGAGGAATCCTACACTTGGATTCTATGACCCAACGACGGATCACCGAATCGTGACCGGGCACATCAACGAAGAAAGAATTTCAACGAGGTAATTCTTATGCATTAATTAAATTAATTATAATAAACATATGATGATCCTCCTCAGGGGTTCCGGGACTCTTCTTTTCTTTTCGTTCTTCATTCTATTCCGAAGATTCGGCATTTTATATCGCGATGGTTCTCGGATTGAACATTGTTTAACGAAAAATTAAGTTGGGCAAACCCACCTACGTGCTTCCACTGCGCCCAGAACCTACAAGTGGTATCAGAGCGGGTAATATCATTGGTTATAATTATTTAGTTTTTCGTTGGTGATTTACGCATCTAATAATTTTGTTATTTCAATTCATGTTTAATCATTCTGGAAATCTGAATCTTGAGATCTGTTCCTCCTCCCTCATTTCTCGTTCACCTCACATAAACAGTTTTTTTCTTTTAATTTTGATTAAAAAAAATAGAGGAACTCATCCGGAGGAGCCAAACGTTTCTGGCAATATAACACCAGAATACACGGCGTGTATTCGGAAGTACACGCCATGTAGTCTAGGTTCAATGCATTTACTGATCCTCCAAATTAGGCCGTGTATTGGATTCTTTCTAAGAATTTAAGACACCATGTATTGACCAGAAACAGGTGGCACACGGTTTCCGGAATACACGCCGTGTGGTCCCTTCGGGTTAGGGTTGGGTCATGTACTCCGTACACGGCCTGGCTGGATGGAAACCGTGTAACGCGGAAACTACATGGCGTGTGTCCCACTGTACACTCTGTGTAATCCGAAAATTTCCGAAGTACATTAACACGCCTAATTCCCGGGCGTGTACTTCGGATGGACGGTGAAGAAAAAGTACATGCTGTGTAGTCGGATCTACACACCGTGTACTCACCCAAATTACGCAGATTTATTAAAATTTATTATTATATTATACAAACCCTTGAGACGTGTACCATGGTGGAGGCATAAAGATGAGGCACAACACGTGATAGGTGTTTTATATATATATGTTTAATTTAACATCTTCGTAATAAATGGGAATTCACCGGGTTGCCTCCAAGGTACAAGTTACGTACAAGGATAATTTTAAATGAATATATTTGTTTAAAATTATGATGGATGAGAATCTCAAGGAAATTCAAAAAAAGGATTTAAGATAAAAGGATTGATTAATTAAAGATAATTAATTGATTCGAGCGTGATTTTTCTTAAACAAGAACGATTAACGATTTGAATTATAGTTTAATTTATGCGTAAATATCGTTACATGTATGGATGATCATGAGCTAGACCAAGACCTTTTTATGTGAATGGTTTCTTTTAATTTATTTATTTAAATTAAATTTGTTGGCCTGCGAGCCATCTCCTCATTAATATGTAGGGCCAGCGCGCCCAAGGATTATTTTTTGTAAAAACCCCTTTTTCCCCTCACCAATGTATGAGATAAATGCATATGTAATTGATGGAGCTCCCAAGCTAGTGGAGGCGGCTCAAGTCAGGAGCCAATGTGAAACCAATCCAAGGAGATACAAAGGTGGACAGGTGAAAAGCTGTAAACACGAACCCGAAAGGTTCAAGGTGTTTCTCCCCTAGGTCTTGGTTTAGTTTATAAACCGCTAGATAAAATATCCAAAAGAAAAGCTCATGATCATGCCATTTATTTTATTTCTGTCAGTTGCATGGTTTATTTATTGTGGGTGTGTTGTCACGATCACACAATTAATGAATTAAATGAGCATGCAAGATGGAACTAAAATAAAATTGGCTTATACGTAAATATTATCTCAGACATGGTTAATCACTTAAGTATATCCCACATAATATTAACAAGCATGTAATCAAAGATAATAAAATGGATATTTACATATAAGGATAAAATCCCTCAAAATAAATATTAAGTCGGCATAGCCTTCCATAATCTTGGTTAGAATCGAACCATAGTTCAAAGTGATTCACCAACCCTAGTTGGGATGCTTTCAATTATCAGGGAATTCTAATTCAAGGATTTGGGTTCAATTGACTTGGATTGCCTCAAGGGTTGACTGCCACAACAGGACATGGTGTGACCAAGAGGAAAAGGTTGAGGAAATCCAAAAAGGATTTCAGGATTGGGGAGTCCACTCAGCGGATCAAGGAACTGCGAGATAATGCAGTTGGCATTTGGAATGCCTACCTAAAACCCTTCAAGTTGCTTGACCAACCCTAGTTGGGGTAATGCGAAGGGCAATATGGATCCTTTCCACTAGAATATTCACGCAATAGAATATTCCGAACTCAATGGTGAGGGCTATTGGATTTCGATAAAATAGTGGGAGACTAATAAGTATTAATTTATTTATTTCTCTCAAATTTTATAATAAAGTACTAAATCTTTGCTCTTCATAATTTTTAGAAATGACAAGAAAATGACTTCAAACATATCATTGCGCACCATACTCGAAAAATAAAACCTTCTCACCAACACCAATTTCCAAGAGTGGCAGAGGAGTTTACGTGTCGTCCTTCGCCACAAAAGGAAATTATATGTGCTGGAAGAGCCTATTCCAGTTGCGCCTGGGAAAGAGGCTAGTGATGAGGAATTATCACTCTACATGAAACACATGGATGATGCCACAGATGTCTAGTGTTTCATGCTATCGGCCATGTCTTATGAGCTCTTGAAGCAACATGAAAACATGGACGCGTATAGCATGATGTCTCACCTTAAAGATATCTACCAAGAGAAGGAGAGACAGGAGAGGTATGACATCTCCAATGCTTTGTTTACCACGAAGCTTGGAGAGTCTGCGCCAGCTTGGCCTCATGTAGTCAAGCTTATTGGCTACATTGAACGCCTGGACATCTTAGGGATTAAATTCCCGGATGAGTTGTGTACAGATCTCATCCTATCATCACTGTCCAAGACCTTCTATAGCTTCATTTTCAACTATAACATGAGCAGAAATGAGAAGAGTCTATCTGATCTTCTGACCTTGATTCGCCAGGTAGATATGGACATGGGGCGTGACAAACCCGTGGTCCTTATGGTGAATAGGAAAAGGAAGGACAAGGCAATGGTGCCAAAAACTTATAAATGGTCTGAAGCCCCCTAGCACCATCCCTCCAAGAAGGGGAAGATCCAGAGGCAGGGAAAGGAACAGGAGGCAGTGTGTTTTTCATGTGGCAAGCAGGGCCACTGAAAGAGTAACTACACCCAGAAGTGTGGGAATTCTAAAGGTACGTTTGTTATCGAGTTCAATCTTTCTATTTCTAAACATTGGGTATTAGATACAGCTTGTGGGGCTCACATCTGTATTCAAATTCAGGAACCAAGTAGATTTAGAAAGATCGCCAGAGGAGAGGTGGATCTTCGAGCTGCCAATGGTGCAAGGCTGGCTGCGTTGGATATTGGCGACTATCACCTCTCATTGCCAACTAGCATGATTTTGGTTTTACAAAACTGTTATTTTGTGCCTAGTGTTACGAAGAACATAATTTCTGTATCTTGTTTGGATATGGATGGATTTATTTTCAAGTTTGGAAATAAGGGTTGTCTCTTTTATAAGAACAACGTATGTTATGGTATGGCACATTTGAATAATGGTTTTTATGTATTAAATTATGAAATCCAAGTATTGGCAATCGATAACGACACAAACTCACATGACTCATACATCACCCAGTTATGGCATCACCGCCTTGGTCATGTGAATGAGAAGAGCTTGACAAAGCTCTGCCAAGATGGCTATTTAGACTCTACTGATCTAAAACCACTTGATAGATGTCACGCTTGTTTACAAGGAAAAATGACCAAGCCTGCTTTTGGTGGACAAGGTGAAAGGGCCATAGAGCTTCTAGTATTGGTACACACAGTTGTGTGTGGACCTTTTCGAGTAGAAGCTAGTGGTGGATATTCTTACTTTATTACTTTTAATGATGATATGAGTTGATATGGCTATGTCTACTTAATGAGGTATAAGTCAGAGTCCTTAGAGAAATTTTAGGAATTCAAGAATGAAGTAGATAATCAACTTGGTATGAAGATAAAGAATCGTCGATCGGATTGAGGTGGAGAATATCTGAACCAAGAGTTCATCGATCTTCTACGGGAGTCTGGGATTCTACCTCAGCTCACTCCTCCTTATACACCACAGTGGAATGGTGTTAGTGAAAGGAGGAACCGCACCTTGTTGGACATAGTGAGGTTGATGATGAGTCATGCAGATCTTCCATTATCCTTTTGGGGATATGCATTACAAACTGCAGCATACACATTAAACCGAGTACAAACTAAGGCGGCAAATGGAATTCCATCCGAGTTATGGAATGGAAGGAAACCCACTTTGTCGCACACACGTGTATGGGGATGCGAGGCGTTTGTTAAGGCCTTCTCAGGAAACACACTAGCACCCCGGTGCACGAAGTGTATCTTTATAGGATATCCCATGGAAACGAAAGGATATCCCATGGAAACGAAAGGATATTACCTATATAACCCCCAAGAAAAGAATGTAACTGTCGCCAGACATGCCATATTTCTTGAGAGGGAGCACATCCTCAAGAATCATACTGGGAGAAATATTGACTTTGACGAAGTTGATGCTCAAGATACACAGGAGTTGGTACAGGAACAAGTTCCACAGGTCCCCGTGGAAGAGGTTCCAGAAACACAAGTACTATGTAGGAGCTCAAGAGAGGTAAGGGAACCAGAGAGATTTGTTTTCCTAGTCACCGTGGATGGTGAATCATTACTATTGGACAATGATGGACCTCTCTCCTACAAGGAAGCAGTAAGAAGCTCAGAAGCTGCAAGATGGCTAGAAGCTGTGAATTTTGAGATGGATTCCATGAATCAGAACCAAGTTTGGGTTCTGGTCGATGAGCCAGTTGATGTAAAGCCAGTTGGATGCAAATGCGTATTCAAAAGAAAGCAGGACATGGAAGGTAAAGTTAGAACCTATAAAGCAAGGCTAGTGGCTAAAGGATTCAGACAACGTCAAGGAATTGACTATGATGAAACCTTCTCGCCAGTTGCCATGTTTAAATCCATAAGAATCAAACTTTCCATAGCATCTTACCATGACTACGAGATTTGGCAGATGGATGTCAAAACATCATTCCTTAATGGGAACCTTCAGGAAGATGTCTATATGACACAACTATAAGGTTTTGTGACACCAGGTGAAGCCAAATGGGTTTGCAAGTTACATAAATCCATTTATGGATTGAAGAAAGCATCCAGGTCATGGAACATTCGATTTGATGAAGCCATAAAGGAATTTGGTTTCATTAAGAACGAATGTGAGCCATGTGTTTATAATTGGTTTAATGGGAATGCAGTCGTCATCCTAGTGGTATATGTTGATGACATATTGCTTATTGGAAACGACATACCAACCTTACAGTCAGTTAAGGACTGGTTGAACAAGGGTTTCTCCATGAAGGACTTAGGAGAAGCAGCCTACATTCTAGAGATCAAGATCATTCGTGATAGATCCAAGAGGCTGCTTGGACTAAGTCAAGATACACACATTGACCAGATACTAAAGAGATTTAGTATGGAAAAATCCAAGTGGGGATTGGTTCCAGTGTCACATGGCTTACATCTTTCTAGGAAAATGTGTCCCAAGACACAACAGGAGAAATATAGGATGAGCAAGATCCCATACGCTTCGGCTATAGGATCCATCATGTATGCCATGTTATGTATCAGGCTTGATGTTGCCTATGCACTGAGCATGGTAGGCAGATATCAAGCAGATCCAGGAGAACAGCATTGGACTGCTGTTAAGACTATCCTTAAGTATCTAAGAAGAACTAAGGATATGTTCCTGGTGTATGGAGGAGACGAGGAGCTTATCATCAGAGGGTATGCTGATGCTGGTTTTCAAAAAGGTCAGAATGATTTGAAGTTGCAATCTTTATATGTTCTTTGTCTCAATGGAGGAGCTGTGAGCTGGAAGAGTTCAAAGCATCCGGTTTTCGCTGATTCTACAGTGGAGTCCGAGTATATAGCGGCTTCTGATGCAGCCAAAGAAGCCGTTTGGATTCGGAACTTTGTCCAGGAGATTGATGTGGTGCCTAGCAGAAAAGATCCCATTACATTGTATTGTGATAATACTGCAGCGGTGGCTCTTGCAAAAGAACCAAGGTCACATCAACGGACAAAGCACATACTCCGGAAGTATCACCTCTTGAGGGATTTCCATCAAAGGGGTGAAGTTGCAGTGAGCAGAGTGTCCACAGAAGAGAACGTGGCGGACCCCATGACTGAAGGCCTATCTCAGCAGAAGCATGAATATCATGTGAGAGCTAGCGGGTTAAATGTTGTTAGCAGTTGGCTCTAGTCCAAGTGGGAGTCTGTTGGAGTTGGTGGTCTAGAACCAACTACTTTGTACATTATTCATTAAATAAAAGCCTTATCACATCTTGATTGTTCTTCTGCGTGACATGTCATGTGACAATGTCCTAAGAACAGCTGTTGCATTAAAGGGTCGTAGAGGATCCCTGCTATGATGAGAACCCGGAAGTGCCATAACACTGTTTTTGAATGTATGTTCTACGGCCGGATGATATTATTTGGGGGACACAAATAATACAGGTCATTAGGGGTGATGACTCAAAAAACATTGAGGCACCTTCTCATGGTGTGCGCCCTTCGTAATATCTAGGATGATATTATAAGAAAGAGACCCACTAGTAGGAAATACACATTTCATAGTGTCATTGGATGTTCCAATCTACGGACGTGTGTATTGATCCTTAGACTTTAAGATTATTATTAATGGGTATTAAAACTCGTGCAATTAGATGTATTGACAAAAACTGTGATGACACACAATTTGCAGCGAGGTAGGATACATTGGGTGCGTCACGAGTAATACCACATTAATAGATAATGCGAGAAAGGATTTGTCCCTACCGTTCCATAACGGAAGTAGATATCTCAGGCCCTTTGGGGAAATTGATATAGACTAAATAAATCCATGGCCATGGTAAGGTATGGGCAAGTTCAATTCCGGGAAGTCAATGAAAGAATAATCAAGCACATGGGTTGATGGCACTAGCATGCAACCCGCTTGATTGGAGATATCGAGACAAAGAGATTATATTACACTGTAAGCGTTCATAGGAGGTAACACGTCATTGCGGAGTTAACTTCTTTCTCTATGTGTGCCTTGGTGTGTTTCTAGACACTACCCTTGGAATTTAGGCAGGCTCAGCCTAATGACACTGAGAAAGAGGCCTAGAGGGTCACACACTAAGTGTGTCCATGTATCTCAGTTAAATATTAATTTAACAAGTTAAATAAATATTATTCCCGACTGTGGTTTAATAATTATTTAAGGATGTATGATCGCATTTATTTTTACACTAGTTATTCGAGAGAATATATTTTGGATGAAATAATATATTTATTAGTGAGTAATGCAGTTAAATTTATTTAAGAAATAAATAGTCATTACTCAAGTTCTAATAAATGTTGTGGAGAAAAATGGAAAATAAAATTACACGCCGTGTATTAATTATTACACGCCGTTTAGTTTTTCCAGTTGGGATTTTGAGGATTTAATATTGTTTTATTAAATGATATTTATTATAATCAGCATGGGCGCATTTCAAGGAATTAATAATTCGACATGGGAGGGGGGGGGTTCAATAAGAGTTAATGAAATAAATAAAACACGTAACACGTTTATTTATTGTCATAACTCTATTGACCTCGATCATGATTATAAATATCCTAACAACCCCAACATTTTGGAGAGCCATTTTTGTGCACAACGGATTTGGAAATACTCTCAAGCCATGAGAGAATTCCCTTTCCACCAGAACACCCTCATGTTACGAGAGGAAGATCCTCCACCGGATCAAGGTGGTCGAAGATGGAAATCGCAAGCGAAGGTTCTTCCGCACTAGCACCCAGAGATCTCTTCGGCGATGTCCGGAGATAAGTGACACAAGTGTGGATCACCTCTAGAGGAATCCTACACTTGGATTCTACGATGCAACGACGGATCATCAGATCGTGACCGGGAACATCAACGAAGAATGAATTCCAACGAGGTAATTCTTATGCATTAATTAAATTAATTATAATAAACATATGATGATCCTCCTCAAGGTTTCCGGGACTCATCTTTTCTTTTCTTTCTTCGTTCTATTCCGAAGATTCGGCGTTTTATATCGTTACGGATCTCGGATTGAACATAGTTTAATGAAAAATTATGTTGGGAAAACCACCCAACGCGCTTCCGTTGTGCCCGGAACCTTCACAGTGCACATGTTCTCACATTGCCTTGTAGTGGAGAAAGGTTTGTGATCTACATTGATGCATCCAAGAAGGGTTTGGGGTGTGTTCTTATGCAAAATGATATGGTGATAGCTTATACCTCACAACAGTTGAAAATACATGAGCATAATTACCCAACTCATGATTTGGAGTTAGTTGTGGTAATATTTGCATTAAAGATTTGGAGGCATTTCCTTTATGGTGAGAGGTGTGATATTTATACTGATCACAAAAGTTTAATGTATATTTTAACAAAAAAGGAGCTGAAAATGCACCAAAGAAGATGGTTGGAGCTGATTAAGGATTACGACTGCTCAATTCATTACCACCCTAGGAAAGCAAACAAGGTGGTAGATGCATTAAGTAGACAAGACTATGCTAGTTTATCCATGATGAGGATCACAAAAGATCCAATAATTATGGATTTACAAAGGATGGATCTTGGAATTATAATGAAAGGGGAAAATAATATCTTTCTCAAATGAATGTTCAACCATCTATACATGTGATGATTAAAGAGGCACATAAAGAAGATGTCGAGTTACAAAAGAAGGTGAGAAATGTTCCTGAATTCAACCTTGATTTTGATGGGATAATAAAGTTCAGGAATCTGGTTTGTCTTCCTCCCATCACCAAATTAAATAAGGATCTACTGGATGAGGCTCATAGTTCTTCATTCTCTATTCATCCTAGAAGTACGAAGATGTATAGGGACCTGAAAGAGTACTTCTAGTGGGATGACATGAAAATAGATGTTGTTGAATATGTCTCTCGATGCTTGGTTTGTCAACAAGTTAAAGCAGAGAGACAGAAGTCTAAGGGGATGTTACAACCATTACCCATACCTGAATGGAAATGGGAAAACATCACTATGGACTTTGTCACAGGACTTCTTAAGACGTCCAAAGGAAATAATGATATCTGGGTCATAGTGGATCGTCTTACAAAGTCTGCACACTTCATTACTATTAGAGAGGATTTCTCTCTGGATCAGCTTGCCAGGATAAATGTAAAGGAAGTGGTAAGATTGCATGGCGTACCACTTTCTATTGTATCTGATAGGGATCCGAGATTTTCCTTGAAGTTCTAGCGAAGTCTTCAGCATACTCTGGATACATAGTTGAGTTTCAGCACTGCTTATCATCCTCAGACAGACGGTCAGTCTGAGAGAACAATTCAAACTCTAGAAGATATGTTGAGAGCTTTCTCTATGGGTTTCATAGTTGGTTGGCATCAACACCTACCTTTGGTGAAATTTTCTTATAATAATAGCTTTCACTCCGGTATTCAGATGGATCCTTATGAATCTCTATATGGAAATAAATACAGGACTCCAACTTGCTGGGATGAAGTTGGGGAAAGAAAGCTATTAGGACCCAATCTCGTTGATGAAATGGTAGAAAAGGTCAGATCTATTCGACAACACATAAGAGCAGCTCAGAGTCGACAGAATAGTTATGCCGACAACCGAAAAAAAGACATAGAGTTTGAAGTAGGTGATAAAGTGTTCTTACAAATATCTCCCTGGAAGAAGTCCATGAGATTTGGAAAGAAGGGGAACTTGAGCCCTAGATATATCGGTCCTTTCGAAATACTGGATCGTGTTGGGAAGGGAGCTTACCGATTGGAACTTCCACCGAATCTCTCTCAAGTTCCTGATGTGTTCCATGTATCACTCCTGAGAAAGTACATACCTGATCATTCACATGTACTCAACTCAGAAGTTGTACCACTGGAGTAAGATCTTTCTTACGAAGAACAACCGATAGAGATTCTGGATCATAACGAAAAATTCCTACAAAACAAGACCACTCTATTGGTGAAAGTTTTATGGAGGAACCACGAATTAGAATAAGCTACATGGGAGCTTGAGGATATGATGAGGGAGAGGTATCCTCATCTGTTTGTTACAAAGTGACGAATTTAGAGGGAGAAATTCATTTTAAGGGGTGTAGAATGTAACACCTGAGACTTTTATGTTATATAAATCATCAAAGGAATCTTTTTCTACACACAACACTTTCTTGGCTTGATTTACACGAAATCGCGACCTTCCTCGATAGCTTGCATCGTACGCAATACCGTGTTTCACTAAACAATGATATGCTAATAGAATATTATTAAAACTAGCTGTTATGATTAGTAATAACCACTTTTTAAATTTAATAAATTTTATTTTTCAAAATTGACTTCATTTTTCGATTCGGAATATTGAAATTATCCTAGGGTGAAATTTTGGTTTTTTTTCTGAAAACATTCAATTTTTGAAGAATAGTTAAACCACTAAGTGGTAGTTAAAAAAACTGAATTTTTCATAAAAATTAATTTTACCGCTTTTGTGAGTGGAATTTCAAAAATCCGAGAGACACGGTTGATGTCAGTAAGTAAAATGTGGTTCAATGAGATGAAAATAATTTTTGGTGAATAGTAACTTTTTACTTTTATTTACCACAGTTAAAAGTATATAGGGTAATTTAGGGTAAAAATGATATTATTATTACCCTAACACAAGTCATAATTCTATTGGATAAGTGTAATTCGACCAAAAAATCTTAGGAATAAAATATGACCATTTATTCCCACCTGGATTAGATTAGGACATTTATTATTAATTTATTTAAAGAAGGGTTAAAATAGTTAAAATCAGAGTATAATAAGTAAATAATGTTTAATATAAGGTTATATATAAGAAAAACTAGACTATAAATATTAATTAGAAAGATAAAAAGATTTACTACATAATGGTATTTTATTTGTAATTTTTAGACATTAAACAATTTAATTTATTTATGACACAAAGATGATGCAGTAATTATCTTATTAATGAAATATTGACATAATTGATGTTATAAATACCAAAATAAATGTAATATGCGACTTTTTATTAATTACACTAATTTTATAGGTTAATATGACATGTTATTATTAATTTAATTAACTTTTTTATAACTAATCATTCTGTTATTATTTTCACAAAAATCAATTACTAAATAGTGTCAAAATTGACATAAAATAGTTTTTTAAAAAAATATTATATTATTAATTGTTATTTTATTCCTAAAAATATATGGTTCGGACAAATGACTTATATAAGGTTATATATATTAATAATAAACAACTTGGGGTTCGTTTTTATTGTTATAGTAAGGTTATTAACCTTATAGTGTAAGAACACAAGAAGACATGGTAAAAGTAAAATTATTTTATTTAATGTTAAATCTAAATGATAAGGTCAAAATAGGAACCTAAAATTGTCTAAATTCTATTGGATGAGAGGATATCAACCCCTCCCCACCTTCTCTTTGAAATAAATAAATTTGGAGCTATTTAAAACCGAATTTGTCTTTATAATAAAATAATATTTTTAGTTATTTCGAAGGTGCCCCTCTCCTCCCTTATAAAAGAGAACCTCCTCCCTCTCTTCCTCACACCACATTGAGCCTTCAAAGCTCATCCAACCCATGCCAATTTCTCCTCTCCACTTCCATAGATACATCCTAGAGGTCTTGGTATTCTTCAAACACATATTTTAGTGCCCCAAAAGGAGGTCTCAATGAAGCACTTCAAAGAAGAGGTAATGTCCGTTACCAATTCTTTCATCTTTATTTCTTCTTCCACTTATTCTTCTTTAGTTTTTTCATTATGAATTAATAACATCAGTATCACTCATATACTGATATGTTATTATAGTTATGAAACAACACTATTTCACCATCTATCCATCCTATGGAAAATGAAATCGTCGTGCGTGCGTACGTACGGAATACCGTCTCCACGCCGTGGTGTAATCTACTTTCCACCACCACCTTACATGGATGGGTTTAATGGTGTAGATAATGAATATATATGATTATTGTAAAGTGATATTGACTCTGAAATAGTATACATACACTCCAATAAAATTCCATGATCATGGGAACGATATCATCGCTCGTGCGTACGTACGGCATACCGTCTCCACGATGTGATGCAACTCGTTCTACATGATCTTCATTGCATAATGATTATATAAATGAATTGAATGAATGAATATGATATATATTACAATAATAACATTCTGGAAATGAGGTATCTATAACCTAAGGAGAAGAATAAGAATTTATTCGTCAAAACACGCATAAGAACAAAAAGTAAAGAACACCTGAATAACAAGTTGTAATGAAATATTACTTATAAGAAGCTAAGAGTATGACCATATATGATATCATAATAGTAATTATGATTCTGGAATAAGTCAATAACATTATTTAAATCATTATACAGGAGGTTCAGACACTTATGAGGAAAATTGGACCCAAGGTAAGTGAAATATCACAATCTCATTTTTATCCGAGATTGTTTATACTTTAGTATTTACTGGGGTGTATTTTATCATCCACATACATGTTTCCTCAATATGTAATATTATTTCCATCCACCTACAATTTTTTAAATCCAATTTTACCCTTCGGTGAGTTTTTATTAAAGGATATGAAAGGAATCTTTTTTCGTTTTTCATACGAGGTACATTTTGACTTTTCCGACAAAAGTACGAAGAATGTTTTTTTAACTTATACGACATGAATGGATTTTTAAAATATTATTTCCAAGAAGCTTCCTTTACAAGTTTTCAAGTTTATTTTTAATCAACTTATTTTAGTTTAGAACTGTACGACATATTAAGAAAGGAAAAGTGTTTTTAAAGCAGAAAGGACATTTTCATCAAGAATGGAGTTCAAGTGTTATATCAAAATTATTTTCCATCTAAGATAATAAAGGGTTATATTTCTATCCCTATAATTACATTGATTTGATTATGTTGTGATGGAAATATTGTTATGAATTCCTTTACTTATATGAATTGTTTTTTGACGTCATGATGTTTACGAATATCATTTTTTTATTACATGGTTTATGCAATGATGTATGATTTATGATTTTGTGGCAAACATAATAATGGTATCATTATGAGATGGGTGGGACCTATATCTCCCTCCAATGCATTGGGTAAATATTTTATATCTCATGATATAGACATGGCTGGAACGGCAGGATAAATCGGTTCCGTGAAACAGGACTGAAACGAGGAGTGAACTCGGTTCAGAAGTGGACTTTTTCCACTAAGATGGTCGTGGAAATGAGTCTTGACTAACAAGAAATGATTCTCAATGATTATGTGTGTATGCCATAAAGATTCATGTTTTAAGTTATGATTATTGCGATTACATTTCTCTACTACGATTTATCCCATGTTATGAAATTATGATCTCTTTTGCAGGTTAAGATTTCCAAAAGTAATGTGCTTATGTATATAATGTGATTGATATTTCTTTTGCTTACCCTTACTGAGCATTTGAGCTCACCCTTTTTTATGTTTTATTTCCCCAGGTCAGGATGAAGGTTATTAGGTAGAATATGCCAAAAAGGGACTCTATATATGATGAAATAAATGGGAGGCAAAGTAGATGCTTTATGAACCAGTTGTTTATGCTTTCCAGTTTCTAAAGACACTATAATTATACGGTCCTTTCATGGTTTTGTTATATGTTGTAATAAGTGTGCTTCAATTTTGATGTAATAACAATGTATGTAAAGTATGGGTCGTTATATTAGATCTGGTCATGAAACCAAATTTATTGTTGAAACAAAACTATTTATATGTATTATCTCCTATTTAATGTAATGTAACTAACTTATGACCATACTTCTAGTGATATAAAAAACAAGTTCATTATGATCGAGAAATCGCTCAAATTAACCCAAACAATCATCATTTAATTCTTTTCTAATGATACATCCACATGGATCTAATATACTTAATTATAAGATCATTAAAACTTCTTGAATTTCATTAAAAAAATATAATATCAGTTTTGGATGTTTCCCATGTTCTACCCGAACTTCAATTTTAAGAATACAGGTGAACCACACAAGAAAACCATAAAAACAGACATTCCCGAACATTGTTTTTTTAACACTATAACTCATCCAAAGGCACATAAAATAACTTCATAAAACCATAATTAACCATATAAATTTACAAAAGGTTCTGGATTTCTAATTATTGAATATAATGTCATTATACAGGACATTAAAGGGAAGGATGCATTCCGATACATGGTATGAGGAAATTCTTGAACCAAATTTTGTCCATAGGGTTCTCCCTCTTTCACTCCATTTTTGATATGGTTACTCCTAATAAATCCTTTTTTCATCATTATCATTCCTTTTCTGAGATATAAATGTTTACCACTATTATTTATGTCATGCAAAATGATTTCCAAAAGAACTCTTCTTTCAAGATCACCCGTTTTACTTCTCATTCAAGATTTATGGTTCGTGTATCAAGTATGTTATTCCTTTTTCTTTTGGGAACACAAATTTTATGAATGTGTTCTTATTAGATAAAAACCATTCCATTTCATGTGTTAGTTCTGATCATTTATGCAATATATTCATTGTGGCATGAATGATAAATGAAAATGTTATGATGTGACGTGTGAAACCGGAAATATATAGCGCAATTTGAATGTTTAAATGTGATGGGTGCACCCAAAATTATATAGCACGCCAATGCATTGGGTAAAGTGATGAATCTCATGAGTAATGTGAAATGATGTGTGAAAAAAGATGTTGGCTTGGTTCAAAAGTATGTGTGTTAGTTATCCACTAAGACATGATGTCTCATTTTTATGCATTGCCACATTTCGAGTCTTTTATTTATGGTTCCTCTCATGTTCCTGATATTTTTCCCTTGTTATGATTATAATAACCCCACACTACATTGTTGTTATCTATCCTCTTACTGGGTTTCTAGATCACCCCTTTTGATGTATATCCTATTTTGGCTACATGTACTAAAGATAGGACAAGTGACAATAAGAATCTAGAGAATTAGAAATGAAATAAATGTTTATACTTGATTTTGTAATTGTTATGTATGATCACAATTTTAACTAGACACTAATCCTTTGGATCCTCTAGGTGTAATTATATTATAATGTTTATCTTTAAAATTATGTAATAGTAATTTATGAAATGTTTGGGTTGTTATATTTACAATGTTCATGAAAAGTGATTCCATCATGTTATCTATGATACATATTCTCTACTTGGACATCCCGCCTTTCTTACGATTGAAGGATATACTCATAAGAACCGAAAATATATCACAATCAGCATCCCATGAAATATGGGAAATGAAATATAAGGATCATAATCTAATACTATACTAAAAAACACTCCATATATTTTCATTGTATCCCATAAATAAGAGAATGTATTTTAACAAAATAGATGTCTATTAAATATGATGAAAATGGGAATCCTTTCTCATTTCTTCCATGATCAGTCATGTAAAAATACTCTTATTTGGTGTACTATGTTAAAATTTCACGATATGCTTGGTAACATAATCTCATTCCTCATCATGATCATGTAAAGGAAAAAAAACCTTAACGTTGAGGATACACGACATTCACCATCTAACATGTATTGTATTTCTTCATAGTTCCACATATCTATATCATCATAATGGAACTCCAAGAAAACAATTGGATATATCGATGCATATATTTAAAAGTAGGATGTTCACCACTCTTAGATCAGAAAAATACATATTCATATACCCACACATATAATTGAAAACCATTAAACACCCATAAACATGAACAACTACATACTCGACAATGATATAGAATGATGGTGACTTCCTACCGTTTACTTTCTATATATGATGAAACCATTCGAGATCTATAAGATTCCTTCTCTAGATCACTTTGTTTTGATCTTGATAAAATGTAGTGGAAGTCATATTCAGACACCCCACTCACTCTAGGAACACTAAATGAAACATATAAAATTGTTTCATCTACCACCAATCATATTTATAATCATAAAACAATAGAGTATTAACATTTTATCTCAATTCTTCACCAATGAACATTCCCTTATTTGGTGTGTATAATGACATGAAATTTATTATATAAAATTACACCTCATCCTCCTATATTAATTGTTTAAATTTGATTATGAAATGATATAATTTAGGATATTTTCTTCTTTATACACCATAAATCATTATCCCATTAGGTAGTCCCACTATCATCACATTGTATGAACCCCATTATCCAACTCTCTATCATGGGGGACGTAATTCAGCTCCTACTGTCTCAACTATCCAGGGATGTAATGGACCACATTATTTATTTGTATAGTAACTCCTCCAAGATGAATTATAGAGATTTCATAATAAAAAATGTTCTCATTACATTGTTCCAATAATGTTAATATCTGGGATGGAGGAAACATGAATTTTATCTCGTGGAATGATTACTCTTAAAAATAGGTTCATTCCAACTATACCACTATCATGTGTAAATTATCCATCAGTGTTTATAATCAATAGGTATTATGAATATAACTATTATAGAATAATTATAGAAAAATAATTCTATAAAAAATGAATTTTCTTGGGCTACTCCTTGAAACCAAATATATTAATCTTCTCAGGATCCATAGATATTCCGTTCTCTAATAGAATATAGAAAAAAGTGGACTAGATCACTGCCTAATGACACATTATGATTTTGGCGTAATGTTGCTGCTATATCAATGTACATATGTCAATATCAATTTTTTATGAATGATCCTCCATAGATTTATTGTATACCAATATTTACTCAATAAATACTACTAGAAAATGGACCATGTTTGGGTGGAAATATTGTTCATCAAATCTTTTAACATCATTCGTACATTTTTTAATCCAAATGTAGTTACCACATAATCATATAAACTATAAATACAAAAAAATGATTAATTTTTTATTCAAGATGGCCTAAATCTATTTAGAAGATACGATTATCCAATGAAAATCTTCTAAAATACACAAGTACCTATCAATTGGTAAAATTGATCATCAATGTGACAAAAGACAAAAACATTTCTTGACTGTCTCTTGGTTTAGATTTTGGTAACAGAAACATAGTTGAAACATCGTGACTTATTCCTTATTTATGATAATTAATGTGAGTCAATATTTTATTTTAAACTATATAAACCCCAAACACTTGATGTTCTGCAATTGAACATTCAAATCATGATTCTATATTGGTGCTATCTTTCAAAGATGTATCGAAATTGTATGAAATACTGACACACATTATAAATTAAACATCATCTCTATTATTATAGGGAAGCTATAGTATTCCACACATAAGAAATATTAGTAATCTTATTATAGAAGAGTAATGATTATCATTAATGGTTCTCCATAATTAATGTTTCCCCATTATTTAGTCTATCTTGTGTCGTTCCCTCCCAACACACCTGGATATCTAATTCGTCACACTATATATAATTTAGACACTCTGGTGGTGGGATGAAATTATGCTGATGTGATAAATTTGTATGATTCTGATTCAATAACGACTAGTCTATCCCAAACATCTTTATTAATCCATCCAAACAAATAAAAAATATATCTATGAGGAAATAGTGTCCTCAAAAATAATGGAAACACTCCTTAATATTAAAAATACTCTATGAATTATCCCCACATGGAATTTCCATAGACATAACTATATATAGATATCTCATAGCCATAGCTGTTCCTTGGAAAATTTTATCATTTATGGAATAGTGTCATGCCAAGATAAAAAAATGGTCACATCTAATGGTAGATGATGTTATAATCATACCTCAAAATAAAGGACAATCCCAAATATAACAAGGTATGTGATTGAAACATTGAAATCATATATATACCATATATACACTAATCCCCTACCTAATTTCTTTATGGTATACCACCCAATATATTTTCTCATCCATTCCTTGGGTACCCAATCCTCTGCCTTAGGTTATATAACAAGTGGATCCCCAGTAGGACATCTTTTTCTTTGTCATAGAGTCATTTCCCAACATGTACATAAATATCACCCACCAATCACTAGATACAATCTATGTTTTCTTAAAGAACCACTATATGTTCTTCATCCTTAAACATGCTTGGTAATGTACATATGGTTGATGACATTTCTCTTAATTTTGGTTGGTTGGACACACTAAATGTTGCACAAATGGTAGTCTCCTAATTCGATGAATCATTACATTATCATATTTTACATCTAATAAATTTTTAGAATCATTGAAAATTAATATTATTATAATAACAAAAACTTCTACCATACTTCCTTTTTAAAAATTCCTACCCAAAACTCTGGACATCCCTCATATTCTCCTGAGAAAATTGGGCTAGATTCATGATTTAAGAGAATTTATAAGTTGAAATACATGCACATGAGACATTATCTCATATTAAATACACTCATATATGTTATTATCCCATGGTACATCACCTCCATCAAATATCAAATATAAATTATATATGTCCATGTAACATCTAGAGTGATCCATCAACATCGTGCTCCACTGGGTCATATTCATGAGCCCTCGAGAACTCTCTTCCCATAGTGTATCTTCATATAAATTTTCAATCAAACACATTTTAATCTATAATAATATATAAAATCATACATATTATATTGAAAATTCATATCCCAATAGTTATTGGCTAGTCCCCGCATCATGATCAACCCAAACATCACCATAGTATCTATAGATTTATCCAATTTATTTAAGGTAGTTTGAAAAATACAACAGAAAATCATTCTACATGGGGTTATCCCCCCAGTATGTTTGGTTTTTAGCATCTGAAAATACCTCATGAGGTATAACATTGTCACACATCCTAATGTGATGACTATATCCATAGAAAAACACTATTTATGAAACTATACATTATATAATCATATATAGTGTTCCTATAATCTATATGAGTATGTTTTGGTGGTACATGTGGTCTGTTTTTAAAAACAATCCTCTTAATGACCTACTAGAACATGATGTAAATTAATCTTACTTCTTAGGGCAATGCTTTATAATTTCAACATTAAAGTTAAATAAAATGAAAAAAATAATAATCTTTTTATTAAACGAATATAAAATATAAAATGTTCTCAAATATGACAACATAATATTATATGGTTATAAATGGTTTAAAACCTGTCTCATGTTAAATTTTTACATTTTAATCACAAAATGATATGATGATAAGTCTTAACGATTTTTGAAAATTATATAAAAAATTATATCTATTATTCATTTACCATATATCACTAGTAAAATAATAATATGAATAAACTAAACAACATGAATTATATATTCATCTGAATATATTATTAAAATGATAGTGATAATAATAATCTCTCATACATTTCTATCTTGATGCATGCATATAAATTTCATGGTCCATAGTGTCCATTGAAAAAAAATATCACAACATTTACTTTGAGAAAAAAAATCATCAATAATGGGGAAATCAAATCAAATGTAATAATGAATAGGCATGAACAAAAAAAATTATTCTTACTAACTATGATATTCCCTAATATGTGATTTACTCAAAGGAACATGAAAATTATCAATCCCCAACACTTCTTATCACCCTATATAACATACAAAAATAATATTAATAAGTACCTTATCTAATTTCACATTTTAATATCATTGGCCTATTTCTCCCTCATGTGAGTTATACAGATCGCCACAAGACCTCATACATGTCACAATGTGTGGATGAAATTTTGGAATACTAGATAAAGTCTATTATTTTATGGCATAATGACTATTAAAATTGGTATAAAATAAAAATAATAATGTAATACATGGTAAACATTCAACATAAAACTAATCTATTAGAAAATCTATCAAATACCAAATCATCTAAGGTTTTGATTAATGAATAACAATATATTCTGAAATCCCAAAGAATCCCCAAAATAAAACTCATTAAATGAAAATAATAGATCCCAAGAAAAATCGTGATCCAAACTCATATGCTCTATCCCATGTAACCAGATCTATCATGGATCATCAGTCTCCAACGACAATAGTCAATTGCCTCCACAATAGCCTACATAAGGTGTCTATACAACACTGCAGACCAAAACCAGTGATATATAATTCATTTCATGTATGATTAATAATTCATGATTATATATGGAATCATAATGAGAATATTATAAGATAAAATAATATTTATAGTGAACTAAAAAAATGAATGTATTTAACCTTCTATTCTCTATTAAAAACCCAGTTCAATAATTTATGATTTGTATAGGATCATATTGGTATCTCCTTTCACATCAGTGAAACTAAAATGTAATTAATTCTATTTAATACACACATTATCACCATTAAAAATCATACATATCCATATATCTCACTCAAATTCAAAAAGGAACAAAGACTCTGACCCCAAGAAATCATGTAACATTACAATGTGACCACAAAATTCAGAAAAATTCCCCCCCTGTGGACGTCATCGAAAAAATACTCTATAATAGAGGCCATATGAAACCATAAAAATCATACTTAATAGTTAATAAACCCTTCATCAGAACCTATGGGCTCCAATAACTATGTATCTATCCCTAAGTCAGTGGGAAATGGTGCACCTCACCACTAAGAAACAACTAAACTTCTATCATGAATTAATAATTTACATTACCAAATAACTCACTACCTAATTTAGTTCTTGGTTAAGTATCATGAAATAATACACCTTATTCAACCATTGGAATTTTCTTAACATGAGACATGTTTGTATATTCATGATTGATATAGATAGAAACCAAATATCCATTATAATAATCTATTATTTTATAACATATCATGGGTGTGCCATGGTCCACGTTTACATCAACTCTGAATCTAAAGTGACTCAATTTCCAACCATGAAAACATTATTATAATTTAAGGTGATTATCAAAGTAATGGAGGAATCTCTCATTACACACCATAAAAATCACATACAATGAATATACTTCAAATTAAAAAACAACCCATTGAGAATAAAAAAGGACACATACCTTATGATAAATAATAAGAATCAATATATCTAGTGTTAAGATAAGTATGTAACACCAAAATTCCATTTAGAAAGTGATATAATTATACAATTAGGGATGGATTTATATGATCCTAGAAGGGAACGAGATGAATTACCTAGTTATAATTAGGCCATACCAATTATATAACTTCACATATCACCTGGATAATGGATCCCATAAAAGAACTATAGAATTTTGTGAATTTGTGAAAAAAATGTAAAAATATTAATCTTGAATTAAGGTTGGTGGGGGGATTAAAAAATTTATAAAATTGGTGAAAAAATGTTGATATTTTAGTAAATTTTTTGGGACAAGATCACCACCATTGGGTAGAAGGTGGTGCCATGTTGCATGCTTGCACCACTAGGAATCTCAAAAGTTATCCACTGGGTACCCTATAGAGATCCCATTCTTCCCAAAATAACCAAATGACCTCTAGAGTTCTTTTAACCACACCTAAACACTAACTAATAAACAAACAAGCCATTGGAACTATGAAATTTAGGTTAATTATTTCTACAACAATATTTCACTGGTATGGATCCTCTGAGCCCCAAATAACCTCTTAATTATTATTTTTAACAGTTACGAAGATTGTTTTGTAGAATAAAAGTATTATTTTATATATATATATATATATACCTAGTTAATAGAAGTGGTGACACATTAGAGAGTAAGTATTTGAATAAACAATATATATCTAATTGAATTTGGACAAAATCCTATGTTTTTAATGTGTATAAGATTGATTTTATATAAATATATTTTTCTAATAAAATAAAACCATATGATGAAAATACTATTCTTCACTATATAATAAATATAAATTCTATTTTTATTATGGAAATATGATGAATCCTTATTACCCACATAATATAGAGCATGTTATGTCATGATATCTGCTAAATAAATATAAACATGAATAAAAATAAGAATATTTAGTATGATGCACAGGATATTACATCAATAATGATTTTGGGATGATTTATTTTAATTATTCAAACAACATACTCACTCTATAAATTTTTTTCAAATCTAGATGGGATATTATAATATCAAAAATATGATCATATAGTATTTCTTCCATGTCTTTTGATATCAAAAATAATATATATAGTGATAGTTTGAATTATATTATTCCATTTATCTGAATGGTCAAAACTCTAAGGTATTTGTGATGAACCGATATAAATTTTCTAAATTTATTCTCTTGGTCAATCATTGATAAAAAAAGGATATGATATAATGTTTCTTAAAATCAATTGATCTTAGTCACACATGATTGTCCATAATGAGTCCTGGGAAATATTTTTGGGGAAACATGAAATAGTAATATTAATTTTTAAATTTATTTTATAATGAATTAGGGATCATATCATAAACATGTTTTTTAATATGAAAAGGAAGCATGGAATTAATCATTTATCATTCAAGAAAACATATTTTATTAAGGAAGATAAGCTATGTTTTAGAAGATTTAAATGAATTTTTTTGGAAAATAAGGCATGAAGTTAAGTATAAGGCCTCAGCCTTAAACCTTACATAATCTTGAGTTATTACAAGATTACACATTGAGGATCTTTTCAGGTTTAGAGTTTTAGAGAATTAGATCATGAATATTTCATTACATTCCACACTTAAACAATATGTTTACATAAAAGACAGTATACATTCTTCCCATCAACGGTAACATATTGAAAATAAAACATGGATTCTTTCTTGACACATCCTTGACACTATCATCACATCATGTACCTTTCCCTTAACCTGTGAAAAACATTTCAAAAACATGGGATGAGTATAAAAATCTCAGTAAGGGTTATAAAAAAAATATGGAAAGGAAACATGAGTTCATATATACATAAGAATGAAATCACACTTTACCCATAAAACATAGGCATATCAAATCATGAATAAATCATAGAAAAAATAAGACATAAAGGTAACTTGAGGCATTCATAACATGCTTACGTAGGGAGTAACCCTCTTGGTTACGTTTTGGAATACCCATCATAGTATATTCCCTAAATCTCTTCGGAGAAACCTTAACGTTTCACTCCTTCGCGTTACCCAATGCATTAGAGAGCAATATCGGGCTCGCCCGCCCTTAGTTTATCACAGAACCACCCATTTACATAATAATGCCCAAGAACCATAACATAAATTTATCACATAAAACTTGCATAAAGGAAGCATAACATTTCCACATTTCAATCACAATATAACATTTTAGTATATTGAAATAATGAATCCATTCAAAAAGAAACCACTTCCAAAACCATTTAAAACATTTAATAAAGAGATTTTTGAATAAAAGTGTCCCATACCACCTTGAAGCTTAAAATTTTAAACCATTAATATCCATATAAATAAATCCTTAAAACCATTTTGAAAACATGGATATTAATAAGAACAAATAATTAAAACATTTAAAACAATATTTTGGTTAAAGGGGTTTTACCAAAAGTAGAGACACTTGAATACAATAATTAAGGAATAACATTTAGTCAGAAATTTATAATTTCATGAGAATAAATGGATTCATGATATAATACTCCAAAGGACAGTATATACACCATATAAGAGTGAATTGGTGCATAACAACAATGAACCCTCAATAGAAATGTCAAATGTGATGAAATCCCTTATAGAGAATGTATCCTTAAATTAAGGACAAATCAATCTGAAAAATATGTGTGACAAATATAAGTACACCTAATATAAGTGGATATTAAGTGTAAAACAATAAAAGGTCATTCACACATATTCAATGGATGCCATATTCAATGACTACATGTTGAACCCAAAGAAATCGAAATTGGGTTAAAAAGTTCCCCTTGACAGCCTAACGGCATCACATCAAAATGAGTTGATGAGAGATAAAAAGTGTATCTCATCACTTGGACATAAAATTTACATCAATAAGGATATATTATAACATATCCCAACATAACAATATGTAAATTAAAAGACCCAACAAAAGAAGTCTTTTAAAAAAGATGAGGGTGAAAGGTTCCCTTACCGACTTGGGTATCTTTCTAAACATACACCCCATGAAAGAAGGACAATAGATAATTGATGTAAATAATCATAAACTAAAGTATATTACACAAAGAGTAGAATAATGTGTAGTACATACACCACTAAATGGAATTTGTGGCAAATGTAGCATAAATCTCATGAGAATAAAAGTGAGATGAAAAATCCCTTACGAAAACTCGGCAGCCTAACGACGCCACATAAAACTTCCGAATATGGATTGATGAGATCAAATAGGATATATCATCACATTAAAATAAAATTTACATCAATAGGAATATAAAAGAACATCCCCCAAAATTACAAAGAGGAGTTTAAAAGAAGTGACATAAAGGAGAGTACTTAAAAAGAAAGAGAGAGGTTAGATCTCTTACGAAAGTTCGGCAGCCTAACGGCGCCACTCAAAACTTCCAAAATGGATTGATGAGAGAGAATAGGGTTTCTAATCACATGAACATAAAAATTACATTAAGTGTAATATAAAATATCATCCCAATAACAAGAAAGATGAGATTTAAAAGGAATGACATAAAAGTGTGTACTTAAAAAGAAAGAGAGGAGTAGGATCCCATACCTCGGGTCCGACTTGACTCGATCGTTCTTTAATCTCCTGAATAATAAACTTGAGTTAATTTATACTTCCTTAAGAACCTTTTACAAGTTCATTATTACTTTTATACCACTTATTACCATGTCATAAACATTATGTAATCATTTAAGTTAATAATATTTGTTTTGTCGATATTTGGTTCTTAAGTCGAAAGTGGACTTCTTACAATTACATGTTGTTCATGTGGCCAAATGTTTATTATATCCAGAATTGTATTAATTATGTAGATATCATATATGTCATATATATCCAGTACATGCATGCATTTATAACATTACATAATCATTTAGAGGTAAGAAATGAAATGCACCGTTCATGGAGACGGTAAGCCGTACGTACGCATGAACGCTACTTTCATTTCTATTTCGTATTTTATAGAATGGAATAATAATGATATAAAGGTATATTATAATTACAGTATAATATCATATATAATATCACATTTCCATCCTTTATACATCCCACATATGGTATTTAACGAATCAAATCACTTTGAGGGGGCGGTAGTCCGCACTTACTTAAATGAAGATATCACGTATACCCATAATGGAAGCCATAAAGGTAAGACAAAAATGAAAAATACAGAAGCATAAGTAAACCATAAACATATTATATATCATATATAAAAATATTGACATCATAATGGCCACATTTGAAGGTGTTAAATGAGTATTGAACAATCATCGTTTCGGGAGGAAGAATTTCACCATCCACGGAAACTGTATGTTCTTTAACCATTTGATGTAGTTGTGTGAGAGTGTAGCTAGAATAAATCTTATAAAAACATCCTAGTATATTGAAGATACTGGTGTTGTTACAAAATAAGTAAATAAAAATAGTTTAGGGGGTTGGAGAAGCAAAATAAAACAAATGAACATGAGAGAATGAATTACCTTTAAAAGTGTAACTCCTTTTGATTTGATCCTAAAGGCTTCCATTGAAAGTATTCTGCCCAAGGGAAATCCTCTATGATGAGTAGAGGGATGTGGAGAGAGTAAATGGGAAGGGTTTGGCCGAGCCAAAGGCTTGAGGAGTGTGTTAAATGAGGTAGAGGTGGGGGCCTTTTATAAGAGGAGAGGAGGGGCACTTTTGGAAAGTAAAGAAATATTACTTTATTTGAAAAATGTGTTTCGGTTAAAAAAGGTCCCACATTGATATAATTCGTGTATAAGGTGATAAGGCTTCTAAATATACTCATCCAATAAGTTTTGGACATGTGTAGTTCATAGATTTCACATTATCTTTCCATTTTATTTAAATCGTCAAATAATGATGTCATCGCTGCATCATTATTATGTCATAAAAAATTTAATTTATTTAATGTCTAAAAATTATAAAAAAACTACTATGATGTAGGAAATCTTTTTATCTTTCCAATCACTATTTATAATAAAAAATATGGCTTGTATAACCCCACGTAAAAAGTGTTTTAGTAAAACATATCATGTTTGTGTCATTTTTACTTTTACATTAAATAAAAAGTTATTTATGTCATTTCCCAACCAAAGTGGATCCATGGGGTCCACAAGTTGACCCATGGCTTTTCTTGGTCGGCCATGACACAAAAAATGAGTGTAGGACATGTTTCAAGCTCATCTAATTTTATTAAAGCATTATTTTTACCTTAAACTACACTAATTACCACTAATCGCGATTAAAACTTAATAAGTTACTATTCACCAAAAAAATATTTTAATCTCATTGAACCACATTTTACATCTTAATGACAACCATGTATGTCGGATTTTTGAAATTCAAAACACAAAGATGTCAAAATTTCATTTAAACGGAAAAATCAGTTTTTATAAGTACGACTTAGTGGTTTCACTATTCATTAAAAATTGAAGTTTTTTAGAAAAATCCCAAAAATTCACCATAACCTATATTTGATATTCCGAATTCAAAAATGAAGTCCGTTTTACAAAATTCAAAACATATTAATCACATTAATTAATCTAATAATTAATTCCCACTGTCAGAGAAAATATCGTGTTTTTATAAAACAATAAGTATCAAAAGATTGACACTAGTTTAAGTCCGATTTCAAAGTGAAATTAATTCCAACAACCACTATTGGATTTAATGGTAAAAATATTTTCTAATTTAACTTTAAAACCAATTCAAAATATAATCTAATCATATAAATAAATTATATTAAAAAGAGGTTTTGAATTAAAACACAACATTTTACACTATTCATTAAAAATTGAACTTTATCGAAAAAATACCAAAAAATTACACAAAGTAAAATTTGATGTCCCGATTCTTAATAAGAGTTTTATTTGGTCCAAAAGAATGTATAAGAGTGATCAAAACTATATTTAATGATAGTTCTCCATTAAAAGGCGGTAAGTGAACCTTTAATGAAAACTATGGCATATACGCCTAAAATTGAATTCTTTCCGTATTTTTAGCCTTTAGCTTTTATTGGATAAAAGTAAAAACATTTAAAAACATATATAATCCTATTTTAGTTATTTCTATCCATTCCCGCCAATACAATAGCTACATGTTAACTACCATTTAAAATAATATTATTTTATTATTAGAGTGCAAAGTAAGATTCCCAAGAAACTCGTTGTTGCGTGTTGGGTACGCCGTCGAGCATAGAGTCCCCTTTAAAGTCATATTAATATTTTATTCACAAATATGGATAAATATGAAAATGTCATATTCTTTATTTACCTGGGGTGTTACATCCTTCCCCCCTTTTTGGAATTGCGTCCTCGCAATTTTAAAATTGCGCTTGGAAACATCCTTGAACGTCCCACATCGGAACAAGAGTCGGTAAAACAATCACTTTAAAATAAAGAAAGATAAGCATAGAGGTCACCCGAGTTAACCCATACTAGGACTCCAAGTATGAAAATATGGACATGGAGGAGAAAACATAGGGTCATGTTCTGATGGAGAGTGATAGAAAACATGTTTAGGAGAAAGTTAACAATAAGAAAATCACAAACTTGTGATGGGTTAAACGGTGTTGGGTTCCCCAGTAGGAAAAGTTAATAGACAACATTTTTGTTTTAAGTTACTTTTTATTGAGGAATTTATTCATAAGGAAGCATAATCACTTATCATGTTGACTTTCAACTTTTACTAGATTCCTTAGTCAAACTCATATTTTTTCCAAAAGACGAGTATTTAGGGAGACTTGTTCGCATTAAGAGTACTATAATCAACTTCTAGAGAATCACCTACTACCCAAAAGAGAACTATATACATCCCATGTATTTAGGCTTTAACCAAAACCAAAACCAAAAAGGTTAGTACAAGATCAGATATTCCAGAAAAGGATAACCCCTTATAAAAAGAAAATCTATTCTTAATCTCCAAAATTTGTCCAACAAAACCCAAAGTTCAACGAGGACCATCCGATAAACAATTTGTCCATAAAATTCTTCAACGTAAACCAATATAAGATTGAAACCCAAATATTTGAAGGATTTAGTCACATAGTCTTCCAAGTTAAATTGTAACATTTATCTCCAAACAACATTAGGCGCTCCTAATGTCCTGCATTGAAAAGTAATTATCCTAATCACATATCCTCCAAAATAAATTTACACTTAATTCATAAAATCATATAACTAAAAATAATCAGTCAAACTAACCAGGGACTTCACGTAGTCCAGTGGTAGGTGATAAATACCAGTCGCACTTTGGTTGTGGGTTCGATTCCCGCAGCTTTGTTCGACGCGACGGGTAGTCACACGGTCTACGTGTTGTCCTTTTTCCAAAACTATATAATTCTCAAATCATTCCCCAAAAAGGGATAAAATCATCAAAAATAACCATAACATAATTTAACCTCAATTTTATATCATGCCTTTCACTTCAATCATAATATATAGTAACCCATAATTACCTCAAAAGTAAGGATCATATAAACCCAAATGGTTCTTTATAACTATGTCCACAAAATAAAAGATAACTATTACTTGTATAAAATTTGCCTATATTAAACATCAGGGTTACACATAATATAAAAAGTCTTCTAATGTAACCCCATCATCAAAAGAGACTTAATACTCTTAATAATTTCACCATAACTTTTGAAGCCCTTATATGTTGACATCTTACTCATTCAACATTCTTCATGATCCATTATCCATTCCTTTCCAACTTATTCAGAAATACCTCTTTCCTATAAACAAAATCATGAATCATATCCTAAGATTCCAAAATAGGAAAACAATAGTCACGAAATAGTACATACCTTTGATTGGTCATTGTCGGTTTCTTCATCCTCAATCGGAATGGCATTAGGTATTGGTAAATGAATATTGGTACGCTCTTGGTGACCCCATTCACGAAACTTCTTCATAGGACATGTGTTTGCATAATGACCATGCACACCACATTTAAAACATTCAATTGATCCCTCAGAAAGAACTTCTTTCCCTTTCCTCGAGTCAACTGGATGCTTCCTTTTCCCATGGCAGGTTCTTGCTTTATGACCTTCATTTCCACATCTATAGCATATTTCTGTCCCTTTGAAACATTTTCCTAGGTGTTTCTTTCCACATCTTTGACACATAGGTTTTTGAACACACTTACCTATATAATTATTACCTGTACTTCCGTAGGGATTTGTTTCTTTCATATATGATACCTTAGAGAAATCTCCAAGGTTTAGGTGGTCAATCATGACTCCAGATAGTTGGTTGAGGATAATCAAAAGAGTTCTCATTGCAGCTCCATTATCATTTAGTTGCTTGCTCAAAAAACGGTCACAGTTTCCTTCACATCCACTGTTACTTTGGTGCCTGCTAGATCCATCCATTTACTAAAACCAAAAATGTCAGTGTGAGTATATCAACAAAACCATCATGTACTAATGTGTAAGATAAACACTAAGATATACATACTCATTTAATTTATCTAATACTCGGACTCTTTCTGAAATCCTAACCATTATGGTAATGTCACTTATGCTTAAAGAATACCCTAACCTCTAAAGTTATCTAAACCGACCTCTGATACCAACTATAAGGCCTCAGCCTTAAACCTTACTTAATCGTGAGTTATTACAAGATTACACATTGAGGATCTTTTGTGGTTTAGAGTTTTAGAGAATTAGATCATGAAACTTGCATTACATTCCACACTTAAACAATGTGGTTACATAAAAGACAGTATTCATTCTTCCCATCAACGGTAACATATTGAAAATAAAACATGGATTCTTTCTTGACACATCCTTGACACTATCATCACATCATGTACCTTTCCCTTGACCTGTGAAAAACATTTAAAAAACTTGGGATGAGCATAAAAAGCTCATTAAGGGTTATAAAAAAAATATGGAAAGGAAACATGAGTTCATATATACATAAGAATGAAATCACACTTTACCCATAAAACATAGGCATAACAAATCATTAATAAATCATAGAAAAAATAAGACATAAAGGTAACTTGAGGCATTAATAACATTCTTACGTAGGGAGTAACCCTCTTGGTTACGTTTTGGAATACCCATCATAGTATATTCCCTAAATCTGTTCGGAGAAACCTTAACGTTTCAATCCTTCGCGTTACCCAATGCATTGGAGAGCTATATCGGGCTCACCCGCCCTTAGTTTATCACGGAACCACCCGTTTACATAATAATGCCCAAGAACCATAACATAAATTTATCACATAAAACATGCATAAAGGAAACATAACATTTCCACATTTCAATCACAATATAACATTTTAGTATATTGAAATAATGAATCCATTCAAAAAGAAACCACTTCGAAAACCATTTAAAACATTTAATAAAGATATTTTTGAATCAAAGTGTCCCATACCACCTTGAAGCTTAAAATTTTAAACCATTAATATCCATATAAATAAATCCTTAAAACCATTTTGAAAACATGGATATTAATATGAACAAATAATTAAAACATTTAAAACGATATTTTGGTTAAAGGTGTTTTACCAAAATTAGAGACACTTGAATACAATAATTAAGGAATAACATTTAGTCAGAACATTATAATATCATGAGAATAAATGGATTCATGATATAATACTCCAAAGGACAGTATATACACCATATAAGAGTGAATTGGTGCATAACAACAATGAACCCTCAATAGAAATGTCAAATGTGATGAAATCCCTTATAGAGAAGGTATCCTTAAATTAAGGACAAATCAATCTGAAAAATATGTGTGAAAAATATAAGTACACCTAATATAAGTGGATATTAAGTGTAAAACAATAAATTGTAATTCACACATATTCAATGGATGACATATTCAATGACTACATGTTGAACCCAAAGAAATCGAAATTGGGTTAAAAAGTTCCCCTTGACAGCCTAACGGCATCACATCAAAATGAGTTGATGAGAGATAAAAAGTGTATCTCATCACTTGGACATAAAATTTACATCAATAAGGATATATTAGAACATATCCCAACATAACAATATATAAATTAAAAAACCCATCAAAAGAAGTCTTTTAAAAAAGAGGAGGGTGAAAGGTTCCCTTACCGACTTGGGTATCTTTCAAAACATACACCCCATGAAAGAAGGACAATAGATAATTGATGTAAATACTCATAAACGAAATTATATTACACAAATAGTAGAATAATGTGTAGTAAATACACCACTAAATGGAATTTGTGGCAAATGTATCATAAATCTCATGAGAATAAAAGTGAGATGAAAAATCACTTACGAAAACTCGGCAGCCTAACGGCGCCACATAAAACATCCGAATATGGATTGATGAGATCAAATAGGGTATCTCATCACATTACAATAAAATGTACAGCAAGAGAAATATAAAATAACATCCCCCAAAATAACAAAGAGGAGCTTAAAAGAAGTGACATAAAGGAGAGTACTTAAAAAGAAAGAGAGAGGTTAGATCTCTTACGAAAGTTTGGTAGCCTAACGGCGCCACTCAAAACATCCAAAATGGATTGATGAGAGAGAATAGGGTTTCTCACCACATGAACATAAAAATTACAGTAAGTTTAATATAAAATATCAACCCAATAACAAGAAAGATGAGATTTAAAAGGAATGACATAAAAGTGTGTACTTAAAAAGAAAGAGAGGAGTAGGATCCCATACCTCGGGTCCGACTTGACTCGATCGTTCTTTAATCTCCTGAATAATAAACTTTAGTTAATTTCTACTTCCTTAAGAACTTTTTTCAAGTTCATTATTACTTTTATACCACTTATTACCATGTCATAAACATTATGTAATAATTTAAGTTAATAATATTTGTTTTGCCGATATTTGGTTCTTAAGTCGAAAGTGGACTTCTTACAATTACATGTTGTTCGTGTGTCCAAATGTTTATTATATCCTGAATTGTATTCATTATTTAGATATCATATATGTCATATATATCCAGTACATGCATGCATTTATAACATTACATAATCATTTAGAGGTAAGAAATGAAATGCACCGTTCATGGAGACGGTAAGCCGTACGTACGCATGAATGCTACTTTCATTTCTATTTCGTATTTTATAGAATGGAATAATAATTATATAAAGGTATATTATAATTCCAATATAATATCATATATAATATCATATTTCCATCCTTTATACGTCCCACATATGGTATTTAACGAATCAAATCACTTTGAGGGGGCGGTAGTCCGCACTTCCTTAAATGAAGATATCGCGTATACCCATAATGGAAGCCATAAAGGTAAGACAAAAATGAAAAATACAGAAGCATAAGTAAAACATAAACATATTATATATCATATATAAAAATAGTGACATCATAATGGCCACCTTTGAAGGTGTTAAATGAGTATTGAACAATCATCGTTTTAGGAGGAAGAATTTCACCATCCACGGAAACCGTATGTTCTTTAACCATTTGATGTAGTTGTGTGAGAGTGTAGCTCGAATAAATCTTATAAAAATATCCTAGTACATTGAAGATACTGGTGTTGTTACAAAATAAGTAAATAAAAAGAGTTTAGGGGGTTGGAGAAGAAAAATAAAACAAATGAACATGAGAGAATGAATTACCTTTAAAAGTGTAACTCCTTTTGATTTGAGCCTAAAGGCTTCCATTGAAAGTATTCTGCCCAAAGGGAATCCTCTAGGATGAGTAGAGGGTTTTTGAGAGAGTAAATGGGCAGGGGTTGGCCGAGCCAAAGGCTTGAGGAGTTTGTTAAATGAGGTAGAGGTGGGGGCCTTTTATAAGAGGAGAGGAGGGGCACTTTTGGAAAGTAAAGAAATATTACTTTATTTGAAAAATGTGTTTCCATTTCAAAAGGTCCCACATTGATATAATTCGTGTATATGGTGATAAGGCTTCGAAATCTACTCATCCAATAAGTTTTGGACATGTGTAGTTCATAGATTTTACACTATCTTTCCATTTTATTTAAATCGTCAAATAATGATGTCATCGCTGCATCATTATTTTGTCATAAATAATTTAATTTATATAATGTCTAAAAATTATTAAAAAAAATACTATGATGTAGGAAATATTTTTAGATTTCCAATGACTATTTATAATCAAAAATATTACTTGTATAACCCCACGTAAAAATTGTTTTAGTAAAACATATCATGTTTTTTGTCATTTTTACTTTTACATTAAATAAAAAGTTATTTATGTCATTTCCCAACCAAAGTGGATCCATGGGGTCCAGAAGTTGACCCATGGCTTGTCTTGGTCGGACATGACACAACCAATGAGGGTAGGACATGTTTCAAGCTCATCTAATTTTATTAAAGAATTATTTTTACCTTAAACTACACTAATTACCACTAATCGCGATTAAAACTTAATAAGTTACTAATCCCCAAAAAATTATTTTAATCTCATTGAACCAAATTTTACTTCTTAATGACAACCATGTATGTCGTATTTTTGAAATTCAAAACACAAATATGGCAAAATTTCATTTAAATGGAAAAATCAGTTTTTATAAGTACCACTTAGAGGTTTCACTATTCATCAAAAATTGAAGTTTTTCAGAAAAATCCCAAAAAATTCACCATAAGCTATATTTGATATTCCGAATTCAAAAATGAAGTCCGTTTTACAAAATTCAAAACATATTAATCACATTAATTAATTTAATAATTAATTCCCGTTGTCAGAGCAAATAGCGTGTTTTTATAAAACAATAAGTATCAAAAGATTGACACTAGATTAAGTCTGATTTCAAAGTGAAATTAATTCCAACGACCACTATTGGATTTAATGGTAAAAATATTTTCTAATTTCACTTTAAAACCAATTCAAAATATAATCTAATCATATAAATAAATTATATTAAAAAGAGGTTTTGAATTAAAACACAACATTTTACACTATTCATTAAAAATTGAACTTTATCGAAAAAATACAAAAAAATTACACAAAGTTAAATTTGATGTCCCGATTCTTAATAAGAGTTTTATTTGGTCCAAAAGAATGTATAAGAGTGATCAAAACTATATTTAATGACAGTTCTCCATTAAAAGGCGATAAGTGAACCTTTAATGAAAACTAGGGCATATACGCCTAAAATTGAATTCTTTCCATATTTTAAGCATTTAGCTTTTATTGGATAAAAGTAAAAACATTTAAAAACATATATAATCATATTTTAGTTATTTCTATCCATTCCCGCCAATACAATAGCTACATGTTAACTACCATTTAAAATAATATTATTTTATTATTAGAGTGCAGCGTAAGATTCCAAAGAAACTCGTTGTTGCGTGTGGGTACCCCATCGAGCATAGCATCCCTTTTAAAGTCATATTAATATTTTATTCACAAATATGGATAAATATGAAAATTTAATATTCTTTATTTACCTGGGGTGTTACATTAAGTGATAACAATATTCAAATGAATAATATGAGATTTAAGTATACAATGATTAAATAATATCACCTACTTCTATTTAGAATCTGGAATCCAATGTAAGTGATTTCTTGTTAACATTAGAGAAGTGGTTCTATATAGTATACTAGAAAATGACGTATTATTCAACAAAAATTCTTTTACTTATAGGGAAAATAATTATCTATTTCCAATGAATATGGAAGTCTAAACTAAAGTATCATTATTACTAATTTATTAATTCTAGAGAAACTATATCATAATTTATAAAAAATTATTCCAGAATATTACTAAAACATAAATTATCATTTCTAAGTGTTTTAATTATGAAAATCGTACAATAAAAATTAAATTATTATTTTAACATTACTATATGGTAAACAATTTGAAATTTTTGAAATTTTTTATGTGAATTGTAAAAATAATAATTTTAATTAAAAAATTCATTTATATTTATGTTTTTACATACATGTTTTAGATATTATATTTCTTTCAATATTAAATAGTTAGTTTTAATTAATGAAATTCAATTAATTTCATTATTATCTAAAATATACCAGAATTTGGTATAAAAAATTTATTCATAAAGATTACATTTCTCCAAAACTATTTTTAATTTAATATTAATATAATATGTTTTTAAATCTAACCACATACAGATTATTAACTTGATAAAATTGAATAAATACTTATAATCATCATGTAAATTATTTTAATTAATACACTTTATTTTATAGTGCTTATTAATTATAAACTTGGTAACAATCCAACATATAATGGTAAGAGTTAACATAAGTTAGAATTATTAAAACTAAAATGATTAGAGTTTGAATGAAGTAAAAAATATCTAAATACTATTTTATAGTAATATTATGACTTTATATCATATTATATTCAATGACTATTCATTTTTTCCATTTTAATTTAGTAATATATTAATATATTTTAATCTTTTGGAAACCAATAATTATCTCCACTTCATCAATTATTAATGTAAGCCACCTATCCTATATACTCCATATATCTTAATCCTTCATGATAAGAAAATATAAACCATAATACATTCTAATAATTCTTTAACCTATGATATATATGTCAAATTTTCATAAAAATTTCATCCATGGAGTGATTATGGTGTAAATCAAATGAGATATTATAAATAATAGATATATATATTAACATATTGTTTTAATTTTATTCATACTTATTCTTAGAAAATTTAAATTTTAAAATTCATGAAATAAACATATTTTTATCTACCAAATATATATATATATATGTTATTTTGTCTATGATAGAACAATTATTCATCTATTTTTCTGTCAAATTGGTAATGAAAGCAACATAGGTACATATTTATAGACTACTGACTCACGAAGGGATGTATTTATCTTTTCAGAAATCGTAATAATAGAAGATTATTATGTCTGATATTGGTTTTACATATTATATTAAAGTTTTTATTATTATTTACCCAAAATATATCATTAAACTTCTTATACATTCACATGTTAAAAAATGATAATGTCACATGTGTGTGTACATGTGGACCACCAAAACCATAGTGATATGTGATTTATTTTCCACATCATCCATTTTAAAATAATTATAACAATTTTTATAATGAATATATTTAATATTGATAACATTATTAACATTATTGTGATTGTGAAACCATGGAAATGATGTAATGAATGAAACCACCCAACCAGATCATATATATGAAAAACACATTTAGTACTCAAAAATTATTATTTTAAAAATAAGTATTATTATACAGCTGTAGAAAGGTGATGATTGGGTAATTTAAGATATTATTAGTATGCATATATATCATTTATACAATTATAATAAATTCAATGATATTATATATGAGTTTTAATGAAATTTTGTATAATGTTAGTCCTAAGGTAATATTTTATTTAAAAATATCATATTTATTTGATATATGATATTTTTTTATTTATGTTGGGTGAAATATGTAATAATTCTATCTTATCCCCAATAAATTTTAATCTCCAATTATTATTACAAAAAATTATTTTTTTATTTTGATTTTCTTGGCTCTAAGTACTAAAAAATCAGGAATTATTTTTTCTTTTAAAATTGTTATTTTTTTCTTTCAGGCCTCGAAAATATTCATTAATGTCTATATATTATAAAATATTAACTAATTACTATTATTACTAGTCAATAATGAGTTCTTATATATATTTTATTTTTTTAACTTTATATATAAAGGATTAAGTGTAATATTCATATATTTTTCTAGAAGGTGTGACCAAAATATTTATTTAAACAAGCATTAGAGAAATGCCTATTCCCACCATCATGACTGATCTTGGAATTGAAAAGACCTTTCCAATACTCTTTTTACCATTCAATAATTAGTGAAGAAATTTATTTTAGTTATTTAGAAATTATATAAAAATTTTAAAAGGGAATATTCATACATTTTTCATGATGGTGAAAACAAATTTTTTTTTTAAACATGAATCACACAAACTACTATTCCCACCATCATGATTGATCTTAGAATTGAAAAGGCCATATCCTATATGAATAAATAATAAAAAAGTTATTATTTTTTAGATTCCAAAATATGTGATTTCAATTTGAATTGTTTATTTTCATCATGTAATTTTATTGATATCTTTAAAATGTATTTTCATAGACATAAATATAATTTAATGAGTACTATATTTTATTGAGGTTATACTCCAATAATAGCAGCCACTACATTTATCTTATTTCGTTAGGTAAATTTTCATAGAGGAATGCATTAGCATTATACATACAACTTCATCTAGTATGGATCGTCATATGTTATTATGTCTTCTATAAAACATTTATTAGATATTCCTATAAGGAAATCAGTAGACATATTATGTGATGGGTGGGCCATATATCGTCATAGATCGTTCATGCATCAATAGGTCTCATGAGTCAAAATATGTTGGGTATTTGGAATATTTCTTACCAATATATGTTTTATGTCTTAGTATGAATCCTCAATTGTATGTTTAATATGTACGAAATTAATGAATCAATCATTATGAAATTCAATATTGATATTCATGTTAGTATTTGAATATTGATTTTATCCATGAAAATGTTCCATGATAATATAATAATTTATTTGGAATTATTTTATCATTATTTTTTCTTTCTACATTATTCAACCCTTATTTATTCTGTGATTACCTCTGCTATAAAAATTCCCTTAATGTGCATATAAACACACACTTTTATTTGGATTACATCCCCTAGGATTCCACTAAGAGTATTATGATTAATATACAAGGATACAATAAATAGAATATGTTCTCCAGGAAAATAATCTAATCTGTTTTATTTTGAAATTATAGTGGGAGATTCATGTATGTATCTAATTTTCAAAGAGTACTAAACTATTAAATCCGTCAGTATGTGATATTTTATGTCTAGTTACAATGTATTAATGTCACTATGTGATATAGTATTCTAGTATAGGGGTTGTTGCATTTTTCTAAATAGAGTGTTAATTATAAATCTTGGGAACTATATTTATTGAAATTTTTATTCGAAAATGTAATTAATTGCCAAAAATTATTAGAACAATTATATGTATAGGATATATTCATTATATATTCTAAAGGGAAATATTATGTGGATTTTCAATAAATTGAATCAATTTATGGATACTAAAATGTGGATGTGGGTATAATACAAATGCCCATAGGGGTAATAACACTAAATGGCCTAGATTTGGTATTAACATAATTGTCATTGGTGAAAAATGAATAAGATTATTATTACAAACCTATTCAAAACATCCTAAGATAGATGTTTGGGTTAGTTCACACACTCTTTAGAAATAATTATGATGTATATGAAAATATATTTATGATTTGAATATATTTTGAATAAATATATGCTTATGATTCTATGATTATCTTTGTATAAATTTTAATTTTAATTTTATCTGTTTCTATAGATACAAAATTTTATGTTATTATATTATTATTTAATCTTTTGTATACAAATTCTTATAAATAGTTACCTTTATAAGTAATGGAATCAATATCAATTCATGTAATCTGTTGTGTGATTTCCCACATGTGAAAGACCATGAAGATGCAACTAGATTTAGATCTCGTGATGAAAAAATAATATCTATACTGGATTACCAATCTTAGGTTATGACCATAATCCTTGACGGTATGTTGTATATAGTTAATTCATATCATTGTGAAACTATGATAGAATATTTCATCTGACCACATCCCCTATAATCATTGAAACTAAAAATGTATTTGTTTAATATAAATGTATTATTTGTATAGAAAAGTTACTTCTCATTTTGGGATGTAACTAATGGGTGATGTTTTTCATTAATTTTTATCAAATCATGATGGATTCAAATCTATGGTTTGAATTTATTAAAAACACTTTTGTTGATTTAGAAGTAATGTGTATTTAGTAGAATCATTTTAATATACTTTTATATGAAAAAATATTTTCCTCATGAGAAATGAGTTGTTATGAAGATACATCTCATTATTCTAACAAAAAATAAAGAGGAAAATTCATTTGTGTTTAAAAAAAACAATAAAATGATAAAAAGTAATATTTTGGACTATATAAATATTACAATGTGTATAATTGACTATTTCATTGATGGGATATGTCTAATTCTTTAAAGGATACTTATATCCAAAATATTCCAGTCATATGATGATTTAGTATCACATAACATCATGAATGATAAAAAAATTTCTATCTTACAACATTAATGAAAATAATGAGAAGAAGAGATTGGTTGAGAACCTCGTAAATAATAAAATTAATAAGGGGAATAAGATAAAAATTTAGTCGATGATATGTGCTTCTTCATGATGGAAAAAACATAATACATGCTTTATGGGAATATGAGTTTCATAATGTATTAAGATAAAGACCACAAATCCCAAAAATGAATAGTTAATGAGAAGCAATAAAATTAATGTTCCTTATATTTATAGATATGGTTCACTATGTCAACCAATTTCATAAAATTCAAATAAACACACCATAAATGAGGACATAGGGAGATGTACAACTACATGTAATTATAGAAGATGAATTTAATGTTTTTTTTGTTGTGGTGGTAGGTACATTGATCATGTATTTAATTTTTCTTAATCTATTAATCAATTCAAGATCCTCACATAATTTTTATAAAAACCAATTATACGATGAAAAATTAATTATTCACTATCTCACTAAGAAATGTGTTATCAAGCAAGGAACTTATTGGAAATATAGTTTTTATATATATATAATATTTTCATTCCCCATTATGATACATGAAGAATACTTTTAAAAAAATATTATTAAACCTATTTTATAAATTGTTGTAATACTTAGTGTAGACCATACTCTAAATAATAATTCTATATTTTCACTTCAATATATGGAAATCAAGATTAATAATTAAGATATTCAATTAAATTTATTTATAAAAAATGCTTAATAAAATGAATCATGTTTGTATCAATCCATAATTGCTATCCATAATGAAATTCTAAGAGAATAAGACAAGACCCAACCAATGGATTATAAATTTAATCTTATGATAGAAGATGGTCTTATTGTTAATGAGTACAACAGTATGATTCACAAAGAACCACTAGATAATATACATAATCTTGATGTTGTGTTTCCTTTTGTACTCATCTAGGAAGTGAATCCTTTATAAAATAATACCTATAGAATGACCATAGTGAAGTTATTGGACTTAAAAATAGTTATATGATTTGTTTTTTAATGGACTAACACACCGAAGAGGTTCACATTAGGGTTTTATTATTCAGATTATGTATAATAGGAATAATAATGTGATTTTTTTGGATTAATTACTTTGTAATAAATTGAATTAATATAATGAACTAGGATGTGCTTCCTCATTTTTTATGACATGTTAGATAAACTTCAAGGATCACAGAATTTTTTATATAATGATCTTCATTATAGGTTTCACTAACTCTAATAAATGAATGTTGAGAATAAAAAAAATTTATTTTATAATAGGAGTTGACATTATGAGTCTATAATAATTCCATTTGTATTATTCAATGTATCATATTTTTTATGGATTAGATTATTACATTATTTAGATATATCAGGATAATTTCATTTTGGGGTTTTTTATGATTTATTGGTATAATCCAATGGTTATATATACCATAATAGTCATATATTAATCGCTCATAATACTTATAGAGAAAGGGATTTATGTTGGAAGTTTATTAAGTATTAATTGTGTCTTTAGGAAGATCCTTTTCTTATTTATATAGTCTCTATTAATGGAATATAAATTGATCCTTCAATTAAAAATAAAATAATGGAATATTTAAATAAATATAATTTAGGTACATTATTTTCTTATAGTATTATGTTACTATCATATGTTATTGTAAACAATCACTCGATAAGAAATCTCAATAACTATGATTACACATAAAGCTGTTTTGTTATTATGGAATGAGGAAAATAAAATATATTTCTAGCAATAAAATATGATTATTTTCAATTCATATTTATTTATATTACAATTCAGATGGTATGTAATTGTGATATATGGTTACTCAATAACAATAGTACCTGGATTTAACCTTATATATATATTGATAATTTTTTCATATTAATCATTTTTTATATATCCACAACCAGAAAATTCCAAACATTGACCTTGTGTTGGAAATAATAATTATTTTCATGAAAATGTATCCTTATTCTCTCTATGGAAAGTAATGTGAGATATATACATATCATATGTTCTTGAAATACATCATTTCTCAGAATGAGCTCAACATGTTTTAAAGGACATTCATATAGCTACTAATGATCTTGCATAGTTTAGTATAATACCTCATAATACAGGTTAATAATGTAGAAGATGCATTGATTAGAGAAGGTATTTGACTTCATCTTACGATGAATAATGAAAATGATTCTTTATTCAAGGTCATAGTAAATATCAATATATGATATATCAGGGAATGTAAAATATCACTCCATTTTAAAATGATTTTCAAAACATAATTTTCAAAAAAATAAAAGGTTCTTATATGAATTTATGAATTTTAAAAAGAAAATTATAGTTATAATTTTTTTAAAATAGATAGATTTTTTTATAAATGTGTTCTACCAAAATTCAGAAAACATTTCTGTGATACATCCATAACTGATAAAAATAGATAATTATTAGATATATCTGATTAATCAAATTTCTATATCCACTTTAGATGCAATGAAATGTATTTGTAATTTAATGTACAATTTTTTGGATAATATTAATGGTTAACATGACAAAACAAATTAACATGATTCATAGTTTCATAATAGTTAAATTTGGAGTGGAAAAAAATTCTAAATTAATCAAGAAGGATCTACAATTTTTTTTGAGAAAATGGGATGATATTACTAAGGAAATTCATAATGGGTTTCCAAATACTACTAGAAAAAATGATAGCATGTGCTTCATTTTTCACCACCATACAAATCAAAAACATTCATCACCTAATTGGGTAATCTACCTTTTATGTTCCTTTCACGACCATATATTAATGAAACTAGGATACTTTATGGAAGAAATATTTCCATTATATTTGATCATGATTCTTGTTTAAATTGTAATTTTGGAATATTCTTTAGAATGATCTTGAAACTGACATATGTTTCATCACTACATATCATCCACAAACTGATAGGAAGTCAAAAATGACTACTGAGACATTAGATGTTATGGTGAGGAGATTCTTCCTTTAAATTCAAGGTATGTGGAATTATTATTTATCCTTGATGTAATTTTAATATAATAATAGATTACAGTTAACCATTAAAATATAACCATATGAAGAAATGTAAGGGAAATAATTGCATACACTGACTTGTAGGTTTAATTTTGGTTAATGAAAGCCCACATTCACTAGTAATATTAAAGATATAGTGGGGAAATTTAATTCTATTATAAATTATATTAAGGTACCTCAAAGATAAAAACAGATATTATGAGAACTATTGGACAAATTTATAATTTAATGGGGATATGATGTTTTCCAGAATGTATATCAATGGAATGGTGTTATATTATTTTATAAGAAAGGGGATCTAAGTCATAGGTACATTGATCCATTTGAAATTATAAAATGTATTTGGGTAATGCATTACTATTTATAAATACCACCTAATGTATATAAATTTTATGATCTATTCCATATATCATTATTTAGGATTTTCCTTCTAGATACAACACATTTTCTAACAAATGTGGAAATATAATTTGAAGATGCATTATATTATGCTGAAGAGTCTATCCATATTTTTCACAAGTGTATAGTAGTTAGTAAAAAATGCTAGTAACGGTACTATAGAAAAATCATCAGATAGATAAAGGGGTATTGAAACCTAAAGAATTAATATTTATAACTAGAAAAAAAAATCATGAGGATAAATTTTGAAAATTACATTGAATTCAATTCTAATAGAGTGAAGAATGCAACACCAACGCATCAATTCTATCATGTTATTTATTGTATAGAAATAACTTAAAAATGAAAATATCCTTATTCATTAACATGAGTAAAACATAAAATATCATTTTCTATTATGATTGAATACATTAAAATAATTTTTGATAGAATCATGTAAACATTAATATACTGTTAATTTTGGGGATATTTTGGAAAAAAAATTGCTAGAGAACAACAGTGATATTGAAGAAAATTTTGTTTTTATTCTTAATATTTAAGAAGTGTCCAATTTTTATGGTTGGTTTTTAAAATAATTTAGTTCCCTTAACTTTTAAGATATTTTATTTATGTCATTTAGAACAATATTATATTTTAATTGTTTTTAAATAATAAAAAAATAAAAAAGAATTTTTCTAGAAAATCTTTTTTTGGAATGTTTTGCATGTTTTTTTATATTAATTCCTCCCACATTTAAAAATTTAATCTCATAAAAATGAATCCATAAATTTTATTTTTATTTAAAAATTTAGTAATTTGGAATCATTAATTTTTTAAATTTAAAAATAGTAAATTTGGTAAATAATGTAGTTACAATGATAGACATGAAATAGGTTATAGGGGTTAAAACTAAAATAATAAAGGTTACAATAAAATAAATATATTTATAAATCCTATGGGTTTGTCATATATTGACAACGTATCATCTCTCCATAAATTATGAGTGTTTTTGGAGGCATTTACTTTGGGTAATGCAGAAGTATATTTTTTTCTCTTGAAAAAGTAAAAGTGTGATGTCTCTCTCACATATAAATGGACACCATCTATCCACCCTCGTAAAAAAGAAAGTGTCTTATTTAAAGGAAAATACCTACCCAAATAACTTCAATAAATCCCACCCCATTATCTATTGATCCTATATTGATCAAAATAACAACCTTAAAATGAATATGTTTTATGTTAATGAGTGTACTACAAATAAGGGGTATGGATCCTATCCAGGTTATTTCATTTTATTTCATCATATAACATCCTAAATTAATCTCTAACCACTATTATATAACAAAATCAGTGTATACCAAAATCTAATATTTTATTATGTTAATTTTTTACCCCCTATTCATTCAATTCACTATCAAATTATAAATTGTATCATCATTAATGAGTATATGCAGATTTCCCCCATATAAATTGTTGTATTTTTTAATTAATAACTACAATATATTGATGGAATTTCAGATTTATATATTGATAATATATGTTATTTATGATATAAGAATTATTCATTAAATATAATATATTCTATCTTATTACTATTCAACCTGTTAGAAATTATATTGTTGCTTGGGCGTACATGTGGACTAATACATCCACAAAATGATTTAAATAATATTTCATGTTATCCATCAAAGAAGGATAATAAATATATATATATTTAATTTATTATGTAGTTATATTATTATTCGGATCACGTACGTGATAGAAAGATGTCCATGTCATAATATCCAAAACTACAAGACAGAAACATTCATGAAAATATATCATGAAATAACCTGGGTAAACGCTAAACCAGTCACCTATGTTGGTCAGGGGAAAAGCCTAAACAGTGCTCATGATCTCAACAAGATGGAATCATGTGTTGGGAATCAAAAAAAATCAATTAGGAATGATTTTTACTATAAATAAAATATTAATATATAAACAAAAATACACAAAACGATAATACAAAACTCGGGCGGCAGAATGAAAAGGAAACAACACACAGACCTCTATATAAACACATGGGACACCCCCAAATATGAGATTACACTCAGTCCATGAAAAAACCAATGGGGATGCTACACTAGAATCTATAAAATAAATAAAGATATATTCCTGAATTTTAAAACATAATAGATGTGAACTAATAAACTATTCCCTATGTCATACATTTAAATTGAAAATCAATTAATGCTAGTTTGAAAATGAAACCATTTAAAATTAATGTCCTCCATTCTTTTCATATTCATATCACACGATTCAATTTTTTATGAAAATTAATTTTCATCCATCATATTTTTTAAAAAAATCCAATAATGTGTAGTCATTTAAAATTGAATAGAAACTCATTTTAGAATAAAAAAAGAATTTCATTAAACATAAAACAAACATGAAGAAAGTTAAATGAGAATCACATATCAAATATCATGTCACAACTGAGCAACATGAAAAATACCAATCAGTAACTTGAAAAATAAGGACCCCAAAAACCTCATAACTTGGTTAAATGTGTTATGGAACCCACAAAAAACATATTTCTCATGAATAAGACACTAGTAATGAACATCCCATGAGCCAAGTGGTCCTCGATAATCATAAAAGTTTACTTATTGTTATAATAATACCACATGATAGATAAATCAAACCCATTACAATTTCATGTCAATTAGATTACTATGTCTAGATAGCCCACCAATTTACATAAGTTTCCCATTGGCTCTATATCTAATAGAGGTGAGTTTTTATCATGATAATTTATATGTATATATCATATTCTTTACCCAATAATGTATCCAACCTACCAAAACCAATATTCATCTTTGAGAGTATACATATTTTTACATAACAAAACAATAATCGGGATTTATAACTTTACACATATAAAAAGTCACCTATTAACACTTAATATCACATATTTGAAACATGATGGAATGATTCATGGTGGGTTTTCCAATTCCTAAAAATAATTCTCTTTGTGAAAAAGGTGTAATTACATAAAATTAATAATTTATCTTATAAAACATAATCACCCAACACATTGATGATTTAAACAATTTAAAATCTCAAACTATTCAATATGGATATATAATAAAACTGGATGAATGGAAAAACATATTTTTATATTTATTATTCACCAAATATAATTCATTTATAAAACCAATAATGTGCTCATGAATCCTAGAATTACAAAACCATCATGGGGAATATGTTTTCTTATGAATACCTCATAGTTCATGATAAAGAATGTGCTGTGAAAAATGAAATTAATTTTTTTGTTCACCATTATTTTTTACTATAAATTGCTAACATTATAATATTAAAAAAACACCGAATAAAATTGATACGAAATTATTGTTTTCAATTTAATTTCTTGGACAAAGGTTGACCTACCTATAACATGCCTCTTTTTGAAGATGACCACTCGAATCGACCCATGTAACATTCATGAACATGAATTTGTACATATATATAAATAACCCTAGAAAAATTTTACATGTTCCCCTCAGAAATTTGGAATATGTAAAAATAAGAAATAAATAAATATATATATATATATATATATGTGGATTACCTATTAGTACACATGTAAGATTTATTGATTTTGGCACCTTGAAACCACATCAAAGAGACTCAATAAAATCTGAAAAAAAAATTCAAGAACTCAAAAACCAAAAAAACAACAATTTAATATTGAACCAACATATTAGAAGAAAAATGTGTTACGTAAACTATAATAGAAACCAACTACCGTTGTCAATCACCGAACGAATGTTAATCAATGGGAAAAATGAAAACAATTCATCAAAAATTAACGAAAATAAAAATCCTTACAATGCATTTGTGTTTGAGCATGGCATGTGAACCACATAAGAGATGTGAAAACACAAAAATTGAGGGAGAGTGAGGGATAGGATACCTACTAGAGAGGATTGTACACTAAATACACAAGAAACCCCCCTAATCGATAGAGGTATGACATAGAGGGTTTGTGCACTGGGGGATCTTTCTAATTCATCATGTGAAGAGGGATACAAGAAGCAGAGGACAGCACGTGAAGTGAAGGAAGAATATATTCCAGAGGGAGGTAAGTGGAGGCGGTCAGGCGTGTATGGGAGCTCCTCCCTAGGTGGGGGGTCATGTCAGAATAGAGATGGATAAGCGAGGGGTGTACCATGTAGAGAGAAAGGGTGTGAAAGAGGGAAACCCACTTATGGTTTTATAAGAAGTAAATTAATAATAATAATATTATTATTTTTAAAAATAATAATAATAATATAATAATTATTATTAAAACATTTTATTTAACAATTATTATTATTATTAAATTAATTTTTATTCTATGGGAATGACAAATATTTTGGATGCGTGGTATCCCAGTTTGTGCTGAAACCAGCTGCACCCTAGTAGACAAAATGGGTACACACAGGGGCTCGACGCACAGTTTGAGAACACATGCACTAATCATCAATCTCAACTCCATAATTTTTTGGATCCATTTCGAAAGGCTACCACATGATTCAACAGACCGTGAGAAAGCTATGCACCACACCACTGCCCCACCTGGGAACCTTCACAGGAACCTCACATTTACTACTAACCATGTAGGATAACCATCGATAAAAAAACATCTAGAAAATTTAAAATTTAACCTACAGACAGCAAAAACTCAAAATAAAGGATTAATGATATATAATTAATCATTATAATTTAAATTACAAGGTCGATGTTTGGAAATATTTCCCTCCACAAACACATTATAGACATAGAATTTCACCCAGAAAAATGAGGAATCAAAATTGAGCATGAAACTAAACAAGTCCAAAAAACCATTGAATAAATGTGACCATTCACACTATAGTCATACTCGACCATCTCTACAAGAAAACACATAGAGAATATCCATGAAGAAAAGATGAGGGTTCTCTACACCATAAGAACCTGACTATCACCATAGCACCACTATGGATCAGGACAATGTAAATACTCACAACAAAAACCAAACCCAAGATTATTTGATTGAGATAAAAATTAACACCAGTAGTACCAGGAACTCCAGCCCAAAAACATAATTCCCTACATAAATAGAATCCACTAGAGAAACTCAAACTAAAAAAAGATCAAACCAAGAGTCATTATTTCTACATAACCTAAAAATCCCCAAAGAATGCACTATAGTTCTCCCAAAACAAAAAATGATCCATCAAAGCTAATCACATCACTTAATTAACCATTGATTGAGGACTTTTGTTATATAAAGTGCAGAACTAGCATAAATTTATGATAACAAACCCAAAAAAATATCACAAATTTTTGAAACATACAATAATAAAAGATGTCAGAAAAGGGAAATTCAAACTTATCCAAACCCATGCTTCAAAAAATTTTGGAATTACTTATTATTCATAATATTCAGTGAATGGACTATGGATATAGCCTTGATATTTAAATCAATCACTACCTCATAGTCAAAAGACGAAAAAAAAACTAGGCGCTACTACTTTAGATGACAAAACTAGTGTAAATTATCCATTTTACCCAACCATCCAAACCAAGAGAAACCATTAGAGGATGATAAAAAAGGCAACTAGAAGAACCCAAACTGACCACACAATAATAAAACAAGAGAGTGGCCCTACTAATTATATGATGGATCTAACAAAATGAATTTTCTCCAAATGGTTCCTCTTGTTCACTCTTCTAACCATATATGGAATCTTCTAGAACAAAAAAATAAATTATTACATGATCCCTATATAGTGAACCGAAACAATAGGATATTTCAATTGATTCTATGAATCTACCTTTGGTGAAAAAATAACTAACTCTTGGAAATTATCAATGTAGGCCATCCCTTTCTTTTAGCCCTGCAGAATACTAATGGTCTCTGCCACTTTCCTTGTCATCACCCCCTTGTTTATAAACCATTTGATTAATGTTGTCTTAAATAACTCTGAAGACAATCATTGAGTTAATCACTTTTACCTATCCAATGTTGAAACTTATAATGAAACAAAAATTACATGTACTCTCACATCATGGAGAGTTCCTATCAACCAGAAAATAGCAATCACTCCATCAATCCATTACACTACCTCTAATTGATCATGATCACCCATATACATAAGAAACAAATGAGGACTCAATCCCACCACTCTTCTAGCAGCTTAAGTAGAACCAACAACTAGAATATACTCATTGTAATCCTCTGTTACTTATCTATGTGAAAAACTAAAAACAAGAAACAAAAACTTTAATAAAAATGCATCATATACAAAAATATCCATGTTCAATCAAAATAAAAAAAATAGAAACAAATACATCTATTCATGACCACAATAATACATTTCCAAAATAAGAGCCCATGAAAAAGGATACCAAATATGAAAAGAAAAAAATATATTCTCACTCACATTTCATTACATTGAAATCGCTTAGTCTAAAAATCATTTTCTAGTATGAAAAACAACATAGATTCCCAACATTTGTATTCCATGATGTTTCACATCTGTATATATATTTTTTCTTATTTGAGCTAAATAAATCGTCCACTAATACATCTAATTTTATATTTTCCATATACATGAGTCCATATATATTATTATTCATAAATATACCAATGGTCTGTTATAAAAATTTCTCATTTACCATGTTTATAATTCATGAAAAATCCAAAATTCAAAACCAATTTAAAATATCCACTTACTATTAATGAAACCCATTTTAAAATTCTCAAGACACCTACATTTCCTATTTTAAAATGTATTTTCAAAATCAGAAAAAAAATTAAAAACACTTTACATTAATCCAATTTTAAAGCACATATTTTGTTAATAAAATATACTTCATAGAAAATTTTTTATTTAAAAATCATATTTACACTCATAAAAAAATCATTTTTGAAAATCCCATTCCAATAAAAAATCATTTTCAATTCTTAAATCCACTCTTGCCAAAAAAAATCCAAAACATAACTCATACCAATAATTCATGAATAATAAACTAGTGGCTATGCCTAACCTATTAACATGCCATAACAGACCATGACCTGAGAGAGTATCAATCACATGAAGTATCTTAAACTATGTACTCAATCTACACATCGGCCCCAAATCTATGCAAGAATATATCATATCACCAGCTCACTCCCCTTGTCGACCCAATTTGATATATACCAAACAATAGAACAAACTAAAATCTTAGACTACCCATAGAATCTAGAAGATCGGGATGGGAAAGTGTTCATCAAATCATTCATGCACCTACCTCTTAACTCCTAAAAGTTTTAATCTTCATGTAACCAGACACCCTAAACAAAAAGATAGCGATTCAATAGAGTCATCCTAGGATAAGGCCTAAAGGGCATTCCCATTGACCACATGCAGAAAACTATTTTCGGTCATCAACATAACTGAATTGGGAATGATTTTTCCAAAAAAAGATTCAATTAATAAAAATATTTTGAAAAAAATAAAACTAGGCACCAGTAGTTGAAGTAAAATAAAATTCCACACATACATTCATGTGACTTCATATGTGATATCCATCCATGATATCACAGTCAATCCATGAGCGAACTGAAGTGGTAAGTAGTACCAGATGCTAATAAACAAAACAAATCGACATGCATGAGTATTAAAACATTGTAACTATTCCCAGATAAAATTTTCCCTATGAATTATCATTTGAAATAATAACAATTCATTCCAGTTTAGAAATAAAACAATATAATATTATGGTTTTCATTTCTTTCAAAGTCCAAGTCATATAACTCCATTATTTAATAAAATACATTTTCTTCCATCACATTTCAAAAATAATTTCCATGCATGCATTGACATTTTTAAATGAATAGAAATATATTTATATATAAATTTTCTTTTAAATAAAAATAAAACAGACATGAAGAAACTGAATTGAAAATCACATCACATGTATAATATCACATGTGATGTCTATGGATAATCAATATGGGTAACTAGAGAAACTAGGACCCTAGAAAACTTTTATCTTAGTAAATTCTGATATAAACCCTATAAATTGGTTTCACATGCATGTGACACCTGTAAAAAACATACCATGGTCCTAATGGCCTCTGATCAAAATAATAATCTATTTAGTTTTGTACTCATAAAACAAAATAGGTGAAATTGGTCAGGGAAACATCCATGTCAACTAGTGGATTAGTTCTAAATAGCCCACCTATATACCTGGTATTCCGATGTGCACTATTAATAATGGTGGTAAGTTTTTATAAAAAAAAATATAGTTATATATCATTTTTATTAACAAAAAAAATCATCCAAAATTACACCAACAATATATATCCTTGATTAAATCCCCATTTTTCACATATAAATGCTCAATCAACTTCAGTAGGAACATCTCACAAATCATACATTAAAATTTTCATAACAATTTTTAAACATAGGGAATGCCTTCTGTGTGGGTTTTCACTTCCACAAATCATTATTAAAGTCACAAACAAGAATCATTAGTTAAATGGAATAATTTCACTTTTGAAAACATAATCACCGAACACTTTTAAGATTTAATGTCATTTAAAAGCTCAAAAATGTTATTACGCATTGATAAAAAGACTGGATGAAAGTCCAAACATCATTGTATATTTATAATTCACCCAATATAATTCATTTGGAAAACCAATCAAGATATAATGAAACTTAGTGTTATCAAAACAATAGAGATAATAGGGTTTAATAAAATAAACACGTAGTTAAACATAACGAATGTTCTAAAAAACACATAATAAACCTATTGTGTTCAACAATGTATTATTCTAAAAAATTTTAACATTAAAATATTAATAAAACACCGAATTAAACACATAAGAAATTATATTTTGCCACATATAAGATAATAAATAGGGTGTCCTACCTGAAAATATCTCTTTTTTGATGATGACAACTTGAATCAACCCTTCTCAGATACACTCACATGCATTTAAACACAGATATATAAATATATAACCCTAAATACATTTCCTATATCCCCCTCAACATTATAGATTATGTACAAAGAGGGAATATATATATATATATATTACGTACATACCTATACATGATCATGTAAGCTTTACAGATTCCCAAACCTTGAAACAATAGTAATGAGACTCCACACACTCTAGAAAAATTACTGGAAACTCAAAAACCAAAAAACCGTAAACTCAAAAATTAAACCCAAACAATATATGAATAATTCCAAACATGAAATCTAATAGAAAATCACATACATTGTCAATCATGTAAATAATTATCATCAAAGGGTCAAATGAACCTTGTTCATTATGAATCAACCAAAACAATAACCCCTCAAATGAATTGGGGTTCTACCCAAGTATACACACCACATGGAAAAGTGGAAAATGAAATATATGAGGTACCATAAGGGATAATTGACCTACCAAAGAGTACCACAACGCAATATGAGAGGAAATATAGAAAGTGATTAAGGTTATATAGAGATGTGTCATGCACCTTGTGCTCATAGAAGTGCATCACGTGAATATAGAGACTAGAAGGGAGAGGGTGCTTCATGAATTGAGGGAGGAGCGATCGCTGGAGGGAGGGAGGTGGAGGATGATGAGAACATAGGTGAGTTCTGGCTGTGTGGGGTATAGGTGACCAGGGAGTGGGAGGGGGAGGGGTACGATCCGTGGAGATGAGAAGAGGATAAGGGGAAACCCCATTAACTCATTAATAAAACTAAAATAATTATAATAATAATAAATTTATATTTTTAACAGTATTATTATTATTATTAAAAATTAATTTAATTTTTAATTTTATATTATTTTACTTTCAATTATATTTTTAATGCTATTCCTGCTACACAGTTTGGTTTCATGGTCTTCCAGATCGTGAACCAATCATGTGCACCATACAAGAGAGAAGGGGTATATACACGAGAAGGATGTATGGTTTCTGAAATCATACGCCAACTATGGAACTCAACTATTTCATTAGACAGAGCCAGTGTACACACTTCTAAAAAAGTGTATCATACCATGCCTAAGTCATCCAACACACTACTTCCCTACCTATACCCCTATATATAAAACAAATGAGCACTAAAAATAGTGTTGAATAATCATTCAACTAATAAAAGGCATTCAAAAAATTAAAACATCAACCGAAAACTATAAAAACACAAAAGTGAGGCAGGAAAATATATAATTATTAAAAAAAAATATTCCATGGCCAGGGAGGTAAAAAATAAAAACTATTATCACTCATAAATAATGACTTTAATATGAAATGATTAATATAATTGTTTTGAAATGATATAAGTGGATCATATATTATCTTATAACTATATTAGTATTAATTTTATATAATTTTAACAAATATGAAATTATTATATTTGATGTTAGAAACACTTATTTGAAATTCGGGAATGAGGTAAAAGTTTAATTCATAGTATCATCCCTATTCATGACTGTTTATGTTTATAAATCTATTGATGGAATATTATGATATTAATATCTTAATCCCTATAAATATATTCATTTTATATTTCATTGAAAAAATTATTTTTTTCATTTCCTTTTCCTCCTTCAAAGTATTCAAATGAATGGAAGTTTGTGTTATTGTAAAACATATGCTGTTTAAATATTCAGTGAATTTTTTACCAAGACTATATTTTCATTGAAATGTTTACAATAATTTATTTTGAATTAAATAATTATTTATTGATGGAAATTTAGAAAATAATTTACATTATATAAATAGTTTTAAAATGATTATTATTGATGTTTTCCAAATCAATGCACTTTTTACCGAAAGTGTGAATAAATTCATTTTCACATACACCACATAAAAAACATTTACCAATTTCAAGAATAAAAATTTATTTGAATCATTATTTATAAGTTTAAAATTTTCATCACAATTTATATTTTTTGTTAATATTTTAGGAAAATTTTATAATTTAAATAAATTTTATAAAAATAAAAAGGATATTTTTCTAATGAACATTTGGGGTGATTTTTTAAATAAATATTAAACTATGTTAATATCCTTGGATTATTATTATACATTAGTATGGTTTTACTAAAATGATAACATCCACCATATTGTTCTGAATATATAGTGATAATTTTGACTAGAAAAACTTATTGGCATCAAGTGTGCTAGTTCCCCATGTATGAATACTGATAGATTATGAAGGAATGCTGATTATATTTTATTGTATATTAAAATCATACAATAATTTGAATTCATTTGTGATGTGTGGGAACTATAATTAAATAACTTCTAGATTCACCTCTAGGTTAGAAGACAAAACAGATTTTCTACATATGGAATGTACATTACCCATTTATTTAATATGTATTGGAATAAGGATTTGATGTTAATTATATTATTTAATGATTTTTACATTACATCATCATGAAATAATTTATTAATATCCATATTATTTTTAAAATAGTTATGTTGTCCATGGAAAATATTCAATTTCATGTGAATATTTATAATTAATTATTTGATCGTCGTTTATTCATTCCATATTATTCATACGTTTATTATTCTATGATAGATTATATTATACAAATTCTACTAGTGAGAACATGAGATCACTATTTTATTTCATTTCCTTACCCACATGATATTAGGATGTTTAATATTATTGATATACAAGAAAACTATAGATGAAAAAAGAATAATCTAAAAGAAAATAATTTTGAGTATTTTATGTTTCCAACTGTAATGTGAGATTACAGTATATATCAAATTTTCCAAGTCTAATAAACTATTTTATACCTCATTTTGTAATCATTTCTATGTAGTTCTAATTTGTTAATGTAAATAAAAAACTAGGTTATTATGTGTTTTTTTAAGAAGCACACAAGATCTATCTTGTTTTTTACAACTAATTGTAACTAATAAGCTGATGTGTATAACCAGTGGGATACTATTTACAGGTACTAGTCAGATGCTATGAATTGTTATATGATGATTTATTTATATATAACCATTATATTTTGTTTTTTGACATGTTGTGGTGAATTTATACGCATAAATAGTGGTTTAGGAAATCAATTTTCTCATATAATTTGGTTAAAACATGTAAACAATTATGTTCATTATTCTAATAATTTTTTATATTATCATGCATGACTGAGAGAATAATTGTTTTCTAGGTAAATTAATTCTCTAAATTTTTTATGATTATTTTTTTAATAACAATAATAATTAGTAAAATTAATATACTACATAGATTCTCCCCTCCTCACTCAGTGTAGTCATATGATATTGTGCTGTTAACAACTAGTATCAGAGAATAAGGTTCTAGCCTCTATAAAATTCGTAATGAACTGAATAATGAAAATCATAAACATTATTAATAGGTTAATATTAAAAAATATTAATAGAAAACAATTTCATTTGTGAAAAAAAACATAATTCCATATTTATTTTCACTTTTCATGATTGTTTCTGAGGAAGCTATAGTTATATTTCCACTTTGTAATGAGGTGATTATATTATTTTCACTAATTAGAAAAATCATAATTAGATTAATGTTTACGTAACAATAATCTTTTTTTATTCCATGTGAAATGGATTACTATGTATATAATTTTTAAAAACCATGGACATATGGGAGAAGGTAGAATGAATATACGGATTGAATGTCAATGTTAAAGAAGATAACCTATATATCATGAATATTTTTTTTGATGGTATATAAATTTTTGAGGATTAATCCCTTTATAACTATTTCACTAATAGAAATGTAATCATTTGAAACAATAGTTGTTTTGGTTAGAATTTGGTTGTTTATGTCATTATAAAAAACCAGAATAAAATATCCAATCATGTTTTGATCACAATATTCTGTCTCTATATAATAGAACATATCATTCTGTTAATGATTTTCAAAATATCCATTTTACCTATGAAATTATAAAAACAATATATTTTAGGAATAATGATGAGGAAAATAAGAGGCCAAACATTCTAGTTAATCATATGATGTTGATTAGAAAAATGAATATACAATGTGAATCCTAATTCATATTTATAGAAAACATAGAAAATAATAAGAAATTATCAAGGAAAATCTTCCATTAAATTTCTCCAACTCTGGTGGAATTAGAAATTTTTATCTATTGATAGAAAAGAAAACGAATAATTTATATTATGTTTTTGATAAAGAATATATTCTTTAAAAAAATAAGTGTTGGAAGAAGGAAAAGGCAAATGGAAATATGGTTAGTTCAATAAGAAATTTCTATGAGGAATAAGAATAAGTTAAATATGAAATATACAATAGTAAGACATCATAGCTTATATTCAATATTGGATAAATGGTATGGAGTGTTCAAAAACATTATGGATCATGTTTCAAAGAAAGAAACCTCCTTAATGGATAATGTGGAATGTGGAAAATAATAATATATTGATTAAATGATCATACCATTGATGGAAGAATGCCTTAAGAAAAACAAAAAAATGGATGTTAATGGTATGAGGATTAATGATGGAATGAAGGTTAAATCTCTAAATTATTGCAATGAATGTCACTTCTCCATGGACATCTTATTCTAAAACGTGGATATTATTCCTCATTTGAGTATTTGAATAAGTGAGTGGACTGTATGTGTAAGGCTCGACTAATAATGATAAACATAACATATAGGATTATAAAAACTATTTATTTATTTATTATTATTATTATTATTATATCCTATAATTTTCTAGACTTTTATTTATATTTTACGAAAGGGTATAATATTTGGTGATTCGGTATGATTTGGTGAACATATTATGATACTTGATTTAATGATATTTTAATGATATCAATGAATATTGTTTTTAGTAGATTCTAATATTTAGTTGCCAATTTTATGTTGAATTACACTATTCATAAAATTAATTATTTAATATTAACTATTTACATGTTTAAGGATCCATAATCTCTAAATAAATGGTTTTATATGATTTCCTATAAATGATATAGTCATAAATTGTGAGTCCTTTGGGATATCTTGCACATTAGAATGTTTTAATGGTTAAAAAAATTTTGCATAGGAATTAAAATTATATATTCAATATTTTATGAGTGATTTTAGGGTATGTCATTATGTCTTTCATGCATTATATGGTGGTGGGAAAAAAAGAAGAAAATTTGATAAGTTATTCTTTCTATAATTATTCAATTATGGGTGAATAAGTAAAATTATTTTTTATCCTCGAATTTCTTATTTAATAGTGTAAAGGGAACTATTTTATAATTCTATGATAGTATTAATATTTGGAATCTATACCAGACATGATCACTTGTCTCTTGTATGGAATTTGAATTTATTATTTCATTTCATTCATTGAATTAGAAGTTAAAAACAATATTTTCATTTATCTTCCTTAAAAATGAAGTGGAGTGAACTCTTCATTATGTCCAACCTAATATTCCATAACATCTACATTCCTTATGATATAAATTATAATATTCTATAAATTATTATTGTTTTACAACAAAATATCGAACCACTTTTGGGAGGTAGTTCCAACTTACAATTATAAATTCCATGATTCTTGTTTCTAATGATGATATATTTTATTTTTATCTAGAAATTAAATGACCATTCTTGATGATATATAGGAAAATTGATTTAAATACTAATTTTGAAGAAATAAATACTATAGTCTAAAGTGTAACATCAAATGTTCGAACTGATCCCAAATTCATGACTAAAAATCCAAATAAAACATTATGAGACTTGTGTTCCCAATAATTTTGTGACAGAAAAATTCAAATTTTAATTCCAGAAGTATAAAGTATTTTTATTTTGGAAATACCTTGATATAGGGACTACCCAAATATCATTATGGATTATGTAAAGACCCAAAAAAACACAAAAATGTATTCCACTATGCATGTTAATGATTCAAGCATCATAAAATTGATGAAGGGAAACTATTGTATCAAGAATTCACCTATTCTTTTGAATAATATCCCAATTATTTTTCAGAGAATGAAAAAAATTATATATTATTGACATGTATGACCTATAAACAGTGTTTATGCAATGATTTTTCCAAAACTCCATATAAAAATGATAAAAAAGAACTCCATACTATCTAAAAAGTATATAAATCTACAATATATAATTTATAGTAGAAATTAATTAATATTTTATCAACTTTACCTGATCATATATTGAACTAAAATAATTTCCATCTGATCTTTTATCAAGGCATGATGGATAATTTCATTAATCTCTATGATGAATCATTCAGAAGTGATTTGATTTATAAGTCACTAGCAGAAGCCTGGATCTTGTTTGAGGAGATTGGAAGAATTTCCCAACAATTCAGAAAAATGTAGTATAGGTTTAATAGGTATTCATGATGATGAAACATATAATTAACCTCTATTTTAATAATATAATATTGAATATATAATAGTATAACATCTTGATATTTTATGATATATTTCCCATTTAATATATTTCATTGATACATTTTTTACTCACAATTGTATGTTTAAATTAACCACGAAAAAAACCTAAAATATACAATTACATGATAATATTATCAATTTTTTAATTCATAATGTCAAAATGTTTTGTTGATTTATTTTTAAGTTTTTTCTATGAAGATTTGTTTTCTGTTGAATAGTGAAATTACAGCCTTTAATAAAACTATACTATCATTCAATTAAAAAAAATACCTATATTGATTTAAATTAAATCATAATTTAACAAAAAAAAATTATTATCAAAAATAATAATTTATTTTAATTAAATCATCGATAACATTAATTTTAATATATGATAATTTTTTAACATAAAAATACTTTTTCCAAAAAACAATTTTTCTTCAAATTGTTTGGCATTATTTTTTATATAAATATTCCATTAATGTTAATTTTATAATATTAAATCAATTCCGTATATATAATTCTAATTATAATTTTTTTAAATATATCTATTTTATAATTTTTTCATTGTGAATAGTAATAATGGAGAAATTAACCACATTTATAAATGGTAAATCAGGTAATCAAGGTTAAAAAATTACTTTATAAGGATATAATATATCTATAAAAAATACTTTTAATAAATTACATGAATGTATTTTTCCATTTCAATATAATTATATATAAAACGCCAATTTTTCCTTTTTTTATATATTATTGACATTTATATTACCTTATTAAAGGAATAAAATCATACTGTCATTTTCCTCACATTGATATATCTAATATTTTTTAATATAGATTAAAAGAGGTAATTTTATAATAAATTTAAATATATTTGATAAATTTATTTTTCAACATGGTAATTTAGTTTAAAATTTTATTGATTGAATTATTACATTAATTGAAAATGCAACACTACAACAATATTTATTTAATTGATTAGAAAAAATATGATTTCAAAAATATTTATGGTTAAATATTTTAGATGAGATATTATGATTCATGAATTTTGATGATAAATTTGACGTTTTGGGGGGTTTTAAAGGATAATATTACAATTAAATCATAATCCTGATGTATTTTTTGTCATATTATATGAAAAATGTCAAAATGACAATACAAATTTTTTTAATGTACCAAAATCATTTTAATGATTAAAAATCAAAAAACAATATCATTATAATATTTAATGTTTCATTGTTTATAACATACATCATGGTACATTTCTTGGTATTTTCTCCTTATGGTAACATTGAAGACTCTAAAAAGGGGGGAAACATTAATATTATGGTATTTTCAAAACAATTTAATGAGGGTTAAAAGTAATAGATAAGGGAAAAACCATAACCAATAACTGAAAAAAAAATTATAATATTTTTATACACTTAGCCATATATTATTTGAATTATATTTATTATTATCCTTTTCTATGTTGAGAATTAATTTTCTTATTTAATAATTTAATAAATTTAATGAATGCCCCATCTGTCGCTTACAATAGGACACCCCTTATCTATTTTAATTACAACACATTGAAAATCCTATATGAACCAAAAAATTTCAAAAATGTATACATAAATTTTTATAAATGTTATATATATTTTATTATTCGCATAATTCCATTCCTAGGTCTATTAATTTGATATTTAAAGTAATTATATGCAAGAAGACAGTAGTAAAACCCATCTTTTTCATGATTGTACCTTATTCGACATCATATAAATATATTATAACAAATTTTTTATAATAAATAAATTATAAAAAAAATCTATATTTTATTATTAATATTATTAATTCATAATCCACCCCATTTATATCATATGAAAACTATAAAAAATTGTTACTCTGAATTTACGAATTATCAAATTATCATAGAGGTGTAATTCTTTTTTTGTCACAAATTTATGTGGAATATTATAAGGTTTAATATAATAAATCTATGACCTAGTAATGAAATAAATATGTTTTTAAAATTATAATATCAAAAATTCCTTCTTATATTATAATTTATTTTCAAAATATAACATAATATTTGAGTACTTCTGGAAAACCACCCCCACAGGGTTATGAGAATATTTTTATATTTTTTCAACACAATAAATCTAATAAAAATTTATTTTGTGAAAAATATATATATATATATATATATATATGATATCATAATTATCTTGTAAAGGTTAAATATTATTTAACATTATTTTTTAATATCCATGAAAAATATAAAATAGCCTCTATGGGTATGTACAACCAACCATCTCTATGAATGGTGTGATTTAATTTTCTATCTCAATACTTTATTGATGATTATATAAATATATATATTATATATTTGTGAAATTAAAATGGTTTAAAAATCAATAAATAATTTGAATTTATTAAATTGTCAAGGAATGATACTACTGAATCAAAACATACATGAAAATCAAGGTAATTAATAAAAAATAATGATACTAATAAATGATTATAAAAAAAAATTTATATAATGTTATAAATTGATCAAATATAAAACAATATATAAGAATAATTTTAGGTTTTGTAACATTAATAAATTTAATTTTATTATACATTTGGTTAGAGCACCTATGTGAAAATTCAAACTTCATGTATGTGATTTCGTCTCAATTTCCACTTCATTAAGACATATATAGATATTTTCACCTATTTTTTGATATATGACCTACACACTATCCAATTGTTTTATTATAATTAATATATAATTATTTAAAATGATTCAGAATTGAATTCATTTTTATTCAGTCCTGGTGATTCAATTAAAAATTTACCAAATAGGTAATAAGTTATTTTACAATCACTATTTTTAGGATTACACTATTTTAATTAATAAAAGATTTATAATCTCTCCCCATTTTATTATAATATGAATAGTTATGGATTTTTCAAATTTTCATTCATTGTTAATTCTCTTTGTATAAGTAATAATGCTAAAAAATGTTCAGTAGAAATTCTAATTTTATTTTTATTTTGATAAAGGGTATTTTACATCTACATAAATATTTTACAATATAATTTTAAAAATTTATTTATTATTTAATAAAAAGAAATATTATGTTTTTCATAAATTATTCAAATGTTTGAAATAAATATTTCTAATTATTTCTTTTTTTTTTTGATTTCCTTAAAAAATACAATGAGTTGTTTTTTTAATTTATACAGGGTTAATTAATATTCCATCCTCTATAACTGTCTTGTTTTATTTATATTATCTGTATGTTTTAAATGGTTTTTTCATATATAAAACTTTGATTGAAATTTATTTTGATGTTTCTCTTCATTTTCTAGCTACTATAACATTATTATGCTTTATTTTTTCTATATTTTATCAATGGTTAAAAAATAATACACATTTATAAAAAAGTATTTTAAATTTCCTAATCAATTTTTTTTCTGTATTTCAAATAGAGGAATTTATTACAATCTGAATATTTCTAGAAATTAATGGTTATATTTTATCACTTATTAATGTTTTTTTCATTTATATTCTATATCAAAATTAATTTTCTTATAATCATTTGTCTTTAGAAATATCATTTATCAATAATATCAATAAAAGATATAATTAGTTCTGAAACTATATATCATTTCTTTATATTTTGATTTATATTTTATATCATTTGTTTGACTTGTTAAAACATTGATTTTTGTTGATTTAATCAATAAAAATATTTTTTGAAAAGGAACGTTGTTAATGAATTTAATTTAACATTTAGTATATGAGGAATTCATCAGAAGTTTAGTGATGATTCCAGAATAGTTATAGAGTTTCCCAAGATTCATTGATTTATATCATGTGGTAAATTAGTTGGAAAAATTAAATGTGTTTCTTCTGTATACCTACAGAACGATTAGTTTATCATGTAAAAGGTATTTATTGGTATGGATATCATTATTCATGAGATCATGAAAACCAATATTGTCATTACCTTCAATGAGAATTCAGTTATAGTTATCCATTAGATTTAAACATTGACATTATTCATGGATTCAAATATAGACAATATTATTGATTAAATGTCAGGTTTTTGAGTTATTTACCTTTCAATATTTTTTATTCCTATTAAATTCATGATAGCATATAATGTTTGTAAAATTTACTGAGTATATGATCAAACCCTTCATATCATTTTCATTGATAATAATATGGAGATGGATATTATGTATAAAATTATATATGGGTGAATTTTTCTAATTCTGGTTATTTTATAAATTTAATGTAATATAGGAATCGTCTATCAATCCATTTTACAAAGAATACCAACCTATTTAGTAATTTAGGATGTTATATATTGTATCTTATACAAATGTACTAATTTATACATTTTATATATGTGTCTAGAGATTGGGATTGTATTGTTTATATAAAAGTAATATTTTTATAGTCCTTGGGAACTAGATTTTACATGAACATAAATAATATGGGAATCATGATAAACCCATTAAGTATTTGAGAAATATTATGTAAGGACCTAGACCCTCATCACCCAGAGATAGTGACTTATATTAATTCATATCTCATGATTACAACAAATTCATATCTTGAAGAAATGAAGAGTTTTTTATTATGGAAAAACAAGATACAAATAAAAGTTCAACATTACAACTTTAAATGAAATACATAATATAAATTTAATTTGATTCAACTATGGCTACTAAACTATCCATGTAAGTAATTTATTATATTCATTTAAAAATCCTAGGGAATATATATAATAATAAATGGTAGAGGTCAGATGAAAAGTAAGGGTATGTAATATAATTTAAGTCATTATAAAAATAAATACAACGGATGGTGAAAAACTAAAAACACATCCCTTTAAAAATATTCTTGAGCACACTAGTGTTGAAAATTTATTCAACATCGCCATTTTTTACGTTGGTTAAATATAACCGACGTGGAAATATTTAATATGTGTTTTTTTACATTAGTTGTTTTATAACCAATGTAAAAAATACTGAGAGTAAATTTTTTACCTCAGTTATTTTAATAATAGAAGTAAAAAATTGCACGTGTTGGTTTTTTACATCGGTTAATTTATAACTGACATAAAAAACCAACTCGCGGTATTTTTGATGTCGGTTATTTGATAACCACCATAAAAAATGAGGCATCTAATGAATTTTATATGTCGGTTATAGAGTACCTGACGTAAAAAAGGTAGTATCTGAGGCATTTTTGACGTTGGTTATTTCATTACCGACATAAAAACCCATCCCACAAAATTTTTTACGTAATGTATATTATAACTGACATAAAAATACAACACAGAATAGTTTTTACGCCAGTTATAAAATAACCAAAAAAAAATTGTGGTTTCACATGGGGTTTTAACTCAGTTATACAATAAAAGATGTAAAAAACCAACACGCGGCTTTTTTACGTCGGTTATTTTATAACAGACGTAAAAAATGTGGTATCTAATACATTTATAACATAATTTATTATAATAAGTGAAGTTATAAATGTAATTAAAATAGTTTATAACGTCGGTTATTAAATAACTGATGTTATAAAACATTTAAAAAATTTATCACGCACGGTGGATTAGCATTTCTGATTTTTCGATCGACAGACCTGCGACTCATCTCTGTCACGTGGAAAACCTAGAATTGACTCTTCAATATCATTTCGTTAAACTCATTTTTCTATCATAGTGTATCATCTTTACTCTCCTCGAATATATCATCTCCACTCGCAACACGTAGGTAAGCCTCCCATGACATTATTTCATTCGTTTTTTTCGAATAGTCTATATTTATGTTTTGTGATTTTTTTGTTTAAACATGGTATGTTTATTCGATTTTGAACCCTCCTACCTTATTTTTCTATCATCATCTTATTTATTATCACCAGATCTATTAGATTGACTCGCAATATTCATTTAAGCCTCACCTATTTCTATTTCATTTGATATTGATTCGCAGATGCCCTACATTATGGAAATATTTTTTCTCATTAACAAATAGAGATCTCATTCAACAATATTAATTCAAATTATATCAAAAAAATTGTGATACACCCATCTTGTGTACCAGTGTGATTTAGTTTATATGTATATATTTTTTTTCATGGCGGAATGTTTGGTTTCGATCCTTGGTTGTTTCTATTTTAGGTATCAGTTTTTGGTCTTCCATAAACTATTTACATCACTTATTTTCATGGACTATTATAAGTCTTCATATGCTATTAAAACATGATTCATTGAACAATAGATAATTTTAGACTAGTAGTAGATACAGTTCATGGTTCTCCTTTTGAATAATGGCATGATACCAAAACTACTATCTTGAGGTTAAAATCCATATATATCCCAAAACTAGTAGCTTGATGTTAAAATCCCATGGTTCTGGGGGGCTTCCAAAGGGTTGGGGGCTGTCCAGGGGGTTGGCTGATTTCTAGAGGGTTGGGGGCTATCCAGGGTGTCCATGGAGGTGGGGGGTGCAGTCTTGGGGTGTGGGGGGGGGGGGGGGGGTCCAAGGGGGTGGTGGTGTCGAAGGGGGTGGGGGTTGTCCAAGGGGGTGGGTGGGTGGGGGATGTCCAAGGGGGTGGGGGACTGTCCGGAGAGTTTGGGGGGTTGTCTAGGGGGTGGGGGCTGTTCAGAGGGTTGGGGGTGTCCAATGGGTGTCCAAGAGCATAGGGGGTGGGAGTGGTGTCTAGGAGGGGTGGGGGTATCCTAGGGGGTGGGGGTGTTGTCTAGAGGGGTGTGGGTTGTCCAGGGGGTTCCCAAGGTGGTGGGGGTGGGGCTGGTGTCCAGGGGGTGGGGTGGTTTTCCAAGGGGGTGGTGGTGTCTAGGGGTGTGAATGGGGGTGGGGTAGACCATGTTGTGGTTTTCAAATATGCATAGTTATCCTGACCCCATTGTGTAGTGATGATTGGTTTACATTGTGATTTTCTCCATCCGAGTTTTTATATTAAATTTGATTTGATTCTCCGATTTAATCAATTTTCTCCAATTTTCTATCAACCATTGGAGGCCCCATGGTTCTCTTTGATTCCATGGAATTTAAAACTATTAAGTCTAACTATATATTCTTTTTAAAATCATATTCAAACATATATTTTTTAAATACGCATATATTTGTTTTATATTTCAAAATTGTATTACATTCAAATTATGATTTCTTTAATATAAACATATTTTTGTCTTATCTTAAAAAGAATAATAATTTTGATATTTGTTATAAGTAATAATGATTCGATGTTGGATTACGGCACATCGAATGAGAAATGAATATGAGGAAGGCGTTGATTCCTTTTTGGAATTTTCTAAACAAAATGTTCCAAGTAGGGAAATTTTTTTCTATCCATGCATGAAATTTTTTAATATGAAGAAGTTGAAATGTAGAGATGAAAAAGATATTATGATTTGTCATGGTTTTTATCCGAGTTACATGCCTTGGATTTTGAATGGTGAAACTGGATGGAATTTCACTGATGATGATGATTTTCAAGATGGTGAATCCGATGGAATAGAAGAAATGATCCGTGATATTGCAGCAGAACAAATTGAGATAGAACCTACAGTTGTGTGTCTATATAGTGATATAGAAAAAACATTATATCCTAGTTGTAATGATTTTATGGTTTTGTCGGTGATGTTAATATTGATTAACCTGATGGAAAAACATGGATGGTGTGATATAATTTTTATAGAGCTACTACCATTGATGAAAGACATTCTTTCAAAAAATATTTATCTTCCAGATTCAGATTATATGGCCAAGAAAATATTATGCTTGATGGGATTGGGATTCAAGAAAAAACTTTCTTTTCCAAATTATTGTATAATATATAGGAAGGAATATGAATTTCTGTCAGAGTGTTATAAATGTGGGACAACAAAGTATAAGGTGAAAGACAAATCACAGGCTGATATAGAGATTACAATGATCCCGTCAAAGGTATTTTGGTATATTCATATAATTCATCGATTCAAACGTTTATTTGCTAATTCACATGATGATAAAAGGTTAAGATGAAATGTTGTTGAGCAGTTATGTGATGGAAAAATATGTCATCTAGCAGATTGTCCTCAATGGTTGGAAATTGATGAGCAATATCCTACATTTGGAAATGAAATTTGAAATCTCAAACTACGGTTGTTCATAGATGGAATGAATCTGTATCGGACCCTTAATAGTACACATAGTTCATGGCCTATTTTATTCTTAATTTAAACCCTCTCTCTTGATGTTTGTAGGAAGACAAAAATTTCATGTTGAGTATAATGATCTCTGGTTCGAAGCAACCCAGAAATGATATTGAGGTTTACTTGTCACCGTTGATTGATGATTTCAATCATTTATGTGAGGAAGGTATTTAGGTGTATGAGTCATATAAAATGGAATATTTTTAACTACATAGAGTGTTTTTGGTCACTATAAATGACTTCCCAAAATATGGAAATTTTTCTGGATATTGTGTTAAAGGGCATAAATCATGTCCAATTTGCTAACAACAGATGTCATGTTGAAAAATGCATCATGGGAGGAAAACAGTGTACATGGTTCATCGAATTTTTTTTCCTATGGATCACACTTATATAAGAATAATAAAGGCATTCAATGGCTCCCAATAATTTTATATTTATCCAAAACCTTTATCCCATGATCCTTATTTTGAGAGAGTGAAAAAACATGATGTGACATGGGGAAAGACACAGAAATCTAGTAATGATAGAAATATTTGGACGAAAAGGTCTATATTTTTTGAGCTACCATATTGGAGATATCAGGAATTTAAACATAATATTGATGTCATGCACCTGGAGAAGAATACATGTGATAGTTTGATTGGAACATTGTTAGATATTAAAGGAATGTCAAAAGATGGGTTGAATGCAAGATTGGACTTACTATCAATGAGAATACATTTGGAGTTAGCTCCCACTCTTAATGGAAGACAAACATTTCTTCCCAATTATTTTCATACAATATCGAAGAGGGATAAAATTACCTTTTTTTTGTGTCTTCATGATATCAAAGTTCCTCAAGGTTATTCTTAAAATGTAAAAACATTTGTCTCATTAAAGGACTTGATGTTTATTGATATGAAATCTCATGATTGTCATGTCATGATTCAACAACATATACCAGTTGCATTGCATGGAATATTGTCTATCTATGTCAGAACGACTATAATGAAGTTCTGTTATTTTTTCAATTAAATTTTTAATAATGTGATTGATGTGAATGCTTTGAATATTTTGGAAAAGGATGCAATGTTTATACTTTGTCAATATGAAATGTATTTTCCTCCAACTTTTTTTGGATATAATGGTGCATTTAATGATTAATCTGGTTCGACAAATAAAGATTTTTGGACCGATATATCTTCGTTGGATTATTCCTTTTGAAAGGTATATGAGAATATTGAACGGGTATGTTAAGAATCCATATCGACCAGAAGCCTCCATTATTGAAATGTATATTTCTGAGGAGGTTGATGATTTTTGTACGAGCTACATGGCTATGGTGCAACACATATGTTTTCCTCCATCTCGCTATGAATGGGTTAATAATGAGTTAAATGGTATTCATGGATTCAAATTTAAATTGTTGATATCTGAACAGATAAAGAAGTTATAATCATACATCTTGAATATCATAGATGATGCTCAACCATATGTCACATTTCATATTAATTAGTTAAAAAAATTTCATCCAAAGAAGAAGGAAATGTGGATTTTTAATGATCACAACATAACATTTTTTTCATGGTTTATAAAGACGTTCCTTGGTAGATCATATGTACTAGAAACATTAAAATTGATAGTGGGTGGTTCATGTTTAAATGTGAAAACATGGGAATGTTATGACATTAATGGCTATAAATTTCATTCAAAAGATCAGGACAATAGAAGTGATGTTTATAATTGTGGTGTATTGGTGTTTCCAGAAGTAATGCATTTTTCGAGTGATAAGGACAAAAACCCAATTTCAGCATCAAGTGCATATTATGGAGTGATTGAAGACATATGGGAGGTGGATTACATTAAAATTAAATTTTCTGTTTTTAACTATACATGGGTTATCAGTAACAACAATGTCATACATGATGAATTTGTAATGATAGTTGTTAATCTGAATAGATTGGAAGACACAACTGATTCTTTTATAATTGAAACACATGCAAAAAAATTATTATATGTAGTATATCAATCAGAAATGCAGTGGCCTATTATTCTACAAGGGAAAAAACAATATGTTGATGAGGACGAACTTGATGAAGATGTTGATTTATATGATATCCCTACTTCCATGGAAATATTAATAGATCATAATGATGAGCATGTTGAAGACATGGTTTGTGCCATAAGTAACGATCACGAAGAAGGAATTTGGGAAAAAAATCCATTTGTACATTCCTAAAATTAAAGGATACATTTTTTATATATTTTTTACATATATTATTTTCATAAAATGGTAGATATTATATGTTTTTTCATTTATTAAAACATATATTAAAACAAAATAAGTATAAGTTTTTGTTTGTTTTATTTTTGTTTTGTTTACTTTATTATGTTTACCATTACATTAATTATATATCAATTGTTTTTTCCATGAAAATTAGTTTACGATGTTTACCATGTTTACCATGTTTATAATGTTTTAATTTTTTTATTTTACTTTATCATGTTTACCATTACATAGCTTATATATCTATTATTTTTTTCAGTAAAAATTACTTTATCATGTTTACCATGGTTACCAGGTTTACCATGTAAACCATCTTTACCATCTTGACTATATTTACCATCATTACCATTATTTAACATATATAACATATTAACCATGTTTACTATTACGTAAATTAGTACAATTTTTTATTTTATGATTATAGTAGTATTAAAACATTTGAATTATTATATTTGTGAACAAATGTTTTTTTATTTAAATGATAATGATAGATCAATAATTTGATCAACCACATGATTCTAGAGATGAGCATATTGGTCATACCTCTAGGTGGGAACATTCACATGCTCCTCTTGATGATCCCCAATCTTCCTCATGTGCTCCAATTACTACAAAGAGTTCATGAGTTGGTAAACGTGGGTGCACAGTTTTTCCAAAATTATCACTTGCAATTACGTAGGATCAGAGGATAATCATTGAGTTTGATGAGGATGATATTCCTAGAGGTCCAAATGAAAAATATTTTAACTATTTTGTATCTACTCAGGGTAAGAGAAAAGTAAGAAATTTTTATGATGACTAGAGAAGTGTTATAAAAATAGATAATATCTCAGTTGTGGGAGATGATTTTGGAAGGAACTTTTGCTATTGTTTTCCTATTATTTAAATGTTTCTAGTATATATAATATGTTTAAACTCTACTTTATCAGATGAAATTTGATATTCCTGAAACTGGAAGAGTTAAGAAGAAATGTTTATCGATGGCTGCAAGGAGATGTAGGGATAACAAATTAACCCTTACATCTGATTTCATTTTTGGTCATAGGATTCATAACAATCCATGTCGTATATATCCTTTCATAGATGAAGACATATAGAGAGAGTTTGTTGAAAGTAGAAGAAAAGAATCATTTTTAGTAAGGTAAATGTAAATATTTATAAGATTTCTTATATAAGTGATCTTATTATTGTGTTGTCAATGATTTATTATTCTTAATTTACAGCAAACAAGGAAATCACATCTGGAGATATAATCTAAAAGTTTATACCCTCATTTTTTATCTCGGGGAGGGTATACATTATTAGAAGAACAAATGATGGCTGAAAAATTACAAAAACTGATAGCTGATTCTTCAAGATCTGGAGAGGTGGCCCCTCTATCCCCTCTATCTAGACATGAAAAATGGAAGAGAGCTGCGATGGGAAAAAAGGGAAATATCTTTCAGACGATTTGAGAATCGTAGCTGATAGGATTGTATGATATCTATTTTATTTATTTTAGTTAACTATTTTCTTTATATAATTTGAATCCTTACGAAAATTTTTAATTAATTAATACATGATTCTCACGGGGAGCAGAGCTCACAGAGGGTATTTAAAGTTGCTGGGAGGAAATATATTTTATCTGCAGCATTAGGAAAGACCGAACATCCTGGTCATATATGAGGATATCTGGCAGGTGTATCAGTAAGAAAAGTGTTTCCATGTTCCTCAACTACTTACGTTGAGGGTGTTTATAAAAAAATACAATCCATATAGGCTAAAGATCTTAATATTAATGTGAATATGGAAAAAAATATTATAGAATTGGTAAAATATATGTTTATAGATATGAAAAGACAATTTCAGACTGCAACTCCCTCTCCTCCACCTCCCCTTGAAGACCCAATTATTTATCCTCCACCTTCTCCAGTATCTCCCACTCCCCCACCTCAGCCTGAAGACCCTATTTTTTATCCTAATCCTCCTCCATAGCATCCTACTTATTGTGAGTTATATTTTGATGATCCTAAACATCATATAGTTGCATATGGGTTGGTATATTGTGTAGGAGATATAGTTCATCATCAACTATTAGAGGTAGAGAATTAGAGGGTCATTGTACAAGATATTATAGATAGATCAGCTCGAGTACCATTACCTACAGATGAGGTGACAACAGTTGGACATAGTATCAGCCATTTTTTAATTTGGCCATCCATACTTCATAGACTTATTACCATAGTGGTATGTATGTTATATCTTCTATTTTTTTTATTAAATTTGTTTTATCATTTGAAAACTAATATATTTTTCTATTTATTTTTATAGGAATACTTAAAAGGTAAAGAAATACTGTATAGACATCAACAAAGACAAATGGCTATGACAGTAGATACATATTCTAGTAGTCTTGATAGATTGTCAAGATATTCAAATTTGTTGGCGGATTATTATGAGTTTCCAATGGATGTTCATTTCTGTGGATGTTAAATAACTGTGTGGATTATGAAAGCTGATATCATGGAGCTTAACACGGGTGATATGGTGGGCATCAATGTGGTGCCAATTTTTTCAATGTAAGTCTTAACACATTTTACCTACATTATACTTATTAAAAATCCAAACTTATATTTGTTTTGTATTAGGTATCATTATAACTTTTGTGATAATAATGAGTTGACAGATTTTTATGGGTTCATGGACCCATATTTGATTTCCCCGGAAGAATGTGCATTGGATGAGGAACAAATAATGGTTTATATTGCCAAAAAACTTGAACAGAATATAGTAACAAAATGTTGGATGATGCCTTTTTGTGAGAGGTACGAATCACATATCCCTCAAAGAGTTCATTCTCTTTTAACATAAAAACCCCTAACATTAAATTTTTTTATTAGTGATCATTGGATGTTTGGGTTTTTTTCCTAAGGGATAAGACACATTATTGTATATTCTCTGTACATGGTGATATGCAGAAAAGGATTAAGAAATTTTTTGAAATGTATGTTTCAATTTCTCAATAGTTTTCTACATTATAATGAATTTTAAATTTATCCCATTTGTATTATTTTCTAATAGGGGATGGGTCTACTTTCGATAAAAACATAACATTAAGGAGTTCGAAGATCGAATATATAAATTTAAAGGTAAATATCCATTTATAATTTGTTCTATTTGAATTATTACATAAAAATAATATATTGAATTTACACTCATTCAAACAGAATTGTCATGAATTATAAGGAGTCATTGAATGTAGATATTATATGTTATGATTTATGTATGAAATATTAACAACTCTGATAGTTGTGAACTTTTACCTGGTAAGATTTCCTTTTAATCGTTGCCATAATATTTCATTTGATTTATTCATTATACATGTTAACTAGTATCCTTTTAATTTCTAGCTATTTTATTACCCTCAACCCTATAGTTTTGATGATATCAAACATTTACAAGTGGAATGGTCAAATTATTTTACAGGTTTGATTGATTTTTGGTTGTTTGTAGTGTAAAATGTAATCTTCAATACTATAATTGTAATTGTGTATTTGGTAGTCGTTTAGGTTGGATTTAGTTTTTTTATGTTGTCATTGTATGTGTTTAATGTTATATATGTGAATGTTTAATTTTTTTTCTACTTCTTGTTTTGGTCTACATAAGATGGTTTTTCTGGTATGGATTCTGGTATGTGGTATGGGTTCCAAGGACGTGGGGGGTGTTTAATGGGGTGGGGGTATCCTGGGGTGTGGGAGTACTATCTGGTGGGGTGAGGGGTAGTCCAGAGGGTGGGAGAGTTTCCAGGATGGTGGAAGGGCTGTCCAGGGGAGTGGGGTTGTCCAGGGGGTGTCCAGGGGTGTGGGGGTGTCCTGTAGGGTGAGGGGGATTTCTAGTGGTGTGGGAGGGCTGTCTAGTGGGCGGGGGGGGGGGGGGGGGGGTCCAGGGTTTCCATGGGGATGGGGGGGAGGGGGGAAGTCTAGGGGGTGGGAGATGAGGCACTAGCATCCCTCAAGGGGATGAACGTCGCTGGAAGGTACTCATCACTCCCACATGTGAAACATTTTGAGATCTCAAGCTTCGCATGTGGGAGTGATGAGTAACTTCCAGCGGCATGCCCGCCGAGTCATGGAAGCGCCTCCTATCCCAACACCAGCTGTCCAGGGGCTGTCCAATGGGTGGGGGTAGTCCAGGGGTGTGGGGGTGTCCAAGAGGGTGGGCGGTTGTCCAGGGGTGTTCTGGGCTGTCCAGGGGGGTCGGGGGCAGTCCAGGAGTGTGGGGGTGTGTCCATGGGTGTGGTGGGGGTTGTCCAGGGGTGTTGGTGGCTGTCCAGGGGGTGGGGTAGGGTTGGGGTAGTTCAGGGGTGTGGGGGTGTGGTGGGGGCTCTCCAGTGGAGTGAGGGGGTTTTGGTGTGGTTTTGGCAACTTTTTGGTATATTTCCGGGGTGTGGGAGTGTCGTCTATGGGGTGGCGGTATATATGGGGGTGGGGGATGTCTAGGGGGTGGTGGTAATGTCCAGGGGTGTGGGGGTGTCCATGAGTGTGGTGGGGACAGTTTAGTGGGGTAAGGGGGTTCTGATATGTTTTTGGTAACTTTTTGGTCCTGTTTCAGGGGTCTGGGAGGGCAGTACAGGGGTGTGGGAGCGCTGTCTAGGGGGTGGGGGTATACAAGAGGGTGGGGGTGTCTAGGGGTGTAGGGGGTTGTCTAGGGGTGGTGGTGATGTCCAGTGGTGTTTGGGGTTGTCCAGGGGGTCGGGGGGGGGGGGGTATTCTAGGGGTGTGGGGGTGTCCAGGGGTGTGGTGGGGGATGTCTAGGGGTTTTGGGGGCTGTTTAGGGGGTGGGTACAGTCCAGGGGTGTGGGGGGTTGTGGTGGGGGCTGTTTAGTGGGGTGAGGGGTTTTTGGTCTATTTTTGGTAACTGTTTGGTCAATTGCATGTGTGTGGGAGGGCTTTCCATTGGTGTGGGAGTGCTGTCCAGGGGGTGGGGGTATATAGGGGTGTGGGGGATGCCCAGGGGGTGGTGGTGATGTCCAGGGGTGTGGTGGGGGATGTCTAGTGGGGTGAGGGAGTTATGGTCTATTTTGGGTAACTTTTTTGTCCTATTTCAGGGGTGTGGGAGGGCTGTCCAGGGGTGTGGGAGTGCTGTCCAGATGGTGGTGGAATATATGAGGGTGGGGGATGTCCAGGGGTGTGGGGGGATGTCCAGGGGGTTATGGGGATGTCCAGGGATGTTTGGGATTTTCCAGGGGGTCCAGGGGTAGTCTAGGTGTGTGGGGGTGTCCAGGGGTCTGGTGGGGGCTGTCTAGTGGGGTGAGGGGGCTATCCAGGGGGTGGGGGCTATTCAGTTGGGTATGTTTTAAATGTTATCAATGTAAATTCATAATTTTTCTTTGGTTCTTGTTTTGGTATAATTCTGTTCTTTTGGTACGAATTCTTGGATTTGTTTCTGGTTGTTTCTGGGGTGAGAAGAGGAGTGCTCTCTATTTTTTAAAAACAAAATTGCTTTATCATGTCATTTATTTAATAACTGTCATGATAAACACCACCTGCACTTGTTTATCACATCGATTATTAAAAAACCAACGTGATTAAATCTTGGGAATTGGTTTATCATGTGATTTATTTAATAACTGACGTGATAACCCATTTTCCAGAGGTTTATCAAGTCGGTTATTTAATAACAGATGTGATAAACACCCCCGCACTGGTTTATCATGTCAGTTATCAAATAAGAGACCTGATAAACCCTCCCCCTGGTTTATCACAACTGTTATTAAATTATCGATGTGATAAACCATTTTCTAGGGCTTTAGCACATCAGTTATTTAATAACCGATGTGATAAACACCCCCACACCAGTTTATCATGCCAGTTCTTAAATAACAAATGTTCTAAACCCTCCCCCCCATTTTTTCATTTCGGTTATAAAATAACCGACATGATAAAAACATGGGAAATGGATTATCATATCTGTTATTTAACAACCGACGTGATAAACACCACGATGTTATGTTTTTTGTCATCTATTTTTGTATAACTGATGTAATAAACAGTATTTTTAATGTCGTCAGTATTAATGTCTGCTAAAAACCGATGTAAAAATTGAAAAATAACCGACGTAAAAAAGGTTTTTTTCACTAGTGGAGTAATATGGAAGGAATGAAATATAACAAAATAATTATATATAAAAGATAATAAAAGAATGACACAAGGTCATTGATATTTTAAAATTTTAATAATATCATGGTTTATCGATTACTAATACCATAATGAGAGAATATATAATTCTGGACATCTGACACATATTTTCAAGGCCTCAGCCGAGATGTCGTAAAATTCTTGTGTAAGAATTTAGTGAAAATGCCAAATTTTTTATCTCATGGGACCTACCGATGCATAGAGGAGATGTATATGTTCCCACATATCACATGATATGGCTAATTCATACCTCATATGAAAGTATCTAAACATAACCAACATTAGCATATGAAATAACTTTCCGCAATATGTACACATAGACACTAACTATTCTATGTTGTATGGTAAATTGTATCATGATAGTCCATCCAAAATAAAATTGATCAATAACGATATAATATAATAAGTTATATGATAAAAATGATATATTATCATCAATAATACATAAAATTCAACGTAGTTGTTGAAATAGATAAAAATAATCTGATAAAATCATTAAGGATTTTTTGATAGAAATACACTTTTACTTTAAAAGAAAGTGTTATTTTGAAAAAACAAATTCATAAAACATTAATAGAAATAATGTATTTTTTCCAGGATTAAATTATTGGGTTTATAGAAATAATTTTGGGTTAAAATCGTTTATAGAGTGCACATGAAAATAGTAAATAATTTGAGAAGTTTCCATGAATCAGATTGGTTTTTCTGGAAGTATTGAGAATGATCGTTAAAATAAATTTAAACACCCATAAAATAAAGAAGGATTATTATTAGAACAAATATATAGAACCTTATCACAAAATTTATGAAGATTATATAAGTAAACTTAATAATTTAATGTGGATTAATTGAGAAAAAATTATAACTCGAAAAAAGGAGGTTCTAGAAGAAAACCTCGACTTTATGTCCAAACAAGTTCTACACATGACCTTAACATCCTATATAATCTAATTAATCCATAAATTAATTATTTTATATCATCCTATATATTTATTTTAGTCATTATAATTTTATTATGTTCATTTATGGAATTTTTAATGAGTTATAAGATTCAAATTTATTGATCGGGGGTGTTCGTTTCCTTGGCTTTCACGATTGGTATAATTGTATATCAGTGTGGAAGAACACGTAGAATTAATTTAGTTCTCCAGAATTGAATTTATATGATACTAATGAACATATAAAATATTAGACAGTGATATAATTATTTTGGTCATATGGTATGATTATGAGTTATTTGGTATATCTTTATTGATAATCATTTATATTATTTTGGCGATATTTTGATTGTTACGAATTTGATTTTTTTGTTTGAATTAATATTATTAATATTTAATTGTTTAAAAATTACATAATATGTTATATTACATATATTATATCCTATATAAACCAAAATGGTTTCATGACCACACTTGGAGTCTAAATTTAAGAACCACGGTTCGTCATCCACAATGATCGTAAATCAATACCACTCGGATGATGATTTTGTTTTTAAAACAAAAGAGACAAATATAGTAGATTGAGGATAAATATTACATTTACATGATATAATTCACTTATATATACGAGTCTATATTTATCATTATAATTTTCACAAATATTATGAATAAAAGATAAAAAACTAAAATAAATTGAAAATTTAATTAAAAGAAAAAGGAAAACAGTTTACCTCTTGAAATAACCTCCCTGAAATCCTACTTAAGGGAAGGGCTTTTGGATGTTTGGAAAGACCAGAAGAACCTGGACATGTGTAGAGACTAGGGAAAAATATTTGGTAAGAACATTCATATGATAAAAGGCATAGAGGAGTGGGTAAAAGATGTGTGAGGGTATGTTTTTATAGTGGAGAAGATGAGTGATTTTTGAATATCTTATTAATTATTTTATTATTTTTCTCAAAACTGACAAATAGTGTTGATTCTTGTGACCAAAAATAGTAATAATTTCATGTAAATAAAAATCAATTGTTATAAATATTTTATGAAATGGGGAATACTGTATTTAGCTTCTAATGCATTTATATTTTAAATTACCATATTTTAGTATTCACAAAAAATTTCTTGTATATTAGAAACATCTAAAAACATCCCCATGGCCATTTTTTGAAGTATAGAACTCAGAACATTGAATGAATTTTATAGAATTAATTTTCTATATATCTGATATTTAGTATTTAAAAAAAATCAATATTAATATAAAATATTGATATTTTATATTTAAAAATGATGTTATAATACTTTCAAAAATTAACAAAGGTCTAATAAAATTATCCTAAAATAACATGACAATAATGTATTTTTTTAAGAATATATTATATGGAAAAGAAAATTTATTTTAAATGAACATGGTGGTTTAGAATTATAATTACATATTTATTTTCCAAAAAAATACCAACACTTAATTATTAATTCTTAATATATTCACTCTCATTTATAAGGTGTTTGCATTTTATTTATACTAACATGGGTGAGGTTAATATTCATAAGGTTCATATTACTATTCACATGGGTATATTTTTATTAATAAGGGTCAAGTCACTATTCACTAAAAACGTATGTTGATCCTATCAAACACTAAAAATATTTTTAATCATAATTATGTATGTCTATTTTCTAAAATTCAAAACACAGAGGAAGAAAAATTGTCTTTAACATCTAGGTTATAGTAATAATGTTTTCTTTCACCGAGACTCAATTTTTCATGCATTGCATTCTATATTAAATTTATTTGTAAAACCAGGGGGTGTATCATTCTTCCCCACATACAAAAATGTATTCTTACAAATTTCCATAATGTTACCTCATAAAATGATTTGGGCAGGTCTTTATCATATGTTCATCAAGCTTCGATGTTGCCTCATCAATTTTATGATTTTTTAAATGTACCTTTACTATCTGAGTTGTCTTATTCCTCAACATATTTTTTTAGGGTCCCGAATATAGATACTCTCTTCATAGTAAGATAAGTCATGTTCCATTTCTATACCAATATATGTGTGTAAATGATTTGGGTATTATATGTAATTCATTAACAAAATAGATATGGAAGACATTATGATACATAGAGAGGGAAGGTGACATTCCAAATGATAATACACAACTAAAATTCTCTCTATAATTTCTAAAGGACTAATGTACATGATGATCAGTTTCCCTTCATCCCAAATCATATAACAGCCTTCCATGGAGATACTTTTTATGAAAACAAGATCTACCACTTGAAATTACAAATCCTTCCTTTGATTATCTTCATAGAAAAGTTTCCTTCATTAGGATTCAATATTATGGGTTTGAGTAGCCATTACCATCCTTGTTGTTTACACAGGAAGCCCTTGTCATAAAATCACCCTTTCACTAACTTCATCCCAATAGGTTTCTGTGTGAACTCTCTCTCCATACAATTCATCATATGTTGCGATTTGAATACATGAATGGAAATTATTATAGTAGGAAAACTACAAAAAAGGTAAATAATGATCCAACATAAAATGAAATTCATCTAAACACGATCTCAATATATCTTTTAATGTGTGGTTCATCATTTCTATTTTCACAACTGTTTGAGGGTGATAAAAAGCACTTAATTAAAGCCCAATATCCAACACTTTATGAAGACATTTCTAGAATTATGATGTCAAATGTCGATCACAATCAGAGATAATTGAGATAGTTTCTCTATAATGTCTTTCATCTTCATTATTATTGTGTCATGAAAGGTGGTCTAGTGGAATATCCTCCCTTATTGTGATGAAATGTGCAGATTTGTATGTCGATCCACAATTACCAATTTTTCATCATCAATTCATGAATTTTTATGTAATACAATGAAGAAATGGTGATATACTATGTTTTCCATGTATGAATAGATAGAGGATCATGAATCCTCTAAGATTTGATCTTTCAGCCATTACCTTTTGGCAGACTAAACATCTTGACGCCTAATCATCAATTTCATGTTTCATATAGTCCCACCAAAAAAGTTCTTTCATATCATTATACATCTTAGTTAAAACATCATTTATTAAGAAATTAAAACTAGAGGATCCATCCAATAAATTCCTTTTAGATTGGGTACAAAGGTAACACATACACTTCTCACAAAATTCCGAATTCCAACCTCATAGAACAAATCCCGAAACATCAAATCATTTTCACTTTTAATTACCTTTTGAATATTTTTATCATCAGATTGAGAACATTTAATTCCTTCTAATAATCGTTTTAAGGAATGTAATTGAAAAATTAATAATTCTTTACCTTATTCTATAATTACCATACCCATTATCAATAGTTCAAGTAATTAGGATCCTTTTGAATCTCTATTTTGTTCATAAATCCATTATCCTTCCTTGTCAATTCATTTACCACCTTACATGCCATCCTTGGATGGTAGTGTGTGGAAAAATCATAATATTTGAGTAGCATGATCCATTTCCATTTCCTCATGTTTTTTTCTTTATATTATAGGGTATATTTCAAGATCTTCTGATCATTGTATATCTCATATCACTAACCATAGTGATAATGTCTCCATATTTCAGTGAAAATATTACACTTTCTACCTCAAGATCATGAGATGGTTAGTTTTATTCATGATTTTTTAATTCCCTTGACGAATAGGAAACTACAATATAATTATTCATAAGGACACAACCGCATAATTTCATTGACACATCAAAATAAATCACAAATCCACCATTCCTGGTGGCAGATTTATAATTACAACATTCAATAACCACTTCATCAATTCATTAAAAAATTGTTCACATTATTTCGTCCAGATGAACATAGCCCCTTTACATGTTATCTTGGTTAACAGGATAGCTAATCAGTTGAGGATCTGAATTAAATTATGATTATATCCTATTAATCCTATAAAAATATGTTACCATGTTATGTTAATTTGAGTAGGCCATTCCTGATCTAGCTTGTCCTTTACAATATCAATTAGAATCACATCATTAGGGAAAATATGGACAAGAAAATAAGCTGTTTAATTCTTTAATTCACACCTTCCAAACAACCCAAACAATTCATTTCATATAATAATCATCATAATAATGTTCATGTGATTCTTGTGATCATAGTAGCTTTTGGATTACTCTACGATATCATCAATAATTAATACATAATGTATTTAAGACATTCCATGAAAAAAATATTCATTAGATCCATGAACAAAGATGGTGCATTAGTCAATCCAAAATGAATTATTGTAAACTCGTAATTCCCATTCCTAGTTTGAAATACTTTATAGGGTATATCATCTTTCCTCACATGAAATTGATGATATCCAGATCAAATGTCAGTCTTTGAAAAATATTAGTATCATTAAAGTTAATCAATAAATTCATAAATGTGATGAAAAGATAGCTGTTCTTCATTGAAATACCACTGATCTCTATCTATTAAATGCAGATCCTCATAGATCCATCATTCTTCATAACAAAAAGAATAGGATCACCCCATGGAGAATCAATAGGGTAGATAATTCCTTTATAACTATGTTCCTCTTGTTTTGTCTCCATGTCTAGTAATTCCATTGCATTCATTCTATACGTGATCTATGATATATTCCTTTCACCAGGAATTAAATAAATAGAAAACTCAATTTCACACTCTATAGGATGTCCAGGTAAATCTTATTGAAATACATTTTATTATTATTTCAAAATATTTATAACCTCAATTGGAATATTTCATTCCCCACCCATAGATATTGGCTACTCTTCCTCCATTTGAATTTTATATAGTATATCTACTATGGGTGAATGTAGATATGTATAAAATAATGAGGATCTAGGTATATAAATATTGGATTCTACCTCAATCTAAAAAATTTTATCCTCCTTGTCCGTTAAATATATTTTCAAATCTTAACATGAGAACTAGTAAATACTTAGAATTATATCAACATCAATCGTAGGTATGATGAGATGGTCAAAAACTAAAGCATTTTAATGTGTTATAAGTGGGACTGATCGACAAACCATTATCATAATTACACTTCCATTAGGAGATTTTATTGACATATATTTTATTAAATAAAATTAGAAATGTCTAATTTTCATGGAAAATGATTTGATATAAAAAAAATGTTATGATCTAGAATTAAATAATGAATTCCCTATTTTGAGGAAATAATTCAAGTACCAAGAACCAATCATATGGAACTTCAACTTCACTAGTTATGATCACATAAGTTTTTCCTTTCACTCTTGGACTTTTTTAGGTAATGTTTCCCTAACTCTTATGATAATAATTTGAATAATGTAACATATCTTAAAAAATATATCATTATGAATTCGTAGATTATTTCATTCTCTCGAAATAATTATTTTGGTGCCCCCTTTCGACACCCTTGTAATAGACTGATTTTTTATTTACGTAGTCTCTAGTGTGTTGTTTTAAATAGATATCAATTATTGGAAAACATTAATTTTTTATTCCCCCTTTTATTTATTCTTTCCATTGATGACCACTTCTTCTCTTTATTTACAATAGAGTCATATGACATAGAAATTATTAATATATCTGGATTGAACATGTTACTAAATCTTTGTATGATGATAAATTCCTAGAATTTAGTTCCCTTTAGAGGAAGGGATTAAAACCACCAATGTATCAAACAATATTTCTCCTCAGATTAAGTATGTAGCTCGTAACATGCCTTGATAGCCTTTGAAAATTGGATTAACACTTTACAACATTGTAATCCACATTTTGTTTCGAACTCAAGAATTTCTTATCCAAATTTTCTCTCTAGTATCGAGGAAAATATTTTTCATAGAATATTTCATTAGGGTCCCTATATTAAATTTATATTATTTCATCATCCCCTATTGTGTTTTTAATTAATGAACACTTCTAATTTAAATTCCACAATAGATGATTAAATTCAATGATAACTTTCTTCCTTTAATTACATACCAATGTGAGAAATATCTTCTCTAAAGAAAATATACACTGCTTCGATAGAAATGGGATCATAGTGAAATTGAATTGTAGATGATTTTGTTTTATAAATCAATCTAACATTGCTCCTCTAAACTATGGATCATGATTCTCTATATGGGTATGGTTAGTGTTCATAACCTAAGTCCGTTTTCCTAGTATAGTTATATGTTTATCATCACTTGTCATATCTTTAGAAACAATATCCTTATTTTTCAAAGGTGGTAAATACCTATGTGGGATAGATGTGTTCATGAAGTCTTCATTCCATCCACAAGGATCCATTTATAAATTATGGAATACACTAAATTAGGTTATGTTTCATAATTTATAATGTTGAACTAGAAAAATAGATAACATAAATTATTTTTCTTTGTTCGTCTAATATCATAACCATAAGCATGGTATCTTTGGGGAAGTATTTACATTTAAAGCACTCATAATGTTTTATAAGGAATATGTGATTTTCATTAGAATATCCCCCAAGAGTTTCAAACATGGCATGACGTAAGGATCATTGTCATGTACCATGTTACCTCTTGTCATGCATGGAACACATTGTTGGAGTTGTTACTATTAGGTACATTTTTTCCAGAACGACATCCCCTAGTTGTTTGGAGAACGATTTTTATTTTCTAGGAATATCGAGACAATTTATACAATACCAAAATTATAGGATGTTCGTGTATTTTTTTTCCTCAAATCAATCATAGGTTTTTGTTCCCTTTGTCTATATTTTCTAAATCCAATTTCATTGATTTCTAATAATTTGCATCTGATTCAAACTGTAAGGACCCATACCCTATTTACCCAGAGTTAGAATTTCAGTTCTCTAACATTAGGAGATAAATTTGAAGAAATGATACTATTTGGGCCTAAGATCATTGAAGATGTGTCTGAGAAGGCTAGAACTATATAATATCATTTCAAGGCATCACAATGTCGGTAGAAATTTTATGTTAATAACAAACATTGTTATCTAAAATTGACGACTGTGGGAATGATTTTTATTAATTTATCTATAGATGAAAATTCTAGGGTTTGGGAAAATAGTTAAACTATTCCAACGGTATATTGGATATTTTTATATTCTAGATCATATCGTGATGGTAGAATTTTTCTTCCCACATCCTCCAATTCTCTCTCAGGTCCATGATGTGTTCCATTTATCTCTCATGAGGAAGTATATGCCCTAGACTTCACATATACTAAACTCTGAGGTCATTCCATTTGTGAAGGATCCTTCTTATGAGAAGAAACTAGTCTAAATTCATGATCATATTGAGAATGCTCTATGAAACTGTGCAACTCACATGGTCAATTTTTTTTAAAAAAACCACCTATTAGTTGATGCTATGTTAGAACAAAAAGATGTAATGAGGTGGAAGGACCCTCATTTTTTGTATCAAAATTAATAATTTCAATGATGTAATTAATTTTATAGGGTATATAATGTAAAATCATGAGTTTTTATCAAATTTGTTTTCCAATAAATTTAATTTTTTTACATATTCTGTTATAAGCTACACCAAGTCACTCATACACTACACACAACACTGACATAACTTTCATTACACGCAACACACGGTTTCTACAAAACATTATATTAATATTATTTAAATATGATAATATCATATCTATTAAACTATCAGGTATAAATATTATTAACTAAATTTTGAAAATTAAAATTCACTAGTTACCAATTAACTAAAAAAGAGCATATATACTAATTGAATATTAAGTAAATATTTTTTCTATTGTAATCCCAAAGCCATTTTTTAATAGATAAAATTTAGGAATATAAGTAAATTCAATTAATGAAATATTTATGATATATATTGAATAAAATATTTCTTTGACATTCATAAACTAGATTGTATTGGCATAACATAAGAAACAACACAATTTTAGGCATAAAAAACAATATTTCTAAAAAAATAGAATATATCGACCTTTTATTAGTGAAGCTATTTTATATAAAAAAATCAATTTTTTATATATATTTTTGACAAAATAATCATCTCCATTGAATTTATGATATAAATATTTTTTATGATTAATTTTTTTGAATATTTCGAATATGTTTTTTGTTTTGAGTAGTAGTATAAAATTTATAAATTTTAATTGATTAAACATTTGTCATCAAAATTACATCTTCTGTTTAATTGTATTTTTTTCTAATTTGAAATTATAATTTGAAATAATTATTATCATTTAATCTATTTTAATTCATTAGCATAAATTTTACATTTAATTAAGCTATATGAATTTTTAAATCTATTGCATGTTTTAACATTAATAACCCATTTCATCACCTCCAAAAAGAGGATTAATATTAACATATTAATTTAATCATATATATTTTTAAATTTGGATAATTGATTCTATATTTGATATTATAGGGTTAAAATTTTGTGAATAGGTTTCTTTTCTCGGGCATTATGAATAATGACATCGGTAATTTTTTATTAACATGGTAAAAAGACAAATCGGGTAATTTTCGGTATAAAATAATACTATAAATAATATAAAGTTACCCTAATACCTGTCATAATTAAAATTAATTTGTTTATTTTGACTGAAAACATCTTTTGGATGAAATTATAACCTTTTAGAGACACTTTTATGACATTATTATATTATGTATATTTTATATGTATGAAAGGTTAACGATTTCATACTCATATTCGAAATACCTACATAATTTTTAATATAAGGTTATATAAACGAATAATGAGAAATAATAATATTTTTGACATATGAAATTTATTTTATCATGGTAATTTATTTTTAATTTTATCTAAATAAATAAATACTTTTATCGGTTTTTTTAATGATTGTACAATAAATATTTCATTAATTGAAATACCAAATAATATATATTAAAAATATAATGATAAATATAATTTAATATAATTAATTTCATTCAGAAATTCTCCAGAAGGCTTTGTTGTTTTAGAGGTGATTTGTTATAGTTCGTTAGAATATTACATGTTTTTATGTTATTTTGTACAGAGAAATATTCAATTGACTCAAAATTGATACTAATGATATTTCATAAAACTAATATTTTAGTAATGTTTTTAAAATTCATAAATATATTAAATTAGGATAATGAAAAAATATATGGCTGAAAGTATCAACAATTGTTCATTTATGGTCCAATTAAAACTGTAAAAGTAAAATTTCATTTTCAAAACATTGAAACAAATTTCTTTTTCTTTTAATTAAAATAGGCTATCTATGGGGTCATAAAAAGGAAAGTTTTTATATTTCATCAAAACCATTATATAATTTATTGGAATATGATATTAAAAAATTATATAAAATTATATTAGAATCAATAAAAAAATTTATGTTATTTTATTTTTATATTAATTTATTATAAATAAATATTTGACAAAAATCATAATGTAACCCTCGCTATAATTTTAAAAGGCCACCTCCTCAATCCGTTATAAACATCACATAGTGATTTTAATGATGACCATAACCATCCAAAGTCCATTAAAAGCTTTTCTAGTGAATTTATAGTGTTTCTGATCTCTAAAAATACCAACCCTACCTTCCCAAAAAGGATATCTGGTAAGAGATCATCGAAGAAGAGGTAATATCTTTATAGACTCTTTCAAAATTATTTCTTTTTTTAATTACAATTCATGAATTTATTCCATTTTAAAATAATATATATATTATCATATATGATTTTAGGTTTTATTATTTCTATGGAACCACCATATTCTGCCTTTTATTGATCCTATGAAAAATGAAGGTACCACATGTGCGTATGTACGTCTCACCGTCTACATGTCATGGTGTAATATGTTTTGGATAACCACTTTACATGGATACGTATAATTGTAGAAATAATAATATTAAATTATTGAAATAATATAATATTGAATATGGAGTATAATATAAAACATCCACTTAATTACGTTTTCACAATTAAGTGAATGATATCATCGCTCATGCATGTGTACGACCTACCGTCTATACAACACGATGGAGTTCAATTTACATATTAACAAATAAACAATGATTATGTGAATGTATATAATTAGTATATATATATATATTTATATTATTTTATAAATATTATTATTTAAATGATTTTATTATAACCAATTCAAATGAATTGAGACTTATATGACAAAAAAAGGATAAGAAAATAATGCAGTTAATAACTGAAAGAAGACTAATATTGAAATATTATTAATAAAATAGTGATAGGGGTTAATATATGATCTAAAAAATAATTATATAGTTCAATAATTTTTTAATAAAATTATTTAAAGCATTATACATTATTGTTGGATACATATTATGGAAAATCAACCTATGGTAATGGTTAATTCCACAATAGAATTATTATCTAGATTATTTATTCACAAGTGTATTCTAGGAAGTATTTATCCTATAAGTAAATGATTCTTTAACATTTATTACAGAAAAATATATTCTTATAAAAATTATAAATTTCCTTTCTACCCACTCATGACTTTTTGTTGACCCTTTTGAATGAAATCTGTTGTTGTTATCCTAACGAGGAACATCTGGACTTCTCTAGAAAAAGAAAGATATTAAATTTTTTAATATTATACTACAAGCGTTAATTTTTAAATTTTAACTATACATTCCATCAATGGATCTTCCCATGTAATATTAGAATTTTATTTTCAATGAAAATTATTTTTTTCAAAATTATATGGAATTTTTAAAAATAAAATCATTTTAATGAAGATATTATATTTTCCTAAATTATCGGTTTTAAATGATCTCTAAAAATTATTTTCTATCTATGTTACCATTTTATGATGTTACATGTGTTTTTATAGTGATATGATTCAATTTTACCATTATTTTAATTTAATTTAATTTATTATGTTAATTATGGAATGATTTTTATAAACCCCATTTCTTTTTTGTGAGTCATGTTATGATTGGATGAAGATTATGAGTCCAATTTTATTCCAAATGATATGTCATGATACCTAATTCTTGTTATTATTGAAAATATATTTTTTATTTAATTATGATATGCTTGGGAACTATATATTCTTCCAATTCATTGTGTAATGATTTTTATCTCATGTTATAAACATGAGTGGAATGGGGAATGAACCTGGTTCAAAAAAGAAATTTTTCCACTTAAAAGATCATGGGAGTGAACCATGAATACTAATATGGTCGTGAGTGTAAACTATGACTTTCATGATAATATGGGGATTTAACCCATTATATTAATATCTCCTTGGATGTTATTCCTCAACTATTATGGATGTTATTTTATATTTTTATATGTCTCCTACATATTTCATGCCGTATTCATATGTTATGACTTCATGGATTATGTTCTATATTTCATTATGATTCATTTATTATGAACTACCAATAATTATTCCATGATTGATATTTATGATTATTTATATGCATAGTATAATCTTATATTATAATGATCATGTTCAAGTACCATGATTCTCTGGATTATGTTTACAGGTCTTCCCTGTATACCCATGCTAGGAATCTATGCTAATCCATTAATATGTTTCTTCTTCTGACTGTTATGATGTTTTGTGTTCTGTTTTATGTGTCCTATAATTGTTCAAAATGCGAAAAACCATGTGGGAGATAATTTGTATAACTTACCTACTAGTTGTAATCATTCCATTATTTTAAAGGACGTAGACTAGTACAGTCATTTGGTGTTTCTTTTGTGAAATGCGACAAGTATTCCACAAAAGATTAGTAATTATAATGTATAAAATAGTGGTTTGTTATATTAACACCAATAGTCAATGTATATAATTCCCTAATACTCATGATGACATTTCTAGTTTTGGAACAATGAATATTAGATACATATTTGGGAAATTTACTCAGGTTTTGATGATTAACTACCCTTAATGTAACAACCTATTGTTCCACCATGTGATTCTCTTATGTCAGATCTCTTCATGTGACTGAATACTCTATATTTTAATAGAAATACGAATACATTGGTATTTGAGAAAAGTATTGAGTCTCTAAATAAGATATTCCTATATTTGGTATGAAAATTATGAGAAAATGTTAATTTTCATGTTTATAATTTCATAGGAGATTTTGATCAGTGGTTGTAATTGATCCAGTTCACTAAAGAGTTTGAAGAAATAAAAATCATATATTAGAGAAATTTTAATTTATTTTTCATCTACAAAAATATCCAAAAATAATAGGAATATAATATTGAGTTTATGTTCCTCACATAAAATAGAATGGATGATGAAATATTATAGATTATGATGGTAAAATTACAGTATTATACAAGAAAGATTAAGACTACATACAAAATCCAAAAAAAATTGGAACTTTATTTATTCTTATTAATCTATTAATTATAAGGATGTTATTTTATAAAATGTTTTCATCATATGATAGTATAGTATCAATTGGGATAAATTTATATAAGTAATTTTTTAGTCCAATTTCTTTATGGGAAGTCATGAGATTAATTGGCCAGCTAATCCCCAAAAAACATACATCATAGAAGAATATGGGTATAACGAAATATCAATAATGTAGAAATTATATAATGAAAGATAATGTGTAATGATGAAATTACTTGGGATTTGTTTTGACTTTCAAAATAACAGTCCTCTAGAAAATGAATGTAATTAAAAGAAAAAAAATCACTACCTTCCTTTGATTTAAATATAAATATAAGGGTAATTCTTCCATGTAGTCTCACATGCATCATTTAAACACAGTGGAGATGATACCAACGGGAGACATATTATCATATTTTATAAAGACTTTTGACGATTTAATTCATATATATATGTGGTTAATCATATTTTTATCATCCACAATATAAGTGAAAAAAATATTATACGATTCATTTTCTATAAATAATTATTTTTCAAAATAATTTGATAAGGGTATCACATCACCACCATAGTGATTAAATATTTAATTAGTAAGTAGAACTATAAATGGTTGATTTATTAAACCTAAAGTCTATATTTCATATTAGATAGTGGTTTTTTGTTTTATTCTTCCTTCAAATCATGTTATTCTACCACTAGTTATATTTGATGTAAATTTGGGAATAGATTGGATCCATGGTATAAATATCGTTTCAATTTTTGTGAATGGGAAGATACATTTATTATTCAATATCAAACTAAAATTGGTTTAACATCACATATATTTGATGATGTATGACTTATTTTAATTTCATGATAAATATGTTATACTTATAATGGAAGTTATTAATGTTTATAAGAAGGATGCAGGAGTGTCTAAGACATATTTAGGGAAATGATCTCCAATTTTTTGATAATTAGACTCAGGTTCATGGTTGGTTGGTGGTTATTATTTTCTGTGTGAATAAAACATTCATCCCATATATGAAGGAGTATGGTTTGTAAATACAATCATAGGAGGCTACACAAACATGTAGGGAGCTAGAATGAAATTACATAGGGGATCTTCATGGGCCTAGTATGGTTGGTCATGTCATGTTCCTAACACACATAATTAGCACCACTTAGGAAATAGTGTCAAACATTTGGAACATGGATTGTCTGAACCATGCATCCAAACCATGAACCTATTTAAATCGTTTGAAATGACAATTTTACCCTCATGGTTTCAACATTACATCCCATTATTCCTCTATACAATTAAAACATTGAAACTCCATGTTAACATGGAGAATTACATTTGGATCTAGGGTATACATTAATCAACCTAATCCATCTATACAATATTTCTATCATTATTTATTACATTATATTGATTACTGTAATCCCCTCAATTCACTACCTTCAAATATTTTTTTATACAAATTTATAGAATTTTAACTCTATGAAATCTAATATGACCTATTTTTAGGGAATTTTCATATTTCTCATATTTCATCGATTGTTGAAAATATTAAACGACAGTAAAAGATGAAAAGTACTCAAACCATCTATGGTAGGTTGTTTATTCATTTTCCATCAATTTATTCATTATTAATAGATTTTTCCATAGTTCTTCATGTCAGATTAACCATGTGTTGCTTATAAATGAGTAATAAATTAACGTAAATATTTTGAGACAACTGTAGATTTTCTATTTACCCGACGGTTTGAGGTTTTCAAAATCAACCCAGACAACTACATGAGGTGGATACATAAAATTCCTATAATATTTCCACCCATTATGGAATGTTATGCATCCCACCCATGAGTAGAATATAATTGTGACTAAAATTATTTTGTAATGATTTAACATCTCCATGGGAATCCTATCATTATTAAGAGAAATGAATGATAAAATTTATTATACTAGAATTTTTCAATGAGATGAATGGCCTCTTGGAATGAACATTAACATTAATTAATAATGAGAATAGGCGCTTCCAGGGCCACTCTTAATGTCACTTCTGAATGAGATGATCAATGAATATAATTATTTTAATTATATTTATAAAAGTGAATAAAAACTAACATGGATCCATGAATATAATTTTATGAGATAAATTGATATGAGGAATGGACAATAACATGGACCCTTTGAAATATTTATAAAATTATTATCAATGTATATTTAGACATGGATCCAGTATCACAACATAATACTGAAGAATATATTTTATTGAATGAATTAGATTATATCAATGGATCTAGATTTCTTTTACCACCATGGATTTACTCTTCAGGCTCCAACCCCATTCCATTACCAAACATCCTACTAACGATCTCTATGGACTCGAAGAGGGAATCTAGGTCACAGAACATTGGGGATGGATGTTTTTGGTAAACATTTAAATGAATATACTACGGATGATCTCTTAGGAATTAGATAAGAGGAATTTTAAAATAACCCTAGGTATTAAACCTTTAAGTTATACCACATGATAGACACGCTATATTCCATAGCTAATTCTTTCTCCAATTTATAGTTTTAATTTATTTATAGTTAACAAGTTATAGTGGGTACATGAATTTCATGTTATATCATTTTATCTTTATCAAATTTACTCATATTATAACTACTTTTTTTAAAACATATATGAATGTACTGTATTTGTTATATACACCATTGGTGGTTTCATATTTAGTGTATATCACATCTAGTTTGTGTCATTTATTAGCAATCAAACAGACTTCATGATTTTAGGGGGGGGGGCAATGAAAGGGAATAACCATAGATAACTAATTATTATATATATATTTGTTGTTTATGGGAAGAGGAACAAACTTATACCTGATATAATAGTCAGGATAACTTTTGGTTATTTGGTATATTTTTTATGTCATTTTGTATATGCATGCTCTCTGTTTACTAGTATAACACCATTTTTTGCATTGAATATCAGTTTTTCATATGATATAGGATATAGTTAAGCATTTTTTCTTCCATTATATCTATTGTAATTTGATGATTTACATATTTGGATTCCTTCTTATCAATATTTGTTTCCACTAGTTATTATTTATTATAATGCAATTTATTATCTGATTAGTGGGGTATAGTATTTCAAACAAATCATTATAGACACTCAATGTAATTATATATCCTTTAGAATATAGAGAGGTGTTCACAAGGAAGGATAGATCTCATGTATTCTTATTAGATAGTGGACTATACCATGTGCGCAATATGTGGTATCAAAGGTTACTTTTCGTTTTTTCATACTCTTTGGGTTGGTAAACCTGAGGCTATTAATGTGATGTAATTTGATAGTGAGTATGTTCCTACTAGTTTCTATACCATTTATAGGGAAAGGTACAATTACCTAGGAGGGGAGTTGGTTTACTGATTTGTTCCATTAATAGTTGTATTAATTTCAGCATGAGGTGTCAGATATGATTTTTGCATTTATTGTAATTATTATGGTTTCTTTAAGACAATGATTATACATCTTGGATGTTTTGTCTTGTGAATAATTATAGTTAGGTTATTATTAAAATTTCATGCATATTCTATTATATATTATCTTTACATTTGTATTTCTTATTGCATGCTTTTGGCCCTCGACCTTTATTTATGTTATTTAACAGAAATTTTAGCTGGATAAATGGGATAAATGACTTATAAATTAACTTGTCTTCATTATCCATGATGTTTTTTTAACTAGATGATGCATCTTAATTAACTAATTATGCACAATTTGATCATTGGGTATATATGTCCTATGAGATGAAATGTTAGTGGTTAAAATTAAATGTATTCTAATTGAGATTTAAATAATATATGTTTCATTAGAAATTAGTGGTGATGACTATTATACATTAACTATAGTTATGGACTAGATTCAGTTACATCTAATGGTTATTGTAACTTATTAATAATATGAATTTATAACATGGAAATGGTAATTCGTCTTCCATTATCATGATACATATATTTGTGTGTGTGTGTGGGTATGAACTACTAGGTTGGAATTCATAAAGGAAGTGGTTTTCATTAAATGGGGATACCAATATCAACATAAATTGTGATTTCCTATATAAATTTCTATTTACATTTCATATACAAAACACTTTAGGTGAATCATATAACATTCCTTCGAAAAAACTATAATAGTGGGAAGTAGGGACTATCTCTCATGTCTATTATAATATCTACGTAACCATGAACTATATTTATGAGTATTAAGAGTTATTTTTTTCCATTTTATTTGAATTCTAATAAATTTCTTATTCTTCTCATAGTATATTACTATCTTATAAAAACTTTATTAAGTTTCTGCTTTAATTTGAAGAGATATCCCACCACTACAGCCTCTGACCATGCACTGGGAGGGTCCACTATCCATGATATGGATATGGTGAGCCTTGATAATCCAATATTACATCATTTAGTGACACCTACAAAATCTATTTTTATATATAACATGGTCACTGATATAATGTTTTGATATGATTTTCTACAAATCTTAGAGACTATATAGAAAAAACCACAACCTACAATAATTATCATAATGTTAAAGCATGATTTATAGAATTAATCTCCATCTATGCTTTCTAATATTGTAGTCCATAAGATACAAAGTTATAGTTAGAGGTTATGTTATCTATTTCACCCATCTAATGATTTCTCATGATATGAGGATCAACATCGAATTATATATTCATAGAGTGTAAGCCAAGAGATGGTTGGATTTTTTCCCTATGCTGACCAACATCAAATTATAGTTTGGATGGATTTTTAGATTAAAATATTCAATATGTTCTATTCAAAAATGATGATTGATGATTTATCAATAGTGTTTCGAACCTATAGATGGACACAATATCTATTATAAATAATTCATCCCATTTCACAGAGTGTTTGTGTTTTGTTCCTACTCTCCATAGTGATATGTTTTTTGTGCTATTTGCATTAATGATGGGATTATTTATTCCATCTTATTACAACTGAAATAGTTTTATATGATTTCCATAAATGGGATATAAAATTATTCCCTCTTAAATTAGTGTAATTTTAGTGAATCCGGTGGTGTGATCCATGAAAGATTTTTACCCCAACAAAGTAGTAGTTAATCTAGTTGTATGAAGCATCATCTAGATCATTCCTATGGAGGTGGAAGTAGCTAGAGTGTGAACTAATATATCCAGGTTATCTATCATTATTGTTGTCATTAGGGCCACATGAATCCCTACTCCGATCGATCCCCAATTGATTGGAGGGACTGCGGTATTGTCTGCTATTGTTAGAGGTATGTGCATACCATTATCGGTAAATCTAGTGGAATGAGATCCAAAAAACCCTCCATAAAAATTAGGATTTGTATCTTCCCTCTAGGTGGGATAAGGTACTACTAAGTTCATTCTGTATGTCTATATGATCATGGAAATGGGACAAATACACCATAAATACAAATCTAGTAATGTGGGCCAACTCAAGGTAACATGATTATATCTCATAGCTTCGTATTTGGCCAAATATATATAGTAATGTTTATACCTGATGAGTATAGTGTCAGTCCTTCTATTGTGTTTGGTACAATAGTATTAAGGTATTATCTATTGTCTTCTTTAGTTGACATTATCAATTACCACTAATATTGTTCTGTATATTGGGTATGAGATTCCTAATTTTTATGGGGTGAAGAAACTTGATACCCCATTATATATTTGATAAGAATTCATATTCCAGTGAAAGGAATTACTTGTTATGGAAGTCAAATATTATTTTATGTGAAACCTCATCGTCCTAGAGGGGGGGAAGTTTTGGCATAATTCTTAAGATGGGATTTTTTTCTTCAACGTGTATTTATTTATTTTTAACATTTATGTATTTCATTCACCTACTAATAGGGAGGTGACTATATTCATAAGGGTGAATGGGATTTATAGGATAGTATAGCTAGAGAAGATCATAATGGGAGGGGCATAGTGGTAGACCAAATTTTTAGTATCTTTTTTCCTAACCAGGGAACCAAATTTAAAAAATAACCTCTTATAGTGGATCAATTCAGGGAAAGATTCCATGAGGATTATTCTAAGATTACTCTTGATTTAGAAGTATATTTCATTATTGAGATATTTTCTAGAGTATCACATGCTTCCATTCCACCTTGTTTGATGCCATACACTTTCTTATAGGAGCTCCAGAATATAATAAAAATAGAATATATGGGTTACATATAACCCAGTACATCATCATGCAGATATACCATACTATTCTCTAGTATGGAATATTTTAATTCTATGAAATATGTGGACTTCTAGAAATTGAACAGTCTATAAATTATGAATTAGTATCCTTTAAATCATTTATATTAAGAATTTGACAAACATTGTGGATGAACTAGATTATATAAATCCTTTTGACATCAAACTACAATCATGAATAATTTAGACCATCATATATACCTCTTAATGAATTTCATAGTAGATATGACTTGTGAAATTATTTGTACTATTTTTTTATCTCATACACACAATAAAAATTTTCTTGTCTTTAATATAATTGATTTTACACCCATATCTAGGTTAATTTTTGGTAGCCTTCATGGAAAACATCTTTGTGTATTGTTTTACGTAACACAATCCTTCCAAACATGTTGATAACTTCATGGATAAACAAAGAGAGAACCAATTTTACTCCAATCTCATAGATTGAATCTTTTAGATCATAAAAGTTCACATACCATGTCATACTATCTCATAGAATCGAGTATCTGTAAACCAAGATTATGTGAGAGTAGTAGTTTCATTGGAGTATTCTTGGATTGACTTTGACATAAAGACTTTCTTAAGGACAGATGGATATTGCATGTGCTTTAAACTAGACTTATCATGCCTTATAGAAAAAAAATAGGATTTTCAATGGAATTTGACTTGTTTTAATAGTGGGAATAATGAATGTGATACTTTTATAAAATAAATATGACTTACTTATTCAATGATCTTAATTTTATCTAATCCTGGAAGAGGATATAAGGTTTATTATGATGCATCAGTTATTGGGATTAGATCTATTCAGATGAAGGGAGATCATGTTGTGGAATATGTGTCTAGGTAATTTATGACTCATGATCAATCATATTAAATTCATGATCTAGAGTGGGAAATTATGATTTATTTCTTTCATTGATAGAATCATTACATTCTTGAAGAGTGATTTATAATGTATGAAAACCAAAAATTGTCCAAAAAAATATTTACCCAATGTAACATAATGACCGAACAATGATGATGGGTTGAATACATATAGTCATTTGATATTGAGAATGATTAAATTAATGTTATGTGAAATACTAATTAGTATTCAATAGGAAGGAAGACTATGACACATGTAGTCTAGGAATTCTATAGTGAGTTTTAGTTGATGGCCCTATTGTCCAATATGCACTTACAAATCTATGAGTATCATTAGAAAAGTATTCATAATGTTTTATTAGAAACATATTTACTTCTAGAATGAGTGATGATATGAATTAATTAACATTCCATGCGCTTAGCCCTATAAGTGAATATTTAAGGGGATGAAACACTGAATGTATGGGTTGATCATGAGGATGGTTTCTTGAATATTTGTAGATGTTTAATGGTGTATGTGGACCTGTTAGAGGAATTTAATCGAGATATTTATCGAGCTTAATGGGATGTAAAATTTGGTATTAAAAATATGAATAATGACTTATTCCATCAAAAAATTATTTTGGGGTTTATGAAGAAGATTGTTGGCTCGGTTACATAGTGTTCCACCAATCAATATGATAATATGAAACACCATCAACTTGAACGGATTTTACACTCATTACCCATTACTGAATAGAAATTAGATGATGAAAATATGAATTTCATGATGGTGTTACTAATATCCCCTCGAGGAAGTGAAGTTTTATAGTTAATGGTATAAATATAGGGAATGGTCTCAAAATTTTTACGTATCATATAATCCTTTTAAGAAGAAGGTCTGGGGAGGAAATATAGTAGGATGATTATACACATTCATAATGTTCCATTCACTATCATGTTGTATAGATATTCCCTATTCACATCATAATTTTTTAGGGTTTTATATGGATACGAGTTCATAGGCACTACTGAGTAAAATATATCACCATCACACCTATAGTTTTTACAATAACACAATAGTGGTTTTAGATAACATACTCCAAGAATGTGTCCTCGATATTATATGTTTTTATGAGGAAAAATACAAATTACCAGATATTCTTATAATAATATCTTTCATACATCTATTCAGATGCATATTGTGAGGATTTATATATTGGGACATGTATTTCACCATTTGGATGGTTATAATAAAGAGAGGAAGTAATATTGGGTCATATTATCTATCCAGAGACATTATAGAATGTTTAACTTATCATGAATCATATGGATACATCAAATTCTATGAATAAGTATTATATTTTTCACCTTTAATGACGTCTTAAATTTATGGTTAGGGACCCCATCTGATAGTGAGTTAATACTAATCTAGTGTGTTGATGGTTCAGGTGGTAAGGGGAGATGGAAACTAGGTTTGATAGACCATGTGATATTCTGGTGGGTGTTGTTCTGGATGCCTCTTAATTATAGATAACTCATTGGAACCATGTCGTGTATGATGTATTCTATGTCTCATGGTTTCTCTATTATCATTCATAATCATATAATATCCTTTAACCTGATAAGGATTTGATGGGCGATGTTTCCTTTTTTATGAGAACACTATTTGTATTATAGATCCGAGAATAAATGACCTCTATAGAATGTAAATTCCACTATAATGGTTCTTGGTAAGAGTGGATATTTACATTAAAATACTTTGGGGTGAGAGGATATTGTACATTCTCCATGGCCCCATCATTTCTCACATTATTCTCTGTCAGTGATAGAAGGGAAACCTAAGGATGAGTTGTTTTAAATTGATTTATTTGTAACATCGAATTTTTTTGATTAGGTAATAATACTATAAATATAAATAAAAATATATTTCCATTATAATAGGGGATCATAACATTTTATAGATTTATTCATGAGACTCTATGGTATGTTCATATCATTGAGAATTAATTTTTGGAGAAACATGCTATGGTGCATGATTGGAGCATGTTTTTTAATAACATTGTGTCCCAGAAGTTTGTCGCATATATTGAGTTCCCCAGATTTTGAATCATTAAGATCTATACTGCATATAAATTTTAAGAAGTATAGATAAATTATAGATGGGATCCACTTGGGATGTGCACTATTTGTAAATGTAAGACCCTAGACCTCATGGTTAGTGACACATTGGTTGTGAAGTTGCATGGTTGGTACATAGTTTTTACAAACCATGTGGATAAAATATTCACACCATTAAATTTTTAAAAATTATGGCCTATTCATTGAGTCATTTAACCTTAAATCCCTAATTTCTTCACCCACTTAATTCTCAACAACTCCCCCTCCACATGGAGCTCTCCATTAAAATTTGAGGTAGGATTTTAGCTATCTTTTCTAATTGGACTATGATTCCTTAACAATTTATTCTATAGGATATGTATTAATTCACAATTAAAAACTATTCATTTATTTAATTATTTAACTCAATGTTTGTAATTATAAATCCATGTGATATAATATGACCTATTTTCATGATGTCTACCATTTTATTTCTTTTCAAATTCTCTATCATAGATTAGAGGCCAAAATGGATAAGAAGTATATTTCATATCTAAGGTAGCTATACTATATATTTTACATTAAATTCATGGTGTCTTATAGCATGCTTCAATGTTCCACATACAATAGTTTTCTTTTGTTACATCTAAAATGATTAAGAATAGTAATTAAATATTTTCCAACATGTTTTTTTATTTTGGTGACCCATTTAACGATTTCGGACGTCATCAACCTCAACTCAATCCCCCCCCCCTTATTGTGGGTTTACTTAATGAATGTAATTTTCCCCCACATAGGATATGCTGAGGCTTTCACCCATTTAGGGAATTCATTTATGAATTTAATGGGATTGTAAATGATTGAATAAATATTATGAAATAGTTTCTTTTATAATTTAATAGGTTAATAAAATGTATTAGTTTTCAATTATAAAACGAGATGGATGATCTTTATGATTCAATATTAACATTAATTGACAAAAAGAACTGATGCTGACATGTCCCCACACTATATAACCATTGAGAAAATTAGTCAATTAATACAATTTTATTAATTTTATTTATAAATGGGAGTGGTAAATAACATATAACATTAAATGAAATGTGATGGTTTATGTTAAAAATTGTAATAAACACTAGTATGGACCATTTGAACACTAATATAAAATTTATCATGATATATTTTTTGATATGGAACCAGAATCACTCTGTGTAACTGAAAACTCATTCATCTTTTGATTCCTTAGAATATAAAAAGGGATTCAGATTTTGTGGACTACATTGGATTTAATCATTTGGAACTAGTATCATGGGTATATGATCATACATTAGGGAGACTATACCTACTAATCTGAGTAATTTCATACAATAAATAATATCAAATGGTTTAGTAACCAGTTGTATTAAAAAAACATGATACAATGACAAATAAAAACCAAATAAAATCTGATATAACATTATGATGAATAAAATACATGTCATTTGGTCATATAAACAAAATCCAAAACCAAATTGCCATAGGAACCTGAACATTGTCCCATATCCTAACCCGGTCCTAAACATCCATGATCTAACCCAATATTTTTTGAGAACCTCAATTTGCATAATCTGACATTACATAAATTTTGTGGGAGGCTTAAAACATTTTACAAAATGATGAACAAATACCGTATTAGTTTAGTTTATTTGGAAGCACATAATCCTAAACACTTGTATATAAATTAAATAAATTATCTCCCACTGGTTTATTCTTGAAAAGATGACCACTTAGATGTATAAAAAATAAGACATATCTTTACAAAATGGGGAAGGAATCAGAGAATAGGGTGATCTAAATTTCTCAATAAGGGTAAATATGGGTGATATGTCCATATATTATTGAGAATAATGGTATGATAACATGTTTATGAAAATAAATGATCATAACATGGATATCAAAGATTATATACAAGAATCATGGAATAAATAATAGTAGTTTATATGAAATGATTGATAAGTAAATAAGAATCAAAATCCAAGAAATCATAACATGTGAATAAAACATTGATTTGTGGAAGACAAATCTGAGTATATATTTATTTCTATTATAGTATACACATGGATTCCAAGAATATCATAGTTGTGAAATTACTTTACCAAACTGGGAGTACACAACATTCCAACACTGTATTATTGAACCAAGGTCATTTATCATTCAAACCCTATAATCTTGAATTAAATTCATTTCTAATTCTAGCCTTGTAATACCGAATCGAGTTCATTTCTCATTTCATCACCCTAATATTAACCATGTTCATTTCTCATTACATCCTTGTATACTAAACCAAGTTAATTTCCCATCCTAGACATTTCTATCTCATGAGATATAAATCCATACACAATACATTGTTGAGAGATATGGGTCCCACCCATCTCATAGTGAAATCATACATATAAGTTCCAGTCAATCATAAAAAATTATATATTAACCCATAAAATGAAATGGGTATCATAAACATATTACAAATTCGTAACCTATTTAATAAGATAATTTTTTCACAATAATTTTATCAAAATTTTAACTCGTAAATGAGAAAAGGAATTCATAAACATATAACCCATGAAATAGGAATAGGTTTCATATATTCCATGACATTAAGCATAAACCAGTTATAAAAAGAGTGTGAATGGATCTTGTAGATCATTTCTATAAACGTAATAAGTAATAAGAAATAATGTCATATTATATGGAAAATAATTTTGAAATATTATTCAAATACATTTTTGATGAAAATATACATTCTTCTTGGGAATAACCATTTTAATACACAAAACCATTTTTTAAAAATTTTCTATTAAAATACCTTTAAATATTATAATAATGTGAAGAAATTATTTTGAAAAAATCTTTTCCTTGAAAAAATATAAAATATATTCCAAATATGTTAAAAACCATTATAATTGAATATGAAATGAAATATAGAGTGAATTCTTGAAAATAATTTCAAACCCATTTCTTTTAAACGACTTTGAAATCATATAAAGAAGGGTTGTAATTTTTTTTAAAAAAAATTCGATGATAATTTATAAAATGATCATGATAATGTTTTGAGAAAAATTTATTTGAAATTTAATTTTATAAATTTTTTTAAAAAAATATATAATTTAAAAATTTATTGGAATTGTAATATAAATTATTGTGGGTAAATCCATAGAAGCCATATGAGGTAAAAATAACATTCCATTTCCATGTTAAAATGGTTCGAAAAATTCATTGTTCAAAAATTGACAAGAAGGTTTTGTTGAAATATTTAGTAATAGAAAAAAATGTATAAAAATTTGTTTCAATGATAATAGTGTATTAGTATAATATTTTGGGATACCCTTTTTTGAATACATGGTTTTGAAATAATTTAGATTTCTGACCGATGATTGGGTAATATCGTGCTTTCTTAAAAACACCTTATCAAATATATTGTGTACCAAATAGTATAAATATGGATCCGATAAATGAATATAACATGAATTACTTTAGTAGAAGAAATTTCATAAATATTCTTCAGATATGGGTTATAATATCTCATCAAAAGAACCATAAAGGTAAAAAAATCTAGAAATCTAGTGATATTGTTTTAGTAAACACCATTGACATGGTTTCATGGGATCATAAACTCCAGTAATAAATAGAAATTATATTTATATTATAATGTGATGAAATATGGAAATAGTGATATAAAATTTATAGTTGACTTATAATCACCTAAAAATGAAATTAGGCTCCAAACAAAACATGAGTCTCAAAGAAGGCAAATTTAGACCAATTGTTTTACCAATTTATATATATTGAATCATAAACCCCATGAAACCATAATCATGGAATTTATATGTAAATAAACATAAATTTTTCAATACTAATCATTCATTACATCCATGGGATGTATACAGACACAAAAATGTAATGGGTGGTGAATAAAACATGCTTTTCACAGAAATAGAAAATGAGATGAAATCTACTTTCCTTGTGTCCTAACTCAAATCTTACTAATTCAAAACCCATATATAATAAATGTTAATTTATTATAAATCTATTATAGAAATATTTTCTTTCATATAATAACATAAATAATTTATTAATGGCTTTATATTACCCACTTGATAACAATTTGAGGTTTTTGTTTCCCTTTGGGTAATATCTGTTTGTTTTTTTGAATGTGACTTAATTTGTTATATATTTCATACTTATATTTATATATTTATTTTTATAATTAAAATAATGCTTTAAATATATTATATATTCATTACTTTTTTATTATCATAATCCATAGGATTTATATGTATGAAATGAAATACACCATTCATTAAGAAGGTACATCGTAAGTATGCCTGAATGATATTTATGTTTAATTTTCATAATGAAAGAAAGAATGTAAAATAATATATATATATATATATATATCTAAATTACCTTTACTATATCGTATGTTTCATATATATATATATATATACTAAATCGATCCTCAAAAAAATCCATGTAGTGTATGAACAAATGGAATCACTTTGATGGGAAGTAGTCCACAATTCCACAAACGAAATTATCGTATTAACAAAAATGGTAATTATAAAGATATGATTTGTAAAATAATTATATAATATTAATTAAACAATTAATAAAATATAAAACATATATATATATATATATATATATATTTTCCATCATAATTAACACAATGAGAGGTAGTAAATAAATAATAAACAATCATCATATAGAGAGGTGGTAGTTCGCTATATTTGTAAACAGTATGATTGTTACCCATTTGATTGTGGTGTGTCTATGTGCAGTTAAAAAAATATAATAAAAAAACCTAATAAATTTAGGATTCATTTATAAAACATGAATTCAAAAATGAAATTTTTGGTTTTTGAAAATGAATATAAATGAAATTTTCTTGAAAGAAGACGTCAGCACTAGATCGGGTAAATCCTATTGGTTTGTGCCAAAAGGATTCATCGGACTGATTTATGCCCATAGAGAATCATATATGAGGATGTGAGGTATTTTTTAAAATTTTATTGGTATGGTCATGATAAAAAATATGTGATTTGAGATTTTTTAATAAGTGGCAGTCTTGGTGACCGTTTATTGGGAAAAAAAAGCTCCCACCTGGCATATTTGAAAACAAGTTACATGTACCCACATTTTTCCTATAGAGAGTAATTAAAACCAACCAAAAACTATAATATGATGTTAATGGAGGGAGAAATCCATACTATTGGTTTTTGAAATATGTATATGTCGTTTTGGGTATTAAATATAAGGGTTAGTTTTTAGTAAAGTTTAATTTTACCATAATTGGGGTAATAAATGTTTTTCAATTTCACTAATATTTTTGATAAGAAAACTTATTTTACATTAGTATAAATTATATATTATGTTGATAGTAAATATATGTTACATTATTTCAATTTACAGTCATATATGTGGTAAAAAGTAACATAAAAATAATCATGTAGTCTGTTCGACAATGTATGTTTTTAATGTAAAAGCATTCAAACTTTTGTTATGTTTTTATAATCGATTTTAAAGTGAAATTGATCTCAATGACAATAATTGTATTAATTTATAAAAATAATATCTAATTAAATTTTTTTAACTATTTTTAAATATTATGTTAGCTTATAAATAAATTAGATGATAATGATGTTTTGAATTAAAATCATGTATTTTTCACTATTCATCCAAAACAGTTATTTCTAAAAAAATCCAAAATATTCACCCAAATCTAATTTAGATACCAAAAATTAGACAATTATGTTTATTTAAACAAAAAAAATTTATAAATGTTCCCAAAATTAATTTTTTTTTCAAAAAAGGACATTAAAAGCAGTTCTTTATTAAAAAAAGAATTTTATTAAACATTTAAGGACTTTACCAAAAATTATATCATTCATAATAAATATGTTTAATATATATAAAGGCATTATAAAAAATATTTTTATATTAGTCATCAATATTCATATTACCCATTATAAAGTAAATTTTATAATTATATCATTTAAATAAATATAACAATAAAAATATGCTTCGTAGAAACTCGATGTTTTATGTAACGTACGATAAGTCATTGTAAAATGTCGCAAAAGCTATGTAAATTCCATATTAATGAAATCTTTGAATTAGTTATTTAATTAATGAACATATATCTTATGTTTTTTAAATGAAAAAAATAAAAATATTAAATTTATTTCATAAAAAAGGCATTCCAAAAATATCAGGGTGTTATAATATAACATGCACAACCAAAAAAGTGGTCTATATCATGAAACTATATGAGAGAAAAAGTTTCATCCTTACATGTTCCCATGATTAATGGAGGACTGATAAGGGTGTGAGTATAATCTAGTAGGCCACAACAAATTGTGTCAAAGAAATAGACATTCACAATAATTGTGTATGCAAATAATAAAGTGAAACAAGTAAACATTATAATAGTGAAAAAAAATTCAATTAACTAATAACTATATTGTGCATTATGTTATCGAGAGAAATCAAATCAACAAAAGTAACTCATGCCACATTGAGAGTATATAGAATTTCAAAATTACTCTACCTAGTTTTAACCATAATGGGTGTTCACTAATATCAAGTTATCATATATACCCATTCGTTAAAAATATTAACATGATTATTCTCATCTATTTCCCCATGGATTTGGAATTTACATTATTTTCACTATAACATATGCTAGTAATATAGCATGTATAACAGAGTATTCATGTTCCCCATCTCATTAAGTTTATTAAATTCATAAGAAACATGTCACACTTACATTGGATCCTTAGTCTAGGTACTCTCATCAATTACGTCACACATACCATGGAGAATCACTCAGGTAGTCTAATCCGACGCAACCAATATTTTCATAGAGATTTATCATGACTCTGTATCCCATGCATTCTAGTGACGGGTTTTTGTGCGTCAGTACAACCGGGACCATTGTAGAATCCTAAATCTTTTATCCCACACTACCAAACCCTATGCGCATATGCTTTTTTATCCATTTATAAAAAAAAACAAATCAAAAACTGTACACAACAAAAACACATAACAATTACAACTCACATTGAATACAACTTATGATTCATCATCATGCATTAATCCCTAACACATTATTTTTTTTAAATTCCTATCCCATTTAGCATATTCATAATTTCAAATGAATTTACAAATTCAAAAATTTCAATTAATGACTAGTGATTCATTTGACACATTAAATTTATCCATTTAACATTTTCTGTCATTCTTAACATATTTCTATGCTATATATTCAATGAATCACATTCATAATTTATTTCATTTCATGGTCACATTAAAACACCAACACAACCACTATGGGTTATATATCACTATCCCTTAATCCATTTAAATTACTATGGGCCCATCAATCCTTTCAAACTAAATAATGGAAATAAACTTTATTCAAAACTATCATTTGAAAACATCTTGAAACCCCTTTTAAAACACAATTATTCTACATAAAAATGCCAAATCACTCCCACATGGTTTCATTTCAATTTCCCCCGTTTTAAAAAATAATTCTTCTTTTTTTCAAGGAAGGGTCAACTCCGACATTTCAAATCATCATCTGATATTAACTGATATAAACCCCTCCTCAAATAATTTGAGTTCAACACTCATTTCAAAATATTTATTACAATTCAAAAAACATTTATTCATTGAAAACCATGGTTGGTAAAAACCCAAAACACATTCTTAGATATTTTTTAAAATCCAATTTTTAATGTAATAAATATAATATTTAATTAATTCAATTTAACCGTTAACCAGGACCAGAAACATGATTACAGTTAAACAACCCCTCACATGTGCTTTTCCCTTATCTAAACATTTCATGATTCATTTTATTGTATTGAGGGGTCAACACAATATAAGGATAGCACTAGGATTTTTTAAATCACTAACAACCCAAATTGGGTCCTTGGAGAGTTTCACACAATAATATATGTCCCAAAACACAATACATTATCAATGAAAAAATAAATTCAACATGGAGATAATCATTACACCCACATACACATATAATACATAAGGAATATGGACAAATATTAAAGCCTACATTCCTCATTCTCCAACCCAATTAGTATCCAAAAAACATTATTTTATTTTTACTTAAATTCATGTTTTATCCTAAACATTGATTAATCCTCAAATTTTAGGTAATTAGGGAATTAGAAGGTGATATGATATTCTAAAATCCATAATCTAGAGAATAGAGCGATGATGACTATTAGATTCAGTCTGAGCATTGATTCAAAACAAAATACACTCTGAATTCCAATGAATCGAAGGAGAATCACCCCTAGAGGAGGAAGGGGATTCTAGTTCATAATCCTTGTCATATTTGGGAGAATGGGATGAAAAATAGGGGATGAAATAAATAGTATTTAATGGGGAAATGGTAAAATTAGACTTTTTACGGGTCTCACGGTTTGGATTCATTGTTTTCCAAGTTTTGTGCCAATCGTGTAACTCAATCTATCCAAGAGGTTCCATGTACCATGATTTCCTTGGAGCACACACATAATTTGAAAAACCATGTGGTATCCATGTGCTAGACACTATTTAAAAGGGTCACCAAGATACAAATTTTACTTGTCTATAAGAATGGGTTTCTCTAACCTTGATCCAACCATGTCTTGCACACTGTTTAGCCTCTTTTCTCCATTATTCATTTCTCACACCACTAAAATAACACTAACTATTGCCATGAACCTAGTAACCACATCACTGCCAATTTTGAATGAATTTTAACAACAATTTATACCAGGACATACATTTATGGGAGGTCAATAAATTATAAAATCCCCACCAAATAATGGCTTATCCTCAATCCATATATAAAAACCATACTCATTCTCAATGATCAATGTTTGGGCTATGAGGCCCACCTATCAACATTAGATTCACAATATTATTCTACAATATGGCCATGGAGTCCCCATAAAAGATCAATATAATAGTCATATCACAATGAATATTGACCCTCCATACTACATAAATATGAGTCTACACTTCTAATGGGTGAAACTATATCCAAATAATTGTTACCAACATCCAACAAAAAGGGGATGCTTCGGAAAAAACCACTAGAGCAACATAGAAAAGGACACAGATAAGGAAATAAATTACCCCATGAGGGATAACCAGAACACCCTCAGTCTAATCATCTCCACAATTCATGATCCTAAAGTATTTTTTCCCTTCACACGTTGCTTCCAAAAGTCTAATGGTGACCCAAGGTCATAATCACTGTTGGGATATGCATATCCCAACCACAATCCCCAACATTTATTGGTTTAAAACTTGAGTCCCAAAAAACTCATCCCATTTATGGTCTTCAAATGTAAACCCATGTATAAGATTCAACTTAATGGACTCAACGAGTCAAAACCCAAGACAATTCTCACCACCAGCCAAACCATAAAAAGATAGATCTAACCTGAAACCATCCAACTCATACAACCAATCTAATAATATAATGACTACTTCAATATATTGTATTCCCCGTCAAATAATTTATCCTTCATAAACTATCAATTGGTTGTGGGACCTTCTACTATCAACAAGGAGACTGACACCTCCTCAACTAGATTTCCTCAAAATACCTGACACGTTTACCCTCTCACCACACCCAAACATCCATGGAAAACCCTCCCAAGTCTATCACTCATCCTTATTGACGAAACTACCTAGATCTATCTCACATCAATAATCCATACCTCTAATAAGTTCAACATGGGATTTCCTCAAAACATATTACCCTTACAATAGTGGAATTATCAACACAATAGTAACAAATTGTTGAATACAACCGACCATATTGGTTCCCTTTTTCCAACAAAGTCGGGCCTTTCGGAAAGACTCACTATGTTGATGCCCATCATCCACTATCGGCATGTATCCCCTCTACCTGGACATTATGCCTATCACCTTTGTTATCACACACACATTTATGAAAATGTACCAGAGTTCATCCCCAGCCACTGGTTAAAATTTACCAACATATCACCTATCACCATGAAACTATTTTCAACTCTAAAAAACCCACAACATGACCCGATTTTAAATAATTATATCTCCTCTAAAACCATCCCAATACCATGGGTATCACATAGATCGATCCACCATTACACTAGGTCCTAACTAGCCATCCACAATGAATCCAGTCTTACCCATATATGATTCTCATTGGAATCATGATTCCACTGCATCAACTCCATGTTATTCTCCTTCATCGATGAATGAAATACCCCTCACCACCTTACGGTTACAATTATCACTATTTCACTCAGGAAATATCAACCTCCATGGGACAATATTCGATCAAAACCTGAACCTCAAACATGGGGTTACCTATATAGATTATTCCAAACAAAAATTCCAATATAAACCATTAACTTTTATTGTATTCTGAGAATGGCACCCGTGACATTCATTAAAATCTAGTCCATCGTGATGACCTCTCTATTAATCGGTTGATTGGACACTCCCTATAAAATGACTCATATTCTTCCACCCAAAGAGCATAACCACTTTTATTTCCCATATCAAATAAAAATACATTCAAGTATCAAAGAGTAAATAAAGAGGATTTTCAACACAAATAGGATGACGTCATTATATTAGACATGATCATCACTAGGAAAAAGTACACTAAGTGTCTGTCCATGAATGACCCTACAAACCATAAATCATTAATGTCACCCACTGCTATAGGGACACCATAAACTTCCAAAAGTTTCTTGAGCTTCATTCCATTGTTCTAACCACACTAAATCACCACAACTCAAATAGGATTTCAGAACAAATTTCACTACCACTTCATGACTGTCTGATAAGGGGTTGTGATAGAAAATTCTCATTGGCACCACTACAATTACCACACTCAAGAAGTACTAGCATAACCAAGATGATATAAAATGATTCAAAATGACCACTAAATTGATACACAACACTACTTTCTCACACATATCACATGTGTTTCACTATGATCATACAACAACACAGAATGCTTTTATATTTAACCTAATGTGCATCCATCCCAATGTTATGGGGACTTTCCAAATATGTTCTAATATATAGACTTCTTCATGGCCCCCATATTCTCACACATTCATGCGATCAGACATTGAACTGGTCTCTATATCACATGGGTTCAATGTCACTAGACTGATGTTGTACCCCAACACACACATATATAAATGCATCCTAGTTTTTAGTTCCACTGGACTCAAGCCATTCTCAACCTTCTTATCCAGTGAAACATACATCGTACAATCAATATGAACCATGTGATCACCAACCCAGTTGTCACATCCATACCGAAATCATCGATCCCCGCCTTGATCACCAACCGCATTTTCAACAAAGATAAAAATCTATTTCCCCCATTAATTACCGTTAATTCTATAAAAAATTATCCCAACAATATATCCTGTTGAAATTAAACCATAAAACTAACCACACACACTCTAGTACCTACCTATAAATACATAATGCGTGACCATACAATTATAATACATTACACATCACCAGTCATGCATTGATTCCACTTCTAAGTCTCCCACCCATGCATTATATTCCAAGGATCCTGCAACATTAGGCTATCTTCCCACTGAGAGATACCTTGATCTCCCAAGGTTATCTACTCGTGTCCACAACTCGAGTCACATTACCTAAATCCATCAACCACCCCACATATCCCTCTAGGACAATCCTGCACTATGAAATATTATTCATGCCCCACATCTTATGTCTAAAACATCCACATCTTCTATACACAACAAAATCACTAGCAGTCCATCCATCCTCTCTCACATGTCATCACTAATGACTAACTAGTACCAACATCCATAATAGAAGTCACATCAATAATTCTCATTGAATATATCTCTCTAATCCATAAAAATAATGCCTCGTAAAACTAGCTACTCATGACGGTACTCTAACACCCACTCCAAAACATACAGTTTCTATCACACCCTATAAATCAATTACGATATTCCTCACACCAAGAATACCCACACACATAAGTCTGAACTAGGATCCAATCACCCACTCTATTGTCCAAAAAACAACTTTCATTTTCAAACACCTTAAAAGTTACAAAATCAGCAATATCGAAAAAGAACTCATAACCCATTATCATATTCTTATCGATATAACAACATGAATATATCTTATACCATACAATGAATCCTAATAATGCCTCATGAACAAAAAATTTGGTCTTAAACTAGGTAACTCCCACTACCCAAACTGACCATATATATTGTCTGATCACGACACTAGGGATTTCCATTTGAATTTCTTGACTAGTTTCCTCATGTTTCACTCCACTTACAAATAAAACATCATGAATTAAAACTAAATATTCCAAATTTCAGAATCATCTGCTTCCATTACCCAACTGTTAACAATTTCATAAACCTTTTTAATATTATAAAATTTAAAAAAACTTTGATTTATTCAAATAACCAATTCAAGAAAAACATTTTGTGAATAATTTCTATGAAATACAAATAATAATATTCCTTAAGAAGAAAATTACACTACTAGAATCTAAATTCTAATGTATTGTCAATCATTGGAAATATAGAAATGAAAAACTAGTAATATGTTCCAATAATATTTCATTAAATCACACACACTCTGTTTTCTTAATATGCAAAGAGATATCCTCATAAATACATAACATCACATCCAAGTGAAATAAAAAAGGTGGATATAACCATAAAATATAAAATAATAAATAGAACATTCATTCTAACCACTATAAAATGGATTTTTCCTCATACATGGGGTGGATGGCCCTCAGAATGAGCTCGTTACCATGCCCTGAAAAGATCCCAGTATCTCGTCTATCATTCCCCAATCAGTGAGAAAATAGACACCCCTATGATACAACTATATAACATATACAACCCGGTGGACACTCTCGGATGCCATGAGTCTGGTAATAACATGACCTCATGCATTCCGACCTATATTCTAGATGTTACGGACTAGAAGATTTTATCTCTAGAGAAACATTATGGAGACTATACCTACTAATCAGAGTAAAGTCACAATATAAAAAATATAAATTGGAAAATTAACCAACATTAACAAATAAATATACAGCATGTGATAATGAAAACTAATAACAATAAAACTCCTGCTGTAACCTTGAGATGAATACAATACATTTTAGGTTACTAAAAAAACACTAAAAAACTACCCATGACACCGAATGTGGTCCCAAATCTTAGCCTAATCCTAAACCCTATGTTCCAACCCAATATCCAATGAACAACCAACTACAAGGTCCTTATCAAGAACCTATATAAGAAAAAAACAACATATTTTGGGTTGTTGATGTTCTATGGAGGATTGTGTACAGTGATTGTACGAATCAGAAGTGCACCACCACTAGTGTCTACGATATATCTAGTTAGTGAAATAGTGTACAGAAATAATCAATTTCATAAATTAAATAAGGAAACACGAAAACATTAATGTAATAAACACATCAAAATTTAATCCATTATGTTCTCAAGATACAACCAATCAAAAAAATTATCTCAGAATATAATGTTATCATAAGCCCTAGAAAAAGGGGTATACAAACATTAATCTACGTGTGGTGTTCTCTAATGCCAAACATCACATTCCAATTAGTTAAAAATATTCACACGAAAATTATAATCATTTTCACTTGAGTTATGCATTTAGGCCATTGAAATTATGGCCTATGACAGTCAAGTACTAGGAATATATGAATAATTCAAGTTCCCCATATCACTATGGATAATCATTTCAAAAAAAATACACCACACCTCCCTGTTATCCTCAGACTTGGTAGAAGAAACTAATGAAATAGTTGGGGGACTAGGGAATCAGTACAAATTCCTAACCTGAGGAATAAAAATGTATTGTTTTGAGCCTCTATATATCTTGACATGTGGAAGGAGCCTCAAAAATTAATCCATAAACCCCAAGACTTGCAAACATGATTATTTACCAAGATACCAAAATTAGAATATCAAAAAACATTCCCATCAAATACACAGTAAAATTATTATTCACATTTCATATAACATACGAATCAGAATCAACCCTTAACCCCATAAAACATTTATCATTTAATTTTCAAAGCCCATTTATCATATTCAGCAATACACAAGGATTAAATTTTTTTAATTTAAATTAAAAACTCAAGATTCTTTTGAATGAATCACTATATCCATCTAACCCTTTATCCCATCATTCCAAAAATCCTCTTATGTTATATCTTCAACAAACCACATTCATAATTTAGTCCATTTCATGATCATGATAACATTCCATAAAAAGTTTTATGGGATTTAAATAAAAAAACCCTTTTTTAATTTCAATTTCTATGGTCCCATTGTAACATTCTAAACACATCATGGAAATAAACACAATTCAAACCATTCAATTGAAATCATCTTGAAAACCCCATTAAAACTGTTGTCTTCCACCTTGAAAAATAAATCCACCCCAAAGGCTTCCATTTACATTTTCAACTATTCAAAACAAGTATTAATAATTTTAGCATGGAAGGGGCCACACCCCAATTTAAAATAAACATTTGAAATAAATAGATTAAATTCTATCCTCAAAACTTTATAGTTCCAATCCTCCTTTCAAAAAATTTTCCATATTAAAACATAAATTTTTTCATTAAATCCCATTGTCTGGCCAATACCCAAAAATCAACATTAAGACCTTGATAACTCCCCTTGGTCACTTTATAAATATAATTTTTAATAAAATCAATTTAACAATTTTCAGATACCACATACCAAAATAAAATTTTACATCCCATTCCACTTGTATTTCCCATATCTCAACATTCCCTTGTTCATTTCACCATTTTGTGGGTTCGACCCACCCCACTATTAGACATGTATCATGACTCACATCACCAAAAACCCAATGGTGTATATATATGGTATATAACTTAAATATATGTACCCAAATACTTTCCATAATCATGGGAAAAGAAAGTAAATAATATAACACATTAGAGAAAACAAATACACTTATAAAACATCAATATTATTGGAAAATATTAAGGAATCCCTATATTATGACCCAAAAATGTTTACTAGCCCAAAACAATTCATTGATTCAAACTCAAAATCCCCTTCAATCCCAATATATAATCTACTAGAAATATGAGGGTTTTATGGATTTAGAAGAAGACGACAGATTGTACATGCCATAATCCATAAAATATATCAAGGAGGAGAGTTAGAATAACTCGGAGCCTCGATCGGAACCAAATGAAATTCCAAATGACCAATAAAGGAGAGTCACACATGAACAATGATGGGGATTCTATTTTGTTACCCTTGATGTAGGGGGGTGAATAGGGTGAAACATTAGGGATGAAAGAAATAAGATTGGGGGAAAATTGTATAGCCCCACTTTTTAATGGATGCACAGTTTTTTGTGAGAAACCATATAGTTTGGAAAACTATGTTGTAAATGTGCTCTAGACATTACCCAAAGCGCCCCAAATCTGCACATTTTCCATGGACATGAACATAGTTTTATCTAATCATACACAAACCACGCACTACATAATACATTGCCTCTTTTATCCTCCTTTATAAGCCCACACCCTCAAACAACCACTAAAACATCCCATACACCCATGAATGCTTACATTATCCAATATAAATTATGTTTAAAAAAATTCAAACATGGATGTGAATTCATGAATAATTGGGATATCACACCCACGTAGAATTCCGTTTTAATTTAACATGTATCATATCCTTCAATGGGTTGATATTCGATACATATAGCTTATTCCATATCTAAATCAATTTCATGTATAGAAATTTACTTTTTTTAGAGTTTGCCTTCTAAAACATGTACATGAAAATTGATGCATATCATAGTATTATTTATATATTTATTCCTATTTAATCTTCAGGACAATGTGGCTGAAAGACATGAATTAGATTTTTAATTATAACTATTGTTTTTGGTCTACATAGTGTATCTAACACCCTCTCAATGAAACCAATTGGTACACATACAAAGTTCTTGATTAAAGGTAAGGATAAAGGTAAGCGTACAACTTTGGATATCATATTCGTCTATGATATAATGGAGTATAAGGGTAGAGGATTGAGCATATTCTCATGTTACTTGTGGATATAGGTTTTCTATTTTTAGTTTTTTTAATAATGTTGAGTATTAATGTTTCATGGTTCCCCATGTTTCTCCCCATTTGGCATATAATTACATAGTAATCATTTTTTTAAATGATATTGGATAAGGTTCATAATTTATAAATCCATGATTTCTACTATAATTGGATTATTTAATTATTCTGTTTCTTATATTTAATTATCTATTTTTTTCTTGTTATTTTTATTTATAATAATTCATTAAACATCGATCATGAGTTTATAGTCTCCCAACCATATCACCATAGAATATTTATGCTTTTTTGTAGCCATTGTAACATGTGGATGTATTCTCGAGGCTTGGATTCTCTCAAGATCCTTCACTATCTAATGAAATAGTCATGGGATTCTATAATAAACATTCAATGCAATGATGAAGTTGAAATACCAATTAATGTTACATCAATCATATTCATTTTAATATATATTTATGAGGGTTATATATTCTCAATGGTTAATGAGATACTCAACATTGAAAATTTTCTTATTTTATATGTGTTCATTTTTATATTTCCAAAATTGATATGTTGTATTTCCAAAAATAATTAATTGTTATTTCTAGTGGATCCCATACTGAACATTGAACCTACTACAAACACTCCAAATATAATATCCTTGATTAAGTAATATGAATTTAATATGAAATTAATAATGTTTTTATACGGGATTAATTCATAATAGTTATCCTATAGTGCTTTCAAATAACTTTTGTTAATGTATAAATATGGTTCAATGCATATTTTCTTTTTTTTAAACATAACAAAATACTAATTGAGAAAAAGTATCTTGTACCATGAATTAGAGATCTTCTTAATCAAATAAGAGAAGAAAATTACTTTTTCCCAATATTGATCGCCAATATTCATATAACTACCTAATGTTTAATAATCATGATATACATACGATGGTATTCCATTCAATGTATGATTATTGTGAATTTATAGTATTTTAATTTGGACTTACAAATCCACCTATTGTATTCATGTGTTTAATTAATAGATTATTTAGATATTATGATGATCAATTTGAGTTAATATTTATAGAAGATATTATTATATATTAATATATATAGGATGATAATGAAGAATTCATTAGAATGGTGTTTCGGAAAATGAGGATGGAGATGTTATATTCTATGATTTCTAACCGTGTTTCCTAGAAGAAGAAAAATTTATCATTCTATGGTAATAAAATTCAAATTTAGGGATTATCAACCAACCCATCAAATATATATGTTATTGATAATTGTCCTAGAATAACAATGTTAACTGATATCAGCGGATTTGTTATGTTTTCTATATTATATTGATGCATTGTGATATATTTGTTAAGAATAAAAAATATACTCAACAAGTTGACATAATGTGGGTTAGTTTTTTGCCGACTGGCGAATGTGAGGAGAATAACAATGAACTAAATTAAAAAAATTAGTTTCCATATTCTAAAACTACCCTAAAGTGTATAATGGTACGTGATATATATAAATTCATCAAGTAAAGGATTACACTGTTTCCTCTTGTTTAATTGTGTGTTCATATATTATGTATCCTACCAATTGATAAGTCATAAACTTAATTACTAGAATCAATATTTGTAGTTTGTTGCGGTAATTTTTGACATTGAATATATTCATGAATGATATTAATAGTGAATATTTTTCTATAAATAAGGATAATAAAATATTGAGGTATATACATACAGAAAAATAGTTCAACATTCTCTATAGAATATGGTTGGACATGAAAAAGGAATAATACGACTCAATAAATTATCAACTTGATAAAATGAATAAGGATGATTATTATCTGATTCAATGAGATCATGGTATTTTTCCCATGATTAATGTTGAATAAGATCAAATATATATGGATTTATATACATATGATAATGAAATCATGATGAATGGGGACATATCATATCTTTCTCATATGAATGATCAACCATCAATCCATTGGATAAATAATAAGACATAGATGGATGAGGTGGAATTATGTAATGCGGTGAGTAAGGTTTGAGAGTTTTCCTATGATCAGGATGAAATGATAAGGTTTAAGAACCATGTATATGTCTCCTTAATAGAATAATTCAAAAATATTTTTTTGGTTGATCTTCATTTATTATCATTCATTATTCATATATGTATTTCAATGTTTTATATTGATATGAGATAATATTTTTGGTGGTAGAACATGAACATAGATATTTTCATGTAATTATCTTGATCCATGATGTTTTTGAAACATAGGAAAAGGTGAATGAATTCTAAAGGGGTACTTTTGACCACTACCTATTCCTAGTATGAAATTATAAAACATAACTATTTATTTCATTAATGGTCCCCACAAAACATCTAATGGGAACAATGATATTTTAGTTGTTTTCAGTCTCCTTATGAAATCATCACATTTTATCACTATCATAGAATATTAATTTAATGATCATCTTTCTGATTTATACATTATGAAATCATTGAGATTTCATTTATTTCCACTATCAATATCATATGATAAGGACCCTAGGATTACAATGATGATTTTGAAAATCCATTAGCGGTATTTGGAAAAATATATTAGTTATAGTACTATATAACATCATGTGAGGTGTGATTATTTTTATATAACAATTCCAACTCTTGAATACACGATGAGTGTTTTCTCTATGACATTAAATTATGATTGGGATAAATAACTTCTTTTATTATATTTTTCATTAACCAAATATTTTACATAACAATTTAGATGGGTCCATCAGAATCTCTTTATAAAAAGATGTGGAAAAAATAAATGTGATTGGATGGATTTGGAGAGTGAAATATATTCAGATCTAATCTAGTTTTCGAAATGGAAGAGAATGTATGATCTTCTCATCAATACATAAGGGATGATCAAAGTTGAAAAAAATTCATGGTGTCAAACATCAGTGAGATCAAATTATCAATAATGGAGATAACGTTTTTCTATGAATGTCTATATAAAAGTAGGAATTGATTGTTTTAATAATGTGAATGTTAATCCTGTTATATATGGGTCTCTTGTAATTTCTGGATTGTATTATGATGGTAGCTTATCAATTGAAATAACAACTGAATCTCTCTCTTGTTCAAAGTGTGTTCTATGTATCTCCCCTAATAAGGTAGATACCTAATTATTCACTTGTACTAAACTCATATGTCAAATTTTTGGAGAATGATCATGAATAGGAGAAAAACCCAAAGGATATTATAAATCATATTTATAGTTAGCTATGAATCAAAAGAACTAACCTTATAAATATTTTCTAGATAACCCATATGCTTAAATAATATATATGTCAATTGGAGGATCAGATGAGGTAGAATCATCGAATTTTATTTGTGTTCGAGTGAGGGAATTTCTCAGAAAAATAATTGTAGTGGTAGAATTTAAATCCCCATGATTTATACATATATGGAAAATTTATTAAATTTAATTCATTGAATATATTACCCAGAAAATATTTTTGAAAGAAAAAAAATACCTATCAATGTTTTTCTATATCAAAATTATTTCATTGTTGAATTAATCAACTCTAAATAATATTACATACAATTTTACTGATTTCTCTAAAATGGTTTAATTTTAACTGAATTATTATAAATGTATTTTTGTTAAAAAATATCTATTTTAATTGAAATAATTTTTAAATTTCATTGAATTCATTATTTAATAAAAAAAATACACATTCAGTTTTAAATTATGTAATTAATTATATTTTAATCATTAATATACATAATGTGAGTATATGTTCATGTTTGGAATTCAAAAACAGTCTTTTGGAAAATTATTATTCATCATAAATTTTTGGCTTATATTTATATTAATTTAGACAACTTTTTTATTTTAGTTTTATGATATTTATTCTATATTTGGATTAAGTAGGGTAAAATTTATGTAAATATAAATTTCATTTTTTTATTCATGAATATTAGTAAAGGTAAAATGTATCTACTCAGTAATGGGTAAATCATGTAATTAAGGAAAAAAATTATGTGATGATGATTTAAAATCACAATAAAAATGTATTTAAACATTATGAGGAATGGGATTTGAAAATTTCCATTCAATTCATGAAAACATGTTCAGTAATTGCCTCTTTTCATTGATATTTACCTTTATAGTACATTAAGAGTGGAATAAAATATAATTTCATTCCCTTGAAGTTAACATATCTTGTATTGGGATTAAAAAGATAGAGAAGGTAATGTCTGGAATTAATGACTCATTTGATATTTTTTTTATCATGGTAGTTTATTTTCATTAATATTTTTTAATAGTTCTATTTAAATCGTATATTTCATCGATAAAGTATTTATTCAATTAATAAGAATATAAAAAAAATAAATTATACTTTATTATTAGAAAAATAAATTTGATGATTTATATCATTAACCAAATTTTATAGATATATATTAAATGTTTGAAATTTTTTTGAATTTTTATGAACTGGGTTTTTACATGATGGATGGATCCATTGAATTTATAAATAACTCTTCATCATGGAACTAATATGGATTCATGTGGAGTTTACATATGTTTTTGGGGGTGTTTGGGGATTGTAATGATCTTGGATGATTGGATTATCGAGAAGGAAACTGGGCATCATATTTATTAGAAATTTTGTGACCATGTCACGACCCGTCCCCAGGGGCCCGTATCGTGAATACCCCAAGCACTCCCTCTATAGGCAAGGGGATGAAGACTAGCACCAAAGGCATTATTCCCTAATAACTGGGAAGGGATTGCCTCTATCAAATGTAAACACACACAATCAGAGTACAAGTGGAAGAAAACTCTAAGTAAAAGCTGTATAACAAGTGTACTGAATATAAAGGGGCTGGAAATACAAGCCCCATAGTAAAGTACAAAGAAAGGACAAACAAGTACAACCAAAAAGACAAATGGTTGGATGGTGTCTAACAGCTCTTGGATCGTCCACCAGGAATCCTACCTGAAAGGTAGGTACTGATAGCCTCCTCGGTGCCCCACGTCTATCTTCCTCTTCCGGGTACCGACTCATCTTGAGGTCCACCTCCGGGTACCGTCTAGTTCTCGTACACTCCACCTCGGTTAGCACTGTCCGTTGTCTGCATCCAACACAATGAGGTGCAGGCACAACCCATGTAGGGGTGAGATTAACGATACTTAGTAGGGACCCAGAGACCCTCAAGGTCTCAAAAAATCCAACAAGGATAAACCACAAATTATGAAATAAATGAATATCCATTACATAAGTATATTCCCATACATGTACCTATGTTATCGAGTAACCCATCTCAGTCATGAGGAAAACACAAAGGACATTGACTTAGGTCATACCAGGATTTTTATTCACGATTTCAAAACCACAGATGCTGGAGAACTCTTCCTCTGTCGAGTACAGTGGGCATGCTACTACAAACAAGCGCTTCCCACTAACCTTGGACTGCTGAGGTTCTCCCCCTGTCGAGTAATGTGGGCTTGCTGCAACAACCCAGTGCTTCCCACCATGGGTATGCCACTACAACCAAGTGCCTCCCCTCATACCCTATAGTGGTACTCCTTCTTTCAAGTACCAAGGGTCTGCCGCTACAACAAAGTGCTCTTCCACCGTGGGTCTACTGCTATAACCAAGAACTCCCCAATGGGCCATCCAAATCACTCTCAGTCTATTGATCTATAGTCGTCAAATCTTAGCCAGCTACTAGGTCTCTACAATCTCCTCACTCGTCCCCAGGAGCGTCCTCTCCACGTGCCATAAGCCAATACTCCATGTTTCATGAGTACTCACGTAGATGTATCATAAGAATTTCCACGTCATAGGTGTTTCAATGCAATAGACGATGCTTCAATCGGACGCCCAGTCTGTGAGTTATTATCCTTTTAGTCCTGGGGGCCCAGTTGGTTTCGTGTACGAACCAACCCGACCATATCTCAACAATACCCCGAACTCACATGGGGTATTTTTAAAGGGACCGTTTCTCATATATATTACCAGTGCCACTGACGGTTCATCAAACGTATGTCCGGTGCCAATGATATGACCAAAGTAAGCAATAGTTCATTAGTGAGCCCAGGTCCAGTCCAACCCGGTCGGACCGACTCGGCCCAACCCAGACAGGGTTGACCCGGTCAGATATACTGGTTCTGACTCGGCCCGTTGGGCAGGTCAGCCCACTATGTTTCGACCCGGTCCATTGGGCTAGGCCCAGTAGACTGCTACGGTAGTTTGACTGGATGCCCCCATGCAGGCGGCATTGGCCTGAATGTCGGGGACTGTTCGGCCAGCACCGTGAAGGGAGCGTCTCGAGAGGTCAGTGGTCAGGAGACCAGCGGGCAGGCAGCGCGAGGCGTGGGCGGGCCGACAGGACTCCGTGGAGGCCACAGGTGCACCGGGTAGGGTGTCGTGGTGTCGAGCAGCGCATAGAGGCCGCATGCGAGGGTGCAGTCAGCACACTGGGGCACCGACAATACAGCGGAAGGGGCCGTGGGGGAACCAGCAAGCCGCCGGGGTGCCAGGAAGGCTGCTGGTAGGGCCGGGCAGGCCTTCGGCTACGCGCGGGTGCATCTTGTAGTGCATCGGGGTGCCGGGAAGGCTGCCAGTAGGGGCCACGTAGGCCGCCGGCGGGGCACATAGGCACCGGACAGTGCGACTGTGAGATGTGGGGGTGCCGGGTAGTGCGTCGGCCCGACGCGGGGGTGCTGGGTAGCGTGTCGTCCAGGCACGAGGGGGGGGGGGGGGGTAGTTCAGCAGTGTGCCGCGGGTAGCGCGCCGAGGACACCGCGGGTAGGAGGGTTGAACACCGTGGGTCCGGCGATGGTTGGCCGAGAGCATCGGTGCGCCGCGGGGGCGGTGCGATTCACGGAGGCCACAGGTTGCACAACAGTTTTCATTGCTTCTTTCATTGTCGTCATCTCAACACCTTTCCATAGAATGCTAGAAAAGAGAAGAAATCGACCTAGGATGTCAGGCCGTGTTAGGACGGCCCGTATCCGCCGCGTTTAAAGTGTTAACAATTATCTGAACATGAAGGGAAGATATTTTATTCAATTGTTTTTAAACCCATGCATCAAATCTTTTTCTATCCGAAGATGAGATAAAGGTCAGTATATTATGCTAGAACAAAACCCCTACATCATTTTTCATTCTTATAAGAAGTTGTGGGAAAAGGCGGGCATCGATTCGTCGGTTTCCGCATTCATCAAGAATTCCCAATTCTCACACTCAAGCATCGGAATGATGAAGGGTACTCATCTTTGGTGGACGTGCATTCAGAGGTGACGTCGTTGTCGGGGACGTTCTTCACGGGTGACGTATTCTCCTTTAACATGGATGAATGTCGTTGGAGATTTCATGGGAATCACTTTTATTTCCTTTCATGGTTGTAGAATGATGAAGAAGGAAGAAGACGGAGATGTCGTTGTTTGGTTGAATAAGCATTCTTCATGTTCTTCATTGAGAGGATGAAGTTATCTCTCAAGTCCCAACCAAATGAATTTCCAGCCAAATGAGATAACAAATTTGTCTATTATTTAATTGTTGGTTTGAATTCAAACGAATTCAAAAGTTGAATTAATTAAACGAGGGGGTTTAATTAATTCTATGTCAGTTGGCACATTTAATTAGTGAGGGAAGTTCAAGGGTTCCCACACTTTATATAGAGTAACAAAGGGTTAAAGGGGGTATTAGATGTTCTTGTGGGCCCCAACATTCAAAATTCTATTGGGGGTTTAAGGGGGGTAAAGCTCATGTGGGACCCACCAAAAAATATCCTCCCAAGGTACATTATGTGCGTGTGGGCCCCACCTCCAACCTCTCCTTGGAGGATTAAACCGCCATGACTAAAAATAAAGTTATCACTTTATATTTATTAAATTTAATTAAAAACACCCAAAAACTAACTTCTACTCTCGTTAGAATGCAATTACGGTGAAGGTCTCACTAATAAATTACCGACGCAGTGAGTTCAACAGTGCCTTTGGATTTCAATTCCGAGCACCGGTTCAAAAGATATAAAATCTCGAACGTACGTTTACTGAACGTACCCAAAAAAAGTTTGGAATATTATTATTAGTCACCCTCGACTCATGCCGGTCGAGTTTAGGCTCTTCCTAGGTGAAAAATTCCCCAAAAAACCCAATAGTACTCTTAGATTGTTATTTTGACACGCCGTTTAGAATTTATTAATTTTACAATAAAATAATTTCCACTTAATTATTTTATTTACGGCCAAAAACTATCTTTTTCTGGTGGCCCACGCCGGCCAAAGTCAGTATTTTTGTTAAATAAAGAATTCCCTCATGAGTTCAACAATGGTCTCCAATTTTTAATCCGAGCTACCGATTGCGAGTTATATGCATTTGGAAAGAAAAATAATTTATTTAATTATTTTATTTACGGTTATGCCATTTTTAGTATTTCTCAGAGGAGGCCCGTGCAGACTAAACTTATGTAACGCCTAGGGTAAACCCACCATCCTGAGTGCAAAAGTTCCCTCATATTTCTGATCGGAGAAACCGTTTAAGAGTTATTCCACTTTTTCAAGAAAACTACTTACACGTGTTAACTTAAGCTTACAAAAAACTTCAGAAATTGATTTCAGTCACACCGGAACACATAATCTTGTGCCGTCAGAAAATGTGGACTCATAAAAATCTCGTGCATTCAAGAAAAATATTCCCTTTCTATTTCTGAGTCTTTACAGTCTCACCACCTCAGGGCTTTACATCCACATTAGCCACAAGTCACACTAAGGGAATAAATGGGGGTACTAAGCATGCATCTGAGCCTCTCACACTCATGTTCTATCCTGTAGGTTCCCTTGATGCCATCAAATGTGCACCATAGGCATCTATCTTCCACGTAGGACCCACTCATTTCGATCCTCAATCTCTACTGGAACCTTTGTAAAAATCACCCCATCATCGACGTCCAGCTCGCCATGGTAGATGACCGGGGAAGGTTCATGCACATATCTACTCAGTTAGGATATGTGGAACACGTCGTGCACACGGTGCAACTGGGGTGGAAGAGCTAAGTGGTAAGACACCTCACCAACTCTGATGGGTACTCGAAAATGTATGATTAACCTTAGAGATTACTTTTCATCTCCTCCTAATATTTGTAAACCTCATCGAGGTGACACCTGTAGAATGACGTGGTCGCTATCCTCGAATTACATTGGTCTCTGTCTCCTGACGTCTAACTCAAGAGTGACCAGCTGTGCCCTCCTATGCATGAGCTGATTATGTGCTTCCTGGGTTTCCTTTTTCACCGACCAAGGAAAACCTTGCTCCAATGTTATAGATAATCCACAACCTTGTTGCCTAATACAATCAATCTGAGTATGAACAATGAATTTTGAATCCATACCCAAACCAACGTCGTAAGGCCTCGACGTTTCCACTACGAGGTTCCAACCGAAACCCTCTCCTCAAGTTTCAGATCACACCATCGATGTAAGTGTGATTATTGAGTCTCGTCCCAAAAGTATCTCCAGACGTGAGGGTCAAGTCAACAGTTTAACAGGAAACTCTAGGTCTGGGACAAGATTCTTGGAAGGAAGTAATGATTGGTACCTATGCCTAGTGATACGACAGCTAGTAGTAGATATAGTCCATAACTCAAATCATTCTTAGAGACCTTGGGTCACACTCTTTGACCACATGCATCTATTCTCTTCCACTTCCCTCCATCTCACTATGCCTGTCGGGGACTAAAAAGGTGGGTGGTTGTAACATGTCAAAATGTACACCACCTCATGCTGCTCTCCTAACTCTTCTTCCATGTCTGTTGCCCTGCAAGTTCATCTATCCCTGTTACATCCTCTTTCTGAAATAATTTACATGCCCAAGTCTCTGAGACTGGTTCTAGTTTCCTACTTTCCCACTACTAACATTCACTGGATATATCCGCTCCTCCATATAACATTCAACCACCAAGGTTATCTCCAACATCCTAACATATGTAAGAATGGAAAGAGGAAAAGTGCTAGCTCAGATGTCCCTAGAAACACCCCACTCGGAGGTCCAAGCACTAAACCACTGATCGTATCATATTCATCGAGTACCAGGAAGGATCGGTACACCTCGATGATCACTCAGCTACTGACATGTCATCCTATCGAAATTATAGATGTTTTAGGGAACTCTCAACAACCTCCTCAAGCTAGTCTTCAGCCGCCTGTGAGTCAGGCTCGCCTCGGAACCTACGGGGTATCTGATGTTGAAACACATGTAAGGAACTAAGACTACACATGTCCTCTATTGGTACTGTTGGTCGTAAATATTGATCAACGTGTAGTGATATAGCTGACACACAACCAGAAAGTACTATCCCAGGCATCGGTCCATGTACCAATGCCTCATAACTATGCAGACCATCCTCATGGTCACTTACTGAAAAAGACTAGTTTCTAAGATCACTATCTACTCTACTAGTGTCTCAACATGGCGGAAAACTCTAGAAATTGCCTCCATCCAGTCCTCTAGTACCTTGGAATATATCGTGCTTTGAAACCTTAGAGGCCTCCGCTGTTGGGACTCATGTAATGCGCTTAGTCGGCGTGCATGGTTCGCCAATGCGGCAGGTGGTATCTGCTTCCTAAAGGGTGGTTGTGCTGCTGGTACACCACCCAAAGGTGCCAACATAGTAAAAGGGCCCTGCATCGGAGCTCGTTGCTCAGTGGGCCATCATCAAGTACTCTCTCAAAACTCTAACTAGTTGTCTGTGTGGAGGATTCCTGAACAGATGCGACATGGTCAAAAGATTATACCTGGTGAGATGATATGTTTTAAGGTGGCTTAATAAAAACATTTGGAATCACAAATGTAATCAGTGTTTTCGTGCACCATGTAGGAAATCAGTAGTCAGGGTCTTGGTGTATGGATACGTCGGTCGTCGCCCCAACACTGGACACCCTAAACTGAAAACCACACTTGGTACCCTTAACGTTATTGCTTCACATAAAAGAAATATCAGAGTCCAATGTTCTATGGTATAACTGAATCCTTTGATACCAATTTGTCACGACCCATCCCCCAAGGCCCTTCTTGTGACTACCCCAAGCCCTAATTCCATTGGACAGGGGCTGGCGACTACCACCAAAGGCGTAATTCCCTACAAACTGGGAAGGTATTTCCCTTATAAAATGTAAACACACACAACCAGATTATAAGTGAATGAAATCTCTATGTAAAACCTGTATAACAAGTGTACTAAAAATTAAGGGGCCAGAAATTCAAACCCAATAGTAAAGTACAAGGAAAGGAAAAATAGGTACAAAAAAATACAAACAGCTAGATGGTGTCTAGAAACTCCTGGATCTTCCACCGCGAATCCTATATGAAGGGTAGGTATAGATAGACTCCTCAGTTCTCCAAGTCCATTCGTTTCCTCCTGCTACCGACTCGTCATGAGAGTCACCTACAAGTACAATACAATCCTCGTACACTCTACCTCGGTCAACGTTTTCCGTCGCCTGCATCCAACACAACGAGGTGAGGGCATAGCCCGTGCAGGGGTGAGTATAACGATACTCAGTAGGGACCCCGATACCCTCAAGGTATCACAAAATCCAACAAGTATAAACCAAAAAGTATGAAATCCATGGATAACCGTTACTTAGATATATGTCCATAAATATACATATGATATCGATTAACCCATCTCAATCATGAGGAAAACACAAAGGTCATTAACTCAGCTCAAATGAGGATTTTTATTCATGATTTCGAAACCATGGATGTTGGAGAATTGTTCCTCTGTCGAGTATAGTGGGCATGCCGCTACAACCAAGTGCTTCCCACTAACCTTGGACTGTTGAAGAACTCCACCTGTCGAGTAATGTGGGCCTGCAGCTACAACCAAGTGCTTCCCACCATGGGTATGCCACTACAACCAAGCACTCCCCCTCATAGCTTACAGAGGTACAAATTTTATCGAGTACAGAAGGTCTTCCACTACAAGAAAGCACACATCTGCCATGGGTCTGCTTCTACAAACAATCTCTCCCCCCTGGGACATCTGAATCACTCTATGTTGTTCGATCAGTAGTGGTTAAGTCTCATCCAGCAACTAGGTCTCTGTATTCTGCTTGCTCATCACCGGGAGGTTCTGCTCCCCGTGCCACAATCAGATACTACAAGTGTCACGAAAACACGCATAGAAGTATCACAAGGGTCGCCATGTCATTGGTGTCTCAATGCAATAGATGGCGCCTCAATAATACACATGGTCTGTGAGTTATTTTTCGTTTATTCCCAAGGGCCCAGTTGGTTTCGTGTACGAACTAACCTGATAGTATCTCAACTATACCTCTAACTCCCATGGGGTATTTTTAAAGGGAAAATTTATCAAATATATTACCAGCGCCACTAAAGGTTTGTCAAACAGACGTCTGGTGATAAAGATATGGCCAAAGTAATCAATGGGTCATTAGTGGGCCCGGGTCCGGTCCGACCCGGTCTGGGATGACCCATTCAGACTTGCTGGGTCTGACTTGTCCCATTGTGTGGGTTATCCGACAATGTTTCGACCAGGTCCACTGGGCCCGGCCCAGCGGACTACGATTGCAGTTCGCCCGGATGCCGCCACGTAGGCGACATTAGCCCGGAAGCCGGTGCCGGTTCGGCCAGCGCTGCAAAGGGCATGGCTCAAGAGGTTGGTGGCTGGGAGACAAGCAGGCTGGCTGCACGGGGTGCGGGTAGGCTGGTGGGAATTCGGGCAAGCTGCAGGTGCACCAGGTAGGGTGTCGGGGTGTCAGGGAGGGTGCTAGGGTGCGAGCAGCTCACCTGGGTATCGGGAAGATCACGAAAGGGGGCCTTGGGGGCATCGGTAGGCCGTTGGGGTGCTGGGTAGGCTGCTGATAGTGGCCGGGCATGCCGCCGGATGGGCGCATGTGCGCTGGGATGTAGGAAAGGCCACCGGAAGGGGACGGGCCGGCCGCCGGCTGGGTGTGGGTGCGCAGGGTAGCATGTCGGGGTGCCGGGAAGGCCTCCAATAGGGGCCGGGCAGGCCTCTGGCTGGGCACAGGTGTATTGGTCAGCGAGCCGGCGAAGCGTGGGGGTGCCTGGAAGCGGGCCAGTGGGGCACAGGGGCACCGGGCCACGTGCCAACAGGGAGCGGGTGCGCCAGGTAGCGCGCCAAAGAGGCGCGTGGGCACCGGACAGCGCGCCGACGAGGTCGGGGGCACCGGGTAGTGCGCTAGCAGGGATTGGGTAGGGCGCCGAGGGAGCCGCGGGTAGGTTGGTCGGGCACCGCTTGGACGGGGATGGTTGGCTTAGAGCATCAGTGCACTGCGGGGGTGGCGCAATTCGTGGAGGCCGCGGGTTTTTCAGTCGTTGTCGTTGCTGCCTTTGTCGTCGTCTCCTCAACGCCTTGCCTTAGAACGCCACAAGGGAGAAGAAATCGATGGATAATGTTGGGCCGTGTAAGGTTGGCCCGTATTCTCCGCGTTTAAAGTGATAACAATTATCTCAACAAGGGAGGAGATTTTTTTCAATTGTTTTTAATATTTCTCATCAAATCATTTTTGATCCAAAGAAGAGAAAATGAACATGATATTATTATAGAACAAAACCCCTACCTCATTTGTCGTTCGCAGACAAAGCTATGGAAAAGGCGGGCATCAATTTGTCGATTTACATGTTCGTCACGCATTCCCAATTCTCACGCTCAATCGTCTAAAGGATGAAGGGTACTTGTCGTTGGCAGATGAGCGTTCGGAGGTGACATCTTCATTGGTGACGTTATTCAGGGCCAGCGTCTTCTTCATTGATGTGGATGATGGTCATTTGAGATGTCGGGGCATTACTTCCCTATCCTTGCCTCTGTTGAAGAATGAAGAAGACGAAAGAAGTTGGTGTCATCGTTGTTCGGTGGAAAGAGCATTCTTGGCATTCATCGTAGAGAGGATGAAGTTCTCTCTCATGTCCCACCCAAATGAAGTTCCAACAAAATGAAATAATTGATTTGTATATTATTTAATCATTGGGTTGAATTCAAAAGAATTCAAAAGTTGAATTAATTAAATGAGTGGGTGCAATTAATTATTTATGTGTTGGCACATTTAATTAGTGGGGGAAGTTCAAGGGTTCCCCTATTTATGGAGTGTTACAAAGGGTTAAAGTGGGGTTCTGATGTTTGTGTGGGCCCCACCGTTCAAACATCAATTGGGGGTTTAAGGTGGAAAAACCTCATGTGAGACCCACCTAAAAATATCCTCCCAAAGGTGGTTATGTGTGGGTGGGCCCCACCTCCAACCTCTCCTTGGGGGATTAAACTCCCATGAATAAAAATAAAGTTAACAGTTTATTTTTATTCAATTTAATAAAAAACACCCAAAAACTAACATCGAATCTCATTAGAAACCAACTATAGTGAATGTCTCACTAAGAAATTACCAATGTTGTGAGTTCAACGGTGTCCTCAGATTTCAATTCTGAGCAATGGTTCAAAAGATATAAAATCTAGAACGTATGTTTACTGAACGTACCGAAAAAAAGTTCTGAAAATTATTATCAGCCACCATCAACTTGCGCTGGTCGAGGTTAGGATCTGCCTAGGTGAAACACGCCCCAAAGAATCCAATGGTACTCTCATATTTTTTATCTTACTCACCTTTTAGATGTTATGAAGTTTACAATAAAATAATTTCCACTATTATTTTATTTGGGGATAAAAACTAAATTTTCTGGTGGCCAGCGCCGACCAATGTTAGTATCTTCTTTAATAATGCATTCCCTCAAAATTTCAGCAGTGGTCTCGAATTTTTAATCTGATCTACCATATGTGAGCTAAAATCATTTGAGAAATACAATAATTTATTTAATTATTCTATTTACGGTTATGCAATTTTTGGGATTTCTCACAGGAGGCACGCACCGACTAAAAATAATTCACGCCTAGGGTAAAACCATCATCTTGAGTACAACAGTGCCCTCCGATTTTTGATAAGAGTAACCATTTAAGAGTTATTCCACTTTTTCAGGAAAACTAATTACACATGTTATATTATGCTTAACAGAAACTTCAAAAATTGATTTTGGGCACACCGGGCCTCGGAATCATGCACCGTCAAAAGCTGTGGACTCGTAAAATTACCCTGTATTTATGAAAAAAATTTCCATAGATTTTCCATGTCTTTACAGACCACATGCAAACAATTTTAGTAACAAAGCGAGGGCTGGACAGAGGGATCCATGAGGCCACATAGTTTGAGAAAACTATATATCTTGAGGCGCACAAATATTATAGTTGATATAATGTTTTTATAAGAGTCGTTTCCATGGTTTTTTCATGAATATGATAATTTTCTTCCTAAATCTATGCGACAAACATATTTAATAACTTTATTGTGCGTAGACGGAACATGGTTTGATAGACAATGTGGAAAAATTGTGAAACCTTGATTTATTTTTCATATAATGACTATTTGATTCTTAAAAAAATTTCAACTCACCCCTCCTCTCATTTACACCTCCATTATATTGAAGAAGCCTCCCCTTAATGTTAGAATATACCACCTTGGAAGTGAGTTATGTTATTAAATTACATCATCATATAGTTTCTGATTTGATCACTATTTGTATCGTTGGATGTCCACTTCTATATTTATTAATCCATTGGATTAGTTATCCATTTTTTTCATCAACGATGTTATCTTGATGGATTATTACATACCGTATTTTCATAACGTTCATCGGTTATTCTATTTTATCTCAATCGAATAAAAATTGATGGTTTATAGAAGATGAGCGAGTACTAAAATATTGAAGTAGGTGTTCTTGTATTTATCCTTTAAATACTTTATTTTTTATAAAATGTTTTGAAGTTTGGACACCTAATTCTCCTTTTGTTTACATAAAATGTGTAATACATTTTTAATTAATCATTCTTGATAGAATTCACCTAGCATGCAATGATTCATATTGGTATAGGTCACCATTTTATTTCATTCACCCATAGTGGTATGATGATCATATCCCGTTTGTGGCTATTATTGACTAATCGGTTAATACATCATCTGAATGGTTTTGGGAAGAACTTATGAATTGTGATAACATAAATGAAATTTTTAATCATTGTGGTATAACATAAATAACATAATTACAAATTAAAGACTAATCGAATAGAGGTGTGTGGTATGAACACATCACCCAATTAAATTTAATATAAAATACAACAATATAATAATAAAATATTACTGAGTTATGAACTATAAATTGGAACACATGAAATCTAAATATTTCTTATCAATATTTATGTATAGACCTGATAACCCTGGTTAATTATGGTAAACATTCTTGACGACCATTATGAATGATATATACTTATATATTTTATTGAGACCAATTATAAATATGATACTGGACATAGAGACCCAATATTTGTGATACTGGGAATCTGGTCCATTACTCAGGTGATTATGGTCATGGTGACCCTATGAAATGATATAGAGCATGAATACCATATTGTTATGATAATGGACCTGGTGTCCTCTATTCATATGATACTATGAATGGTGGTCATATGATATGACATTATGCTTGGAATCCATTATGAATGATAAACTAGGAAATGTGTCCACTATTTTGTGTTATTGATAATTTTTTCCCTACTAATATGATACTGATGATTATGACCCTGGATGATCTATACTTATATATTCAAGTGGAATCCCTACTACTCTTCAATTGGACATGGAGCCCCCAATTCATATTATATTAGGAATAGGGTCCCTTGATACTTATTCGTAGATATTATGGAATGAGAGAATGTATGTATGGTCATCATGGTTTTCCTTTATGAACCAAATATGACCTATCTACAGTTACTAATATGAATTCTCATTATTATATTTTCATAAATCCATGTTATATATATAGACATGATATTTATATATGACATTAGTGATGTCCAACTAAGACTATCTCACAATATATCCAGGCCTCTGATTGTCCCTAGGAATACTATATTCTTGTAAGTGTATATAAAGGGAAACATACAATTATGGGTGTGTAATTATGTAATTACATAGGTTTGTTTCTTGATAGCAGAAGATTGGGATGGAGCTCAGGCATCTTAGAATGATTTTGGACCTTTTTTTCAATAATTTAATATATTTTAATCCTACTACCATGTTGGCATGTTTTCCTTGTTTTGTAGATATATTACATCATCATATTTTGTATATTACACATACTACTACTATTGATTTTTATTTAGTTCTAGGATGTTTATAAATTAATTCTTTATCATTTTTATTATTTAAATGCTTCATATTTATATATCTAAATCTATTCATGTATTTATATACTCATACATGATGGTATAGTCTCTCCACATATATTACAAAGGCCCTACATACTAGCTTATATCCACTAGAGCATGGTAGGGTGTGCTTGAGGCCATGTGACCAACCATCTTGTGGATCCTTTGAGTGGAACCTCTCTGAAGGCATAAAAGGGTTGTATCAAAGTATATATATTTTATTTTATCATATTTGTTTTGGAATATTAGATATTAGATTTGTAATTTTTTTGGATTTGGAATTGTGTTGGACCTCAATGTAGCTACCACTTGTAAAGGGAAGGGAAAAATTGCATGTGCTAGAACATATTGTTATGTTTTCATTTTATTTATGTTGAATGGATTCCACCATTGCATGATTCACATGAATTGTGATGTTATTATTGATATGAATTAGGGTTTAGTTTTTCCTTGACCCATTGAGTTAAGGGTATTACATCTCATGCATCATTTTTTGAACCTATTATAAATCACATGTTATGAATTCTTCCATGCCACGTACAATGAATTTCTTAATTAAATAGTATTTTTATATATACAATGGGTTATATAAATGTAATATTGAAGAAATTTTTAATTGGTGACTAAGAAACATTGTTGGTGATTATAGTGAATGTCATAACCAAAATGATTTTTTCCTACTTAAGCTACAAAAGAGACCCCTTGTAGTCATGTATGGATTGTTGAGTCATGGAACATTGGCCGCATGTACTGGAATTTGTTATGGTATGGATTAATTGGTCACCACATTTTGGTTCATAAAGTTTATGGTCCCTTGTGGATTGGGAGTGGGGACCCATTTTCATCAAACATTGTTGAGAAATGTAATAAAAATATGATATTTAAAAATAATCGAAATAGAAATTCATAGAGCATGACCAATACCCAACCATAGTTGTGGGGATTATGTAGCATCTCTTATATCATATATAATGTTCATCTCACCCTGACCTAACTCTTCGAGCAAGAGGAGGCGTTAGACTATTATATAATAAGGATTGTAAATATATTATTCATGCATATTTGATGATATAACTATTAAATTATATTTTAGGAGTGAGTTTTGAATTTTTAGTCCTATTCCACCATTATGACCTCTGGTTCTTTGGTAGGATGGTAGTTACGATTATGATTCAGAGGTGGTGGGCCATGAGCTTCCCGTGAAACGTCCAATAACTGCTCGAATCAAATAATTTCCTCTAACCAATGAGGGGGTTGATTCCCTATTTCAAGAATATTTTTTGTAGCTTATATGGATTATATAATGGGATCCACACTATATCCCATCTATGGGATAATTGACTTGGGAATTTCATCCAAATCATCCACCAGCATTTTCATGGCATGGAAGATTACATGATTAATAGCTAAGGCTCATGATTCTTATGTATATATTATAGAATATATATACACCTCATGAAAAGAGAGTCAAACCTGTTAGTTATATTTATTAAGGATCCATAAAACACTTTTGGGATAATATAAATTAGACAGGTCACTATGGGATTTGATTTGGATAGACTTCAAGTAGAGATTCTATGATTATTTAATACCTGAGACACTGTGGGCCGATCATTCCCTATAACACATGGACCCATAAAAATAATTTATGATAGATATAGACAATTCCTCTAATTTTATAGAGATTTATAATTTTTCAAAATCAATAATGACGATGAGTTAAAAAGAAGGATGCTTTCGGGATGGACATATAAATAGAATTCATTCTTAGGTAAAAGTTTTATAGTTGAAAAATATACTTGATACGGTGAACTGGAGCTTTATCACCGAGTGGAACATGAGGGAAGAAAAAGGTGTGATCTTGGGTTTTTCATAACCCTGGAAAGGTATTTGAGTGACAAGTGGTAAGAAGTACTGATTTGATACTCCATGCATGAACAGTGGAAACTAGGTAAAAGGTGTTGTTAGTTTCGTTGTATGTTACCAGTGTGGGAGGCCTGCACATTAGAATCCCATGTGTCCCAGATACCCCTTAGAGTGAAAATTCTTTGAAAGAATCGGGAATATATATTGAATTTACCAGACATTCCCATCTCGAAAGAGTGGGAGAGGATTTGTCCTAGCTCTATCTTCATGACCAGGATCAGTAACACCATACTAGGATGGTCGCTAGAGTACTTCTAGTTGTACTTATTTAGGAGGAGGTCATATTAATTGTATAATGGATTTAGATATATTGTTCTAGCTATGAAAACCTACTCTGAGTAGTCAGGTTTCAACACATGGCCAGGGATCAGGCTAAATATATCAAGTGCCGCATATACCATAAGTGTAGGGTATTGGACCATCCAATGTTTGAGGAACCTCTACTATTCTTGTATCCAATAATATATATTCGTCTTTATTTAATATATTTGAATCAATTTCCATGATATAAGAAACTAATGTAGAGATCCAAAGGCTTTATTTTGAGTGATCAACAAAAATTATGACACATGATACACTTTTGTGTATATGCAGAGAGAGTAGACTATAGTGAATGTTTATCCTCGTGTTATAGGGAATGATCATTATATATGATACATCTTCATCCTAGATCTAATCGGTGTTGATATCATTATCATGATGGACTAGTTGGTTATCAATCATACATATATGTATTTCTATCACTCAGGGGTGTTATTTACATCAAAATAGAGTGGTAATTATATTAAAAAGTGGGAGTGGGATATCTGATAAGCTGAGATAGAAGATATCATCATCACTAAGGTTGAGTGACCACCAATATTGTGATACATTTTATAGATTATTAGGGATTACATCAAGATGAATTCACTCTTATAGCGTATTTTTTAAGGGTTTTTCTCAAATTAGTTTTTGCAAGTACATACTATGATATTTGTGGAGAATATTGTTGAGCTAGTTTATAAACATTTAATAGTATTTGTTCCACCTTAGAGGATGAATACTATAGAGTTGAATGAGCATAATATATAGTTAGATGACCGAGAGGATGCAGGTTTTATATAGCATAGTACTTCATCCTGGGTTTTTTAATCATTTTCTCTAAGAAGTCCACAAAAACCATTAGGATTTGGATGGAATAGGAGAAATTTAATCATATTATAGTGAAATACCACCTTACAATGCATAGATGATATTTGTTAACATCTCGGTTGAGAGAGGGTATTTTTTAAGATGGACCTATGATTTGGAAGTCATGAGGTTCTCTTTAGGCAATCATACTATCCTTGTATGGTATTACATTTTCTCTATAGCTTATATAAAAATCTCATATTATCATTTGGTCTATCAAATGTGAAGTTCATCATCATTACTTTTATGAATAGTGTTTTACATCCCTATCTAGTTTTTTATGGTGTTTTTCTAAGATGATATATAGGTGTATTCTCATACTGGAATAGTTGATGAAACACATATTAATAATATTTTAAATATTTTGGGAGAGGAATGACATTATGCTATGCATACTAAATGACAGTTATGGATTGAAAAGGGTCACATCCTTTGTCATACTATATCACATGATAGATATATATTTTGACCTAGAGAAGGTGAAATATGTTTTCACCTTAGAGTATCCGAGGATTTTATTGGATATAATTACTTTTTTCAGACTATTTGGTAACAATATATATTTTATATATTACTTATCATGATTAGAAACACCTCGTATGTTATTGAATAAGAATTGTATGATGTTTTTATTATATGAATCCTTCAAGAAAGCCTTTCAGTAGCTAAAAGGGATATATAAATAAATTTTGATCTTGATTCTACTAATGTATATAGGAATATATATAGTATATTCTGATTCATTAGTTATCAGTCTTGGAGGATTTATGATGTAGGAAGATCGAGTAGTTGTGTACGAGTCTTAGTAGTCGAGGCATGAGGAGTGGGAATTACACAAAACATGATCTTGAGTTATAGTACATTGTAAAAAAGATACATTTGGGGATGCATTACCATATTTTACTGAATTTTGTGGTATCTACAAAGCACAAAATCCATATGTATATTTTTACATAGAATTACTTAAATCTCAGGTACCGAAGATGGTTTGAATATTTACAGTTATTTTACATTGATCTAGATAATATTCCTTGAATATAAAATATTATTGTTGATTCTCCCTACTAGAGGAATTTGACATAGGTCATTCAAGGGGATATCATTTAATTGTTGGTTATGGATCTCTTTCTTTGAGATGAATATAGAGGTTCAAGGTCTTCATGGACATTATATCTCCCATGAGCCAGAATGTTATCAAAATATTTTCAGTCCCTATAAAAATTTTATATATTATAAAAAATATAAAATAACATAGTAAACATAATAATGAATATAAAAATGATAAATTAGTGAAATTATAATTGTTTCTAGAAATTAAGTAACCTATGCCGACAGAATAGTGACATAACCATTGGAATTGTAATGTGACCAATTAGAGTAGTAAATCAGAATATAGAATGTTAACTAAAAATATTAATGTTTAAATAATATTTAGTTATCTTTTTAATGAAAAGTTAATATATTTATATCAAAGACTAATACAATATTTTTTTTAATCCTAAATTAAGCATTGGGATTATTGTGAAACATAAATTTTTATTAAAAATATAGAAATTAAATAAATGATTAAAAAGAAATTTTATTTTCATATAATAATTGTAAAAATTAATTTTTTTTTCTTATGATTATCATGAAATTTTATAAGTCATTGGATAATTTTTGAAGGTGTCGCAAAATCCATTATAATATTAAAATTAGTATTTTTTCACTAAATGATGATTTTATTTAGAAAATAAATTTCAAATATATCAAAAATTATTTTCATTAAATGGATAATATTTTTTAATTATACACATCATGAAATAGCTAGGTATAGTATTTGGTATTTTTCTAAAATAGTTGATTTTTTTTTTCTGAATATAGAAATTTAGTAATTTGCGGTATTTGAAAATAATGACAATTATTGAGGCATAGATGATGTATGGATGTATTTGATCACATTATCATGATGTCAACATAATTATTCTAATATATTTAGTGATAAGGGTAAAACCATTGATATTACAGATCCAAAAATAATAATAAAATATCAATAAAATATTCAAAAAAAAAACACTCTCATCCACTATAAACTCTAACCCTTGCCTCTTTTTCTCCTCTTACCTCCAAATACATGTTTTTCCCAAAATTATTCAAGATACCACTCCCTAACCTATTCACCTAAATTTTTTTCTTCTAGGTATCACCTAAAATACAATTTCAATGTTCCATAAGCAGGTTCTCAAATAAAGGAATTCAAGAGGTAAAATCCAAATTCAATTTTTTTATATTCATATAATTTCATTGTTTTCTTATCATTTTCTAACACCCATACACCAATGTGGCATGATAGATTTAGTATAATTTATATACTATTTGATTATTCTAATAATGTTATATCAACTGCAGATTTTTTCTATTCAACTTTTTATTATAAAAACAAAAACATCATTCAGGAGGTGCCAACTTGCCACCTTCAGGGACGACATGTTTTGGTTTTTAAATTACTCCATAAGCTCTGGTTTTAAATCCATTATTATGGTTAAATATGATTATAATATATGTTATAAATCTTATTTAATGTTCTATAACTAGTATATATATAATTTATATTAAGTCATAATACAAAACTAGTTCTTGATTAATGGTACAAATTTCAATATAATCTAACTGGGTATCATTAACATTTTATCCCATGATTCATTCACATATCTCGAATAAAAATGATATATATGACCATAAATTACGATTTCTGTTCATTAATAAAAAATAAATACAATTCTAGAAAACTATCCCCATTTAAAATGATCTTTTAAGCATCTATACCAGTGAACCAATCATGAATACTAAGGAATGTCACCCAAACAATGAAGTTAAATCTTATAACTCATAAAAAATGGATTAAATTAATTGAATAAGATTTAAAAAAATACTTCCAAGTTGATGAGATTATTAATTATTTATTAATGAATCCAATATCACTTTCTAGGATAATATGTTCATGTAAAGAACACTTTCAAACCTAAGGTATGGGATTCTCCCTGAAACCTGTATTTTTCATTTGGGTTATGTTATCTCTATGATTAACATAATATAAATCTTCATTTTTTTATATTAAACTTATAATTTGTTTTTATGTGTTCTATAATCATATATCAAAATAATTTTATTTTTTTATGGGAAAAACATGTTTTATAGGGTTCCATTTTCAATCCCCCTGATTCAAAATCCAAATTAATGGGTACTGAATAGTTTCTTACCCATTTTCAAGTACACTCTATAATCTATATTATGACAACAATATTTTTATAAAATAAAATTTTAATCATGATAAAAATTAATTTAGATTTTTTATATTTATGTAAAAAATATTATTTTCTATTATTTAAAGAATCCTTTATATTTTTCTTAAACCCCACCAAAGTGGATCATTTATATCGTCTCTTAAATGGTCTCTCACATCAATTTCAAAATTTTTGTACGGATATTATTTTAATAATCCCACCATTTTACATCATTCCATTTTCATTTCAATTATATATTTTTCTATAATTTAATTTTTATGAAAATACAATGATTTTTCAAAAGAACACTTTTTTTCCAATGTAATGGGGAATTTCACTCAACAATTTAATAATGATTTAATAAAATTATATTCATTTATATCGTTAACATCTAATGATTCTTATTTCTAATTGATATTGATTTATTAATTTACCATATACCCAAATTTATTGACTTTTTTATTATTATTTTGTTGATACCCTTCACCATATTACTATAGATTGTTTATGAATATGTTTACTAATTGGTGATATTATTTAAATTTCACATGCTAGTTTATATATGAATGTTTAGGTGGACAATGATCCAACCCAATCTTGTAAAATAAGAAATGGACTTATTATGTGCTGGTTGGGCCCCTATATATCCACTTTATGAATTGGTTAGTCTCAAAATACAATCTTGACTAGGTTTTTACCCATAAATGTATTATGTCTGCTAGCTGATTTTCAGAATATGATTTTCATATGGGAAGGGTTCTCATTATAGGGCATTCACATTTCAAATGAGAAGGTGATGTCTGATAGGTTGTTATCACCTCATCGAGTGGAATATTGAGAAAAATATTTGAACATTGATTTCAATCTTCAGGAAGTCATAAGAACATTTTACTTAATTAATTTTTTTTATAAAAATTATGTATTTCATTTTCAATAATATTTATATTATTTTAGAATTTATTCTTATAAAAATCATCATATATATTATCTAAATACTTTTATATTAGTATGTTTTACAATTTGGTAAAAATAAAATTGTTTGTGTGAGAAGCCTCCTTATGATTGACCCTAGAGTGTGCAATGATAGGGAATTCATATGATATTTAGTAATTAATAGAATATATATTCCTTACATATAGGTTCCATCAGGTTCCACCAATTAGTGGTAGAAGGTGGATATCCAGTGACCTACTGGCTTGTTAAGGATGTTTATGTTCCCAAAATATAAATGGTATGATGTTGTCATGGTTTTATTCAAAGATAGAACAAGGTCTCCACAATCTATAAATGTTGGTTGGGTAGTCATGGATAAAATAAATGAATTATCACAATTCCAAACAATTTGGGAGACATTCTCAGTTGATGAGCTGGGATGACTATATAACCATGAGATTATATCACTACATAGGTCCCCTAATAAAATGGTTTCAAAATTGATTACTCCTTTTATTTTTTGGTTCCGGAAGGATTTATAAAGACTTATACGTAGATAGGTTCATCTTAGAACAACCTTTCACACTCAGACCAATGATACCTCAAAACAAACTATGCTAGTGTTAGATGATATTCTATGAGCATGCATCCTTAATTTGGTGATTCACAAGAAGATAATATAACTATCGTTGAATTTTACTAAAATAATAGTTACTATGATACAATTAACCGAGATCATTTGGAGGTCCTTTATGGTATTCCATGACATTCAACCATGTGACAGTTAGAGGAGGTAGAGGAAACACTACCTCATAATCATCTCTTTGAAGAGACATCATAGCAGGTCTTCTAGTCAGGAAGAGTATTTCAACTTCTCATTGTTGAAAAGAGTCGTATTCTTATCTTCATAGAATAACCCTAGGATTCATGGTCAGGGATATTTTTTTCTATTGGGTATCACTCATACTTGGGAGAAGAAGGATTCATGATCAATAGAGGCCATCACCACATAATTTCAAGCCATTTTAGATCTTAGAGGGAGTTTTTCCAGTAGCACATCAGTTTCTATTACCTATGAGGTACCATGTAGTGAACAAAGACATCCTCATTTTAATGATTTGTTATTATCCGGACTACCCATCTCAAAAGATTTTTCATAAAGATATTGAGATAGATGACGATTCTTATTTAAAATATTTTACTATATACATCATTAACTAATGAACAAACACTATTCTATGAAGGTCTATCCCATTAGTATTGGTTATATAGTGTGATGGTCGTGTACCATATGAGATTGAAGATAAGGAGTCCATTATAGGTTCTTAGTGGATAGAATTTTTCTAAAAAATTGTTTTCCTGCCCATGGAGGGTGAACACAGGAATACGTTCCTTTAAGGGGATTACATTATGAACCTATCAATTATAATAGGTATAGACTTTTTGAATTTTAGTATTAATACTTTTCATGGACCTAATATGGATGAATAATGATTTCCTTGATGTTTTGGGTGTGTCTATGATTTATTTGGATTTCAAAGGCTCAATTTTTAAAGAAGGGAAAGAAGCCACACAGTTTGTATAGATTATTCAACCCAATCCATATGATAGGTGTAACTGAACAAGGTCTCGATAGAGTTCACTAAGGGGACGGTCAATTTATGTAAACCATGAATCCTGAGGCCAATCCCCATGATAATGGCTATGAAATTTTTAGAATAGGAGACATCATGGTTTGGTTACAGTTAGAAAATTTACCCACGTGAAACATTACAGGGTCCCTCGATATGTAGTGGAATCTGACGGTTGTTGTGTAGTGTTTTCCATCCACCCAACCAAAACATACGAACAAGATATTTTTTGTAAACATGACATTTTTCTAGTAAATATTTGTGTAACTCACCCCTCCACTCATTCACTCATCCAAAATCAAGAATGAACACCCCATTAATGTTGTATGTTCCTTACATGGAAGTCACCTAGGTTTATTAATTTCATATTTATCTGGACTCTGATTCAATCTTCATTCATCTCATTGAATATCCACATTTATATTTTTTAATCCTTTGGATCAGTAATTTTTTTTTATTTCCCCAATGATGTTTTCTTGATATGGGATCATATTCCTTATTTTTATTGTGCTCATCCATTCTTCCATTTTCCATTGATACAAGCTATATGTAGGGTCAATGCTAGATGAGGAGAGTATTAAAATATTGATATAGGAGTTTTAGTATTTATCCCATTATGTATTGATGTTTACTAAATACAGTTATATGTCAAAAGACATATTCTCCTCCTATTTACATAGTTTTTATAAACCTTGATTTATCTATTTTTCTTGATAGTGTTTTCCTAGAATCTCATTATTCATTTTTTTAGTCCCCCCTTCTATTTACACCACACTTAGAAATGTGTTGAACAGATTGTCTTTTTGAATTTTAATTACTAATCGACCAAGACAATGTTAAAATCATTTTGTAAATAACTTCTAAATTTTGATAACATAAATGAAATGGATGATCATTTTGGTATAATCCAACTACCTCACTAATAATTAAAATATATATGGAATATATTTCAGTGTTTGACAATGTCTCATAATTAAATTGAATAACATCTATTCCATAACTATTGTTAGATATTAATGAGTCATGAATGATGCATTGGGTCACATAAAATAAATGTTTACATGGAAATGTTGATGTATGGAAATGATGACAGTAGTTAAATATAGTAAATTGGAATGATGAACTATATTCAAGTTATATTATTATATATGGGCATGGGGACCATTTATAAATATGATACATGGATTGAAGAACCTATTCTTATGATACTAGGATTACAATACCCTATTCATATGATGCTGGGAATGGAGACCCTATTATATGATATTGTGAATTGAGAACCAATAACTTATATATTTTTTGTGGAATCCGCTATTCATATGATAATAATTATGGTGACCAGATAATATGAGACTTTCCACGACTCATCCCCTGGGGCCAGGCTGTGACATACCCCAATCCCGCCTATCAAAGAACTGGGGTTGGAAACTAACACTGAAGGCTTCAACAAGCAAGTGGGAGGCATTCCCATGGATACCTATACGCACATGCACTCACAAAAAAAACTACAATGCTGAAAGGTGAACACTAAGTGATTGGAAACAAGAGTACAATAATAAGTAAAGCACTAAGTGATGTATTTGACCCAGTATACAAGCCCAAAAAAAGAATTGAATAGAATAAGGCACAAGGGGAGAACTGACGACTATCTGTGGAAGATCCCACATGATCGTTGTAGTAGTGAATCTACTGGAATCCGAAGTAGTATTTCATGTCTGCCTAGCCCTACTAGACCACTCCTAGTCATTGGCCACCATTTCCACCATTGTAAAATTCATCGATCAATTCTTCTTGAGCACCCCTATCGAAATTATGAACGTATGCACTAGAAAAAACATGTGTGGGAGAAGCCCGTGCAGGGGTGATTAACTCAATACTCAATAGGGGACCCTAAGACCATAGATGGTCTCTTAGAAATCCACAAAATAAATATACCACAAAAAACCATGATGTAACCCTCAAAGATTACGTATATCTAGCTCTACCTTGTTATATTCCATTTCATATAGCTAGGTCATCCAGATATACTCATATGATCAACAATGAAATATAAGGCTCTAACCTCAAGCCATTATTAGGGTTCCCAAATAAGGCTCAAAGCGTAACTCAAGGATCAAGAGTACACACTCCTTGAACAATCCATCCATAGTGGCACCCATCCGAGAGATGAACATAATAATGTACAACTCATCCATTTATAATGGGATGTCTGAATAAACATACACCATCAGGAAATTTCTTCTAGAAGAGCCTCAAGTTTCCAAAACTAGAGGTATCGCAGTCACAATCTTGTGCATGATGCTAGACCAAGGTAAACCAAGTGAAGTGGCCCACTCCCCGACATTGTGTTCTATTTGGGGAGCACTTCTCTGGTATAACCCACAATATCTCAGTCACCCTAGTAAGAAGTGGCCCGCACCTCAGTTCATCAAAGGAGTAATATCTTCAAAACTGGGCATCAATTAAATCATGTGGAGGGGCCCAATCCTCGTAAGAATGTCCTCCAGTTTAGGGAGATCCAACTCCCCTGAAGGACCCGCTCCCCATCGTTACTCGGAGATAGGGGAGTACTACTCCATATCTAAGGACCAACACCATACAAGGTAGGGGAGTAAAACTATGTTAGTTTGTTCACAGTGGGGGACCTGCGCCCTTGTCCATTAGGGGAGTACCACCCCCAGGCTAGAGAAACCCCCACCTGGAATGGATGGAGTGTGCCGACTATACTGTAACACTGCATAAGGAGGACCCACACTCTGGGATGACTGGGGAGAACCTACTCCTATCAGAGTGGACCCGCAACCTACCTGGTGGGGGAGTAACTGAATCTATGTGAATTATGTATGGAGGACATGTGCCCAAGTCCTATAGGAAGTACCAACTCCAAAGATTGGAAATACATTTTTAGAAGAAAACGAACCCATACTCATGACATGGGGAGTCCTGTCTCTACCGGAGCAGAGGAGTAAGGAATACCCATGCCTTGAGTCATCAATAGAGTAACCATCCTAACTCTCACTGTTAGAAACACACTGGTTTTACTCTATAGGATATCGGATATACCATAACCACCACGAAGATCCACAAGGAAGTGACTGGATAATTTTTCAGGTCAAAAGGGTTCAAACGCAACAGATGACGCGTCATCCAAACACCCCGGTTAAATGTTATAGGCTTTTTAGTGGCAAGGGCCCTGTTTCATTTAGGTACGATCTGTCCCAGAAAAACTCCAACAATATCCAAATTCCACGTGGAGTATCTAAAAAGGGCTAAATCATTCTAATGGTCCCGGTGATGCAGGCATTTCATCAAAAATATTTCTGGTTTAGGAGATAAGTTTGTTTAAGAGAACTAGGCCATATGTGGGTCCTATTCTGATCTAACACAGTCATACCGACATGACCCGGACCACTGGGTCCATCCCAAAGGGGCGAGGCTCTGCACAGTGAGGCTAGGCTTGGTCTGGTATACTAGACATGGGCACGACACGCTATCCATGGGTGAGGACCACTAGGCCGCGGGTGAGGCCCTTCACACCTGGCCGGGCATGGACCACTAGGTTGCATAATCGCTCATCCCTCTAGCCAAGCCTAGGGAATATATCCCCTCCCAAACAACCGAATCAATTCCGGTCTTCAATTATGTGGTGTTACATGCAACCACATCTCATGGATATTCCATGTAGACCATCCCACAACAGACCTGTGAGTGCAGGTTCACCCTCCGCCGTAGTTCGATGTTGCAGCCTTCCACTGGGGCACGCCACCGCAACGTGTCACCTCACTTCAATGTGGTCAGCATTGTCCAGTCGCCCCTTTCCGGCCTTGGTGCCTTTTGGTGTCACTGTTCCTTTGCGGTCAACGGGTTCTGGTCACCTCGTTGGTCCCACCACAAGCCGCCATCACGTTGTAGCTTCTTCCAGTCACCCATATAGAACACATCCATAATAGGTTTGTCCGAGGGTCAGTGCCTTTTTATTTTGGCCCACACCCTCCACATTACCATTATAACATGGGAAGTATTATTAGATTATAAAAACTCAAATAATGAAACCCACCTTTTCATACTACATTAAATAGAAAAACACGGGTCAAACGGTTGTACGGTTGACCCGGGATAATCATAATATTCATGGATTGGGTAAAAGGGGGAGGAATAAATCATATAACCCCCTACCATGAGTTTTTTGGAATCCATTGTGGATGAAGAATAAGTTTCAACTCCCGAAGGTGTTCATCGGTGCTTTATGTCGCACATCAATTCCTCCTACATTAATCACTCGATGCATCGTTCTATATTGGTGGAATTGATCAGGGCACATCATTAGAGGTTCCACTCTTTAGTTTAAAAACCCATGCTTGAGCTTCGTTTAAATAGAGGGGAGGAAAGGTTCAATGCACCGTGTAATTAATTATGTTCATTAATGAGTATAATTAATGAACCTATTAAATTATCTCATCAGTGTGGTTACATGTTCATTAAAATATCCCAATGAGGTGGTTATATAAAATAGGATTCAAGACATTAAATAGTTTTGATGTTGCACTGCGGTTCCAAAAGATTTTTCCCAACGGCTACACAAAAAAAACAAATGTTATTTTATTATTTCTTTCTAAACTCTAAAATTTATCTCTTTCTTCTGACCCATTCCTGTCGATGTTAACATTCCCTTTATCGAATCCTAGTGCTGCAGATTCAATAGTTCCATTATATTTTTAATCTGAGCACTGGTTAAGAAGATAGTATTTTTTGCACACATGATTACTGAATGACCCTAAAAAACGATTCACAAATTATTAACAGTCACCCTCAACCCACACTGGTCGAGGATAGACGCTGCCTAAGGGGAACATGACCTCACGAGATCAACACTACTCACATCTTTTCAGTCTCAGTTTCCATATATACGTTATGGATTTTAAAATAAAATAATTTTCACTTAATTATTTTTATTTACAGCCACATTCTAACATCAACTGGCCGCCTGCGCCGGCTAATGATAATATATTCCTAAGGAAAGAATACACTAACTTGTTCAACAGTGGTATCAAAAATTTAATCTGAGTAACAATTTGTGAGTTATAAGAATTTGAAAAATAAAATAAAATAATTTAATTATTTTATTTACTATTATGCCATTTAGGGTTTTATCCCTGGGGGCATGCACCGAAAAAATTTAATTCTCACATAGAGTAAACCCACCGTCACGAACACAAAAACTCCCTCATATTTCTGATCCAAGAACCTATTTATGAGTTATTACACATTTTCAAGAAAACTATTCTCATGTGCTATATAGAGCATAACATGTTTTTGACGGTTCATTTCAGGCACTCTAGGAATCAGAATCACTTGTTGTCAGATTTCACGGTCTCGAAATAATTCAATATAAATAAAAAAATTACATAGAAATTCTAAGAAGTTAGATTCTCCCCACCTTTATACATTTCATCCCCAAAAATACAAGGCACAAACTGACAAGAATAAACTGGGTCCTATAAAGGATCCTATTATGCTTCCAAGCACGCGCCACGATGGAATATCGAGAACAACCACTCTTATGTCTAGCTCTTTCTACGTCAACATCGTGTTGCAATATGAACATGCTTCATTAGATGCGAAACAGGGAGAAATAACTATTCATCATGATTCAACTGTAGTTGTGGGGTCTAGCGGCCCACTAACTAGATCCTTCAGCAGCCTCACCAAAATCCGAAACAAGACATGGCCCCTCCCACTTGTGGCATCTCCACTGAGTATAGATTTCTATGAACCATTCCACTCTGCATATACATATTTTGGTCTAACTATTCCACAATGGATTGACTCAAGCGGGACTCTTTACGAGAGTCCAGACCATACCGCCTGAGCTTCCCTCCTTTTTACAAAGGAATTTCCTTTATACACTATGAAGATATACCACATTTCTTCCTGATATTATCTTTATGAGAATAACCGGTAGTTGTACATACCCATATTAATGTCGTAAGGTTTTGACGCCACGACTAAGAGATCCCATCCAAAAATCATTCCTATAAGAGTCAGGTCACACTATCTGTCGGCCTCTTGTATCATGATTCTATATGTGTGATGGTCAAGTTCACGATCCAACTGAAACCTCAAAGTCACGAACAATACTTGTGGAAAAATAACATCAAGCACCTGTGTCTATTTAGTAATTAATAAAAAGAAAAGACACTGATCATAACTCAAAATTTCAGTAGATTTTCTTTGTCATGAGCCACGACTAAGTCTAGTTCTCCTCACCCACGTCCTCTATCTCCCAGAGCCTGGTAGGGACCAACCCTATTACTCGCCCATCTCCTCTACCCCACTTGCCAACTTGCAAAAATCCATGCTCCAAGCGTTGTCTCTACCACTGATATTTGCTTGTCAGATCCCTCTCAGCAGTATGATGGGTTGGGAAATCTCTAGTGAGATGCCCCCAGCCATAACAATTCCTCTCATGCCGCTGTTATGCTCCTTGGTGCTGCTGCTGTTCCACATAGCCACATGTTTTGGTCGGGGCATGGGTATGCCACCAATGAAGCGATCCTCTCGTCATTCGTCTATTAGGTCCCATAGACAACTATAAATTGTGACCTGTATAATAGGTCACATACACCTGCTCCTCCATCAGGATTCTCTCAAACATCAGGGCCCGTTCCAGTACCCCAATATGCGTTAGAATGCTGAGAGGTATCACCAATGTCCTGATTTCCCTGTGCAGTCCCTAATCAATGGTATGAATCAAGATGTAATGGTCCCGAACCGTATCATTACAGTAGCGATAATTATATATGAACTTTTTTGAGTATTGAGTTATCCTTATGATTCCATGCCTCATGTTCAACAATTCTTATATGCATACATAACATAATGTCGATGGAAATAACTCCTCTCTGAAGTGGTGCTCAAAGTCTGTCCACATGAGGGTCACCTTGTCATGAGTATAAATTTTCAGACTCCATCATCATCCCACAGAGCCCTAAAGAAGGCTTGCAACCATGACTGCCATCTGGTTGGGTGGTTTCCTCAATAGACGGAAAACACGCGTAACAACCTCAAGCCAATTATCATCTACCGAATGATTTGTCTTCCCTATAACATGTGAAGTGTCTTCATCTGAAACTCATATAAGACAATAAACCTAATAAAATCATCTTATATAACCACCGAAAGTAGATACTAAACATCAGGTGGTGGTAAGATAGGTGCACCCCTCGGTTGAGGCATCTCAATCACTGGTCCCTGAATGGATGCCTCGTTGCAATGAGAGGTGTCCTTGTGACCTTTTATCCAGATCTGGGCTAGTCATCCACAATGAAGATTCTTAAGATAGATCATGATGTACCATTATTAGAAGGATATATCTGGATAGCGTACTCGAGAAGGAATATGGAAATCACAACCAGTAATACCGAATGAATATTCCCTTATTTTCCACACAACCATTGTTTCCTCGTACCGAGTCAGGTAATAGGTGTCCAGAGTCCTCGTGTATGAATACGTCATCCTATACACCAACATTGGAGTACATGGACTGAAATCCAAACTCGAAACACTTAACATTTTTTGTCACAACAAAAACAAAACATACCCATGGTCATTGAGGTAGAACTGACAACCTTTGATACCAATTTTTCATGACCCTTCCATAGGGGTCCATACCGTGACATTCCCCAAGACTTCCTCTAGAAGGCCAAGGGTTGGAGACTAACACTGAAGGTGTCAACCTGCAAGTCTGATGAATTTTCCCGGACACCTTTACAAACATGCACTAACAAAAAAAATGTGGAATGGTGAACCCTATGTAATTGGAAACCAGAGTAATGAAATAAGTAAATCACTAAGTGGTGTAACTAGTTCAGTATACAAGATCAATAGAGGAACTGAAAATAGAAAGGCAAAAAGGGATCACTAAAGAATATCTGCGGAAGATCCCACCCGATCGCTAGAGTAGTGAAGCAACTGGAAGCTGAAATTGTATTTCTTATATTCATGGTCCAACTAGAACCTTCCTGGTCACATGCCACCAAGTCCACCATCGTAACATCCATTGGTCCCATCTTCTTGAGTGCCCTAATCGAATTTTCAAACGTCTTCACCAGGCACAACACGTGTAGGCAAAGCCTATGCAAGGGTGACAAACTCAGTACTCAGTAAGGTACCCCAAGACCCTCGATTGTCTCACAGATATCCAGAAAAGAAAAAATACCAAAAAACAACCATGAATTAAACCACAATGATTACGCATAGTCTGATCTACCCAGGTATATTCAATTGCATATACCTAAGTCATCCAGATATACTCATCTAATCCACAAATATAAATAGGGACCCATCCTCATCGCATTTTATGGATTTCCAAATAATTATCATTGACAAAAATCAAGGATGAGGACTACACACTCCATGAACTGGCCATCCTTGGTGAACCAATCTGAGAGATGTACTGCATTATGTATAACTTAACCATTCCAAACATAACGTCGACAAGGAAGTGCTCCATCAGGAACATTCTCCAATAAGTGCCTCTAGTGCCTGACACTAGAGGTATCACAGTAACATTAATGCACCTGAGGAAATGGCATGGGAAAAAAAGTGAAGAGGCCCACTCATCGACAATAAATTTTGCTGGGGGAGGCACTGCTAACATTTAACCCATGATATCTCAGTCACCCAAGTAAGAAGTGGCACACACCTTAGTCAATCGAGGGAGTACGAACTTATATCTTGTGTATCGATTACATCATGGGGAGGGGCACACTCCTTTTAAATGTTTCCGATAATCAAGGGAGATCCAACTCCCGTAAATGACCCACTCCTTGTCACTACTCGGATATGGGGGAGTAATAATCTATATGTGAGGACCCGGACCATACCCAGTAAGGGAGTAATACACTGGTAGTTTTTTCACTATGGGAGAACTACAGCCTAGTACATTAGGGGATACTGACCCCATGCTAGAGGTCCCAAACCCTAGCAGGGCAGGGGAGTACCAAACATGCTGTAGCACTGCATAATGAGAGCATTCACCCTGGGATAACTGGGGAGTACATACTCCTAATATAGAGGACTTACAGCCTACCCGGTAAGAGAGTACCAAACTCTATGTGAGTTATGTATGGAGGACCTGTGACTTTGTCCAATATGTGAGTACGGACTCCAAAGATAGGAAAACACATCTCAGAGGAAAATAAACCCACAATTATGATGTGGGGAGTCCCATATCAACCATATTAGAGGCATAATGAATACTCATGTCGTGAGTTATAAAAAGAGTAGAAATCCTATCTATCCCAACAAAAAATTCCCTTATTCTGCACCATAGGATGACCTCTATACATCAACCAACAAGAAGTCTCACAAAAAAGTAACCTGGTGATCTTTCATGTCATAACTGTTCCAACGCAATAGATAGCGCATCAGCCGCACCAGGTCGGAATGTTAATGGAATTGTAGTCTCGTGGGTCCGGTTGGATTCAGGTTCAATCCAACCCAGACAAGCTCCAAAGATCATTGAAAGTCACATGGAAAATCTCAAATATACTGCCTCATCCTGAGTGTTCAATCACTACAAACAGTTCAACAAACGGACATCCAGTTTAGGAGACACATTTTTTTAAGAGAACTATGATGTATGTGGGTCTGGGTTCGGTGTGACACGGTCATACCGACACAACCCAACCCAGTTCTGATGGTCCTGGTTTAACCCACAGCGGCGGGCTTGGCCTGCTGGGCCGGTCGTTCAGGCCGACCCATCCGGCTGGGCACGACTTACCAGTCTGTGGAATCACTTTGCACACTAGCTGAGTGTCGGGGACCTCTCCCCTACAAAAAAAGAATCCATTTAGGTCCTCAATGTGGCTTCTCCAGGTGGCGACACATATCTGGGATGATCCACATCGAACGACACACTACAGACCCATGGGTGTGGTTTCACCCTCCACATGGCTCGATGCAGCGTCCTTAACCATGGTGTGCCACCGTAGTGAGATGCCCCCCATCAATGAGGCCAGTATTGGTTAGTCACCCCTTGTCTGTTGTGGAAACCTCAGGAACCATAGTTCATTTGTATACAATAGGTGTTAGTTGTTGCCTCCCTCGGTCGCGGTGGCCACCACATGTCACCATCACAATGCCACATTATCCGATCACCCACATAGAACACAACCATAATGGGTTCTATGGAGGGTCTGAGCCTTGTTCGTTCAGCCAGCCCACTCCGTGTTAAAATTATAACATGGAAAGTTTTATTCTATTATAAATCACCCATATTGAAACCCCAAATTATCCTCCATATTTAATGGCTAAAACTCATGTCCATTTGTAGGAAGGTTGATAGGTTTTCTTCATAATATTAAACAAGGGTGGTAAAAAGTGGATGATTCAAACATATAACCCCCTTCCTCAAGATCGTTGGAAGATGTTACAGATGAGGAATATGTGTCCATGTTCGACGGTGTTCGTCGGCACTTGTCATCGCCCATTGATTCCCCCAACTTCCATCGCTGTAAACATCATTCTTGGTTGGTGCATTGCATAATGACAAATCATTGAGTGTTCCTCTCGTCAGTCCAAAAACCCGTGCCTGAGCATAGATTAAATAGAGGGGAGGAAAGGATCAATGCACTACAAAATTAATGAGGTTCTTTAATTATTATAATTAATGAACATCTTTAATTATCGCATTGGGCTGGTTATATGTTCATTTAAATCTCCCAATGGTGTGGTTACAGAAAATATAAATCAAGCCATTGAATGGGTTTCATGTTTCACTTAAGTCACAACATTGTTTGTCCAACATTTTCACAAAGAGAAAAAATTTAAATATAAAAATTTTATTTTATTATTTTTTTCCAGTGCAAAATATTTACATTTTTTCCAACCCTTTCTGGTCAAAGTTGATTTTCCCTTAAGTGAATCCTGGCATTGCGGATTCAACGGTGCCCTCATATTTTTAATCCATAGAACATTTCAAAAGATATAATTCTCCGCTAGCATGTTTTCTGAACATATATTAAAAAATTTCACAAATTATTATTAGTCACCATTCACCTGCATAAGTTGAGGACATGCTCTGCCTAAGGGGAACACGATCTCCCATGATCAATGGTACTCTCGTATTTTCATTAGATGTTTCTGTTTAAAAGTTAATTATTTTACAATAAAATAATTTTTACATTCTTATTTTATTTATGGTTAAAAACAAACTTCCACTGGTGGCCAACTCTAGCCAATGTGAGTATCTGCCTATGAAAATAATACACTCACAAGTTCAGTGGTGGTATCATGTTTTTATTCTGAGTAACAGTTTTTTGAGTTATAAACGTTTGAAAAATAATTTTTTTTAATTATTTTATTTATGCTTATGAAATTTATTGTTTATCTCACTAGGTTATGCACCGACTAAATTTATGTTGTGCCAAGGTTAAAATATCCATCTTGAATGCAACAGTGCCCTCAGAGTTCTAATTGTGGGACCCATTTATGTGTTATTCAACTTTTTTCAGGAAAACTTCTCAGGTGTGCTATTTAAAGTATAACGTTTTTTAACGGAACATTTGAAGCACTATGGGAATCAGAATCGCATACCGTCATATTTTGCAGTCTCAAAATAATTCCATATAAATAAAAAAATTACAATGAAATTCTGAGATGTTACAATACTGCCACAGATACCCTTACAATTGTGATATTAGGCACTATTTTTTCTATTCTATGATAATTTGAATTGAGTCCCTACTACTATTATATTAAACATCATGTTTTATGTTGTTATATAATTATATATGGGATAGCCTCCCTACTACTATGATACTAGGCATGGTGTTATTTATTCTTTCCATACTGGAAATTGCATCACTTGATAATTGTTCAGAGATATTCGAGCATGTCCTAATGTATGGTAACATCGCCCAAGTATTTCTTTAGGAACTAGAGATAACCCATATAGAGTTATTAATACTTGTTTTCATAATTATAGATACACACTTCCATGTTATATAAACTAACTAATTATTTGTAATTTACATTGATGGTAGCCTACTGGTTCTATCTCACACCCACTCCTTCGAGCCAAGGGTACCAAGGTATACTATATGATTTCATGTATATATAAAGTGAAACACCCACTTCTGGATTCCAAAAATATTACGTGCAATAGTATCGGATCTTGCTATTTAATGATCAGTTTGGATCGTGGTACTCTTTGAATTATTATGTAATTTTATCACTTTTTTATATCATGTATTGTATTGACATCCCACTTCTATGTATACATGTTTTCCGAATTTTTTAGAGACATGACATCATCATCTTTTTTCATAGCTCAGATTAGTAATTTTTATTTTTAGTTTATTCTTGGATGTTTACACATTCTCCTTTTTTATCTATTATTGAAATGCTTCTTCAATGTTTTTATCAATCAATTTCACTATATTTTTATTATGAACAGAGGGCATATTATCCCCATAGAAAACCATAGGCCCTCCCTGCTAGTCAGTAGCCTTTAGTGTATTTGGAGGAATTCATAGGGCCATGTGTCCCATCATCTTGGGGCGCCGTTCTATGGCACTATGGTCTCGAAATCAAAAATATATTAAATTTTTTTCTGATATTTTTATTGTTATATTAAATTTCATATTAAATGAATTTTTTTAAAATTACATTATAGATATTTTATGGTAAATAATATTTTCAGACAATGTTTACAACTAAGAAAAATATCATATTCTATTATATAAATTGGGTATGGTTTAAACAATTTAGTTTTTATATTTCATTTTTCCTCTTATTTTACCATTATAAAACCTAAACGTGTAATATGATTTAATGTTATGGTAATTAAAAAAATGGTTAATGTGGGTGAAAAATAAAATAGAAATATGAAAACATAACCAAAACATGATCAAATATTACTAGATAAGAGGTTTTAAACTCATTCCCATGTTATCATAAAATTATATCAATTTGGGTACAATTTTTAAGTAAAATTATTTATATTAATTTAATAATTCATTAAATAAATAAAATTCTCCCCACATAGATTACAATAGGACACCAAATCAGTCTTTTTTTACACCAAATGTAGAATCTTAAACTGACCAACAAAACCAAATTTACTAGTAAAACTACATATCCATGTTCAGGATTTTATGTTATTATAAAAATTCCATGGATAATTTTCTGAAAATGGTATCTAATGGAATTCTACCAAAGAAGTTGTAATCATCATTACCCACTATTTAAATTCTTTTTATTCTTCAATATCCATTAATTATATTTTAAAAATCCTAAAAATATTTAAATTATTTATAAATATAATAATATATTCTTTTTATTATTTTATGACCTTTTTTCAATCCTTTTTATTTGTGTAAATATCAAAAAAACACTCTTATGTGGTTAGTGTATATCGTCACCCCATAGCAGTGTAAATTTTTTTCAATCAGTAGATTAATTTTTCGGTGATTAAAATGAAAATAATGAATCTAAATTTTATTTATGATATAGTTATAACAATGAAATTTTAATATCATATATTACTTTTTTACTATACAATTAATTATAGAAAAATAATATCACTCTTGTGTATGTTTTGACCACCACATTCATGATGTTATGGGTCCATTTTCATTTCATATATAAATTGATCATAATAACAATTGATTTAATGAAAATATATGATATAAATTACATAAAAAATTATCTAATAAATTTTATTTATTTTCTACATTTAACTCTTTAGATAGAACAAAAACTGAAAATATCAATAATGTTTGTGTATGGCCTCTCATCACCATGAACTGGGTAATTCATTTTTCTAACACGATGTATTTTTTTAGGAATATAATTATACTTTTATTTAATATATATATATTATTTTTATATCATTTAAATATATCAATAAATGATGGAACCATGAAAAATATTTGATGACTAAGACTAATGATACATAACAAACATGAATAAAAAATCAGTTAATACCTGAAACAATGTTAATAAGAAATGATTATTTAATAATTGGTGATAAAATGTTATAAATAGATAATATGAGAAATTATTGATATTAATACATTAATTTCATATAATTATAGTAAATTTAAATTTATTAAATATAATGTTAGGGAACCTATGAATAAATTCAAACATAAGGTGAGGGATTTCATTTTAGTTTCATCATCATTAATACTTATTTGTTATAATGAAACTATTTAGTATTTTGTGGAATATATACTAAAATATTGGTTTATTTAACAGGGATATATGTTTATCTAACATGACTATTGTTTCAATTCATCTTTATTATATCAATGGGATATAATTCAAATGTAACCAAATGATATGAATTTATTCTACAATCTCATGTTTGGATTATAGTTATTTTCATTAATGTAAACATTCTAATATCCATATTTTTTTCGTCATTCGAATAATTTTATATATTAAACATATTCCTCAAAAAAATCCACTCATTTTCATTTTTATCAGAAAATAGAATATTTTAATTTAATATAAACTTTCTCTCTTTTGATTGGGTATAGTTTTTTTACCCATGTCATAAAATTTAAAAAATGTTTTACAAAAGTACATTATATCAAATAAATGGTATTTTAATTTTATCCTTATTTTATGAAATTTAATAATGGAATAATTATAATATATTGAAAAAAATTGTATTTTATTAACAAAAATGTAAAAAATCTTTATTTTTAATATTAATGGTGTCACATATATTCTCATCACCAAAATCAATTTATGTTAATTAAAATATTCTAAAAGATATCACTGGTTCTATAGAGAATAAATTTTTTTAAAAAATAATTTTCTGTTTCTCATTAATTTTCATTCACTCCAAAAAAGACAGCAATTTATTTCCAAACCAGTATTAAAAAGAAATTAAGTGTCATATGTTATCTCTTGTCAAATATTCTGGTCACTAGAATTAGCATAAAAATTCAGTTTCTTATGATCATTTTTATTGGATATTATACATATCTTTAATATCGATCATGGGTTTGATTATGTATTTAGTCATATATGATTTCTCCATACCATTTCTTTTTAGGAATGTTACATTAAGGAGTAAGGAAAACTGAGAAAAAACATAATTATTTAATCAATATGGAAAATTGATGATGAAGATTATTATTTATGAATTTATGTGATTATTCAATACATAATATATGTATTGGACATCTTGTGATGGGTGTGGCCCAGTTATAGATAACACCTCAGTGCATTGAAAGATCTCATTAGGATAATCATTTAACCAAATTAAATTTGTATCTATTATATAACAACTAATATATTGAACTATATTTGTTAAATAATATTTCGTTACAAATATCAAGATGTATGAGATTTAGATATTAAATACTAAGAATTTACATCACTATAAAGAAATTTATTATTATCAATGACATTATTCCATTGATATTATACATGGATTAATTTTCATCCCATGTTTCTTATGAAATTGAATTTGTTTCATTTATTTAACTTTCCATATTTATTATTCCAAAATTATTCCAGATAGATTGTGTGATATATAACCCTTATTGTGAATTTGAGATACATAATTTTTATCCCATTTCCCATGATATTTGGAATACAATTATAAAAAATAACTTGGATTTAATCATGTTTATTATCCAATATATTTTTTATATCCACTTAAATATTGGAATCATTTGTCTATTAAGTCTATAAAGACTAATAAATTATATGTAAATTTGGGAAACAACTCATGTATCTTATCCCGGTGTAATAAATAGATACCTGGACTAGGTTATTAGATTTAGGGGATTATAAATAAAAATATTGTGAGATATATAGTCATGAAATTAGTTTCTGAACAACCAGCACGACCTAGGATATTTTGTTTTTTCTCCAAAACCAAATTTTTCACTAATTAGTGTGTTGAATTACAAACCATAGAGTGTTATGAAATATATTTATGACCAAAAATACTCTAAAAAATATCCATGTTGGGAATATTAAATATAACAATTAGTATTGAAAACCCAAAACTGTTAAGATACATCTTTTTATCATATCAAATACATATCTCTTAACTTAAAAAAATAAAATTCCCAACTCATTGTTAATAACCATAAAAATCGCCTCTTTATCAACCAACAACATATAAAAACACTGAGTAAAAATCCATCGATTAATGCCCTCATAGGTGAACAAAGTTATCTGAAATCTATGGATGAATAGATTGAATATAAAATGGATGATATAACATCTTAATCATATAATTTAGTGGAAATTTTATCTAAAAATCCATAAAAGTTACCATAAAAAATAGACTAAAATGAAAATTAGAATGTGAAAAAAACAAATATTAGAAGTGTAAAGGATATTTAACCACATGAACCAATGAAATATCAGTGAGGGCTATAATAAATGAAGGTTTAAAATACTAAATATTTTCCTAAAAGGTAACCACCCCTTGAATAATATAGATAAAAAATAATGTGGAAGAAGGATGGATTAGAATGTACATGAATGAAAGAAAAAAAAATCCATTTAAAATTAAGAAATAGGATAAAAATTAAATTAAACTATTATTCTCCAATTGAATGACCCTGAAAATGAATATTAAAGTAAGATAAATTCTAGGTGATAATTTTTAAGCCTTCTGAAAATATAAAATAAATATACATCATCTTGATTAAATAAATAAAATTTAATAATATGAAAAATTTATCAAGTAACATTGTAATAATAATATAAGGTATGATTAAAAAGATGGGATTAATTTTTTATGAATTGGTTCTACTATTATCCGAAAAACATTTCCCACAAAATTTCAGGATCTAGGTCCATTCTTTAATCTCCACAACATTAGATCATTAAAAATTTTATGATATTAAGGTAACTTATAACTTTTGATAATTATTTTCCATATTTATTGTTAATATATATATATATCTATGTGTGTGTGTGTGATATCATAATCCCACCGTAGTAGATTTATAACATAAAAAGAGTTCCAATATTTTTTTGGTAGATGTTTTAGATGATGCGATACTTGTAGTCAAAGGGACTATATTCCTAGATGACTATTATGTTTTTATAGTAGAAAAATATAAATCATCTAGAATCTCAAACATCATATTTGTAAGGCTATTTTTAAAGGAATCTATCCCAATTATCGATGTTCATGAAATAACCCTTTCCATGGGGTTTAGTGGTAGAATTGTCGAGATCACTATTTAAAACAAAATGATAAACCCTTTAGTTAAACAATGAGTTTTCTCTCACACCAATTTTGAATATAATAAACCTATAGAATAATTTGATATAATTAATGAAGTATTGAATTTTGGATAATTATTATTTATTGAAATCTCCATATAAGATAATTATTTTAGTATTTTTAGATATTCTAAATATTAAACATATATTTTAAAATAATAGGTAACATATAATATTTCATATGAATTTATAAATTAAATTAATGAAGAACGTAATAATATTGTTTATTTTATGAAATAAATCATATCCTTTTATGTAAGCATCCCCAATTTAGTTTCATCCTTTGAATAACCACCAAATATTGATATAAATCCTCTCCATCTTGAGTAAAAATTTTTAAATCACCTAGAAGGAGGAAAACATTTAGTGATAATTTCTAAAAACATTTATATAACACTGTAGAAAGCATTTATCAAACATTTAAAAATGAATTTTTGTAAAAAAAGATGATTTTTATGAGATATCTATGGAATAAAAATCCAAAATAATAAAACATATTCTTAGTGGGAATTCCAAATAATTTAGATAAACCCAAAAAAGATTTATTCCCACTATAATAGATATAGCGAAGGTGGAAATAGAGATTTTTTTAATATTCTAAATAATTATCTTATAAATGACTCACAATAGTTTATCCCCATCTATGATGTTCCCTAAAATCCAATTTTATAATTTAAAAAATGATCACAATTAATTTATTCCCCTTGAGAGTTAAAAAATCATGAATTTTTGATCTGATCATATATAGAAAAATAAATTATTTCAAAAATAAAACCTTCACACTCCTATGATTCAAAAGATGTTGTACAGGTTGGTTTCAAGAAATTTTTTTTCCTATATAGATTTTCAAGATAATTTTATGTTCCCATTACTCCAGATGCCTAGGAGGGGGAATCCATCAAATGATATTTTTAAAAAAATTTCTTTTATAGGATGCATCTTCATTTTAATAGTACCCAAAGAAGATTCCAAAGGTCCATTATAATTATCATTTCAGATTAAATAGAGGATTAATTATAAGTATTATTGGATGAATTATTATTTTTTAGTAACTCTTTTGATCCTTATTTGTAAATAGAATTTTTTTTGAAAACATGTATTCACAAGTATCTTATTTTGAATTTCAAATATTATCTCGGCATGTTTAAGAATCGTATATTCTTATGAAATATAATTTAATAAGAAGTAATTGAGAGAGATAAATATAATGTCTAGAATACAAATTATGTTCTTATCAATGTTTTCAAAAATATATTATTTCTCTTGTATTCCATGCAATATTCAATTACATATTTATTAATTAATTCTCTATGATTAATAAGCCTCATTATAAACTGATTTTTAGTGAATATTATATTTATTTTAATGATGAATATTAGAATTATTATTACATGGTAAATAATATATTTTCACCTAACCAATAATAAATTCACTAAATTTGTAACATCAATTTGATCTACTAGGTGATTCTTAAAATCAAGTAGTGGGGTATCTGTCTCTCAATGAATTAAAGGAAAATAGAAGTAATTTATTATTCATCAAGAACCATATATTTTTACCATGTTAGCTACACCACCACCAAAAAATATATTCTTGTATTTGTTTTTCATTAGGTTTATATAGATATTACTTTATTAGAAAAAATATAACATTATTTTCTAATCCTATAGCTCATACGAGCATAAGGATTTTATTCTAGGTTAAACCCATTCTATTTAGATGGATCTTACAACTGATAAAGTCAAAAAAAGAAATTAAGGGTAAAAAGTAGTTAATATCCCTTTATAGGATTACATTAGTATAGTTACAAACATTATTGAAAAAAATCCAAAAAAAAAACACATTTATTAGCTATATAATTAGATAAAAAAATACAATATGGATAGTGGGGAACCATTGTACAAAATGATTGGGAATTATTTGGTCACATCAGAAGTATCATTTGAACATATCTTCCATCAAAACACAAAATAAATGATATGAATCAAACTTTTATATTTTCGACGATCCATTATTTTTGAAAATTTTGAATAATTATATAAAAAAGAATATGTTTTCCAATAAGTGATTTTTGTCAATTTCATTACACACTTGCCTATGGAGGCCATTTTAAAATCAATTAAATATACGAAAAGTATTCAAATATGGTATTTATTATCCCAATTTGATCATTTATGAATAGGATTATTATAATAGGAATGAAAAATGTTGATTTTATTGAATCATTCAAAAACATCAAGATATTCCTCAAAAACCCAATGACATTTTTGAAAATTTTAAATTATAGTGTATTTAATTTTTTGGGACCCATTCCCATGTAATTATTAAATTCATATACTCACCTTGTTATTGATTATTTCTAAAACTGGTTGGATGAAAAATCCCTAATAACTGATAATTACAATTTTTTGTGTGGAAATTTTATATACAAAACTTTTTTTATGTTTGGAGGTTTAATAATCACTTTTTTCAAAAAAATGACTCGTTTTTTCAACATGATAATAAAGGATCTACCAAACATGTTCAATTTACATCATAAGACATATATACCATACAATCCTTAGAGAAATTTCATTATAGAATCATCCAAAAGTTATGTTATTAATGAAAATGAAAGTGAATCTCAACTATAATGATTTGGGTGAATGGATGGAGGACATCTTATGGGCCTATTAAATAGGCTACAAGACACCCCAATGAATGATACCCCATAAATTGATTTAAGGAATAAGAATTCAACTAAATTTGGAGTTGGAGGACCAATTGTATTAGAGTATAAAGAAGATGAATATGGAACTAGAATGTATATGAGATTAAATACTATTCCAGTTGTATTATATGGTGAAAATTAGAATTGATTCTTTTTAAAATTCAAGGATTTATAAAGTAATAACTTGAGTTGATCGTGGAAAACTCATAGAACTAGATATATTCAATAATAGTGTATTATTGTTTCTCTAAAATTCGAGAAAAATATATTTCCTTGTAATCATTGATATAAATTTGAAAAGCCCATTTATAATGATGCAATTATATTTATTTTGTTGATTTTAAAATAATGAAATTAATTTAATAAAACCCATGCACTTTTATTTGAACCAAAAAGAAAAAGTACAAGAAAAATATACCTCGTAAACTGGTGGAGTAACATACACTCCACAAACTTATATATTCTTTATTACTCTTTAGGTTATGTAGAACGAATGAAGGTAAATAATAGAACAACTTATATAAGACCAGGGTTATAATTGTCTCATTGATTTTGGGAATTTACGATGTAAAAAATTTAGCCCTTTTCAATTATATCATTAATGAAATAGTCATTACAATTTTATAAGTTGTTTTCCATTTTTCATCATTTTCAATGTTTGAAGACATATTTTAATCCTAATTCACTATCAAGAGGAGTGAAAGAGTGAAATAGATTCGTTTACGAAATGGATTTTAAATTTATATTCATTATATTTTACGATTCACTAATTTTTTATTAGAAAAATTAATTCATGCATTAAATATGTATTAAAAGTTAACAAATATAATTCATTACTATACATGACTAATCTAAGGGACATTATTTTCCTATAAATCATAAAATTACATTTTTTATCTATAATGTAATGATATTGATTGAGTAATGTGTGGGGATTGAGTAAATATGGAAAAAAATTGGTGTAATATGATGAATTTGGATTTGAGGAAATTAATAAAATATTCTAAATGAAAAATACCTAAAATGTTTCAAAATTGAATTTATAAAATTCATGTTGATTAATTTGTTATTTTTATTAATTACCTTTAGTGATTTTATAATTTGGTTAGTTACATTCATTTTTATAATGAACCATGATTTTAATACCTATTATTTAAATCTTGTAAGATAAATATTAAGTAAGTAACATAATGACCTATGCCTGAATCATATAGGTATAATATAGTAAGAAGCATGGAAACATGAAGAAAACTATGTCATATGTGTATTTTCGTGACCCTACTCATACTGGGGATCAATCCCCAACTACCCCAGTCCCACCTTCATAAGATACAGGATGGAGACCAATTATGAAGGAGTAAATGATTGAGGGAGGGCATTTCCTATATACTTATATAAACATACATAGGTATCTTGAATAATAATTGTACAGTAATAATAATAAAAATAAGGAAAAACACTATTGGAACAACCACAAAAGTAAATCCTCGAGACAATAAAATAGCAAGGTACTAAAAATATAAATATAAAGGACAAGAGTATGTGACTAACCATAAATATGTCATAACATAAAAAAATTAATGTAAGAAACTAAGAGAGCCTAGATTTTTATATCCGATCTACGACAACCATACATAGACTAATGTACCAGGTTTCCCGATGATCATCTGTAGCCACCTCTTGCCTATCAGTTGTCCTGATAAGACATGACATGTCTAGGAAATGACCATGCTATCATGATAATATACACACCACATTGGACTCCCTAAAAGATGATGTGATAGAAGTTAGAGATACTATTGGTAGAGAATAACAATATCTAGTAAACATGATTCAATGTAACCTAATGAAATAGGAATAGTAACCTCATCCAAATGCAAGGGGTTCAATAGGGTGTATAGACAGACTACATGATGAGTATTTTCCACCCATATAAGGTGAGAATGCTTGTCTAATCATGATAATATAAACATGGAATGCATATGAAAAATTTCACGTGTCTGCGCAAAACATTGTATGATTCTAATGAAATACATATTTATATATATATATATATTATAGGTCAAAAAAATTCCCATTGAGAGAGTAAGGGCATCTCAATATCACAAATCATCTTATGAAAAAGAGTCACCAACAGTCACAAATGTCCGTCAACAATGACCAGCATCTGAAAAAGGCTAACCAGAAGTAATTTTATTTAAGGTTCATGCATCAAAATATTTTAACATAGATGAGGGTCATAAAGTCCATGTAGATTACCCACACCGTAGTACATCTAGGGGGATTCACTAAATTAGTACTTGTCAACTACCAGTGCCTAAATAAATGGGGGGTGGTCTGCACTAGTTTTACAATGACCCACACCCTATCCAATAGTGGGATCCACTCAGATAGTTAAAGACACATGCCCATGATAATGTGGGTTCATATTTTAGGTTGAGTACCAATTCCTTGTGTGATAGGGGGATCCACATAGTAGGCAGAGGACTGACACCCAGGCATATGGGGATTTACACTCCATAGCTAGAAAACCCATTCCCAAGTGGTAGAGGGGGTTCAATATTGTCATTAAGGATCCAAAACCACTGCTAAAGGTGGTTCATAACATTATGATGAAGACCCACACCCAATATGGTGTGTGTTACACACTATATTAAACCTACAGTGATCCCTTCTAATAACATCCATCATTTGGTGTTACCTAAATAAGATCCACTCCCAGAACATTACACGTTGTATCAAAAAATACATGATAGACTGAACCATCACATTCTATGTAGAAGAAAACATAGTATATCCTACATGGGGTTCAAAATCCACGTTCAAACAATGATACAAAATATTAATGTATCCTTAAATCAAGCTAAGTAGTTCACGATATGTAAGGGGGCTCACATGGCATGTGGTATCGCTTTATTACCTGGTCATCTCCCTACAGGTACATAGCTCAACAAACATGTCAACATACATGGAATGTGGGGGATATACATGATGTGTCCATTCCAATTATCTTCCCTCCCATGTGATTGGTCTTGTCAGTGTATTCCACCCCATGATTTTGTAATTTAGTATCTTACATTCATTTTCACATGTGTTGTTTCCCATGTCTCTTTTCCTTTCCAAGTACTCAAGAACATGGCATGTTCACTGACATGTGCTCCACCACACGTGTCATACACATGGTGAATACGTAAATGGTATTACTGATATCTACATGGCATGTCATTCATATAAATTCTTAATACCCTAGAATCCATAGAATATGGGCTACTTGTTATATGTTCTTAATGGTATGTGATTTGTAGTTTCATTTATCATAGTTTCTCATATACAAATTCTATTATTAATATCATTCCTTTTCACATCAATTCCAACCCCATTCCATCCCGAAAATGGTGGATTTTCCGTTGGATTATTTTTTTGGGAATTCGGTGGCGAGAAAATGGTACTTGTTGGTCTTTAGTGGTTTATCGTATGTCCTTCACATCTTTGTCACACTCCATCATTGATTTGAACCTTGAATCTACACATAAATCACCCTCAATCAATATAAATTCAAAATCTATCCTTGATTTATTAAGACATGACTCTCATGGGAATTCGTCAAAATTTTGAGGGTCTGATCGGGCTTGGTACCACATGGAAAAGTCGATCTAGAAAACATGATCCAACCTATGATGAATGAAAAAAAATAGTGGGGTAATGGAATAATAATTTTTTATCAATCATATCCAATAATTAATGTCCATAAATCATGAATGGGGATATCAAGGTATAGAATAACAATTGAATAATCAATCAAAACCATACATGGGCACATGAAATAGTATGTAAGATAGAAAAGACCGTAGAAAGGTTTATTTTTATCAGTCCATATTATTAAAATGGGGTGATCCATAATTTGGATAGTTATACCAATATATTGGATCGTTATTCAATGAATAACGTGTTAACGAATGATTTAAGGGGTTATTGCATTCACTGCGCACTGATATTCTCTAATCCAAAGATTGATAACCATCAATGGTGATTCCATCAACAGAAGGAGAGGTTGAGAGTCTCTGGGGTGTACTAGGTTTATGAGGATAACCCTTGGTAATTCACCATAATAATATATTTAATGTAAATTAATATTATTTATATTAAAAAATAATTAAATTGATCATTTAATTATTTCATTCAATGCACCACAAATGAGTGAGATATCATATATCCCCACACTGATATATTATAGGTCTTATCAAGGTTAAAAACACATTTTGGATTGAACTACGGTATACGACTTCTGATCCAAGCATCAAATATTGATAAATCCAAATATTTTATATAATTTTACTTGTGTAGTATGTAATATATTTAGCATTATTATAAAATTAATTCTAGGGAAACATCGTATTTGTGTGTGGCACCAAAAATATATGTAAAAATATTTCACAGTTTCACAAGGAATAGAATAGATCTCCAAATTATAAATGCCTTCATTATTTTCATCTAAAAAAAGAAAATAAAAAAATGAAATTTGAATACTAAGCACCCATTTTTCTCCTCCACACCAAGAAACTCTATTGAACATTCTAATGATTCCCCAACATATTTTCCAAGGGGAAAGTTTGTCCACTCAGTTTCTTCTCCTTTTGATCCAAAATCTCCACAGGGTGTTAAAAAAGGTGGATCCATCCTCTATGTTCACCTCTCCTTAGTTTATAAAGTTTTTATGATCAGAAACATGTCTCCTCACTCGTAAAATGTGGAATAAGTCAGGAACCTACTGTAGTTATGGTTGTAGGGTGGGATCATTAGAAACCTTTCTACCCTCTAAACAATCATTAATAGACTTATAATCCTCGGGGATAGCATTCTTCTCTAGTCAAGCCCCCAAATTCCTCAACATTGGGACACACTCTAGAAAATGTGGTATCCATTATTGAACTCCATGGAAAATGAGAACGGTCTGTATAACATTTATGCCTACTCGGGGTTGTCCTCATCCATTCATGGATGGACAAGACATTATTATTTGTTTCCTACACTAACATTGGACACAAAATAGATGTATCTCCAATCATTTTACAGCACAATGGTGACTGGTTGGGTCTCCCTTAAAGGTACTCAAAGGGTTACATGAAGATAATAGTGTGGTATATATTACTTTATAGAATCTATACTAAGGGAAAGTGATCCTCCCAGCTCTAGTAAATTTTAAAAATACAAACCTGCATCATATCCTCCAACACATTGATAGAGAGTACTATCTTCCCATTAGTCTGGGGGTGAAAGGTTGTACTAATCCTCAATTTCATATGAAATTCATAATGAATTCCTCTATAAAATCATAATGTATACCAAACATAATGATTATATATAGTAAACATGGACACCCCATGATGTTAAACATGCTCTCAAACGTATAACTTCCCCAAACTCTCCACAGTACTCTTCTCTATAACAGTAATAAATCTCGACGAATTTGTGAGTTTTTATATTATAACCTAATTTTTTTCATGGCCATTCACTATGCATGGAATCCCTATCAAAAATTTGATGGATATGTCATCCCAAATCCACATATAGATCTCAACAGGCTGCGACAAACCATCCAGAACCTCGGGCTCATCATTTACCTGCTGATGGTTGTGGAACTAAGAGATGAGATAATATATTCTCAATCTCATTTCATGCCAAACTATATTTTAATAAGGGTCTCTATTCATGTTTTTCATGCTTGGATGTACATCTAATGGAGATGTGTGCATATCTAGAATAACCACATCCTTCATCATGACTGATACCACCATCCGTTCATGAAAAAAAGTTGATGTGATTCCCCCTTCAAAATATCTCTCGATTGAGCCCCCCATGGATATCTAGTCACAGAAGTCCTTAAAATTGATGTCTCAATGTTGTATATCTCTCACATGGTCAACAAGCCTGTGATGAAACACTTCATACTGTAGAAGAGTTATACCATCCTTCTCCACTAGGGACGTCATTAAGGATACCAACTACTCAAAAGCCCCCTGCACCAAATGAGCCTATGAATTCCATATAAGGGAATATTTTTCCACAAATACCTTATCAAGTGTATATTCTATCTTGAATTCACAGTCCTACAAAAAACACCAATCAATTCTACTACACCAGGCTAAAAAATCTATACATGAAAAAGTACATGAAACACTATTCTTCTGAGTATACCAAAAAATTCAATCCTAGAATATTGATCATCTACCTCTTCAGGTAAAAGACTATTACATCCATTTATAGGTCCTGATTCTTATATTTGTTTCTCATGGGGCCCTAAATGAATCCACACATGTGATATAAATGGTTGTCATGAGATCAACATAAAATTGTGCCCCGTTATTGAGGCGTCATAATAAATTACATACCTCACACCTTCCCCTGGTAGTCCCAACATAGGATAAATTTTAATCATCAACATTAACTCCTTGAATTCCCCTTGAACTACTCAGTCTAGATAAAATTATAACGCTTCTAAGTCTAGGTGTGAAAATGATTTTTGATCCTCAAGAATTATACCATAATCCTCCTGCAATACCCTTAAAATCCCTAAAATATATACACCCAAGAACTTCTGTGGATCCAAATAAATCAATACATCAATCATGGATGGGTCCATAGATCAACCATCATATGAGGTGAAATTTTCTATAATTTGAACCTCGTGAATCAATAACTGACACATTGACAGATTATTATAAAGATGATTCACTATTAAAAAATTTAAACCCCACATAATGTTTATTGTATGAATCACATTTGATTCAGATTAGAAGAGTTCTTAATTGATGAATCAAAATGTAATCTTGATGAGGTACAGCTAGAAGATCTTGTTCAGGAATCCCATAAAAAGTGGGGTAATTCACCACACCAAAGAAAATCACCAAGAACACATAATTCTATAACCACATAAAAATGAGGGATTCCAAATATCGAACAAATGAACCCACAAATTTTGGTATCTAGATCTGATATCGATATTTGAGAAATTTATCTCTCCCTGAATCATGTCAAATAAGACATAAATCCTCGATAAGTGGTACTTTTGAAATCTCATGGTCCGGTTCAAGAAATGATAATCCACTCAAATATGTATGCTCAGATCTTACATTTTCATGAAAAACATTTGGGATGCCCATGAGGACACAATAGTTTTGATTAAACCCTTCTATTCAATATCCTCAATCTGTAACTTCACCTACTGAACCTCATTAGGGACCATTTGATTTGTTGTAGAGGATATCATAGTAGTACTAATATTGATGTTGATAAAAAAATATTTACCACCTCATAGTTATTCCAAGAACATCCTTGGGGATGAATGCCATAAAATCCTCCACAAATAATGAATCTAGATTCCAAAATGTCATGTCTCAATAAGGGTAATATTCGTTGACTGATGGGTGATGGGATGAAGAATCAATCTCACATAACTCACTTACACCACAATAATATCTTTATTACCCAAAAAAATAGAATATAATTTCACCAATGTGAATTCATCTACCACATTTGTAGAGATATTCAATCAAGGTTTGTTCCATGGAAAATAAATTCATACAAATGTTTAAATAATAATGATACATTGTGATGAACAAGAGATCCAATGTGAAGCTTCCTCCACTAATGGATTTCTAAAACTATAGTAAGAAAATGTTACAGATGAATTGTTCCCTATTTTAACCATAAGTTGAAGCTATTGGGCGTGAACGACAATTAGAAGCCCCATATATAATACCAGGATTATAGATATGAAGAAATGAATATATCCAATTTCTATTATCACATAATCATGATTATTAAACAAAAATATCGTACCTTTGATCATCTAGTGTGTCATGCGGTCATAAGCCTCCAAATCCAATTTATTTCAGTGACCCCATATGCCACCTCCATGATCCTAACATGGTATGGTAGTTGGTGGTGGTGGAATTATTATCCTAGAATTTCCACCTCCCATAGCTCATCTTTCTCTATCAACTTTTCCTCTCTCAGGACTACCCTTATATCTCTATGGGTATCGCTAATCATAGTGTTTCAAATGTCACAGAAGTATATCACCTATCATCTTGTGCTCCTTAACACATCTTTTCAATTAGTCACATGTCATGTATCCTCACACATCACAGACATTATTTCACCCCTCTATGGGAATCTCAGGTCCTCTGTACTACCCCATACCAAATGCCTGATTCAGATCATGTGGAGGTTCCCTATATGGAGATATGGTTGTCCGGATCTATCTATCTACAGTAGATAACAAATCCTTGTGACACCAAAATCCATCTCTAGTTGTTTAGAGTCGATCTGAATGAATTATCTCAGTCACCGGTTTTTCTTACAACACCTCATCATCTGTTTGTTTGTATTAGGGAAACAAAATAGCATGGATCTCTTAAAAGAGTCCCTACTAAAAATTCAATTCTTCAAATTATCCATCCAATATAATGTTATAGGAGTAATTTGTATCATCTATGAACCTCACATCATACTCAAACACTTTAATCCTTCCCTAATGCAACATTATACACTCTTAAATGTGAATGAATCTATTGGACCAGAAAAAGATGTGATGAAATTCACCAAATTCTTCTAGATATGATCAATTGTTAGGGCTGCTCAAAGTTGGGCTGCAGGAAATGGCCATCTAGGATGGTTTTGGGGAAATGTATGGATTTGGGCGTAAAAAAGGAATATTGCGCATAAAATGGGAATATTGATCGTAAAAAGGGAATCTTGCATAGAAACCAAATTTTTATATAAAAAGGTATCTCACGTGTAAAACAACTGGCGCGGGCATAATTTTCTGTGCACCGCCTGGCCCGTGCTGAATTTTACGCACACCGCCGTACCTGCATTAAAAACCCCTTGTGCGTGTGAAATTTTACAAGCACCGTTTCACGTGGAAAACCATTTTTTCACATATAATTTTACATTCACTGCTTATATAGTTTCTCCCTATAAATACCAGTGCAACCCCTTCTTCCCAAGGAGATCCCTGGAGGTCGACCAATGCTCTAATGCATGTAAGTCTGAATTTTCCATGCCTGCACATAAAATCCATTCTCTTGCACACAAAACATCAATTTTTTCATGTAAATGTGGGGAAACCCTCCCAACTTTTCATGAAAATGTTATTTTTTCATGCAATAGTTCCGTGGTGCCCAGTTTTTCGTGAACCAATTGTTTCCACTATCCAATTACATGCATGACCTTTCCTATTGCACGCGCGACTCCCTATTGCATTTGTGGATGCCTAATGCATGCCCATCTCCATTTTTATGTTCCAAGCTTCCCTATTGTGCGCATGCGTCCCTTATTGAGCGCACATCTCATGTTTTTCACACCCAGCTCCCCTATTGTGCGCTCGCGTCCCATATTGCGCACACATCTCCCATTTTACATGCCAAATCTCCCCTATTTCGCATCGGCCCAGTGTTTTCCACACACATGTTCTATATTTCGTTCATTCTTACCCTATTGTGCGCAAGTCTCCCTTATTGAGCACAACGACTCCTTCCGGCGCGCACACCATCATTTATGTTTCTCCTATTACGCTACGATTATTGACCCCCATGAAAAATGGAGAGTCGAATTGTGAACTTTTCAGGCCAGGACGTTGGGATTTTCAATTGCGCCTTTGTGCACACCCACCTTCCAACTATGGAATACCATGATTTGAGATACTCCTCCAGACATCATGAAACACCTTGATTTGACGTATTCCTCTTGGTTAATTTCTTATATCGTGAGTTGAGATTCTCATCATCAATTTCCCAAGTACATTTAGTCAAACCATTCCTCAAAAAACTCATCCAAACCCTATCACATGGCTCCTATGCCAGTTTAAACTAGAAAGGACCACCCGTGTATAGGTCCCAACACCAGCCATTGCTAAGAGACTTATTCCTAACAGTCCTCTCTACATGACTCTAAACTATAGTTCATGCTATGTTCCAAACATAGGATGCATCTTTCCCTATACGAGAGATTCCTTATGCTCCAAGAATAAGATGGAAACAACCCTATATATATCATTATAAATTATAGTGTACGCTATGTTCCAAAAATTGGATGCCTCTTTCTCCAAACAATAGATGTCTTATGCTCCAAGCATAAGATTACTAATTCCATGATTAATGTGGCATAATTTCCAGAGCATTGGAATCCGTTCAAAAATTCCATCACTCCACCTCATGCTTTCTGTGTCCTTAATTCAGATCCTCATCCACTACCTTGACTAAAGGGACCCCCTAACGACCTGGTCACAGGACATATCATCTCACCTACCATCCTGGGCCAACACCCCTGATGACTTTGGATGATACTTTGAGTTAGGTCCTGTGTTTCGATCATGGTCAGCAGTCGACCCTCATTGGTTTTCCCCCATTTCAGGCAACACGATATGGATGATGTGTTTCGAACACAGTCAACAGTTATCCTCCATCGCCACGGCACCCTCATTACATTTCAAATTTTAGGAATGTGATTCACACTTTTCATCTCCCTTGGTTCAAATAGATTCTAATGCCCCTCGGTGTTACTCCACTTGTGCACTTATGCGTATGTGTTGGCCTCAATAATATACCTCAACCCCCCATTGAGTTGGGATGCCCTCATTACCAGACCTGAGGAAGACATTACGGGTAGCTTCCATGCATAAGCCCCATCTATCATTTCCACTCCTTAGTGGAACCAAGGCATGCTAACGACTATTTCTTCTTTACATAGCCAAGATAACGTGGACCTCACAATGTTTTTCTCTATAACACACCCTGTACATGGAATTGCATGTCCCCTCTCTTCACCAAGGTGTAGAGGGTACTAGTAATTTAATTCCAAGGGGTGCGGAGAAAACCCACATTTTTGGAGCTGCAGGACGTTAAACTTCCAAGCACCATCATCCTCAGCACATGACGTTAAACTATGACCTCCCCCCATGCATCCTACGTAGGTAAAGGGAGACCATCTTGGTGAAATCCTCTATCCTTTCATGTAGTAGGTAGTAACCCTACTCCTTCATTCTATTCTAGATCCAAATGCTAGTGATGGGCATGGTGGGGAATGGTGCTCATATTTTCTTCAATGCCAAATCCATCTCTTGCTGGGGTTTTTCACCACTCAGGCCTCCATCATGGAGTAAGTACCGACTTCTCGGGCAACTAACCATGCTTAAGCCCCTATTTCTTCTCTATGTTGAGAACCATACTTAAGCCCCTATTTCTTCTTTGGGCTTCTAACTACATTTAATCCACACTCCACTTCCCACAGACACACCTTTCGTGACATGATCGACAGGCCTTTGCTGCCTCTTGTTTCTCAAACCGAGCAAGACTGACGTGGGCTTAGAGTAAGTACCGACAATGAAATCCACAGTGGGAGGCCTAGAGTATAAGCACCACATCAATCCAAACTTCTAGGAAATTGATCCTTGCTAAGGCAAGGTACGTCGGAAGCCTCTATGAGGTTCAAGTCCACCACCCATTGGTCGTTCAGGACTTCTTCATGTCGGTTCACCAACAGCTTGGGCAGCCAAGAGTATAAGCCCCACACAATCTGAACAATGAGGGATTTGATCCTTGCGAAGGAAAGTTACATAGGAAGCCTCCATGTGTTTCATGTCCACCACTCATTGGTCGCTCCGACCCCCTTTACATTTTTGCACCAATGCCCCATCCCGAACTACGAGGTCATTGATCCTTACTAAGGCAAGGTATATAGGAAACCTCCACGAGGTTCACGCCCTCCACCTCGATCGTTCCAACCATATTCATGTCAGTTCAACAACACCTTTTGTAGCCTATAGTATATGCCCCACACCATCCAAAATATGTGGACATTGATCCTTGCCAAAGCAAGGTACGTAGGATTCCCCCCTGATGTTGAAGTCGAACACCCAGTTGTTCTAATGTCCCTTTGTGTCGGTTTGTCTACACCATCCCTCTAGACCCCATGTCCTTATTTACATAGGTTCACCCCCATCCTACATGACATTAAACTGTGTACCTCAATCTGCATTAAGTTGTTGTTCCCCATGCAGCAGAAACCTTTTGTGTCCCTCAATCAGTGGTAATCCATTGTATTTCGATCAGAGGTAAGTCGTTTCATATCCAATTCAGTGGTAAGCCATTGTAATCCCATTAGTTCTGACCCACACCTTTGGTCCATCCTAGTGGCTTTATACCAGCCTGAGCTTCCAACCATGCATAAGCCCCATACACATCATCGAGTTGTTGTCCTATGGGTAGACCCCAATTCATGCTCATATCCTGACCTTTCCCTTGAGCCTTTATTCCTCGAGTAGGTAATTCCTTGACCTAGAGATTCCATTTCCTTTGGATCTCATCCATGCATCCATTCTCACGGTCCACCTCCTCAGGCATCCCATTGTCCTTCTAAACTACGCGGACTTTGATTCTCTACCACATGGATACGTAGGAGGTCTCCCTGAGACTCAAGCCATGCATTACCATCACCCTCATGGCTGTTCTATCCCATTTTCCACCCATTTTACTCAGCACCCCATAATCCATCTTGATTTTTACCCAGGCCTCCACCTCTCAGTGATGTCATGTCAACCCACCTACATCAGTGTGTGATACAGAGGTTACACTCATCTGATCCACTCTAGTCAGTGTTCTGATCAGTCTGATCCATCTTTACTGGATGTCAAACATGTGGCATAACATGTGTTAAACATGGAAAGATAAATAAAACCTCAGATACATTCCCATGGAATATAATTCCCCGCATTCGATGTGGGATGCCTCGGGCTTCCACGCCCCAGAGATGCCCTATAATAAAGGACAGAAGAAAGATGCGCCAGTGTCTGAGTGCCCAGACAGGCCAATGATTCCCAATGTGACTACTACCCTGACCGAAGGTTGCTACCCTGACCAGACCCTTGGGAATGTCCCAAAAGAAGCAGTGTAATTAACTGGTATCCAAGAAGATATGGCCCTAGGAACAATTTCAAGAACAACGTATTAAATCTACATGGGACACCCAAACTAGGTGAAGAGTTCGGAGGAGGAATCAACAGAAAGAAGAAACAACATCCCATCATCCCATTTAGATCAAGGAGAAAATGTCCTTGAATAAGAGATGGATGTCTCCCACCCATGGAAAGAGGGTATGCGGGGAAACAGACAGCACCATCGTCCCCCCAATAGGGAAGGACACATGCACCCTGAAGAAACCCTCATAAATAGAATCATAATAATGATATGTATTACTCATCATATAGAATCTATTCGAAGTCAGTGAATGTGTGTATCAACTCGTCATACATCTGGGAAATGAGACACCTCCAGCACCCAGCTTCTCTAGGGAAAAAGGATAGATTCCTATGAAAATACTTAATCTTTTGGATTCTAGATGAGCCAGAATACTTGGGACACCAACTATATCCAATAATCTACCACATGAGGATCTGTATTGGCATGGAAAATTAGTTTCCTTCGGAGTTGAAACTAATGGAGTGTATGAGGTGTTCCCATATCCTCAACCTACTTTTTTGGGGGGATATGATCCTTAATTGGTAGAGGCAATTCTACCATTCCACCTATGGGAATATGATCTTAGGGTGGAAGAATAACTGAGGAATCATCACTCATAGGTTCATCATGATGATATAAAACTATTATCTAGGATAGTGACCATCGTAGAGGTATCTTGAAAATTTAATTCAGATATACCACAATTAGATGAACATATATATATATATATATAAATAGCAGGTAGATGAAAAAATACATATTTTCAAAGATGAAATAAAATATGATTCATGTACAATTGATCCATATAACAAATTTATAAATATCCCTTGTCGATATATAGGTAGTTATGTTCCTGATGAGGGGATACGTTGGCGGTCAACACCATTACTTGATTCCTTGTCTGGAGAGACACACTCAAGACACTCTGACAATATTTCACTAATACCACCAAAATCCTCAAAAGAGGACTAATATAATCAACAACCCAAGCATTGAACCGTCTCTTATGACAATATGTTATGACCAAACCTAAATAAATCTTGAGATGCATCTACCCCTGGTTTTCCTCTATAGGCTATGGGAAGGTGACTAGAACCAAAGGAATGAATATCATGTGGATGCATTTTCTAATGTACCTATACAGAAACTTGCGACCATATCAATTGAAAAGTTCATGGTAATAATTGTAAATATTGAAAAATACTAAGGGAACAACCATGCATGTAAAAACACTAGAATATACAAGATCTTGGCATTGAAAACAAAAATGAAATGGGGATAAATTCACATCATCACAGAAAGATTATCAACCCCGAGAAGATTGGAATGTATAACACTAAGAGAGAAAAGCATATGATCTCCAAGATACATACACGATACATGGTTCGGTGTGACGGGTATCCCTAACTTCCACTGCAGTCACTACCGACCTATATTTCATATGTATAAGACATGACACATGAATTAAAAACACATACTTGGTTATGTATACAAATATCCATTATGATGCTCCAAAAGCTGAAAGGGGTGCAGTAAGAGAAATAATAAAAATAGAAAGATTGTATGTAGTAAACATGATGCTTCTCAACCACACCTAATAGGAATATCAACCTCATACATATATAGGGGCATCACCATGGAGGGTATATGGACTACATGTCTTGTGTTTTCCACACATAGTAGTAGAGTATCCTCAACCAAACATCAAAAATGAAAATAAAAATCACATGGCGTACCTCGTGCATCCTCAGAACCCATGGTAGGATAGTAACCAAATTCAAAGGTATGGATTCATATATAAATATATATATATATACACACTCTATCAAAATAATAAAAAATTAAAAAGTAATGGGTCTCTATATCACAACACAACCAAAGAAAAAGAGCCACCAAAAGTCCCAGAAGTCTATCAATGATGCCCAATATCTCACAGGTCTTCCCTGAAGTAACTATGGAATGGACCATGCCTCACCACTACTCCACGCACTCAAGGTGAAGAAACTTCATGTATTGAATCCTCACCCCATTTTGTATTTTAGGGTTATACTCTGTATGTATCTATAGATGAACCATGCAAAAACTGATGGGGAAGGGGTTCTACTCGTGTTTCACATGGACTCATTCCTTATCCTATAAGGGGTTATGCACATATAGTTGACAACCATTACTAATCTACTATAGGGTTTTGGGGGTTATTGAGCTACATTGGTAGTGGATCGACAGACTAGTGCAATGAGGGGGGGACTACTCAGTATGTATAAGACCCGTGTCCAAGATGATTGGGCGTTCCACACTCTACGTCAATGGCCAGTTCCATTGTGCAATAGGGTGTTCAAATAATGTCAATGGGGACCCAAAACCTATTCAATTATAGAGTTCCACATAGTAGTAAGAGGACCAATATCTAAGATGATGGGGGTCCACTCAATAGGAATCCAATGGTGATCTCTTCTAATCACTATCAGTGTCAGGCATCACCATAATAAAAATAGTTCATAAAATGTTTCACATTATATCCCCTCATCCATGAGAGAGGGTAGTGTCACTTTCTTTGTGAAAAATAAATCTACATAATCTATTTATGGGAAAAAATATGATTTCAAATGAAGGAGATACAAAAGATTGAAATTTCTGCAAAATGATAAAAGGGGTGCATGGCATGTGAGGGGACCCACACAGTGTGTGGTCCCACTCCATCACTTGGTAGCATCCCTTTAGGTATTTTGATTTCCAAACATGTATGTATAAATGGAATTTGGGGAATCTACATTAAATTCTCGTGCCACTTAGTGTCTCACACATTTTCTTAGTCATGTCAGTGTATTCCATTCCATGTCCACGTACTTTATTACACATCGTGCCTCTCCAGATGGGCTGTCTATTATGTCTTTGTTTATGTTTGGGTACTAAACCATGTGGAATGTGTATAGTTGTGTTATCATCACCCTGACTTCTCTAGATAATAAATTGGTAGATTACGTGTTATAACTCAACATGACATTCCACACAAATAAATTCCCAAAACCCTAGTTGATGCATCATAGGGGCTACATGGTGTGTGTTCATTATGGTAAACAACATGTACTCTCATGTTTCACATTTTATCAGATCAAAGGACTATGCGTTAGATCATGATTTTCCACATTGATTCTGGTATTCTTCCATCCCAACTACAATGGGTATATCTGTGGGTCATCTTTTCTGTCCATCTGGTAGTCCAGAAATGGGACCGATTTGTCTTCAAGGGTTCATCATGTTTCATGCACACCAATGAAACCCACAATCTTTCTTTCATACTATGAATCAACAAATTGATCTCCTAATTAATGAAAACAACCCATATCGATTATGAATATGTTTATCTATCCATGATATCTGAATTATATATGATTCTAGGGGACTTCTCATGAATGGAACAACCTGAAAATGTTGACCTAGAACCACAAGGTCCAACCGGTGAGAAACAAAAATCAATTGAGGGGAAAAAATAAAAAATGATTATTAATCAATTCAAATAATTTATTGACAAAAATAACAAATGGATATATATATATATAGGGTCATAAAAAATATAGTAATCAATCAATCCACTACACTTGAATGTAAATAGATCCTAAAATATGAATTGACCATAAAAAGAATTATTTTTATCAATAAATTTTAACAAAAAAGGAATAATGAAAATTTTGATTATTCATACCTGGATATTGGATCATTATTCATCTAAGAACACATTCAATGATTATTGAAGGAATTTATTTTTTTCTACGCAATGATCTACTCTGATCTACAAATTCATCATTAGCAAAGATGATTCTAGCCACGAATGGAGAGGAGGATAAGCTCTTGGCAGGACTAGCGTTATGATGATAATAATGGTAAAATATCTATAGAGTTATATTTATGGGAATAAAAATATCAGTTATTCAGTAAAATTAATAATATTGAACATTTAATTAATTTACTAACTTCACCACTAACGGGTGAGATATGTTAATTCCCACACTGACATATTTTAGGTCGTTCTTAGGCTAAGAAACACTTTATAAAATGAAACATGTTCACATATTTCTCATCCGAGATTACATTTTAGACTTATTAAAATTTTTATATGAAATTATTTGAATGTAATATTAAATATATTTAACATTTTTATAAAATTACTAATGTGAAAACTTGGCCTATAAATCGAACCTTGTCTCACCATGTGGCTCTGAATATATATTCAATAATACTTCAATGTATTATTAGTACCAAACTTGGTGTCTCCATATATCCCATAATTATTTTCATAACTATAACCCTTCCTATACATATAATTCTTAAAAATATTCTTGAAAACATAGGAAAATAAATCATTATGATGGGTGATATTAGATTCCCTTTAAGGGTAAACAGGGGTGATATCAATGTTGAAATAACAAGAACATAAATTGATGAAAACATGATATTTAAATTCTAAATCCATAGCTTTTACATCATAGTAAATAATTATAATTCATAGAATAAATCATTACAATTTATAACCCTTTAATAAACAATAATAAATGATTGTGATCCATGAGAGCATAACAATTTCCCCGGACAAAAAATTGTTGCACAAATATAAGCATAGAAAAAAAATTTTAGTAGTTAAGGATGAATTTCAATACTATCATAGTGGAATAGTTTCACTACCCAAACCATAATAGTAGTATTGTTTCACTCAAAATATTATCATAGTAGGTTGAAATTATATTAGAAAAAAATAATAGTATTCAGGGATCATTCCAAATACTCTCAAAGTGAGTAATGTCACTTGCAAAGCTAGGATCACACCCCATTCCAACCATATTTATCTAACGAGATATAAATCATTACTCAATTGATTAATGGGATATTTTACCCACCTATCACAAAATTAAAATCATACATATGTATTGTACAGCGTCATAAGACATTAATAAAATTAGAACCCATGAAAAGAAATTGTTTATATAGATATTTCATCATAACATAACATGTGTAAATGAAATAGGTTTCATAATCATTTCATCGTTACATGACCCAGGGACCAAGAATATGTTTCATAATCCTATTATCATCATAAACATAACAAAACTGTGTAATGAATAATTAGGGTATGCTTGGATCATTTCCCTTGTATATAATATATTAAATCAATGTTTGTCGTATTTTGTAAAATGAAACATAATTACAATATCATTGAAACATTTTTTTAGTAAAATACACTTTCAAATTTGTATGTGAATTTTAAAAATAATTATTTTAAAAATAAAAAGAAAATAATTTCCCTTGTGAATTTCATTGTAAATTATTGATGAAATATTTATAGCATTAAAGTGTCATGTTGGAGATAAATTCCATTCATTCCCTATATGTTGAATGAAAATTTTCTATTCACATTTTTGTAAAATTAAAATTAATTCAATCGAAAAAATGAATATTAGACTGACTTTAAATTGTTATTTAAAAATTCAAGAATTATTTTAAATTAATTTAATAAAATTTAATAGTATAGTAAAAATATTTCTAATGTTTTTAAACATGGATTTAGAATAAAATGGTATTACACCTAAACTGAGAAATAATTCCCATTTTCCTTTAAAAACATTTAATTTCCCTTTGAAATACCCCTATACATTCTGAATTATTTCATTTGAGATAAATTCTATATCTTATATAGCTTTTGATTCATTCCCCACTCGATATAAAGAAAATGTGATACTCTATTAAGATATTATTTCAACAATAATTTTATAAAATATACATTAAGATATAGAGAATGAATATGATTAAATAAATTATGACTATTATATGGCTTACATATGTATAAACTAAATTAAATTTTTACCAACTTTTTATATATACAATATGAATAATTTTTAATAATAAAAAAAATGTTTTCAAAAAATTTATATTTCCAAAATGCTTTTTAGCCTTTCCTTGCACCCATAAATTAATATTAATTTTTAATTTTTTTAAAATTTCATATGAAAATTAATGCATAATATTTTATATATAAATTTTAAAACTACCCATTGGTAATTTTTTTGGATTTTTCTTGAATTATTAATTTTTTGAAAAATAGTTTAATATAATTATTTTTATTGAAAACTAATTTTTCATTTAAAATATTTGAAAAGATAAATATTATATTAAATTATTATTAACATAATATTATATAAATTATATTATTATTTATGTAAAATATTTCACATGGATAATCTTCTTTTTTCAATAGAAATATAAAAATAACTATATACATAAGAGAACTTTTCATTGGAATACCACTTATGCATCTCCAATACGGGTCATATTTTAAATTGAATTTTACCAATTATGTGAATTTATATTTTAAAAAGATGTAAAATATTTATAATATGTATAATTTAAATTATATAATATATTGAAAATAATATTTTATCATTGTTTATTTTAAAATAATTAATAATTAATTATTGTAGTTAAGGTAAAATTTAGTTACTGTGGGTAAAACTATGAATATAAGGTGTAAAAATACCTAATTCTTGTAAAAAAATCCATTTTATGGAAATAGATTGATAATATAAACAATAATGGTATATAAGGTACCATTTTGGAGCCTTTTTTCAGGAAAAAAATTTGTGCATCACTCTAATGTTTCAAATATTCCATGATTGTCCTCTCCCCCACATTTAAAAGGCTCGTTCTCTCCTCTCCACATAAAACATCCATAGATGTTTGTATCATCCAATAAATAAACAAATAAAATCATTAATTCACAAAAAGGAACTAGAGACCATATTTCATCAGACATATATCCTAGAAATGATTTTTGATAAAACCTAAATATGTTTGAAAAAGGTGTAATGTTCTGAAATGGCCAGTTTTCTTTATATCTTCTTCCACATCATTAATATTCTTATATATAATGATAATATAATTACAATCTTATATTCCATATACATGTATTAAATTATGATAATGTAGTAACATATATCCATATCCTCTTCCATCAAATTGGAAATGAAATTATGGATAGTGTGTACGGTGGACTACCGCCTCGAGAACCAACAGAAGTCATTTTCACCAACACTGATCCCAATTGAATATAAAGAATGAAATAATTAATATATATAAAAATTATGATATAATATTTCCTATATTACTATAATATCACTTACATCTATTACATCCCATTTCATTTAATTTATGATGACATCAATCATGTCTATTGAGGACTGCCTTCACAAGAAGTGATGTGATTCGTTTTTCAATTATTCTGTAAATGGAAAGAATTAGTGATAAATTTAATTAATATATGATATATATATAATGATATTAAATATTTAAAATTAACATATAATTCACCCCCAAAACCATTTATATGTTAGGGGAATGATATCTTCTCTCATGAGTAATGTATGACCTACTGACTCCACAAAGCGATGCGACTCATCTTCCCTTACCAACAGTCACAAAAGGTTATAAAAATGTTTTTTTTTGAGTAAATATAATATATATAAAAATACTATAATTCAATATGTTATATATTTATATATTATGTACAATATCCATGACTTTTATGACAAAATATTTATGACAAAACAAGGGAATTTACACCTAAAACAATAAAAATAATTAAATTGTATTAACAAATAGGATTTAAATGATATAATAAGATCATATTTTATTTTATATGTATGACTATGGTTATTGTATAAATTTTAAAAATGAAAAAACAATCAATATCAATTTGTATAAATCAGGATCAACTAAACATATTTTTTGGGGTAAGGGATTTCATCACAAATTCTATTTCACTAAGAAATAATTGTTATTATTCACCTTTTCTATTTTATGTTGTGTATATACTACTTGTTTGTTATATTTAACATGAAGAAATATTTACTCAATTTTATTAATGTTTTTATTCATATTTATTTTTCAAAGGGTATCAATTCAAATGTTACTAATGAGGTAAAAATTAATGTACAATCTCACTTTATTTTGGGAATGATTGTTTTATCCTAAAAGAATAAATTTCATATGAAAATGTTTTATGTAAGTTACATTAAAATAAAAAATATATATAATTTTATAAGGGTGTATATAATTCCTTAAATGTTATCCATTTTACATATATTTTTACTTCGAATTTTATTTTATTAGTTAGGGAAATACTCATATGATTGTTTCATTTTCTCAATACATATATTTGATAATAAGGAAAACTGAATAATAAATTAAGTATATTATTAAATATTTGTTGAATGATTTTTATATGAATTTAAAAGTGGGTACTAGTTTTTTATATCCCCTCAATTCATTAACATATCTCATGAGACAAATTATTTGTCCAAATAAGAGGGGGTAATTACTCAGAGATTTCAACAATCTTGTCAATGGTTTTGATAGTAGATGTGTCATTATTCATGAGATAATTCTGTCTAATAATTAATAAATTCCATAATTTATAATTCATTTGTTATTTTATTCATGAAAAGTTTTTGTAGATATTTACTATAGATGCATATTATTCTTAGTTTTTTGATTAAATAGCTCGTGTGTTCGGTTTTTTTCCTTCTCATATTTATTATGGATTAAATCATGGTGAAGTTATTGATTAATTTAAATGTATTTTATGTTATTAATATTTCCATTTTAAAATTTCATTAGGAACTCATGGTAGATTCCAGTAAATTTTAACCATACTGAGAATTTAATCTCCCACTTATTTAGTTTTATTTGACCAGGATATTAAGATGAAATATTTGAATGAATTTAAAGGATGTAGATCATTTTATTTTATTATTTGAAATAAATTTTTATTCCCAATTGCAATTGGGAATCGTTTATGATATTTATTCTTAAATAATAGTAAAATATCCATTCATTATGTATGTGATATCTTATATTTAGATACAATGTAATAATATAGATACCATCTTAATATTATTGGATTCTATAATTCACAATTTTTATTAGAGGAATTTTATTATAAAAATTGGAAAAACATTTTTTAAACACATATATTAATTAACATAACCCTATAATAGAATATTATTTTATGTATAAATGATATCCCATATATTTTTAGGTAGATATGATGTGGTTTTCCATGGAATAAATCAATTTTTGGATCCTACATGAGGAAATGGTATTGTTACAGTTGTACCTAGGGGAAATACCTTTGAAAAATGCATGTTAGGATTGAATCAAGCATTACCCAGTTCCTAAAAATATCCTTACTAAACACAAATTTTTGTACCTAGAGGGGATATTATTTAGATAATATATAATTTAATTACAATACATGATGAATGATTTTAAAATAAATATTTCCACAGATAATAATTATTTATGATTTTGATTTTAAATATGAATAATTGTTTTATGTTTACTACTACACTAGATTCAAAATTATGCATTATGATATGATATTCATAATTTGATGATATATTCTATTATATTGTATTTTTAATAAATGGATCCTAGATGAATGAAGGTTATTAATACATATAGGAAATGTAGAGATTTCCCTATTTTGTAATAGAAGACAACTTCTATTGTAACTGAGCTGATGATATTTATATTATTATAGCTTAATCAGGTTATAAAAAATAATATTACTTGAATGGAAAATATTTTTGTTTTAATGTGTTGACATACTATGTTTTATTTATTTTTTTAACAAATACCAATTCTTTTTCATGGGACTAAAAATCCCATAGTAGATGAGAAATGGATTTTGTCTCTTTATAAGATATTTATGTCCTCAATATGTGATGAAAAAAAGGTTACAATTTTAATGTACTATATCAAATATGATGTTGATCAATTTTGGGAATTGATCTAGAACACTAGGGAGGAAGAGAATGCATAACAAGTGGAATTAAAATCAAATATGGTGACACTATTTGATAAGTATTTCCCTCATGGGAAAAATCATTAATGTATAGAACGCTCCTTCACATCATAAAAAATAAATGAGTTGGTGATAAAAAGTATGAGACTACCATTTTAGAGATATCCATGTATGTTATGGATTACATAAACAGTTCAAAATTCTTGATTGTCCATTTCATTTATGATCATAAGAGAAGTCTCTAAATTGAATTGGTCTCTCAAAATTGTTTATCATACGATGAAATAACAGTATTTCCTATAATAATGATGAAAAAGTTATCTAGATTCTATATGTTCATTGGAAATCAAGAGAATATGAGGTTTACTAAGAAACAATAAAAATATAATGTGTTAATGAATTTGAAGAGAGTGAAGAAATTTGTAACCACTTAATAAATAGATATAATAATTTAGGGAAATATAAGATGGAAATGGGACTTTGTTATGTTCATAGATATGGTTCATTAGGATAATAAATGAATAGAGAAGAAACAGAAAATGGATATTTAGTGTTTTAATTATAGATTTATTGTAACACCCAATGGTTTTTTTAAAATTAAATGAAATGCATGAAAAATTGTTTAAGTTTTATATTTATAACTTTACTTGAAACATAATTTTTCTACTTCTATGTTTTCATTTTTGAAAAACAGCCATCTACAAATGTGTTCAGTATGTTATTTAGAGTTTAATGCAACCGAATTATTTTTTGATGAATAGTAACATACCCTTATGAATAGTAATATTAAGAGTAATATAACCCTAAGGATAATAATAAATTTAATTATTATTTTATTTTTTATGTTTATTAAATAATAACATCATGATTAATTATTCAATGTGATATAAAAGAAGTTATAATTTTAAACATGTTAATTTTTGAATTAAGTATGATTTTATTTAAAAATTAAATAAAAAGTATTTTGTAAATTATTTAAAAAAAAGGATTTCATTTTTTAATTCAACACGTCAAAAAATTGTCAGGGTTAATTTTTGAGAATTTTTTGTAACATTTGATTTTTTGATGAAGAGTAAAATTACAGTTTTGAGTTTCGGTGTGTTAATGACATGATTAATGATATAATAATGATGTATTAAACCTGGTCATCATTTTTATAGGAAAAATAAATTTTAGGAGTCCCAAGTGGCTAATACCATTGAAAAATACCATGGGCAAGCCCATTGTTTTGCAAATACCACTAATGAGTTGTCTCTGGGAAATTAATAAAATATTTCTTCAATTTTGATATAAATTCCAACCAATTACTTCATTAAATTAATTTCCAATTCATACTCATTGATTCTATGGTTTTCTTACCTCCCTAGTAGTCCTCTCAATGAATCTTGAAGCCCCCAAGTTACCATCCTTCCTGTTGTATGAGTTAATCTAGAAGGTAAGACAATTCTCAATTTCTTTCTTTTTCTATTCAAGTTCTCTTTTATGTGGTATATAATTAATTAATCCATCACATGTTATTATATTATTATTAATATTTCTCAATTATGTATTATGATTCATTTAATAATGTTTGGACCTGGTCCCCTCTATTTTTAATGTTTTCTAAAACCATGTTGCAAAGCCGTTAGGCTGCAAAATTCTTTTTATGCGATTTATAACTATTCATTAATTTTGAGTTCCTTTCATTTATAATTATTTCCTCATATCCTCTACCAAATAGTAATTAATGCTTTATAAATTATTTATATTCAATTTTTTCTCATGTTCACATATAATTCATCATCATTTTTCTTCTAGTATCACACTTATTCAAGGAATAAATCATTTTCTATGATGTGTCGAATTTCCGACATCATGGACGATGGGATTCCAATTTACATTAATTATTTCATATATGGTCATGAAACCATTTTTATGGTTTAAAAATGTTTTAATATAATTCTTATGTCTCATCCATGGTTCTAGAATAATTTTGTACATGTTGTTTTAATTTATAAAACAAAATGAGTTCGTTATTATCCAAGAACCACTAAAATGATCTAAACGAACATCATTAATGTTTTAACTTATGAAATATCTTCATATCAAACATCAGAATGAAAAATGGAATAATTTATGGTACTGGAAAAATTTAAATACATTTCCATTACAATTATAGATTCTGACTTCCAATCGACATGAATATCCATCATGAACCAATCATGGAAATCATGTAACGAAACACACCCAAAACAATGAAAGGAACAAAATACTAATAGTTAATCAGTGAAATAATGCAATGAAAGGATCAAATATGATATTATGAAGATGGATATGTTTCTGTAAGATATTTATAATACTCTTTTAACCATTATACTGGTTGTTTAAACTAGTTTTATGTAAGACAAACCTGATATAAGGGAATTCTTAACCCAATTTCCAATCATTGTGTTAACCTTCTACATTTATCCATTATGATGTATTAAGATTATTTGTGTGATTAATTTTTGTTTATATTATGTATTATTATCTGTATATAAATTGTATACACATGTATATTCTATTCTATTAATTCTCAAATCAATTATATTTTAAGGTACTTTCCATTTAAAATATTTTTAAAAGTCTATTTAATAATTTTCAAAGGGATTATCTGTTTATATGTATATGGAATTAGTGACTTCTCATAGATTGATGATAAATTATTAACGTGATATGTTCCTTGTACATTATTTATGATGGTTTGAGCCAATAATAGAAGAAGATATGGGGTGTTGAGCCCCTTTATAGAACAAGATATGTTGGGGTGATCCCATTATAGCTCACGATATGACAGGTGAGCCCCATTATAGCCCTCCAATGCTTTGGGTTATATGAAGATGGAATTACACCAATGGTTTATTCCATGTTTAAGGGTTAATGTATGAGTGGTAAGGTAAATATTTCCCAAAGAAAACTACATGTTGTTTTTATCCATATGAGTTTCTATGATTATGTATTTTATTGATTTTATGTTATCACATGACTAATGGTTACTATCATTATATACCTTACTGAGTTTTATTCTCACATCATGGTTTTAAAATGTATCTCACAAGATATAAGTATCGGTAAAATAAAGGAGGGTTTCATGATGTTTGATATGTAGTGTTGTCAAAGAAATCATGATTTATGTTTTAATGTTTTATATTTTTAAAAAATGGAATCTATTTTTAGTAGTATCCTCTTGAATGATTTTTGGTATGTTATGTATGTAAGGTATAAAAATTCTTGAAAAATATATTCTAAAAAAATCTTCAACATGTAGTAATGTATTTTCTTGTATAAAATTAAATATTGAGTAACATTTTAAGGCAAGGTCTTATAATTGGTTTCAAAGGATGGTTTAGATAATATTTGGGGATTGGATAATATTTAAAGAACACAATAATTGATTTTAACTATATGGTAATATGAAATGTTATTGAATCTAATTATTACCATTTTGCTTCATATATTTCAGGTTTTAATACAATGGTTTTCCCGAGATGAAAGAGGGAAGATGAAGCAGGAAGGCACCTATAGGCTGATGTCTGTCTGAATCTACCGCCCGAAATGATGGGAATCAGAACTGAGCAGTTTCTGACAGCAATGGCTCAGTTTACTCAGGGAATAAACAGGGGTGGCATCCATACGAGTGAGGAACATTTTCTACCAATAATAAATATGTCTTTTTATAGCATTTTTTGAGGAAAAATCCTCCATCATTCTGTGGAACCAAAGATCCTGTTATAGCTAAAATATGGATCAATACTCTAGAAAATATATTTGATGTCATGGGATGTTTGGAACATAAAAATGTAATACTATCTATTTATCAATATGAAGGTGAATCTAATAAATGGTGGTCTCTAGTTAGGAATATGTGTGAATGAAATGACCATTACAGTTTTGAATCAAACGATTTTATGAGTATTTTTCTGGAAAAATATTTTCCCAATACTGTACCACTCAAAATGGAGAAAATCTTCTTGGAATAGGATGTTTTTAATTGGGTTAGTTGGTTTTGAAAATGAAATGTGAATTATAATTCATTTAATGGAATATGATTTTTCTAAATTCTAATCTTGTGTATTTCATATAATACTAATTTTGAAGGGAAATTTTCAATGATGTTCATAGATTAATTTTTATCAATAAACCCTATTAGAATAAATATATAATGGGATTTGAGAGAACATTTTTTGTGTAATAACATGAAGTAAGATATTGTTGATTTTTTCCACAAATGATTTGTTTGTAAAAAATTAAATCGTTTGAGAAATCATCATTGGGGAGTAAAATATCCTCTTCCTATTACTATGTAGAAATTGGAGGGCATTACAATGTATTTATTCATATGACCACAAAAGACACCCTTGATTAATGATGTTATATGTAATATCCTTGATATCCTCAAATAATATACACATTTCCTCACCATCCAAATTATGAAAAATAAATGGTTTTCAATTGTATAAAATAAATTCTTTTATAACCTATTAATTTTTTATAAAATATTCATCAATTTAATGAAAATAATAAATTCTTTCTAAAAAACATTATTTTTATAAATGATTGGTTAGTAATGGTTTTAGGAGATAATATAGTATTAATTTTTTACTATATATAGATAATTTCATTGAAAAAATAACCACTATTTTTTAGATAAACATTTCAAAATTAACCTTGGTTGAATTTTATGAATTTTTTCTTAAAATAATATTTTTTTGATGATTTCTGAAAAATTATGTTTTCAATGGAAAACTCAATATTGTTTAAATTATAATGTAGATAAATTATATAATTTTTTTAAAATTAAAAATTGAGTAATTATATTAAATTATCACATTTTAGATAATTTGTTTAATTTTTTAAAAATATAAATATAAAAAATTCTATATTTATGAGGACTTTTCACAATAAATCAATTTTTTTATCACATATGTTATATTAATTTTAAAATGAATTCTAACTCTTCTATATATTTAATTTTTGAAAATGGAGTCCATATTTTTTATTATAATTATTTATAATGTCATAAATTTAAACATAATTTTTCACCATTATGAATAGAAAAATTAGTAAACAATTTTTATAGTGGTTAACATAAAAATGGGGATTGAGGGAGGTTTAAAAAATAAAATAATGTTTGTGATATACCTAATAAATTTCCAATATCAATTTTATGGATGTATTTTGAACATATATCCTATATGGGTTGATGAAGAGAAGTTTTCATAATTTGTTATGAGAAAAACAAGTGTATTACTTTTTCATTTTCAAAATTTATTTTGTGCCCTCTCCCCCATTATAAAAGGCCACCTCATATACTCTCATCATAATTCTTAAAATCAAATTGGTTACAAAAATACTAAAAAATGTATTTACTTATCCAATAATAATATCATATGTCCCATGGGTTGATGTTCAATCAATCGTTGGAAGGATTGTGGTGTAAATATAAAGAGGTTGTCTGAATAACATGAAACATTCTAAAACAATAGTTTTTATTGTGTTTATTCTACCACATTCATAAAATTTTATTCAATAATTAAAATATTAAAAAAATATTATCTTAGATAAAATGTGATTTTATTATGTTAATGTAATAATATATATTAATCTCATATTCCATCAAACGTTAAAAAATTGATTATCGTTTGAACGAAAGACTACCGCCTCGCGAAACGATGTAACTAATTTTCCCCCAACTCCACTCACCGTTGGATATAATGATGGATTTTTTATACATATTATATATTATATAATATTTTCTATTTAAGTATAATATCACAGGTAACTCATATGAACTATTATTATTAAAATATGATACTGTCACTCGTGTGTATATTGGAAAACCACCTCACAAAGTGATACTATTCATTTTTCACATACGATTTACAATGAACAAAATGCGGTTAGATTTTATAAATATTTATAATAAATATAAAATTTTATATTTTTTAAAAAATAAATATATCATATCCACCCTAATAATTTTACCTATTAAGAGAAAGATATTTTTTCTCATTCGTACATATGGTCTATCGTGTCTTCTAAGCGATGCAACTCATTTCCTATGAACAATATTAAATAGTTGTTACAATAATGAATCCAATGATTAAATATGACATTTATAACCTTATAATAATTATATATTTTATGGATTTATATCCTATTTACATGAATTGTAACATTAAATATGACATTTATAGTATTGTTATAGAATAATAACAATATTATGACCATTTTATATTGGGTAAATAATTTTTATCAAAATGTAATTGTGGGTTAATGGTATTCATTAGAATTTGAATTTTATTGAGTCATTTTATTAAGATGAATAGATTCACGTCAAAATAGAGTATATACTACCATGATGTATTTAACATGATTACATAGTTAATCATGATAATTAAAATTTTTTACATATAATTTAATACTCATGGGGTTGTAATTTAAAAGTTGCTAAATAGGTATCAATTGTTGTATTATCTCCCATCATTATGTGATTATTTACATCATATTGAAACAATCAGTTTCTTATGATAATATTTATTTGTAAATTGAATTTATTTTAAAATTAAAAATTATATTATGTTAGATATTATTTTTACCTAAATTGTATACCATTTATGAAATAGTGTTTACTATGAATGTTGTTTGAATAATAAGGAAAATATTGATAATTATGTATCCTTCACCCAATACCAAAATCTTTTGATAAAGCATACTAATTCGTGAATTAAATCAATTATTATACATATAAGGAATTATTTGGACATGGAGTTATTGGTGGGATCAATAATTGATAACCATTTTATTATTTTACAGGTTTCATGAAACAAATCAGTTGGCCAAATCATATGATAGTTTACATATTGTTTAAACTATCTATTGAATTATCATGATATTAGAGGTATCATGACGCAAGAGATCCTAAAATCATTTAATTAATCATTTAATTAATTCATAATTATTATTTTATTTTTATCCGTAAATGTTTCTCATTATATACCGATGCATTTCATTGATAGATTATTTATTAAATGTAATGCCTATTTAGTTAGTTACCGTTACTTATTGATTATTCCTCAATTTTATCCAAAGATATTTATTAAATAGATTGTATTTTTAGTTATTAACATAGAAATATTGAATTTTAATTATTCAATCATGATATTTTTCCTTTGAATGTGACTCTTACTAAATATTCAAGTGAACCCTTACATTTTTTCCTTTCACCGTGATATTAAGAAGAAATAATTTAACGAGTTTAAAGTATGAAGATCATTTCATTATGTTATATATTTTATTTTATTTTTCAACTACTAATGTAAAATGGTTATTATGTATGTATGGTTTTATATAATAATACAAATCTATTAAATCCTTTGGAATGTGATCACTTGTATCCAGTTCTAATATGAAAATTTAGACATAATCTACAAGTTACACGAGAAGTGGATTTTACAATATTTAGAAAATAATGTGAGTAAAATGAAAATGAAAACATGTATTTTTATAAATCAACAATTGTATATGAATATTTTTGAGATTAATATGTGGCTTATCATAATATTACATCATCAGAAACATAATCATAAGAAATATCAATGAACACTCAAATTATAAAGAAACAATTACTACTTTGGTAACATTTCATTCCTAAATCCAATAAATTAAATAACCATATATGTATATCTAATCCCCAATATAATTCTTGTGAAGTGTCATAAAATAATTATTTATTTTGTATAAACACTATATAATAGAAACAAGTTGTAAATATGGATGTATCTCAAAAAAATAAATGTGACGTAGGAGTGGCATACCATATGTCTGAATTCATCATACAAATTAGAACCCTATCTGTAGAAATCAAAATTTATTGTATATAATTTATCAAAGAATATTCATATATATCAAAACATATATGATTTAATTAAATAATTTTATCACCCCTTTATAATATTTTTTTATTAAAATCTATATTTAATGATATATGTTTTTAAATTTTTATGTATATTTAGGTTTATTATTTTTAATACATATACACTCTTCTTTCCCCTATCATCACCAAAAATATAGTCATGATATAAATATAATATCTATTTATTATATACATGTTTAGAGTTTTCCATAATAATAAGAATAGAAAACTATGTTACATAATATATTCAAAAATCATTATTATATCATATATATCATATATATTCATTAAATCAATCCTCGTTATAATTTATGTAAAAAAATAATACTAAATCACATCACATTGTATAGGTGGTAGTCGACACATACACATGATTGATGTTTTCTTTTTCCAATGAATTATAATTTACATTGGTAGATATTATATTATATTTCCATAAGTTTTATTATTTACATAATATAATACATATAAATTAAAATTATAATTACACAATCACATAAATGATGGTGAGAAATGAACTATATCACTATGTGGAGTTGGTAATCCACACTTACAAAAAATAAATACATTCCCCTCACAAATGATATAACGTTTACAAATAAGGGTGGTTTCAAAATCAAAATATTATTTTTATATATTTATAATTCAAAATTAATTTTTTGGAAGATTATAAATTTTTAGATGATGGAGAAGAAATAAAAAGAAAGTTATATGTTAATGAAGTTACCAATCCTTTGAAAAACATTTATACATATCCTATTATGGTTCATATGGTTGGTCATTTGAGAATATCATCACCTCTGTAATATTATTAAGGAAGCTGGGATGTTTTTTCGCTATGGAATGGTAAAGGTAGAGGACTCAATGTGGTGCGAATAAGATAAGAAAGATGTTCCCTTTTAAAATATTGGGTAGGGTCACTCTTTAGATTTATTAAAAGGATAAAATATTATAAAGTTTTTATCATTTGAAAAAATCTCTACAATTAAAATATTATACCAATAAATATTATGGGTTTTTAATCCCATAATATAATAAAAATTATCCTTTTTTATGTTGTGTTTTAAACATTATCTTTTTTGTTTAACCCTTAGCTAAAATATTTTATCATTAACCATTGAAAAGAATTTCCCACATTAAAGGGTAATAAATTTAATTATAATAATACTATTTAATCGTAAATTTAATAAGGATTATTTTTTCCATAACTTATTATAATGGCCTTATTCGGTGATTTTTTAATTTTTTATAATTTAAAACTATATTATTTTCATAAGATATCATTAATGTCAGTTTTACCACTATAAAATTAATTTAATATTATATGAAATGAATTATAAATTATAATTAGAATATAATACATTAATATAGAATCAATATTTCATATAAATATATATATATAATTTGTGTAAAAATACAACTTCAAAAAATTATATTACATTTAATATTTTCAAATTCATTTATTTTATTTTCCACATAATTATCATATCATTGTTTCAATGATTCATAATTATTTAAAATAACAATATAATTACTAAAAAATTCAAATAAATTTAAGACATGAAAAAAAATTAATTATGCACCAAAATGGAATTTACATTCATTTATAAATTTCATTTTTCCCAATGTTAACAATTAATACACATTTAAAACATTAAGAGTTACATTTTGTAGCTTTCATTGATATATATAGTGTTATAATATTTATATAAACATGGTTTGCTAAAAAATTAAATTTGAAGCCTAAAGAGACAATTTTTTTTTAACTCCAATCATTAAAAAAGATTTATGATTGAATTTGATGGCCCTATAAATTATTTTTATCATATATTAACTTGATTTCCTATTATTGAGATTATATATTTTACCCCGGTTACTATTAATATTGATCAAAAATAAAAGTGTATTTAATAACAAATTTGATCCTTCTCATTCAAAATATGGAAACCATTTTTTAAAATTCAATTCCTATAAGTTGTAGAAATTAATATTAAAATAACATCACAATACATGATGAAAACCACATTTAGAAAAAATACTTCTGTTAAACAATAAAACTCTCTGAATTTTTAACCCATTCATAAAAAAATATTAAGTGAATGTTATAACATATGACTGAATATAAAATATATATATATATATATATAATTTAAACTACTCTCTAATAGAGATCATATAATTTTATTAAGATAATAATTCATTGGGTGTATAATAATATTTTTCAAGAGAAACAGATCTAATTTTTTTAAATAATCTTTATTTTAATCTCAAATTAATTAATAATCAGTGAATTCATTTATTAAATGTGTAAATTATATATTTTTCAGTTTTAGTTATTCTTATTCATACCCTCAAATACAACAGATAGGTGACAATAATATTTAAATAATATATTCATATCCTTTCATCCCTAGATTTTTCTCTTGCTTCCACAAATTGGTATTTTCACCAAAAGAACATTGATTAAGTGAGTATTCATGTTTCATATGAATTCCTCTATAAAATCTATAATCGTTATATTTTTAATTATAATATATATCTTACTCTAGCGTTACAAACTCTGAGTTCAATATATATTAAGAAACGTGTATGTACTTTATTAGGAGAGATTAATGGAAAACAATATGAACATGAGAGAGATTAAGTGACATTCGATAATATAGCATCCTAATAAAATCATGAATCCCAAAAGGACAAATATACTTATAGATTAGTTTTATCATCATTCAAAATGAAACCAACGTCTTCTATGTTGATGTTTATTAGAATACCTTATCACCAACCACAAACTCTAGATATTCTTAAATGTTATCACCATAACATATTTTCCAACGTTAAGATACCCTTATAAGATGTTTTATATAACTTAGTATCACAAAAAATTACTCATATTTTTATAACCCAAAATAATAATTTCTCTAAACGCATTCCAAAAAGTTTTGTGTTCCATAAAAACTTCCATAGAATATTTCATAAGGATCTATCAAAATTCATAAATCAATGACATAGTTCTATGAAAATTACTCCAACTACGTTGTTAATCCCAATGAACATTGACATCAATTGATAAAACTCTAAAAATGTATTAATGAGTTTGTTTTATCCTTTATGACTAACCATCTATCTAGGAATGATATGCAAAGAATAAATGTTAATCTGTATCAATGTTTTGCAGATGACGTCAAGAAAACATCATGGTAAATCTTAGAAAGAAATCAGATACACTATAATGTCATAATATTTCCAATCATAACACATCATTAATTTTTATTCTATGAATTTTATTTGGAGTTCAATATTTTATAATTGAAATTAAATAGAGATAAGTTTTAGGAGATCAACTAATACAAATGTTGAATTATGTAATTTGCATGTTTAAGGATCCTAGAGACACAATCCATGGAAATTTTTAACAATTATAATTTTGGTATGTGTAACAGTTTTAACATCAATTAGTCCATCATACCTCATCCAAAATATGTTGAAATACCAAACACCAAGAAAGATACTCTAGATTTTCTCTGGTCATGTTCCCCCACCAAAAATAATGATTCAAATCACTATACATATTTTTGATTCTAGGATGAGTATAGAATGAAGAACTCTGAGATTTATCCAAAAGATTCATCTTAAATTATAATACATAGGGGACGCATACATGGTTCATGATCCTAATTATTTAATCAAAATCATTGTTAAACTAAGGAATATTTTTCACCTTCTTGTACAGATTGACATCATCCTTCTACTCCTCTTTAATTTTCACATGGATAGATTGTTGTATAATAATTAAAGAGACAAAATATTTCTACAATTGAATATTTATTTTAATATTAATCCTTTATAAATATTGAAATATTAGATCTTTTTTACATTTTCAAAAGTAATCATGCATGATCTTTTAGGCTAAGAGCATCTATTACCTTGTTCACATTCCTATGGTATTAATTTATTGAGTGGATATAATCATTTATCTGACCTAACCATATTCTATTAAATATATTTAACTACTATTATTTGTATGTAAACTTGAATATTTTTTATAAGTGTACATATCACTCTATTCTCAGTAATGATAATTCCCCTATATTTTAAATAAAAATATTACCATAACAAAATCCAGTTCATGGGTTGGGTATTGTTTCTCACGAACTATTTATTATCATGATTCATAAGCTAAATCCATATCATTAATTAGGAAAAATCATTCAATTCCCTTATCTTAGGAACCTCTATAGATTACTAACCCTTATCACTATAGATTAATGTAATATGAGGTATACTAACTGAAAATTTCATCAATTCCATGAAATTTTCTTCTCATCTATTTGTCTAAAGAAACATAAATCCCTTACAAGATTACATTATAATTGGAATGTGTAAAAAATATACATCCAACCATGAAGATTTTGTATCTCAGTAACTTTTTTCCTCATTGGCTAATGTTCAATAACTTTAGTCTTTGAACTGTATATATATATATATATATATATATATATGCCATCAACATAAATTTAAGGATCACAAAAAATTAAACTTTTCATTCCAAAATTCAATCATTTTAAATTTAGAATTCATCTTCTCCTTCTATTGGGTCGTTGCATAATTCTCCAATGATCATTAGGATATTTTTTATCATATTAAATAATATTATCATATATAAATACCACCAGAAACTAATCATGGTAATCTCTAAAGAATAAATAAATTAAATCCATGATGACAGCTGGGGAATTAGTGAGAAAAAATATAATAACAATATAATAATAGTTTTCATTCCATCATTGGAATATTTTTGTGGGTACATCCTCCTTCTTGAACCTAAATTGTTAATATCCAAACAGAATCTCAAACTTATAAAAGTATTATTCTATATTTAGTTTATCAAATAAGTAATCAAAATGAGGTAGATGCTAATTTTTCTCATAGTGATCATGATACTATATAAATAACCTATACACTATTGCAATGATCCATCAATAATCTTAATGAAAATTTGTTTCGCACAATAGTAATTCATTTGGAAAAATAAGTTCCTTGTCCATATTCTCATCGAGTAGTTTCTTCAATTCCAACAACTCAATCTTGGTCATTCTATATTGATTATTATAATAGTAATAACACCATATATGATATCTATTTAAAACTCAAAATCATTACATATAATATGGATATAATACTCATCCAAAATTATATCAAAAAACAAAAACATAATAAGAATATCTATGATATTGAATTTTTTCCCAAAAATTTGTGATAAACATCCATTTTGATTATGAATCAAGACCCATACAATGGAAATTATTTCATTCACATTTAAATATTTATCATAACATTAATAGATGTTCATAGGTTTTTTAGAATTTCAAATGTGACCTCCTTCCTTAATAATTGATATGAAATTTATTTATAAGAATCCAATCGATGTCTATAATAATATCGAACACAAATAGAGGGAGAATAAAATTTTTTAAAGGAATAAAATTCCCGAAAACATTAAAAATATAACAATCTATGACTTGAGTTCTATTCATAATTTCATTATAATGTTTCACTTCAAATTCATAATTTAATCGATCAGTTTGGATTGTGATATCCTTATAATATTATTTGTATATAAAAGTGTTCATAGATCTTGTATCAAATAAGACATTAGCAGTTCTACATTTGATGTTAAGTGTACCTTTCACAATGTCATTATTATAACCCTCATTATAAATTGTGATCACATGACATTTTCATTTGAAATCGGTCTAAACTAGTAGATTACATCAATATTTATCACTAAGCTTCATATTTTAGATTTTGAAATAATATTTCCCAAATTACAATCATTTGAACCACTATATTATTGGTGGTGTAATTTTCGGAGATATACTCACATTATTATCTCACATTTTTTTCATCAAATGATCATTCGGTTTCCAAATTAAATTTCATTCCACACATTATTCATTTACCAGTTTCCTTGAGACAATTTCTTCCATGTTACATTCCACACCATGATAATAATGGAAAGGAAACAATATTCTTTCCATGGGTTTTAGTGTTATATTTAAATACAATATGTATTTCTCTCTCAAAACACTGATATTAATGGATTACACAAATTCAACATCACCCATGATAGGACATCAAAATATTTATTCAAATACATTATTTTTCATTATGTGTCTCGAAATTTAGAGACAGGGTTTTAATCAACTGAAGAATCTATCAACAATTCAATCAGGGAGGAAGATAATAACAAAATGACTTATAAAACACTCCAGATGTGTACAAAAAATAATCATCCATTTAAATTACCTCAACTAATTCATTTCATATTTTTGTGTGAATACTATGTGGAATATATTAAAGGCAAAATGATCTATTAATTTCATATTACTCAATGGTATAAATTTTTTCCTATCAAATCATTTTTTTTGGATAAGAATACAACATTTGTAATATCCCCCTTCCAGATGATAGATTGAAAAAAATGATTTTGTATTTTTCCAAAATCTAGTGGACATAAAATATTATTTAATTTGTACTGGTATTTTTCACTATAATTAATAGATCTATGAAAATACTAAATGATTTTGGGAATTACCTCATGAATCAACCAATAAAACCATGTTCAATATTTATCATATTAATAAGTTTCTGAATATTCATATCTTGAGAATTTTGTGTCATAATATCAATGAAACTTTTCATTTGATCTCCCTATACAATTGGTGTATTAGGAGTAAAATCATTGCCTTTCCTTCACATTTTGTATTAACATGATTCCTTCTGGATCCATTCACTAAATAAAACAAAATAGAATAGTGTGATGGACAATAAGTCTAGATTAAATAAAAATAATAATGAAGAATTTTGGAAGGGATGTATAAATCAAGACACCAAAATTTAAATCGAAGACACATTTGATTTATACAATTTCATTTGTGATCATTAATAAAAGAGTAGGATTATCTTTTATACTTAGACACATCCTTTTGATTATAAATAATGTTTTATCTTCTTATTTTTCAATTGGATCTTTAACCATACTCATATTCAATCAATAATAACCCATCATTTTAAAACTTAACAGTTTCAAATGTTTATATTAATTTTCATTACATAACATAACAATCCCTGAAAAACATTATAGGTCTTGTATCATTAGAAACATAGGCACATAAATAAATTGTTCATCAGAGTGTCACATTAGGTTCTAAACAACTGGAATCCATCAATGATATATCAGTACTAAAATAGTTCTTTCTTAACCTAGATAATGTGGACATAATAATTGGGGAGATTAAATACTCAATAAGCATAAATTTCCAAAAGGTGGAGAGCAAGGATGATATAAGTACCACATGAATACAAGGGTATGAGAACATGTGAATAAAATTTGAAATAAAATACCATAATATCATAGATCGTAATCAAGAATCATGGAATAATTATTTTCAATTCATAAGACATGAATCCTATTGGAATCATAGATCTTGTACCATTAGATCATAAAATTTTTGCAAGACAGGGAATGGTTCCATACATATATGTATAGATTATCATTTTCAATGTAGGAGAGGATACATATCTAGAATAACAGAATGGTTATGGTTAACTCACAAAAATCGTCTTATTACTTATGTTTCACTACCAAAAAATTCATAGTGATCTAGTTCGGTCCATGAACCATTGTAGTAGTTAATTTTAAATCCTTATACTATCATAGTGGAAAGAGTCCCATAATAAACTTTGTTCAATGTCCTCTTTAGGCTTATATATCTCATGATGTGTTTCCCACCATCAAATAATTTAAATCTTATATATGTATTCCATATGATAAAAAACATTCATCACATTATAACCGTGGAAAATATATGGATTTCATAAACATTTAAACATAGAAAAACATTAGTAATTTTATTGAATTTCATATGATTTTCATCATTTCATTGTAGCATAACCTGTGGAAAATGAACATGTATCATAAAAATAGAGTCTTAATAATGATTTAAAATCCATATATGGAATATAAATTTTATGACATGCTCATATACATAGTAAATTATTAGTGAAATGAATGTTTCATTCATTGATGAATAAAAATATCATTACAATATCATTAAAATGTTAATACATAAAATACCCTTCCCCCATTGAAAATATCATTTCAAAAATGAAATCATAAACAAATATTGAAAAATTCATTTCAATTTAAAATTTATAAATGAAACTATAAATATTTATTTATATTATTGATGGTTTTTTATGGAGGGAAATTCTATTCATTCCATATATGTTAATATAGAACATTACTTTCACATTTTTTGTAAATTGTAATAAAGTTGTTATTCTATGAAAATATAAATTATATTACTTTTAGTTCAATTAATAAAAATAATATATGTTTAAATACGACACTAAATATTCATTTTAAGATATTAAATCCCTTTATAATACATTATTTTAACCCATTGATATGAATAATAATATACTTCTTGTCGAATGTAGAAATAAATTCGACATCCCTTACAAACATTTTTTTTTATCTTGAGTACATATGGTGAAAAAAAGTATTGGAAAACATATATATTTAGGAATTAATGAAACTATAACAAACATTATAATTTTATTAGTAAGTTGATCCAAATATTTCATCATTAAAAACATAATCAATGCTAATATCGATAAATACTGAGATTATAACATAAAACACATACCACATTGGTGAATATTGAATCATAATACACATGAATGAAATACAAGGTTATAGAAATCTAATGAACCCTTTATAATAATAATAATCATCAAAAATTAATTCACTGTAATTATATACACCAAATAAATGGAAAAAGTTCTTCATATGCCATGTTTCTCACATAATGAATATGTGAGACAAAAATAACTTATATTATGCATGACATCTCATATAAGATAGAAAATCATGAACAATATAAATATATTTATTATAAATCTATCCTAAAATAATATTATTATATTTTATACCATTTATTATATACTTATATCCTCATATCACCTATTTATTTTCTAATAAATATTAAAATCATTACTCTTTGTGATATCAGCTATGTTTTTCATCTATGTTTTTTGTTTTGTATTATTGGTCCTTGTAAAATGTTCAAGGACTATATATATAAAATATTATAATTACGTATATTTATTTTATATATATTAATTATATAAATTTTTCTATTTATCCATTAATATATAGATAAAAAATGAATTACACCATTAATGGAGACGAAAGGTCATACATACACATGAATGGTGTTTTAATTTTATGATTAATGTAATGAATAAAGGTAAATGATTACACATATTTTTCTATATAATTATTATATCATTTATATCACATAAATTAATCAAATATATCCATATAACCACCCATTTAAAAGAGAAATGAAAAATGAATCAGCATCATTCCCCAGACCTGTTAGTCTACATGTACGTATAAGAAACATTTTAATTTTCTAACTATTTAGAAGGTTTGATGTCTTATAAGATATTATAATAATATAATTATAATTTCTTAATAATTATTATATATATACATTAAACTCAAAATAATACCCATATATAAATGATGGTGGTGGAAATGAAATATATCGATACATTTAAATTGTAAGACATATGTTCGCACCAGTGGTACTTTCAAGTCCCATTTGTGGCAAAGAGGGTTAGTTAAAGTTGTCAAAAACAATAAAATTTAATTAAACATAACCTAATATGGATATTATTTTTTGAATAATATAATATATTTATAGGATATAAAAGGATAATAAATATGAAATTGATTTGTTAATGCGATTACCTCTCCATTGGAAAACTATTTTAGATTTCCCTTTAAGTATCATAAGATTAGTATTCTAGGAATACAAGAACCTCAATTATATCATATTAAATACCTATAACTGGATGAAATTTATTTAATATATGTGGGTAAAATATGACAAAATCCTCTTTTATAAAACCCTTGATTGTAACAAAAATTGTATATTTTAATTTCTAATGATTTTAAAAAATATTAAATCAATGATTAGAAATTTTATTTAAAATAAAATATAAAATTTCATTAATGACTTTAACCAATAGTGATTCCTTAAATTATTTAGGAAAAAATCATACTGAATGAATAAAAATATTTTTTATTCAAACATTTACATTATTTCAAATGATTTTTTTATTTGTAATTAATTGATAACCAATGAATTGATTCTATAAATTGGTAAAAATTACATGTTCGTAATTTAGTTATTCTTAGGAATACCCACCAATCTTGTATCGAGGTGATAATAATAATTTAATATCATATTTTGGTTCATTAAAAACCATTGTAGCTTGAAACACAAACTATCAATGAAATGATATTTATTTGAAAATATATATGTATATTTCATAAAATATAATATCATTACACTGAGATGACTTTTTGACCTAGATTGTCCTTTTCTATTCTGATAATACATCTTATGATAACATGGGGAATTCCAATTAATAGAATATTTTTTGGAACATTTCAATGTAATGATTGCATAGTTTCACTTTTAATATGATAGAGTCATTTTTATTTATTTGTCTCTTATTGTTGAAAAAAAAAATTATTATTAAATGTTTTTAATACCTTGATATTATAAAATGAACACTATGTTTGATATCATATAATACATGAATCAATGAACATAAATAGAAAAAAAATATTATTATTCTTTGAATATAACAACATATTCATTGAATGAGATGGTATGAATATATGTTACTGAATTATATAATATTTTTTAAAATTATAATAAATAAAAATAAATTGAAAAATTCATTAAATAAGCCATCATATTTTTTAATAGTAATATTATTCTTCAAAATTATTGTTTTTAAATGTATTTATATTTATTTTCAAGTGAGAATATAATAATGAAATTGAATAACATTTAGAAATTTCAATAAAAATAATTATACTAAAATTTGTTCAGGGTTAAATTATGGGATTTGTCTGAAAATATTTATTATCCAAAAACATGTACAAATTATTGATTTGTTATTAAAATATATATTTTTGTTACAAGAATTTATAGAGATTTTTTTTTGAATAGTTTAGAATTTAAATTAGTTCATTTATATTATTATTAATCAAATTATATTCATTAGGGATTAGCTGATATTGAAATTTTCAACAATAAGTCAATATGTGTTGGTGGATGATGTGGTGATTCATGGAGAATTATTATGGAGTATTAGAATTAGATGTCCCATTTTATCAACTATATAGGTTGTAAATGTGATGATTATTTGAAGTGAACATAAATGATTGAAACCTATGATATGGCGGATGAACATTTTTTTACAATAGGTTCAAGACATCAAAAAAGTTATTTAAAGAAGAAGAATTGATATATCTCATGTATTTTATTTTAATTAATGTAAATGTGAAGTGTACCCCATACTAAAATATTCCAATTATCCATTAATGTGAGTTCACTAAATTATTAATCATGGGATTTTAATTATTTAAAAAATAATAGATGAAAAAAATGTTTCAAGCAACCCATTAAACTCATAAAACACTTATATGTATAATTTACATTAAAAAATAAATGAAAAAGAACACATAAAATAATAATCTTCTTTAATTAATGTTCTAATTTTTTTATTCCATTCAAAAAATGATTTAAGTGTGGCTAATTTGAGACTGAAGCTAAAATGAATATATGAATACATTATATCTGATTTGATAGTGTTACAAAATTCAATAAGGCAAGATAAAAAAATATTGTGAAATCTAAATCATGTATAAAATTTCTCTTTCTGAAAATTGTGTAAATATCATCTAGAGATTCAATTGTGGATGGAAATTCATTCTAAAGTTGTAATATCCTAATAATGTTTTTACCCTGAGGAAGCAGATCAACAGATGTTATCCAAATTGATTGACCATGACCTATGTACACAAAGAGTTTCTTTTGATGATAATTGATGAGTACACAGGAATGTGTGATCTATCAAGCTCATAGAGTAAGATAAATAGAACAACCAATAGTGGATCAAGCTTGATGAAATTTGGAGGTCATCGGTTGCAGTGAGAGAAAGAGTTATCTAGTGTGATATGGGAGTAGAATTTTTCATTGTGGATTATGGAGTTGGACAATGAAAATTCAGGTACCAATGTGGGATTTAGTAGAAATACCCTCATATATGGATTATATATATATACATACAATGTGGCTATTTATCGTCAATTGTAATCACTAAAATATGCTTCTAGTGGATAATATGTATTCGGGTGAATAACCAACATCCAAGGAGTAAGTATTTATAATGGAACATATATATTCTTATATTAAGTGCCTTTGAATTTATTACTTTATTTGACGTAATTATGAGAGAAAAAATAATAATTGATTGAGGATTTAACCACCAACAATGGATTATTTTAAAATAAAAAATTTATAAAAAGGGAAATGTAACACTAAAAAACATCCTCACCCACGCAGTTGTCTCACACTTATCTAAGAAATATAATTTATATCAATGTAAAGGAAACCACTAAACGATCCATCATAATTATGATGATATAGAATATAAAATTCTTATCCAATATGTTTATTCATAGATTTATTTCCGGGAACTAACATCGATTAAAACATTTGATGATATTATATTTGAAAACACTTGTTGTAGAAGTTGGAGATATAATTACCCTGAGACATTCATCTCATATTGAGAATGATCCTATAAATTATTATGATAAATTTACCATGGAGATGGATAGAAAGGGTAAAAATGAAACATTGAAGGATTTATTAGAAAATTTATACAAAAATGTTAGGGGTCTCCTAACTGTCCAGGAAATATAGGATAAACCCAGAAGTTATTATAGAGGGAGCCATAATGAAAATGAATAAAAGATTAAAATATGGATACTCATTTTTGATGATATGAAAATTGGTGATGATAAAATTCATGATGGATAATTTTGAAGAAAAAAATGTGATTGTTATTAGGATCAATGGTTTTTATGAGAGGCAAGATGATTCAATAATTTTGATGAAGATAATAGGTAAACATTATAGATATTTTTGATCCAAATGTTTCTGCACTAGAAGGGTAAGAAGATCTATCTCGGTATGAACTCCATAACATTATCAATGAATATGAAATTAGGAGAATAAAAACATTAAAAAATAAATCAAATTATGATATGGCTTCCACATCCATGATAATAGGTAAAACTAAGGCTGAGTAGAACCAATAAAAATGTAATTATATGGATAAAGAAGCACAAAAAGAAAATAATAAAATGTTTAACATGTCTAAAAATACGTATAATAGAGATAAATAGTTAAAATCAATATTCCATTATATGTCATCAACATTCAAGTGTTTTGTAAATTTTCATTTGATTGTCTAAAGAAGAAATGCAAGGTCACTGAATATGATGAGTAAGAACATTGTTTCATTAAAAAGACTAATAAATATGAAAAAGGATACTATTGAAGAAAAATTAATTTATTTTAAAATTAATATAAAATATATATGGTTATGTGGGATGTTTATGAATCATTATCATCATGTAGTGGGACATATAAAAAACTGTCTAAAAACAAGGATTTTTTATTAGAAAATCAAAAATAGATAAATATGCATTTCCTTTATAAAACGTGAATCGAGAACTGATCTAGAATAGAACATAAAAAATAATCCTGATTATAATCATTAAAATAACATGAAGCTAAAAGAGGATAAAATAAAATTGATAAATGGAAACGAAGAACATGTTATGAAATAAGATACACATCTTAATGAGATAAGAGTATATATAAATAATGTGGTTGAGGTAGAATAGAAACTAAAATATTATGATGAAAATTCACCTGGATGAAATGAATTAAATAATGATTATATTTATTTAATTTAATATAAAAATAAAAATACGTTAGAGATAGTTTAATATGACCTGATGGCGAATTTTGTTAAAGTAAAACATTCTATGAACGAGGTAGAATTATCTAAAACAGAGTATTTGTGTATTTCCTAACAATGTGTTTTACAAAATATGAAATAATATTTAAATAATTCCATTGAAAATATTGGAGAATATTATAAATATTAGTGGCATAATGGTCCAAAAATATGAGTTTATTCTAAACCTAATGAGTATCAATGTTTGTTTTTTTATTTTTAACAAATCACGACCAATAGACATGACTAGATCTAGATAGATGAAAATAATGAATTAGAAAAAAGAATAATTTAATAATTTATTGGGAAGGTTTACTCTTTTGAAAAAACAACCAAAATCTATGAAAATACCCCAAAAATATTTAAAACATATTTTTTATCACCTAGGAATATAATGTTTTAGATTCAAATGATGGGGTTTTAGAGTGTTTGGTCATAATGTGTATTCATATTATTATAACACAATAATACCAGGAATTTGGAATTATCAACGATAAGTAGTGTAGATCAAATGAGAATAGATAATAAAAAAGAGAGGCATGTTTCCAAGATACAGTCAAACTCTCCACAAAGAAATTTTTTTCTTATATTCATTATATTTATAGGGATGTGGTCGAAAAGGTCAGAATGATAATAAATGGAAATTTATTTCACCGTGTCAAATTTCGCATGATGTAATTATGATGGGAAGAGAGTTTGGTAATAAAAAAATGGCTAGCAGTATTTTCCATGATAAAATGAAACAATATGATAATATTAGTATATAATGTCTTGTTATCCGACATAAAAAAATCCAAGGATAAAAAATAGAGAAATATCAGAAATTACCTGGGATAAAAGAAAATAAATTCATGTAATTTGATGAATTTTAAATTTACAAGATTTCAACAATATTTGGTGACTTGAAAATAATTTATTTTCACTGTGTTGAAAAATCTAGGAATGATGTATATCATTGTATGATATTTATATCTATCTAAAATGAAATCATGAAGAAAATGTGTAAATTAAAAAAGTTCTTCTGATACAAAGAAATAATGTTCATACACATTAAATATGTATAATAATGGGAAGATATCAATAAAAACATTTAAGGAATGTAATCGTAAGAAAAAGTTCATATTTAGAAGGATATCTCAGTCTGAGTTACAGTTCTGAGAAATTGAAGGGTTCCCCTTTATTCCCTCTATAATAATGATGATATACTAACATGGATTGAATTTATAGAGATGGATATAACCCTTATGGGGGAACATTGATAAGATGATGCTGTAAAATAGTTACTATATAATGTTTTCTAAACATCTAAATAGATCTATAGTATAATAATTTGTTCTATGCTAATTACACTATCATATGTTAATCATAAATGTATTAATTATATAAATTCTGGGGGACTGGTTTATTGATGTATAGATAAGAAAAAGGTAGAGCTATATCTGTTTCACATAATGAGTCTAATGTGTTTTTTATATATTTTTAGGATAATAATTACATTGATATATCTTATTATTTCTAATATATATAATGAGAATTGATAAAATATGAGAATTATATCACAAGCATGGATTTTATGGATTTCATAGACATCCATGGTTATATCTATATAATTATCTACACATAGATTGCCCATGTAGAAAAATAGTTGATTAACTAAAACCTCTATGCTATGAAAACCAGGTGAGATATTTCCTATAATATAATTTATCATGAAATTATTATAATGGATATTATCATAAATTTTTTATGAAATATATTTTTAAATAACTCATTTTCCCTTTTCATATAGATTGGTAAAAGTGTGTAATATTCATCACCACATATTGACTAATGATATGTGTTGATATTGGAAAAAATAAAATGGTGTGATTATTGAGACCAGATTGCATTCATTTTTAAGAAGTCAATATGTGTTGGTGGATGATGTGGTGATGTGTGGAGAATTTTAATAGTCATAACATTATATGTAACAGTTAAAAATTATCCATGATATAAATATGATGATTTTTTTATGTGATATTAAATGAATAAAACATGGGATAAGTATGATTTACGTTTTTTTAAAACAAGTGATGGTCAGGAAAAAATAAAATGAATGAGGAATAATTGAATAATAACATGAACTATGTTTTAATGCATGGTTATGTGAAGATGAACCCATGAAAAAATATATATTTGTATGTAATATTTTCCTAAAGATAAGGTGAGAAGAAAGGAAGAGTTTGTTTGATCTTATTCAAGAAGGTTTTGTAATTAATTATAAAAATAGTTTACTTTAATAAAATTTTAATGGAGGATTACATAAAATGTGTTCAACCAAAGGACTAGTACTAGCCACCTCAACCCCTCCCATTGGGGTTTAGGGAGGTTCGAACACAATTGAGGGAACCAGCCAGGCCCAAGCCTGTAAGCGACATGGTTAAGAATAAGATTATACCAACAAAGGAATGTGTATAAGAACAACTATAACTATGTCATAGAGGAAGCGCCACTAGGTCGGGAGGTATAGAGGTAGGTAGAAGCGATATGGATCACTGCTAAGGGGGGTGGATATATGGTTGCTAAGAAGTTGTGGTATAGTTACATTCCACATCTCTAACCTATGGATGTTATGATGTGGGAGTCAAGGAATATATGTACTATTACCACATCATGAAAAAGATGAACATAAAATGGACCATTAGATAATTTTATCAAATCCATATATTTTGATATTATGCTCTACAAAATAGAGTGAGGACATTTTCTTCAACCTCTCCATGGCTTTTTTCCCACATGATCTGAGACAAATATCCACCGAGAGATAGATGAACCACATCTTCCCCACTTGAAATTTTGAATACTTAATAAAATGGGTAATGAACCTAAGTGTGTATGAAACAACCTCATTCATGGGAACAAACTCTTTGAATACATAATATGAATCCCATTATAAAAATCAGTATCATGTTCCATGAACAACTTATAGCTCATGATTCCAACCAACGAGGATATACTCATCACATGTTCAAGTGAATATAGATATAAAAATAATTTAATTATATTTAGTACCATGTGAACCATATATCAATTGGATGAATTATCATATGAATTAATATGTACTATTTATATAATATCGATCATTTTTAAAAAGAAGTTGAATGTTTCCTGAAATTCTAGTGCACAAGATTTCAATCGCCGAGTTTTAATTAATCGATGGAATATATCGATATAGAGGTGGCCTATGTGATTTGATTATGAAATGAATAACTCATTTAACTATCCTAGTAATGTGATAGATAAAATGAGGAATCCTATGGACATAAATACAATCTAATAAGGATTAAATCATGTAATATAATAGATTTTATGATGTGGTTTAGAAGATACCCACAGATAAATATATATTTTCTTGAAAAGGAAATTAATGACAAATCATATCTTAAGAGGTATTTGGGGAGACATATTTGGATATAAAACATCTCTAGTTATGGAAAACATGGACCCCACCTATTGAATAGGGGTTCACCTGACATACTTTCAAATCCCTTATATGATTATGAATTTAGAAGAGTTATGGACACCTCAAGGTCTAGTGAATTTCTAATAAAGAAACCATGGAAACATCTGTTGGACAGTACCAAGATCATGAAGATGAATTTTGTGAAGAACACATAACCTTGCATGATCACCTCATGTGATTTAATTGTTCATGATCATCATGTATGAACATTATATGTTCATAAAATAGAGACGATTAGTTTTCAATATCTTTTCTCATGAAAAAGGAGAATAAAACACACGATTCAATAAAACAATATAACAAGATTACATGGACACATTTTTTCCATAAAGATGTTGAGATAGACATAAGGAGAGAACACATTAACATTTGAAGAAAAATGACAATCAACACCTTGATCACATGATGGTAGTGAAAAGAGATCATGATTATCAAATGATTTTGAAAATAAGGGATGAAAATAATGGTTGTATTATACCTATGAATCTCATAAAAAAATTTCTTATATAATTATGATACTCAAAAATTAATTAATAAACATTTCCTAAATTAATAATGTACATAAATTACACTTTTTGGATTCCATGAAATCCATTCCTGAAGTGTGTTTTATTTTATACAGAAGCCGAGTAGAGTGTATGATGAGATTATATATTTGTTGATAGTTTTACTGAATTAATGATTATATATTGATCTAGCATTGGGAAATATCCTTATATAATAAAGATACTCTTGAAGAACATTGTTTTCATATCATTCAAAAGTTCATTTTTTTTGTTGGAATATATTAAAATGTAATTATAGATGAAGCATTTTATTACACTCATACAACTGATAAATACAAAATATTAGAATTTATTAAGAAATCACGAGAGACTAAACTAGTATCTATTATTGATTTCTGAAGAGTAAATGTGAATGTGTGATCTAGTAAGATTATAGAGGATGATAATCATGTAAACCTATAGTGGATAAAAAATTGGTGGTTTCTAGAGAAATAATTATCTCCTGTAATTTAGTATAAGATTTATTAATTATGGTTTCTGATGATGGTCAGTGAAGATTCTAGTAACATCATTGGATGTTTTATAAAGAACCTCCTTTTTGGATTCTATAATAACATATTTATGCTGAGATGTTTTTTTTAAAAAAATATTAATGTTTTTAATTTTAAATTTATTTATATAAATTATATATGTTCAATCATAAAAAATAAATTTCAAATTTGTAATTAAGGTGTAAATATTTTGTAAACAGCTCCCATTTATTATTAGTCAATGGGATGAGTAATTATAATTTGTTTTTACTACAAACAAGGTATAATAGGTTGATCAGTGTTATAAAATTTGATGTGGATTGTAAGTCATTCATACAATTTCATTTATTTCAATTTATCAATCATTTTCACTGATAATCATCCAAACAGTGTAAATATTACAATTGGATTCCATTTAGATTTTGTATTTACTATTATATTTTTTAGTTAAAAAATAAGTTAAAAAATATCCCTTTATTCTTATCATATATTTAATATTTTATGGTAGATATTAAAAAATTCATGTTTCACTAAAAATTGTTATTTTACAGATGAATGAAATTTTCATCAATGATTTTATTTTATTCTTTTGTGATGACATAATTACCATATATTCTTATAAAACACCAATAGTGTTCTTTTCCAAGTAGAAAAAAGTAATTTTTATGACCATAAAACTCGATATTAAATATTAATTTAGTGATTTAATGATTCTAATAAATATAATTGAGAAATATAACATATTAGAGATGTTTAAAGGGTTTATATTAAAATTAAAATTCATTAATATTTTTCAATGTAAAATTATGTGATTATTTGTTAACATGGAATGAATAGTATTTTTCACTAAACAATAATGTATTAAATTTTATATAAATTATAAAAAATAATTTATGTGGATAATTGGGATGATAAATGGGGTTAATAATCATCACATACCTATTTAGAAGACAATTTTTACCTTATATATTTTTTTAGTCCTTTAATATTAACAAAATACATTATCAGGGTTATGTTTAGAATTTTTTAACAAAGGGGTCAAACAAAAATATATTTTTTGGAATAAAAATAAAAAGAATAATAAATTTTGTTTTTAATATATGAATAAAATATATTCCTTTTTTTGATCCATTTCATTTTGGAACCATTGGAAAATAAATAAATACATATTGTATTACAGTATTTCAATTTTTCCCAAGAAAATTAATATTACTGGTAATTTATAGTAACAATATTTCATAAAATGATTTAGAAGTCATAAAAAAAATTTCTTCAGAATATTTAATATTATGTGGGTAGTAATATAAAGTATTTTAATTATTTGTATACCAGTCCATTTATAGAATCATTCTTGGCCCCTAAAGTGTAAAATTTTTTAATATCACGATAACTATCAAAAGTGTCAACAGGGGTGAAACTAAGATATAAGGGTAAAAAATTAACCAAGACTAGTTTAAATTTTATTATATTCTAGGATTTATGTTCATACTCATAATGCATTATAATTATATAAATTTGGATCTATCTTTCCATGAAAATTAATTTTTATTAATTTTTACTTTTTGTAATTTTAAGAGTTCCCCTACACAAACATATATATGGGAACCTCATATCATTTATTCCGAACACATTTTGATACCTCTAGTGAAACCTTATTATATCATGTTATCTTGTAAAATTACTTGTGAATTTCATCACATGGTATTCCTAATAAAACATTCAAATTGTCCTTATGATGTAATATAATATAGTCCCACCAAAATAGATGAAATCATCTTGTCCAAACTCATTCAATTTATTTCCATTATACCTCCTATTGATAAATTTTATTCATATAAAATAATTACATTATAATTGAAAATATAATGAATTATATTATTATGAGAGAATGTCCATAATCAACCTTCTTCCTATCTATTGGAAAATGATAATGTCGCTTGTCCATACATTTCGACTACCACCTCCATGTGGTGTTGTGATTTATTTTCCATTTACATTTTAAAAGGACTGTAATTTGGAATGATTTAATTAATATAAATTGTATAAATGATATTAATAATATATTGTAATGGTAAAATATTATTTACCTTACTTTCCGTCCAACCTTCATAAAATGATAACATGGTTCACTAATACGTACAATTGACTATCTCCATAAATGATTTTGTAATGATTTCAATATATAACATTTATGGTTGATTATAAATATATATATAATAAATTTATATTATATTTAATTATTTTTTATGTTATATAAATTATGGAAGCATGATAAATTTACATGTATCAGAATTTAAAAATTGATACTTCAATCGAAAACAAAATAGTTAACTATGATAAAAAAAGTAATTAATTAAAGAGTTAGTAATTAATTGGTTATGAAATGTTATAACTGGAATATATATGATTTAAAATTTATGTGAATGATTTAAATAAATATAAATAATTAGATAAAAATTTATTATAAATGTTATTATATATCATTTGAAAAATGTTTTACATGAGTTAAAGGTTTCTCATCTCATTTGAGGTGATGTTTTCTTATATTAATTTTATTTCTTTGAGACACATGAAATATTAAATACTTTTTATCTTATGTGTTATATATAAATTAAATTAATTTATTTTTTGATGTTATTCATTAAAAATTATTGTATTTAGATGTCCATATAAGGATCTTTATTTAAGGAGGTTTTTATTTGAATGATATAAATGTCGTAACGATTTATGGTTAAAATATCATTATTTATCTAGATTGTTTATGTTTATGTTATTTATAATTAAATTTTATGATATCATTCTAAAAAATAGTTTTAATTATATTTACATCTATTATTTTCATTTTGGTAAAATGTTCACTTTATTTTTCATCCTTTTATGTATCAGTAGACAAAAAAATTATTTTTAAGGAAAACATTCATTATATCACTATTTAGTTATGAACTATTATTAATAAATATTCATGTTTTCTAAAAATGATTTCATGAATGTTTTAATATTATCATTTTTTTATTTAATGTAAATTTTTAGTATTATTTACATTAAATAATTTGGATAAAATTTATCATCATGTCATTTTCTAAATGTTCTAAAAGTTATATTTTACGAAAAATATGTAAAGAATATTTGTTTAACATTCATGACATAAAAATAATTTTCTAACATCATGATCCCTAAATGGTTTCATGAATCCTTCTAATGTTTACAATTTATTAATTAACGATCTTTCCTTTCTATTTTTGAAATTTTTATATTATAAATAGATCATTTGAAATTGAAATGTGTACTTTTATCAAGAAATGTTCTAGTGTTCCTTTAATGGTATTTTTATTCAATAATAAAATCCTTTTATATTACTCATTAATTTCTATAGATATTTACCAATGATAAGATAATCGTTCATTCAATTGATGAATTATGATGATGATTATTTTATAATAATTCTACGTAACCCATTTCCATCATACAGGTCACTCAATGATGAAATTTTGAAATGTTTAGGAAACTCATTTCATATTCAAGGGTATTTCTATTTTGGTTGTTATATTATCTTTTATGCATCATACTTATTATTATAATCAAGTGATTTGTTTTCCTATAATTATATAACTATCTAAATAACTGTGTAATTATTTATATCCCATGGGGAAATAAATTACGTAATATGGTCTCAACTCAGTTCCTTAATATAATTATCCTTTTTTTATCTTGATAGTGAACCATGCTTCAAATCCATATCTTCTTATTTTATGATATTTAAATTTAAGGATCAATTTGAACCTAGACAGCTAAAAAATGTGTAACAAAAATGTAGAAAAAATTCTGACTGAAATCACCCCTAAAAACCAAGACCATCACAACCAGACAAATTAATACAAATTCAAAATTCCAAATAATTGAAAATGCTTGTCAGCTATCATGTCCCCATTGTAAGAATACATCATTAGGCCGAGAATACAAATTTCACACATCATACTAGACCAATCATTGGAATGTACAAAAAAATACATTTCGTTGTTAAACCATCATCACCAGTATGGAGTCGCGACCTCAGATAGAACCATAGACACGCCTCACTCTGAACATTGACCCATAACCAACACTGGAGGACCAACACTCCAGTAACTAGAAACCGAAACAACTGTCATTTTCACCTTTGAGACAGACCAAACCATCAAAAAGAGAAACTTCACCAATAAATATAATAATTAAATTGAGGCTGGAAGGAGAAGAGTCTCACAATAGTCACAGCTCCCAGAAGGTCATCTACTACTTGAACCACACCTCCCAATATTCTCAATGGTCTATCACACCAGACCAACTTATAGAAGGGTAATGGACATTGATGTAAAAGATGGATGGAATAGATGAAGAAAAATTCATCCCCTACCATCAATGCCAGAACATTAACACTAAAAAAATAAATAAGTTTGTAAAGGATTAACAAAACAATAAAAAAAGATATATAAAATTACCATGGAAATGACTACTACTTCCAGCATATCCACTATTATTGAATATTGCACCAAATAAAAGTTTGGAATAACATTCCTCAAATCTCATGAGAACATGTGCACCCCTAAAATAAAATTATTATTCCACCATAAAATTGGAATGAATTAGTAAGTTAGAACCCATGTGGATCAGATAAATTTCATTGATATGTGTGCCCCCTAGAACACCTTAAACTTAAACCCCCTCTAAAATCCTCTTTGAAAACTCGTAGCAAACTAATATGGATATAAGTGAAGGAACAATGAATTCATGGAAGACTACATGTGTAATGACCACTATAGAATAGTGTAGCTTCTCACAGACCACTAACCCAAACCAAAAAAGACACAACTAAGAGAAAACACTCAAGTAAATACTACAACGCTATGGTGGAGAAAACCAGAAAATATAAAAAATAAACAAATGATGTGGAAGAAGGAAATTAGAAAGTGAGGAGGGAAGAATGAGAAAAGGGGGAAGGAGAGGTGGTGTGGTAAATGGTGACAAGATTCCTCCTCCCAAAACACTTTTGATGAAAACCCTATAATGTGGGAGTGAAGCATAACTAATGTATATTTTTTATATAATTATGAGTATGCCACATAAATATGAATTACTCAAATGATCATATCTCACGTAACATATTATTTTATTCCCTTTTAATTTATGTCTTATGAAATATTTATTCCATTAATCATTATTACAAATGATGATTTTCATTTTATAGTTTTTATTTCTTAATATCATATTATCATTAAATTATTCTCATTTTATGTTTATTTTAACTTTAATATCACCATTTTTTGTCATTAATGTGAATATGATCTCACCATTTATTATGTTTATATTACCCATGTTGGTGGAAGTGTTTTATATGTGGTATATATTTAATGTTTCATATGTAGGAAGAACATTATAGGAGATGTAATAGACTATTTATGAATATGATATTTATGTACCTAGGTTCCAATGATTGTAAAACATTATAGTTATGGTGTGGATTGTAATGTTATGGAAGTATTATTCATCAGAAAAGATATAATATTTATGTATAAAATTTATGGGTCCCCATATTTGTATCCTATTGAATCCAAGAATGTCCTTTCACATAATGATCCACATTAAAAGACAACATATTTCATTATTTCTCAACTCTATGAGTTTTTTAAAATATTTTAATGTTGAATTGTGGGTGTGTGGGATTTCACTGTATAAGTGGTGAGTAAAATTGAATGTAATAATTTTAGGGGTTATCTTTTGAATATTAGGAAAGCTTCATTTCCATTAATTTTATTCCATTTAATCACCACATATAAAATAGGAAAAAGGGAAAAATAATGGATTTGGAGTGGGAAGAATAATAAATCCGCATTATATTAAAATTGATTGAATCATATGTGGTTTGGTGTTTGATATGATAAAGGTTAAAAGAAAAACATTTGAAATATTAAAATAAAAATATCGATACAATATTTAAAAAAATGAAAATATTGAATGAAAAAAATAGGTCATATATCACTAACTAAATTAATTTAATCATGACCATCACATTGAATTTTAATGGGGGAAGTGGGAGTTGACACTATATGATGGAATAATATAATTAATATTTTCCTTTTGAATTTCATGAATATTTTCCATATTATAACATCTACTTTAACGCTAAATTTCAAAAAATTATTATACACTAACCTAAAGCCTCGAAGTTATTAGACCCATATAGAAACCCCTTTTGATTATTTTTACTTTCAATCTATATAGGGTGGATAATGTGGCTCAGTAGAAAATGTATAAAAAAGAATTAACTCATGGTGTGAAAATTACTATACATGAATTTTTATCATTAGTGATGAGAAAAAAGAATTAATGACAAGGATAATCACAACTTGGAATGTTTAATAATAAAAAATTGAGATACTTAAAAGGAATGAAGGATAAGGCCAATCAAATTAAAAATGGATTGAGTAAGATACATGTTGGGATTTGGTTATTTCAAATGTCTGATTATTTATTAATATATTATGTTATTTCTGAAAGTTTTATTTTTTAGATGAATATTATTTTATTTTATTTTAACAAAATATGAATAATAGTTGTATTAGTTTCCTTTGCACAAAATTTTTAATGTTAAATTCTTGAGGAATACAATATTCTAAAGTGTGGGGGTATTTATTTATAATAAATTTTATAATAAAAAATTTAAATTAAAATAATAAATATTATTTATTTTCACTTCATAATTCTTGATTTATTAATTATTTTTTAATTTTTTTATTAAATAATAATTGGAACTTATTTTGGGAAAAAATAAATTACATTATTATTGAATAATATGTACAAAAAATAATCATTGAAGAAAATTGAAAAAGTATTTGCTATTATTATATAAAAAATTATTAATTTACAACATTTATTAATAAAATAGTATAAAATTAGTAGAATAAAAAACATCGATCAACACACAAAAGATCATTGAAAATCATGGAGTTTATGAATTGAGTGAAAAACGGCCCACTTGGGTTTTATGTGTCATGAATGTCTGGTGAGGTGTGAGTAAATTTTATAGAAGATCCCCTCCCTATTGAAGGCTTCTAATACAGGGTGATATAATTGAATATCATAAACCTTTCATCCTCGCCACTAAAAAATCAATGTTGTAAACACAGTTTCAAAAATACTGTGAACTTAAATTCAATTAACATTTCATTCCATTCAATAGAACACCCCATCCGAAGAAACATCATATATGTAACACAATGACACACAAAATCACCCAAACATAACTATAAGATGTTATTAATAGAATTTATTCCATTGATGGAGATTATTATTGAGATAATATGTTATTGAAGGTAATGGGACACCATAGATTAACAGTGGATACATGGACATCCTCTATGGAACCATTATTAGGGAAGAAAAATACCTACATAAGATTTTCAATTTTACGAACGTGGTTATAACATTATTTATGATATTATGGTGCATAGTGTACATCCAATGATGAATCAGTTAGGTAAATATAATGATAAACATGTTTGATCCCATTGTTGTGTTAGTACGTCTTCATTTTTTCACTACGTTGTTTCTAATGAAGATTTGTTAAAAAGTTTTTTAATTCAATCAACATAAAATAAAACATAACCCTTGGTAATTATGTCCATTATTAAAACCCATTGAGGATTTAAACATTAAAACATATAGGTATATTTATATATCACTTTCCCATACTTCTATTTCATTCCACCAAGAAGTTTTCTTTCATTTCAATAGAACACAATGTTTTTTTTGTTCAGATTCCCATTAAATTTGATTACTAAATATCCTAATCCTTTTTAAATATAATACTGAAATATTGTTTTGGTATTATGGATATATTGGTTATCTCGAATACATGACGAATCCTAATTGGATGCTAGATAGCAATTATTGAAAAAATGATAGGAAACATTAAATCTAATTATTGCTTGAACCAATTCCAAATGGAAAATGATGACAATTTGGTTCCAAATATGACGAAAATACTGTGAAATAATTCATATTAACTTAATGAAAAAACCGGGAACCCAATTAAAAATTTTCAAGAATGATTATGAAAAACATGTTATTTATATTTTTAATTTTATACATTAATTAGTAAATGGTAAAATATACAAGTGATTATATATTAAAATTAGGGAAATTCTGGTCTTCAACATTATAGGCAGTTCATAATTTTATTCCTCTTCATAAATCCCAAACAATTCAAGATTATTTTTTTATGATTTTGGAATACTTGTTAGAGGAATAATTTCCTGATTTTAAATCCAGATACATATTGATACGTCATGTGAACATCAAGAAAATATAAATTAAAATAATACAGAGATGATATCACAAGATTATATTCCATGATTAATAATTAATTGTTAAAATATTTTCATCAGGGGATTTTAAGACCTCCATGTGTTGTCAAAATAGAAATAGAGTGACTCTGAATGAAGTCAAATAGAGGAAAAATATAATGATTTATAGGATAAAATTTGTAATATAAGGTACGATTTTGGGGACTTATATTTAATATGCCATATAAGTCTCCAATAATGGTTTTATCTATAGTGGTGGTGTAAAACATATAGGATATTGGGTAACTAATGGTGAACATCCTATGATGATTGATTAAATGTGTTTTCCATCAAAATAATGATTTAATTATAATTTTTAAATTTTTCAATACTTATTTATATATTTAATATTCAATGTGATTGTATTCAAAATTAATTATTTACTTTGTCATTGATTCATCATCTCCCTCCTCTTGGTTATCTTTTATATTGATTAGATGACTTAGGTATAAATTGGAATGTTTAGTTATCACAGATATGTGAGGATGTTTTAGTTGATTATCATAGTTAATTTAGGAAAAAAATACATTATCTGGTATTTTATGAACGAATTGTGGGTAATTAACAATTAAAATGACACATTAAAAGGATGGTAGAGGAAAGTAAGTGATTTTTACTACTCCCAACAAAATAATTCAATTTAGGATGAAGATATTAATTGATTATAGAACATATCACCAACAAATTAACAAGGGAATTTATTATATTTTAGTGAACTAAAATAATAATATAATTATGAATCCAAACCTAACTATATAACAAATATCTTAATTTGGATTTGAATCATTTTTTAGTTTATTTCTTAGTCCTATATGAAAAAACACCATAATTTATTTTCTCACTGGTCACAAATATATTTACAGAACATATTTTTGAAGAAAACCATGGTAACCAATAATACTAAATTCCTAAATGAATAATTTAGAATTTTCTACATCCTTTAAGATATTCAAAAAAAATAGACACATCCTAATACTAAAATACATTGAGGTACTTGCAGGTGGTGTAGATACTTTTGTAAATTATTTCTCACCAAAGATCAAAGGTATTAAAAATATCAAGATTTAGACTAAATGAATCAAGTGAAAAAAATTCATATATATAGAATTTTGAAAATGTATTTTTTTATTTTATCCGTCGTTGTGTGGGTGAAATTTATTTTCTATTTCAAAATAACTAATTTTTCATCAATAATTAATACAACTGAGTAATTATCATAAAATGTGAATGAACTTGTGGTTTCATGTTTCCTATTTGTGAAATATCTAACTCATGTTACATGACCATGTAAGATGAAAATTTCTTATGCTTGTGGACCCTAGGACACCATGACCAAGGATGTTTGGTTATAATATTAAAATAGGATGTTTTGAGTGACCTTACGAAACTCATTAGAGAAGGATAAAATTTTTAATAACATTAAATTCATATTATATCCTAAAAATAAGAGAATGAAATTAAAATAAAATAAACTAAACCATTGTATCTTTTATAATAATATGTTTATAGTCCCATAAATAATGAATTCATCAATAGTTTATATTTATTTCAATAAACTCATAAATTATTTAACCATTATATGAATTATTTTATTCATGATAAACATTTACAAATCTCATAAAAATTTAAAATAATTAAGAGACGGGTTCAGAATGAGATTTATTTTTACCTGAAAGTAATTTTTTTTCTTCTGAAAATGGAAATGAATACACAATACATGAATAATTAATACATTTAACCAAACAAATGATTTAAAATAAAGATATAAAACCATACTCCCTTCAATAGAGTTATGTGACTGAATGACTGAATAAAATTATTATGAGAATGCAATGTATCATGATTGTTGAGGACAAGCTTCCAATATAAATTGGGAGGGAATCTATTATCACAAGTGTTAATTTTCAATGAATCACCCTTTTAAAACATAGAACACATAACACTCTATATGGGATGCGATTAAAGAAAAACCCAATGTTAAAATACATAAAATACATTGGAATCCCATGTCACATATATATTGAGGAATTAAATTTTGTGATTCGTGGAGAAAATTATTATTAAAGAACCTTTCTGGGGAATAATTTAAATTATTTTATTCAAAGATAATGGAGAAAAAATATATTCTTAGGGATGAAATAATTAAATTATAAACTAATTAAAATTTAGTAAAAAATTGGTTATATTGAGGGTGATGATGAATAAAATGGGACATAAAACATGTAAACAACAAAAAAATAGGTTTGTAAGGAAGGTATAATAGATCATGAAAAGAATAATATACTCTATGTTAGAACCATTGTTAAAGTAGGTACTAATAAATGGGACATAAAAATTAAAGGCTAAGGGAATAATTTTATTTTAATAACACATGTTTCTATAGGATTCCCAAATAAAACCCCATTGAATTATGTTTGTAGAGTAATAAATTTCACCAATTTCAAATATATAACTTTGTATAGTTGATTAGGTTGTTGATCAATATTATTAGGTTAATAATATGAATGAATAGATTTATAAAATTAAAAAAAACTAATCTTCTAATCTGGTACAAATACATTATGACAAAGAATTAATTGTAAGAAAGAGGGTTTTCAATGATATGTTGATGGAAAAGTGATGATATAATAAATTATTCTTCTCTAAAATGTAATTTTTTTTCTTGAATATTTTTTTTGATTTTAATTAATCATTTTCATGTGTAGTGAGACATGAAATCATTTACTTGTTTTGGCAGTGGAAATATATAAAAATAAATGATTTTTAAAATCGATGTGAAAGAAGAATTTATTATTGAGGAATTAGAAGAGGATGTGTTAATTGAATATTGGGAAGGATTTTTGTTTAATAAATATTAGATCAGGGTATTATAGATAAAAAATATTTGTATATTTATAATAAATCCACACAATCATAGTATTCCATTATTGATGGATGTTTAAGAATAATACATTTTCCTATGGAAAATATTTATCTATTTATTTATCAAAATGTGGTTCGCTATATAAAATTATTTCCTCAATATATTATAGTGGCATCATCTTTTTGTGAGACAAATATGGTCACTATGTTAAATTTAAAAAAAAGATAAAAATTGTTTTTGTAATTTCCATATTGGTTGAGGTAGATTACATTATAGGTTTAAAATTCATTCAACAAAATGGTAATATATTTCTATTTCATGAAATGTAATCTACGAAATTTTTTATATATTATATGGATCCAGCCATAAAAATTACATAATATTGAATTAAATGAATAATGCACATTGAGGATCTTTTCAGGTTTAGTGTTTCAGAGAATTAGGGCATAACTATTACATTATATCTCAATAATACAATGTAGACACTTCTACTTAGATTCCATTTTTTTCAAAAAATACAAAATCTTTGAAAAAATGTTTCATGTCTATTTCCATGTTTTAGACTGGATGACTTTTCCTTGATCACATACATGACCCTATTCATATTTTTGTCATGTGAAAAACATTTCAAAACATGGGATGAGCATAAAATTCACAGTATGGATTATAAAACAATGAATGAAATCATTAGTTCATAAATACATACAAAACATAAACTCTTTTACATACCTCATGAAAACATAATATTTATGAATAAAACATAGTAATCATAAATCATGATGGAAACATGTGGCATCCATAACATACTAACATTGTAGCATTCATAGCTACGAAAGGAGCCACAATTGGAATACCCATCACAATATATACAATAAATCTCTTACTAGAAACATTTACATTTACCTCAGTCACTTTACCCAATGCATTGGATACCTATCATGGGCCCACCCACTATAGGATTATAACGAAACCAACCGTATACTTATACAATGCCCAAGAACCATAACATATTCATAACATATGAAACAAATGTAATGGAAAGATAACATTTCCAAATTTAAATCACAATATATCATTTAAATATGTTGACATGAAAAATCCATTATCAAAACAAAATTCAATACCAAAATATATAAAAGAGTATGTGGTATTTATTTTTCTTTTAAATACGTTACAACTTGTTAAGGAAGTCAAAGGTCAAATAATACTCACGACAGTGGAAAGGTCATTGTCATAGCATACGTTAAAAAGAAACATTCTTTTTTCATTTTTATAATGATACATAGAAAAATACTCCATTTGAATGAAATTAAACGTTAAAGGTATTTATACAGCATATAAAAGAAAGTCTTGTATTAAAAAAAATATTCCTCAATGAAAGGAGATTGTGACGAAGTCCCTTACCTATTGCCATAGTTGACTGGTTTGTCCTTTAATCTCGTGAATAATAAACAGAAGTTAATTTCTACTGGCTTATGATCCATTTTCATGTTTATAATTCATTTTATATAACTTAGTACCATGTTATAAACATAGTACTATATTTCAATTTAATAATGGTTTTTTGGCCGATATTTCGTACATGAGTAAAAAATGAACACCATATATTTACAAGTGTCCATGGGGTAAATACAACAATATCTCCAAATGATATTTATTATTTATATTTAATATATATATCATATATATCCAGTATATATATGCATTTATAATGGTACATATCATTTGGAGATATTAAATGAAATGCACTGTTCATGGAGATGGTAAGTCGTACGTACACATGAACGCTACTTTCATTTCTATTTCGTATTTTAATGAAATGAAAACACAATTATACATTAGTATATTATAATTACAGTATAATATCATATATAATATCATTAACTCCTTCCTTTATACGTCTTACATATTTAATTAACGAGTCATATCACATTGAGGGGGCGGTAGTCCGCACTTCCTCAAATGAAATTATCGCATTTACCAATTATAGAAACTATAAAGGTAAGATATAAATGTAAAAAAAAAGAAGAATAAAGAAAAAATAAACATAAGATACATCATATATCATTATAGTTCCATCATAATGGCAACCATGTGAGGTGATATGAGATAATCGAACAATCATCATTTGGTGGGGCGTTAGTTTTTCATCTACAGAAATAGTATGTTCTTCACCCATTAGATGGAGGTTTCTGTAAGAGTATTTCAATTACTTATCATAAAAAAAATCCTAGTATATTGAGTATACTAGTGTTGTTATAAATGGAAGGAATAAAAAGAGTTTAGGGTTTTGAGAATTAAAATAATGAAATATGTTAAGAGAAATGGTTACCTTTAGTTTGGGTTACTCCATTTGGTTTGATCTTAAATGTCTTCTTGAAGTGACTTCAGCCTAAGGTAATTCTTCTAGGAGGAATATAGGGATCTCAAGAGATTGTCTGGGTAGGTTATGGATGAGCCATTGGGATTGTGATGTGTGATAAATGAGTTATAAGTGAGGGCTTTTTATAAGGGGATGGAGGGACTCATTAGGATAATGTGAAAATATTATTTTATTATATAATGATATTTAGTTTCTAAAGGTCCAAAACTATTTAATGTCAATGATAACATGAATAGTGGTCCATATGAAATCTGCCAATAAAAATTTGCCTGGTTTTGGATATTGATTTAATATTTATAATATTATTTATTTAAATCACATATTAGTGAGGTAAATATGGCATCATTATTGTGTCATCAATAATTTAATTTCTTTATGTCTAAAAATTATTAAAAAATATCATGATGTATGAAATGATTTTATAATTCCAATGAAAATCTATAGTAAAAAATATTTGTAAAGAACCTTAAATTTCAAGGAAATGTTTTTCTAAATTTTTTTTGGAATTTTACAAGAATGCCGTTTTTGACGGCAGGTGATTCCAAGGCCCGGTGTGCCCGGAATCATTTTCTGAAGTTTGGCTCGGGTAATTTTAGTGAATGAACAAGTGGGTTTTTCTAACTTTTGAACCGGTGCTCGGAATCGAATTTTGAGGACACTGATGGAATCGCAGCGCCAGTATTTGCATAGAAATGCCTCTTCCGGAGTTTCATTTTCTCGGGTGTGGTTTTTAATTTTTTGGGCATTAAGTTAAGAAATAAAATAAAGTGGTACGACAACTTTATTTTTATTTCACCTCAAGCCACTTAAAATACACTTAAAGCTGCTTAAGATAAATTAAAGCAAATAGGATTTAATTCAAAATATCCTACCCTCTTGTAGGATATTTGTGAGGTGGGGCCCACATGAGGCCCACCATTTCATTTCCGCTAAGTAACACACCCGTGAAACCCCTAATTAAATAAAAGCCAACTGACGCGTTTTCTTAAATTTTTAACGCACCAATTAATTGGGCGGTTAACTTTGTTAAATTATATTCTATGAATTAATTTAATCGTTCCTTAACCTGTTTACAATTTTTTGGCGTAATAATAAAATAAGACCAACGCACGACTTCTTGAGGATTCCTCGTTGAGAGGTTTTTGAAAAAAAAATTGTGCCTTCATCCTCCTTCGTGAAGAATGCGAAGAACGTGAAGAACGCCGTCACCCTCGGAGATTGACGACGCTTCATCTGAGACGTTCTTCCTTGCAATGATCTCTGATCACCAACTGCTTTAGGTAAGAGATTTCGGGTTTCTTCTTTTAAATCTTCTTTGTGGTTTATAACAACATCATGGATTTAACTAATATAATTAAATCTGCATGTTCTTGAACCTCGGAGTTCGACGACGCGATGACCTTCCGCGACGCGACGGTCCCCTCCTTCCGCGGTGATCAATTCTGCAAAGAACGCATGTGCGATGACTTGACGAGGTCGGGGTTTTGTTTGTGAAATGAATTTATTTCCGTGGTTATTTCCTCCTAAAAACAAAGAACATGAATCAAGAGAAATTTTAATTTATTAAAATTGTATATTGTTTTGTTTTCCATGTGTGGATTATTTTCTTCCCGATTGTTATCACCTAACGCGGAGGGTGCGGGCCAAACAAACACGGCCCGACAACCCTCCACAATTCTTCATTGATGCACGGATTGGTGAGCGACGAAAAATCATGCCGCATGGGTGATTAGTTGATTCCAGAGTGAAGAACGGGACCCGGGAGGAGCTACGGCACAGACAGCAGTGGAATCGGACCACTGAAGCAACTCCGGTGGCCCGCGAAAACCACCGGCGGCGCCTCGGTGTGCCGCCGGACAGAGCCACCTCCACAGCGGCAGTAGAACCAGTGGACCCATTGCCGCACGGGTCCAGCGCACATGGGACGCGGCAATGCGGCGTCCGCTGACCAAGGGCGGCCCGCACGGGGGGGGGGGTGTTCACACGCGGGGCAGTGTACCCCCGCCCCCAGACTTCACTCGCTCGGCCGCTCGGCCGAGCCGAGCCGGGCCGAGCCGACCCGCCGGTCGGGTCGCGCCCAACCGGGTCCGACCCAGACCGGGGTCGGGTCGACCCGGTTTGGTCCGGGCCCAGACCCCCGGTCATTAGACCTTTTTTGGTCTTTTTCCCGTATCATGAGTTACGGGCCTCCGAACGACGCTCCGTCAGTGGCGATACGATCCTCGGATCGAGACGGTCCTTTCGGTATATCACACTCAAGGTTTCAGAATACTTTGGGTTCGGCCGGGTTGGTTCTTACACGAAACCAATCGGGCCCTCAGAGCAGAAACACTCATAACGTAAGCTTTGGACGTCCAATTGAGGTGTTGTTGACTTTGATGGATTCCTCTAAGTGAGACAGAACATTTGGCTTACTCCGTTCGAGGTTTGGATGCCGTCGGACTACAGTCGGGTTGGTTCGCTCACGAAACCAATGGGGCCCCTGGAATGAAAAAGCCAATAACTCACAGGTCGGGCATCCGATTGATGTGTTGTCTGTCTCATTGAATTCCTCTTGATGATATGGAACTTTTGGCATACTTTTCCAGATATTTAGATGTAGTTGGATAGTGGCTGGGTTGGATTGCACCCGAAATCCAACCGGGACCCTGGAACAGAAAAGCTGATAACATTCAGACTGGACGTCCGTTTGGCGAACCGTCAGTGGCGTTGGAGATCACGTGGAGAAACGGTCCCTATGAGTATACCCTATGACAGTTCAAGGTACAGTTGAGAAATAGCCGGGTTGGTTCGCACACAATACCAACCGGGCCCCGGGGACAAAAAAGCTAGTAACTCAGAGACCGGGCGTCAGATTGACGCGCTGTCTGTTACGTTGAGACCCCTGTGACGAGGCAGTCCTTTGAGATACTTCTTCGTGGATCTTTGTGATACTTGTAGTATCGAACAGCAGCTCGTGGAGAAGAACCTCTTAGAGAAGATCGTGCGGAGTACGGAGACCGTGTAGCCGACTGAGGCCTGACGACTGCTTGACCGATCGACTCGGTGTGTTTCGGATAGCCCAGTGGGGAGCGCTTGGTTGTAGCGGCAGACCCACGGCGGAGGAGCTCTTGGTTGTAGCGGTAGACTCGTGGTACTCAAAAGAAGAGGTAACTATGGAGGCTATGAGGGGGAGCGCTTGGTTGTAGCAGTAGACCCATGGAGGAGAAGCGCTTGGTTGTAGCGGAAAAACTGCGGTACTCAACATAAGGAGTACCTCTGGAGGCTATGAGGGGGAGCGCCTGGTTGTAGTGGCAGACCCATGTTGGGAAGCTCTTGGTTGTAGCAGCAGGCCCACAGTACTCGACAGGAGAAGTACGACAGCAGTCTTAGGTTAGTGAGTAGTACCTCGGAGTCATGACAGGACCACTCTACACTCCAGAGACGGGGCTCTTCAGCAGTTACAGTTTCGATAATGAAAATCCTGGTTTGAGCTGAGTCTATGACCCTTGTGTTTCCTCATGATTGAGATGTCTTACTTGATAACTTATGTATATGTATGGTCATATACCTGGGTAGTGCTTATCCGTTAATTTCATAACCCTTGTGTTTCCTCATGATTGAGATGGGTTACTTGATAACTTAGGTATATGTATGAGCATATACCTAAGTAGAGGTTATCTATTGAGATATTCTTTGTGGTTATCCTTGTTGGTTTTAGTGATACCATGAGGGTCTTGGGGTCCCGACTGAGTATCGTTATACTCACCCCTACATGGGCTATGCCCACACCTCGTTGTGTTGGTTGAAGACGACGGGCAGTGCTGACGGAGGCTGAGTGTTCAAGGACTGGACGGCACCCTGAGGTGGACTACATGACGAGTCAGCACCCGGAGGTGGACTACACGACGAGTCAGTATCCAGAGGTGGAATTCAAGGTGGGAAGACACTCGGAGGAGGTTGAAGGGAATGAGCATTGTGGAGGCTATCTGTACCTACCCTTCAGGTAGGATCCGTGGTGGACGATCCAGGAGCAACGCCATCTGTACCTACCCTTCAGGTAGGATCTGAGGAGGATGACCCAGGAGCCGCTTCCATCCTTCCAGCTGTTGTCTTTTTCTGTTGTACTTTTTTCAGTTGTAGTTGTTCTTTTTTTTTTGGTATGTGTTCTGGCACATTTACCTTTCACCACATCTCTTTGTACTTAGTGTTTTACTTCCGCTTGAACTCTATGGTGTTTTATATACTTTTATAAAGGCAATGCCTTCCCAGTTATCAGGATTTACGCCTTTGCTGCTAGTCGCCAGACCCTGTCCTATGCAAGGCGGGCTTGGGGTAGTCACGGCACGAGCCCTGAGGATGGGTCGTGACAATATTACTTATATAACTCCATATAATAATTAATTTACAAAAAGATATTTGTTTTTTTCATTTTTGCCTTTACATTATGTTATTTAAAATAATGTGTCATTATCACTGATAAGTGGCTACATGGGGTCCCAAAATCGACCCAATGATGCGCATTGTCATAAATAACTCATTCAATAAGGTTAGGGCATGTGTTAAAGTATGTTATTTTATTGTAATATACTTTTAACATTGAATTAACCTATTTGCATTTTACCACAGTAAATAAAAGTCAAAAGTTACTTTTAACTAAATTTATTTTCATCTATTGGCCGACATTTTACATACTAATAACAACTGTGATTTATGGAAATTTGAAATTCAATTCACAGAAGTGAAAAATTTTCATTTAAATGAAGATTTTAGTTTTTTAACTACTGCTAAGTGGTGTCACAAATTATCAAAAATTTATGTTTCTCGGAAAAATATCCCAAACTACACCTGCACTATATTTTATATTAAGAATTAAAAAATGATTCCTATTTTACCACATTCAAAATATAGAAGTTTCTTTATTTAATTTAATATTAATTCCCATTGACAAAACAAATACCGTGTCTTTGAGAAACAATAACTATCATAAGATAGACACTTGTTTATGTCTAATTTCAAAGTGAAATTAATTACAATGACCATTATTGGAGTAATTGGTAAAAATATAATCTAATTACACATTAAAAAATATTAAAAGATTATATAACCATATAAATAAATTATAATTTAAGGCACTTTTGAATTAAAATACATTATTTTTCATTATACATAAAAATGATTTTTATCATAAAAAACCAATAATTTACCCAAAGTGAATTTTGAAATTATGATTCTAACGAAGAATATTATTTTGTCTAATAGACCATACAAATGTGGCCAAAACTATATTTAAATATTGTTCTCTATAAAAAGGTGGTAAATTGACCTTTTAAAGAATATTAGAGTATTTATGCTTAAAATTAGATTCATTCAAATTTTAGGCCTCTAAATTTAATTGGATAAATATAAAAACATTTTAAAATTTGTATAATCATATTTTAGTTAGTTATATTAATTCCTTCCTCTACAATGTCTAGGCGCTAACATCCATTCAAAATAATAATATTATATTATAAGTGTAAAATTTAATATTTCAAAGAAACTGGTTGTTGCGCATCAGGTACACCATTGAACATAGAAACCACATTAAAGTAAATTTAATATATAATTTAAAAATATTAATAAAAATGAAAAATTGGTATTTCTTTTTTTTCATGGGATGTTACATCCTTCCCCCCATTTCGAAATTGTGTCCTCACAATTTTTATAAACATATCAAATAAATGGGGTATTTATCTTTCATAGCAGTTTCAGATTCACTTGTTGCCTCTTCAACCATATGGTTTTTACAAAAAACATATACCTAGTGAATTACCTTATTCCTCAACACTTTCTCTCTACAGTCAAGAATTCAGACTGGTTGTTTCTCAAAAGTGAGATTCACTCCCAACGGAACTACCTCTGTGCTCAAAACATGAGATAGATCTGGAATATACATTCTCTACACTGAAATAAGAAACAAATTGTGTATATAGGATTAACATAGAGGTAAAACCACTTTTTAATCAACTGGTCCAATTTTCTCCAGGATTTTATAAGGTACAATGTACCATAGAATCAAATTTCCATTCTTACCAAAATCCATTACACTTTTCCCTGGAGAATCATTGAGAAAGACATGATCACCTACCTCAAAAGAGAGATCCTTTCTACTGTAATCCACATAACTTTTATGCCTACTCTGAGCTGTTCGCATGTTATTCTTTGAAAACTAAACTGTTTCTGCCATCACTTCTACCAATTCTGGTCCCATTTTATCCCAAAAGGCTAGAGTTTGATAACTCTTTCCATATAATGCCTCAAATAGAGACATATATATACTAGAATGAAAACTGTTATTATATATAAATTCATCCAATGAAAGAAGTTGGTCCCAACTTCCCTAGTAATCTAGTGAACAAACTGGTATCATATTGTCTATTGTCTAAATTGATTGTTCTAACTTCCCATATGATTGAGGATGAAAAGTTATACTAAATTTTTTTCAGTACCCAATTACTTCTGAAGGACTTTCCAAAAGTTAGAAATAATCCTGGGATCACGATCAGATACAATGCAGTGGGGAACTCTATGCAACATGGATATCACTTTGACATACAACTGAGAAAGTTTATCTATATAAAATTATCTTGAAGAGGTAAGAAAAGAGATGATTTAGTCAATTGATCAACAATAACCTAAGTTGAAATATAATCTATTGATATATTTGGTAATCCCCCAACGAAGTCAAAGAATATATTTTCCCATTTCCACTCTGGCACTAGTAAAAACTAAAGCATCCCATCCAGTAACTTCTGCTCTACTTTAACCTGTTGACAAGTCAAACAATTCACAGTAGAATCAACAATATCTCTTTTAATTCTTTCCCACCGGTAATACTCTCGAATATCTATGTATATCATAGTACATCCAGGATGAACTTAAAACGGGGAAATATGAGATTTACATAACAACTCATTTATCAACTGGGAATCACAAGGCACAAATAATCGTTTCCCAAACCTCAAAACAGAATCATTGTCATCATTAAAATAAATCACATACCCATCTAATCTAACTATACCTTTTTTTGTATCTCAATATATTTTTTATGCGCTTTCTTAATTTTGTATGAATGTGATTATTTCATTGACACATGTAACAAAATAGAAGAATTTACTTCACCAACAACCTCTATTCCAAGGTTTATAAATTAAAAAACCAAAGGATCTCATTCCAAACATATCATGGTTAATGTACCATTACATTTCCCAATCAAATCATCAGCCACATTATTTGCTTTTCCTAGATGGTAAAGGATCATGAAATCATAATCCTTGATTCATTCCAACCATCTCCACTGTCTCATTTTCAATTATTTCTAAGTGAATATATACTTTAAACATTTGTGGTCAGTATATATTTCACATTTTACTCCATACAAATGATTCCACCAAATTTTTAAAGAAAAAAACAACATTATCTAATTCCAAATCATGTGTAGGGTAATATAACTCATGAGGATTCAACTGAAATTAAGCATATGAAATTACCAGATTATTCTTCATAAGGACATGACCAAGTCCTTTCAACGAAGAATAATTTTAGATAACAAACTCACCATTTCTTTAATGTAGTGCCAAAACTAGAGTATTACCCAATATTCTTTTCAATTCCCAAAAACATCATCACATTGTTTTTTCAACATGAACTTAACACCATTTTGAGTTAACTTAGTTAATGGTCTAGATAACTGTGCGAAATTTTCAACAAACCTCTGGTATTAACCTAAAAATCCAAGAAAATTATGGATCTCGGTTATATTTGTGGTCTTTTCCATTGTTCAAAAACTTTTTTTTTAGTTGGATCAATAGTTATTCTATTTTTTGAAACAATTTGACCAATGAATGAAATTCTTTGTAACCAAAACTCACACTTGTTGAATTTCCCATTTAGTTTCATTAAATTTTAGGATTTAATGAAAACCCTTAAATGACATTTACACTCCTCTTTACTTTTAAAATAAACCAAAATAGCGTCAAGGAACACAACCACAATCCTATCCAAGAACTCATAAGAAAATTCTATTTATAAGATTCATGAATAAAATAGGTGCATTGGTTAACCCAAAAGGAAAAACTACAAATTCATAATGGACATATCTAGTACAAAATGATGTCTTTGGAATATCTTCTTCTATTAATTTCAACTGATGGTACCCTGACCATAAATCAATCTTCAAAAAATATTTATCTCCCTAGAGCTGATCAAACAAATCATCAATATGAGGGAATGGATTAATGTTCTTAACAGTGATGTTATTCAATGACATATAATCATTGAAATGTCTCATTGAACTATCGTTATTTTTAACAAATAATAGAGGATCACCACGTAGTGATGTGATAGGTCAAATGAATCCTTTACCTAATAACTTTTGCAAATGATTCATTAACTCTAAAAGTTCAATTTGAGCCATTTCATAAGGGGTTTTGAAATTGTATTACCATCAAGAACTAAGTCAACAGTAAATTCCACTTCCTATTCAGGTATAATACCAGGAAATTCATCAAGAAAACATCAAGGTAGTCATTTACCCTTGGCACATCATTAATCTCAACAGTTACATTATTTTCAATAATATGTTAATGGTGTCATTCATTTACATCTTTTACTAGTTTCTCATCTTCCTGATATGCTATAAAAATAAAGGAATCATTGTTGTATAGAAAATAAAAATATTTCTAAGAAGAAAAATCTTTTTCTCTACAGTCAATCATATCATGATAAATAGAAAGGAAATCCATACCTAAAATAACATCAAACTCTATTAGATCCAAAATAATAAGATTTGCAGGTAGATTCTTCAGGCACATAAGGACATGAAATTTCTTATGTTTTCTTTTTATCTCAAAATTTCCACTATGTGTTTTTAATATATGTTGTGTATTCATATCTTGAGATAGAATTCCCAATTTACAAGAAAGTTACTCTAAAAAGAAAGAGCCAGTAAAACATGAATCAGACAACATATTGGCATAATCTAAACAAACAAATAGTGTACCTGATACGACTTCATTCAATGGCCCAACATTTGTTGAAGTATTTTCAGAGGATTTCACCACCCCTTTCTGCTTTTAGTTTGGCTATTTCCCTTAGTTTAGTTCTTCGTTGGACACTCATTTGCATAATGACCCATTTCATTTCACATAAAACATTTTACTGAATCTAAATCATATATTGTCTTACCATTACGTTGATCTATTTCAGTGAAATTATGAGCCTTATGTCCCATTTTACCACATCGGTAGAACATATCAGATTTCAAAATACATTCCCCATTATGATTTTTACCACAATTTTCACAAAATAAAAACTTATGTTTCTTACCATCATACTTCTTTTAAGATTTCGTACCATTTTCCTATCACCTGGACCTCTTATTTTGTTGTTTGTCAAGGTACAGATGATCATCGAAAAACCCCATTTCCACCTTCTCTGCACAATGAACAAGTTTTTCATAAATTTTGAACTCATTAGAATATAATTCCCTTAGACACTTTGGCTTTATTCCTGAGTAAAAATGGTTGATTTTTCTGTCAAGATCTCGTATGAAATTTGGAGCGTACCTTGCTAGTCGAGTGAATGTTTCTTCATAAGTTTCGAATAATTTATCCTCCCACCTCAATCCAAGGAATTATATTTTCATCCTAAGACGAACCACTTTAGTATAATATAGCTCAAGAAAAAAACATGTGAATTCATCCCAATAATGAATATCAATCTCTTCACAATCCCAGATATTTTTCACCATCGACCACCACTGGTCAGTTTCACCTTAAAAATGATAAACAACAAAACTATCCTTTTGATGTTCTAAAAACCCCCTGACATCAAAAAAATTTATCGAGTTCTTTAATCCACCCTACTGCTACCACAAATTCAAATGATCCTTTGAATGATGGGGGATGTTGCCTCATGAAATTCTCGGCTACTAACATGATCCTCTATGGTTGATCCTACTGATCTTGTGCATGGATACAACCACATTTTTTAGCCTGAGTCTACTGTCCCATCACTGCAACAAATAGTTTTGTTCCGATTCTGGCCATATCAGGTTGCTGATTTGGAAGATTGTCTTTCTCTTAATGTCATCCCAACATAGCCAACATGTTTTCTTTATGGAAAACCATTCTGAACATAGAAATATATTATGTGAAGCAACATGGTAATCTCTAAATGATATATCATCTCAATAATAACATAAACTAAATATAATTCATGGATATTAATATAACTATATTATAACTCTTAATGTTTTCTAAACTGATCTATGATACAAACTATATGGACTCAGCCTTATACATTACATAATATTAAATTAAATGAATAATTCACATTGAGGATCTTTTCAGGTTTAGAGTTTTAGAGAATTAGGCCCTAATTATTAAATTAAATCTCAAAAATAAAAATTATACACTTCTACTCAGTATCCATTTTTCACAAAATAAAAACACTTTAAAAAAAGTGTCATCTATACTTCACATTTTAAATTGGATGACTATTCCTTTATCACATCATTTACCCTATTCATCTTTATGTCATGTGAAAAACTATTTCAAAACATGGGATGATCATAAAAAACATAGTAAGGATTATAAAACAATGAAATAAATCATTTGTACATCAATACATACAAAACATAAAAGATTTTACACACCTCCTGAATACATAAGATTTATGAATAACACAAAGTAATCATAAATCATAAAGGTAACTTGTGGAATCCATAACATAATTATGTTGTTGATTTCATATCTACGTAGGGAGTCACATTTGGAATACCCATCACCGTACATTCCCAAAAAATATTAGGAGAAACATTCACCTTTACCTATGTCACGTTACCCAATGCATTGAAGAGCTATATTGGGCTCACCTGCCCAAGGTTAATCACGGAACCGCACGTATACATATAAAATTCCCAAGAACCATAAAATTATCATATCATATGAAACAAACATAAAGGAAAGATAACATTTCCAAATTTCAATAACAATATATAATTTAACTACATTGACATAAAAAATACATTATAAAAAAATTCAATACCAAAATATGTAATATAGTATATGGTATTTATTTTCCTTTTAAATACATTACTGTTTGATAAGGAAGCCACAGATCAAATAATACTTTCGGTGGCGGAAAGATTATTGTCACGGCTTACGTTAAAATGAAACATTATTTTATTCGTTTAGTGAATCGCTTTGTAGAAAAATATTCCCATTGAATGAAATTAAAATTCAATGGTGTCCATACAAAATATAATATAATGTTGTGTGTCAAAAAATATTCTTTAATGAAAAGAGATTGAGTAGAAGTCCCATACCTTATGACAGACTTGAAACTTTTGTCATTTTATCTCCTGAATAATAAACTGAAGATAATTTATACTTACTTAAGAACATTTTAGATGTTTATTATTCCATTTATATCACTTATTACCATGTTATAAATATTATGCTATCAGTTAATTTAATATCTGTCATTTTGTCGATATTTGGTACTTGAGTCAAAAATGAACACCTTATATTTACAAGTGTCCATGGAGTCAGTAATATATTATCATCAGAATGATATTTATTATTTAGATATAGTATATATAATATATATCAACTATATAAATTTATATATAATATTATATATCATTTGGAGATAAGAAATGAAATGCACCGTTCATGGAGACTGTAAGCAGTACGTATGCATAAACAATATTTTCATTTCTATTTAATATTTTAAAGTAATGGAAACATAATGATACAAAGGTATATTATAATTACAGTATAATATCATATCTAATATCATTAAATACATCTTTTATGTGTCCCATATATGGAATTAATGAGTCATATCACCTTGAGGGGGCGGTAGTCTGCACTTTCTCAAATGTAATTATTGCGTTTACCAATTATGGAAACCATAAAGGTATGCTGTAAAAGGAAAACATAGAAGAATAAAGAAAACATAAACCTAATATAAATCATATATATATATTTCCATATTAATGGCGACCATGAAAGGTGGTATGAGATAATAAAACAATCATTATTTCGTGAGGCGTTAGTTTGCCGACCACAAAAAATAGTATGTTCTTCACCCATTAGATGGAGGTATGTGTATGTTTAGTTCAAATACTTATCATTAAAACATACTAGTATATTTTGGATACTAGTGTTGTTATAAAATCAAGGTATAAAACAATTTTAGCGGTTGGAGAAGTTAAATAAATGAAAATAAGTTACGAGAAATGATTACGTTTAATTTGGGTAATTCCCATTGGTTTGAACAAAAATGACTTCTTAAAGTGACTTATGATTAAGGTAAGGCTACTAGGTGGAAAATAGGTATCATGAGAGTTTATTTGGGTAGGGATTATACAATCCAAGGTATTTGAGAGGTGTGAGTAATGAGTTATAAGTGAGGGCTTTTTATAAGGGGGGAAGGGCTCTTTAGGAATGTGTGAAAATATTATCTTATTATATAATGATATTCTATTTATAATCGTCCAAAACTAATTAAAGTATAAGATATGATAAATAATTATCTAAATAAAATCATAAAATTATAAATGGATAGGTTTGAGTTATTTTAATAATATTTATAATCTTATTTATTTAAATCATATATTAATGATCTAAATACAACATCATTTTTGTGTCATAAATAATATTATTTTTTTGATGTCTAAAAATTATAAAACAAATACCAAGATTACTGAAATCATATTATCTTTCCAATGATTATTTATCATCGAAACATTGACTTATATAACTTCATATAAATTTTAAATTACAAAAAGATATATTTTTTATTTTATTTTTGCCATTACTTTATGTTATTTAAAATAAAGTGTCATTATCACTCTTAAGTGGCTCCATGGGGACCCCAAATCGATGAAAATATTTCCATGGTCGTAAATGACTCACCCAATATGGTTATTATATGTGTTAATTTAATTTGTTATTATTATAATATTATTTTTACTATGAATTACCATATTTACCTTTAACCTCTGTAAATAAAAGTCAAACGTAACTATTCATCAAAAAAAAATTCATCTTACTGAACCAAATTATACTTATTAATAACAACCATGTATGTCAGATTTTTGAAATTATATTTACAGAAGTTGTAAAATTTTATTAAAATGAAAAGTCAGTTTTTAACTACTACTATGTGGTTTCACTATTCATCAAAAAATGATGTTTTTCATAAAAATACCAAAAATTCATCCTAAGATATACATGACATTCCAAATTCAAAAATGTGGTCTATTTTTGAAAATGTAAAACATATAATTTGGATTATTTAATTTAAAATTAATTCCCGTTGTCAAAACAAATACCGTGTTTTTAAGAAACAATTACCATCAAAAGATTGACAGTTGTTTATGTGCAATTGCAATGTAAAATTCGTTCCAATGACCATAATTGGATTAATTGCAATAAATATAATCTAACTAAACTTTAAAAAATGATAAAAATATAATCTGACCATATAAATAAGTTAGATTAAAAATAACTTTTGAATTAAAATACAGTATTTTTCACTATTCATAACAATAAATTTTATCAGTAAAATACCAAAAATTTACCCAAAGTAAATTTTGATGTCCCGAATATAAGAAAGACTTTTATTTTGTAAAATTTGACACATTAAAGTTACCAAAACTATATTTAAAGAGTTTTCTCCATTAAAAGGCGGTAAATCGAGCTTTTAAAAAATATTATTGTATTTATGCTTAAAATTAGATTCATTCACATTTTAAGCTTCTAAATATCCTTGGATAAGTGTAAAAAAATTTAAAAATCATGAATAATCATATTGTAGTTAGTTCTATTCATTCCTACAGATATAATAGCTAGGAGTTAACTACCATTTAATATAATAATATTATATATTTAGTGTGCAGTGTAAGATTTCAAAGAAACTCATTGGTGCGTAGTGGGTACACCATCGAACATAGAAACCCATTTTAAGTAAAATTAATATTTTATTTACAAATATTAATAAAAATGAAAATATATTATTTCTTTATTTAGTTGGGATGTTATATTTGGATTGGAATAGAAGAGTGCAAAATGATATCTACACCTTTTGTTTCTATAATAAAACTTACTTATGATGTTATTGGAACAAGATTCAATCCAATATAACTCATAAAAATTATTTCTACCATACTCTACCATAGAATTCATTGTCATGATGTTGTGATTGATATGAAATTGGGTAGCTCATTTTATAGTGATCCAAATGAATCTCTTATATTACCAGTCAATAGAATACACAAATACATATTTATAGGATTGTGGTTTAGATTTCAATATAATCCCAATTCAAACATGATTGTGTAATGATTTAATAGTACCATTTCAGTTGGTGAATAAGTTCAAGATAAATCAACCACTAGTATACCATTTTCCTTTGTGAGTGAAATGTGGCATTATATTGCAAAAAATAGATTTAAATCAAATAAATAATATCCCATGATGATTAAATTTCTAAAACAGTAGCATATACATATATGGTTTTTATAGAGGTATAACAAGCATATTTATAATTTGATATTCATTGAACAATATACCATTCCTATTTTAAAAAATTTAATATACATCAATTTTATAATTTTGTAACCTACTCTAGAAATAAACTTACTTATCTCTAGTGTCATATCATCATTAATAATGTGTAAAATGGGGAGTATGCCAAGATATTTTTATCACTAAGAACCATTTTTCATAAATTAATTTCTATGGAGATACCAAATTATATGTTTCATGACATGAGAATGAATCATTGTGTTCAACCTCCCCTACTCACCCATATGTCATTCACAGAATCCCCCGCAACCCATTATACCATGGACACTATTGAAAAATACATAGAGTAGTGCCTAAAATCATTACTAAAGTGGGTATTATTGATAGAATTGGGCATTATTATTTCATTTGATGTTTTGGATATTAGAATATTGGGGAGACATTTAGTAGTGAGGAATGAAGATATATATTAATAGGGACTACAATTAATTAAAATGGTCACACATTTTTTTCACTAAGGGATGACATTTTATTTAATATAAAATATCTAATGGTGTCGTGTGAGACACTTCTCATTAAATATATTTTATGATTTAAAGATTACCATTAGAATTGATGAGTTTCTAAAAATATCTGATTATATTCATATGTATTTAATAGTTTTCAATGAATAAAAAAGGATGATATTGAAGAGCCCTTGAAATTTATTATTAAATTTTTGATGGTTTTCATTTATTTGTTACAATATTTATGAATCATTTGAATATTTTTAATAGTAATAGATATATAATAGATATGTTTTAATGTTTTTCTAGGAATTATGAAATTATTTATTATCAAATAAATTGATTAATTTAATGAGAATAAGGATTTGTGTTCATAGTGTGATGCATTGATCATTGATAAAAAAATATTTAAGTGTAGAATATTAGTATCTAAAAAAATGTGTACTAAAGTGATGGGATGATCATTAATAATGAACATGTGTCTTTTTATTTGAGTGTAATCCATCATTGTTCCAATGATAAGTCTTTGAATCAAATATGTTCATTCATCATAATAATTTATTTGGATTATGGCTTTTGAATTATTAGGGTAAATATTTATGAAATAGAAAAATTATGAGTTTCTATAGAGTAAAATTTCATGTTTTTTGAAATTCAGTTTTTTTAATAAAATAAAATACATGACTCCAAAACTATTACATATTATTAAAAATAAACAAATATATAGTAATTAGAGGTATTTCACGAATATATGCAAGGAAACATTAGGAATAACATGTTATACCATGAGATAAACTGACCTATGTTTATGGGAGATGAAGGTAATCATGGTTTTGAAGAAGTTATGAATAATAAATCTAGAATATTTTTTCCATGATTGTGCACTATTATTCAAATCCTAAAATCACATAATTAAAATGTAATTACTCAAGATGATTTTTTATATCAGAGTTAGGTTTTGATAATGGATTTAGTATAATTATTATCTTCACACCAAAGATGGATTGAGATGCATTGAACCATGCAGAGCTAGTTATAGGGATGAATAACAACAATGAGGTATTTGTGATGTGAATATATAATTTTTAATAAATTTTTGTTGGTATTTATGAAATAGTGAGTTCAAGGATGGAGGAGTGGGTAGTTTTGTTATTTTACTGACTATGTGTGGGAACATACCCCAACGATTTACCTTAATGAGTCATGAAAATGACTATCAGTGAAGCATAAAATTGTAAAAAAATTATATAAAAAAATTATCATAGGTATTATAAACCTTATCATACAATAGTTTGGTTATATGAAAGGGATACGTGTAATACATGTTTCCTCATATGAGAAAAATGATTACATGGTGGAATTGATGTTATGGATCATAACATTAAAACTTAATGATATCATAGAGTAAAGAAGGAAGGGTTGTGAGAATCATAATTAAAAGTATTAAAAAAAGAGTTTGGTGAATGTGGCGTCAACAATATCATCATCATCATATTTAACATGAGATCCCAGTGCATGATATTTGAGGTTAAGATATGACACATAGATATACATATAATATTTTAACAAGTGAGTGCTATTTACAACATATTTTAAGGCTCTTCTATAATATATTGAGACATTCCCAATGATTCTTGAATATTCATCAAATTTGAATTATTTTTTGAAACACATCATAACTAGAAGGGCATTGTGTATGACCGGTGGGATGTTGTTTATTTATAATTGTTGGTTTCTTTAAATCTGTAGTTGAAGGGTAAATCCACCATACCAAATTAATGATTGTGATTTACTTATAGTGGATAATATATTTCTAAATAAGAATGATCTATAATATGTAATAGGCTCACGCATTGTGTTTGAAACATTTAAAAATAATTTCGTACCTTGTTCTAATTATTTTATGCATTATCATGAAAGGCATAGAGAATAATATTTTAATAGATAGTTACATTTTCAATCTACAGAAAGAGTTTTCATTCAATAATAATATGATATAGTAAGGTGTATAAAACAATATGATTCACCCCAACCCTTTCAGTGTACTCATGTGGTACAGTGGATCTAACATAGTCGTGTGATGATCATTTCCAATGTAATTTAATTTATATTGGATAACATTTACTTAAAATATTTCCATTAAATTTTTCAAACATTTTGATGTATATATTTTATGTATTATCTCCATCTACATAAGTATATTTAATTTGATCTATAATTAGGATTTGATTAGATAAAATGATAACGGATAAATGATGGATATGAACCTTGTAAGGGAAAACCAAATTCTCAACCACACATAAATGATTAATCATGTATTTAACCAATTGATTTTAAGTATTTATTGTGTAATGATATAACAATATAAAATTAGCTCATAAATATTATATATATCACCATTGATAACAGTAAATATTTTGGATATATAATGTGAAGACATCTTGTAAATATAGCTCTAACACGATTCACCTGAAATGTATGATTGAATTCAATATTGTTTGAATAAATAGGATAACATTTCCAATCCTTGAATAGACAACATCAAAATATATTGACAGTATTTATCATGGAACTCATTCTAAAGTATAATTGGTTCTAAATATAATTTTCAATAATAAAACTAAATAGATGAGTCAAATTAAAACTATGAGATGATTGAAATATATCAGATAAAATTTTATTATAAGGAAAAATTTAATGCCCTAGATATAAGATTCAGTAATTTATCACATAATGAAAATATATATTATTTTTTATTATGTGTCATAAATCATATGTATAAAATAAATTATATGTAATATAATAGGAAATATATAATATATTCTCATTAATATATTACATTTTCAATGGATTATGGATAAATTATTTCATTTTAACAAAAATATGATGGGGAAATAAAGAAAAGTAAATTAGAAGGTTGAACAATTGAAAAGACCATCATCATGGTGTCTCATGATAATCATACTAATAGATTTTATTTCTTAAAAAATATAAACATATATTTAGTAATTATGTTGAATAATGATAATATATGAATGATTTAAATGAATTTTGTATAGTTATATTTATAATTAGAAAATGGAAAATTGATGTTTCGATGGTTTTTAAATTTATGGGATTATATTTATATATAAATGGTAAACAGACCACTAGTGAGTGTATTAAAATTTCAATATATTACCTATAATTTTCTTGTATAAATCAATCATATATTACAAATAATATATTTGAAATAATAAATCAAATACAAACAATTCATGTAATAATTATAGAATGATACAAATAGAAAGTATATCTAATCATTAATTATAAATAATTTGTTTCTTCCAAACTAAATTATTACATATTTTATGATTTAATTTGATAATAAAGATTCCAATTTATAAATTGATACACAATAATTAAGAATATATTTATATATTATTTTCATATAGAAGTAATTGTTATAGGATTAATGTAATTAAAGTAAACCAAGGTATGGGTGATATGTAATACATGACATGATATTTTATGAAATAAAATTATATATAAATATTATATAAAATTTTTTGAGGGTTATTAACCAAATTAACTAATAAATTTCTTTTTAATCTCCTAAATCACCCATATCAAATGTGATTAAATGTTTTTTTTGAACTACTTAATTTTATTATAAAAATTTCCCTCATTTAAACATATAAAATGGACCTAGCTCAACCCATTTTAAATAGTTTAGATTACTAAAAATACTAAAGATAAATTTATTTTCATACAAGAGTTTCCCATATTATTTATCATGATGGCTCTTTAAAATGCCTCTTGGGGTACAAAATAATAATTAATGATAAGTGGGGAATCAATCTATTACTAGTACTGAATGTAAATACATTATCAGATTTTATTTTATTTATCATTTTCCTACTCCTATTACCAATTTTAAATTATAACCATAATAAAATAAAAATAAAATTTATATACTTATATAATATTGTAGTGAAATTGAAATTTATAAGTGTTTATAATAAATCAATCATTATATCATGATTTTGTTTAGATCTATTCAACAACCTATCGGAAATTCATTTCTCAAATTTATTAATTATAAATATGATGAATTAAAAATGAATTAATTTTATATATTTATTGTATTTAATATTAATTTTTAAAAAATATAAATTTAGACCCAAAATATAACTCATTGTGAAATTATTATTCTAGTGCCATTATTATTCATAAGATGGTAAATTCATTTGGAAGGAATAATGACTATGAAAACTATACCAAAACTATCATTCAATAATTGGAACTACTAAAAACTGATGATCCAAATAGAATATCAATAAAAATATATATACATAATAATTGAATATAATATAAATATGATTAATATTTATAGCATTAAATCATGATTGATTGAATCTAGAGTTAATGCAAGGAGATTTTAATATCAATATTATTTTTATGAGACACTTTATTTTTAATTATATAATGTTTATATTGACTATATAAGGATGATCATTTTTAGTGATCAGTGGTTTTAGGATTTCCCACATCTCCATCATGCTTTCATCCATCTCTATTTTGGTCATGATTACTCCATGGTGTTTTCCTAATGAGTTCACAGAGTTCTAGCCTCATGTAGCGATATAGTTCTTTGGTGTGGGCTCAGATCTAGAGGTTTGGGGTGGTCATTATTCCATGGTGGGGTGATCATCCTCGATGAAGGGTGGATTCTCTCTCAACGATGATGTAGTTCTTGTGGACTCTGATCTGGTGTTGCGGGGATTTATCATCCATGGTGGGGTGTAATCTTCAATGGCATTTTGTGGTGTGGTGGGGTGAGAACATACATAGTGAAGTCTCAGGGTCGCGGTAGTTCATGCATTTCTCAGTTCTAGCGATTCAGGGTTTTCATTCATCCACAGAGAATGGTGGACATTATTCTGAATCCGTGGTTGGTCGGGTCTTCTGCAGTGAAGGTGTGATGTTATAGGTTTTCCATGGTGAGATTGGTCATTTCGGTCATCTGTGTCATGCTCTAGTATGGTGAGCTCTTTTGGTGATTATTGTGGTCTCTGTGAGTAGTTTGGATGGATGTGGTGGGATTTGAGGTGATTTGAGACATTAATGTCGATGGGGTGGACTTGTTTTTATCTCTCACAAGTTCCTATCCATTCTTGCATTCTTTCTCATTTTGGCGTCCAGTGCAGGTTCATCATCATCTCAAATATGATTGTATTCATGCGCAAAGTGGCACTTATAGTCATGATCAATGTGGTATCCCTCTTCATTGATGAACATTTTGTGTGGTTGGGTCTTCCAGCTTTTGGATTCATTATATTGGCTTCTCACATCGTTGTGCTTCTTGCCTATTTAGGTTTTTGTTTGCTACAACAGTTTAAAATAGTTCTCTGCGGGTTCATTGCAGTGTGGCGGTCTTCTAGCGATGGTTATATAATCCGTTGTGTAGATAATGACATTTATTATTTACTGAATACTGAATTGTTTTCATCGTTATTTTTTCTCATATCTTTTTTGTTGTACAGTCTTTGATGTTGTGACATGTGTCATGTGTTCTGGGGTCAATGAAACCTAACTATCATCAAGCGGTGCTTCAGATGACTTTCAGAGCATGAATTATTCACTAAATTATTGCATTTCAGATTTGGAAGTTTGAGAAGGCATGAATTTAGTTATTGGTACTAGGCCCATGTATATCTATATGATATATCTTGAAGAGCAGCAATGAGAAGGTGGAAGCTGGACTTTATGTTTATTATGCTGGGTAGGATCTGTCCTTTTTTTACTTGATCTGGTAGCTTAACGCTTGTTGACAGTTGTGGAATAGTATATTATTTTATATCATTAAGGACATGTTGGGTTCCTCCTCACCCATTAAAAGTGGGTTTGTGATATAATAAAAAATTTAATTTTCAAGACATTATATATCATTTTTTATAATTGAAATATAATTATGTGGTTTTATGATTCAATTTCATCTCCTCTATTTCATTGGATTTATATTTATACATTACCAATGTGTTAATGGTATACTTTATATATATCTTCTTTTACGAGACACTCTATATTAAAAATATTTTTATTATTCAATTTTCAATAAAAATAAAATGAATCATTCTTTTCATAAGGTAATCTTGTTTATTTACAAGCCTTTAAACCTAATATTTATTTATATGCCACTTATTTTGATTTTTATAAGAATTATGTCCCTTGATTATATCTCTATTAGGTTTTAATTCTTTATTATTACCAATTATTATTTAATTTCATATTTTCTACCATATTTTTAACAATTTATTTATATATTTATTTATTTTTTGGATTTTATTTCTTATGAATAACCATTTTATAACTGAAAAATACAAATGAGAATTTCTATAGTCAAAATATACAAGTTGAGTTTCAATTTTTCATCATGCTATATTTATATATGGTTATTGCATCCTAAGTATTTACTGTATGACAATGTGGATCACAATTTTTATAAGTATTACCAATTCATCCATATAATATTTTTTTATTTATTCTTATATCATAAAATATAATCTTGAATTTTAATACTTATACATTTTTTCTATATTTTTCTTTCTAATCTGTTGTCATTCATACCAATATTATTTATTTTTCTTATTTTGAAAGATAAATATGATTTATTATTGGGACATAACATATTATGAATAAATTAAATTTAAAATCTAATTTTATATATTTTTAATTGATATTTAATATTTACAATGGTTTTAATAATTTAAAAAACATTGGCGTCCTCTTCTATTGAATTACATGTTTCTACATAAGGATTCTTTTATTGTAGATTTAATTTTATTTCATTGTCAAATTATAATATTTTTTTATGAAATATATATGTTATATTAAACATGTTATCATTGGAAAATATTTTCAATGTGGATTTTGTCTTGATTTATATGAAAATGTTACGAAAATATCAATAAAATATTTTTCAAGATTTACCATTCACATTAAACAATTTATTATTATTGTTTTTTAAATTAAATTATTTTTGTTATATGTTTAAAATATATTTATTTCAACCTTTTATTGAAATATTAATAGAATTATGTCATTTCATTAGAATTGTTTTTAGTACATGCTTTTTTCTATATATGATTATTTCAATGCCATTTATAAAAAATAATTGTATTTATATCCTCTATGACATTAAAAATATTTAAATCAAATACATCTTCTATATTAATATCATTTAAAATTACAACCTTCTGAAATTAATTATTATATATTCCCTATATATATATATTTACTATTTATTTTTTATTCTAATGAATTCATTCAAATCATTAACAAATCAACAATTCCCTGAATATTATGGAACAATATATTAGTAATGTATTTGATAAATCACTATATTTTTCTTGAATTAAAATGAACAATATATTTAGTGAAACATTTATTAAAAAATATTCCATTTTTAATAAATATAACCTATTATTATAATAGTATATTATTCACTTAGATTGTTATGTCATATATTTGATTATGGAAAACTATTAATATGACAATATATAGAATTGTTCTATGTAGAATTAATATCTAATAATTTATATTTATAATGACATTATGTTCACTGAAATATCCCTACAATACAATTGATTGGGTATTAATATTTCATGACTAATCTCCCAATATAATTTTAAACACATGATATTTTTTATATAATTTGATTTATTTTTATGTGATAGTCATAAAACAAAACATAATTAATATAATGTTCATTCTATGTTATTTTATCACACATAAGGAAGGAAATATTCATAAGTGATGTGTTGGATCAGAATTTAATAAATCATCCATTACATTAGGTAAATCATTGTACTTAATGAAATCATTATACATGAGCATGGTGTGGTTTTATTTTTTATACAATATTACATATGGAAATGATGTGGTTGTCATTGTAATCTATGTTATGCATAAAAATGTTGTGGTTAACATTGTGAACTATGTTATGCATGAACCAAATGTGGATAACCTTTTCAATAACATTATTACTGTTTTAGTAGTTATCATTAACATATTCTAGTAGGATCATATGATTATATGGGTGGAACAATCATATATTATTTATCCATCATTCATAATTATTGATTACATATTCATGCCCCATTATATATTTCACAAAATCATTATCAATTTCTATATTTTTTTCAATTCACTAATATATGGTTATGTTATTATACATCAGGAATTATTTATTATGTTATCAAAATCTCATTAAATTAATCATATCATTTCCCTTAGTATATTGTCTCATATTTATTTATAATTTAATAATAATAATTCTATATCCCTTTAATTATTTTTACACCGTACTATTAAAATGATCCTAAATATCTCATATTTTTATCAATTTACTCTAGAAAATTTTAAATGGTGTTATTTCAATAAGGATTACATGCCATCACATTCTTATAAATAAATATATAATATGTTCTCCAATAAGATGGATATGTATGTAATCTACAATAAAACAAATCTTTTACATCATGGATGTGTGTTTTTATTTTTAAATAATATATATTCAATTTATGTAATGACGTGGTATTGGTATTTCATAATTGGTTTTAGTTTTTATTCATAGTGTGTGTATTTGTTACACTAGATTCATGAGTATTATTCTGTGGTGCATTAGTGACCAAGTTATTTCATTTTGGGATCATGGTTTTCAGTTGGATCATATAAGTGATGAAACTATCTTTCAACACATAAATAGAGAGATGAATATGGGATATTTCACTATTTTAGGATAAAATTATTTGTGGTTTTCCTGTGGAATTTTTTACCATGAATCCTCATCAACATATTGAGTTTGTTATATAATTATATCTAGATCTTCATTATATATATATATTACCCCTTATTAAATATAAATTATAAATATTTTTTATTTTCTATCACAATATAATGATATTATAAAGAAGAATTTCATTTGGATGTGTGTGCCTCTATGGGGATATTTTTTCTATTTTTCTAAAATTACATTGACTTCATATGCTTATGTATCCATTATAATCATCTAAATAAGATTGAGGTTAGTAACAAGTATATATTATAGGGAAATTACATAGGGAAATACCAAAAGAAAAAAAAGAAATGAAGGATATCAAGGATCACACATTTCATTATAGACCATCCTAAGAAATATGAATATAATCATCACTATGAAGGGTCATCCCCTTTGATAGGATTATATTTTATGTTCATCCTACATGTCAGTGCCACTACAAAGACCCCAGATGGTCATGCCAAGTTGATGGCTGAGGTTACACATGCATGATTTCCAACACGACAATCATATTCACAAAAAAAATTCACAATCATAGTCATGAAACACGTGTATGAGCAACCTACATTTAATGAGGACCAAAAAATGGATATAAATGATACCTTTAGGTCCCTCATTTAATGCAACCAGAATATTACAAGATTACCTTACACTCCCCTCTCCATATTGAAAAACCCATACCCTCACACCAATTCTGTGTTTTATCCAAACCCCAAGGGAAGAAGAATTTAATGGGAATAGTGGTATTATTTTTCACCTAGTGTGTGAAACTTAACATCTTAATGATGGAATCTTCAACCCCATTGTCAACCATTATTATCCCATTGTTCTCATCCCATGCTCATGTCCTACGAGAGACCATTCCATATACACCTCAGGAATGATATGCTGACTAGGTAAATGTCTCTCCCATGTATTGTTTCATAGGTTTTACATCTTCAATAAGTCACATAGTTATTGCATATTTCTACCTTATGTGATGCTCTCTTTTTATTCCCTGGTCTACAATGTATGAAACCCCTTTAGTAATCCTTTGTCTACCCTATGTGAGACCCCTTTAACATTACCAAATCTAGTATTTGTGAGTCTCCTTCATCTAACCCAATTCTTACAATGTGAGGGTCTCCCATTGAGCCATATTTTATAACACCAATGGTAGGGAAGCACATAACATATACCACCTATATGAGGGGCCATATTGATTCCTTTTTCAAATCCTCTAGGTATGTGCTGTTAGACGGCGTGCCACATCAACGTGTCCTCTCGGTCATACATTCTTAAGGTAAATGAGGTCCATTGTTAACATCCATTATAAGGTTAATCCATGTAATGTTTTAAATATTTCATTCATGTGGTAGTTATGATCCCACCCATGGAGGTAGAATTAGGGACCTCACCATGTTAGATGGTGAGGGTAGCCACTTGGATTTTTTATTGATGAGGTCGAGAACCTTATCCTTATCTCACCTTCCTTAAAATTGGGACAATAAAATCTTACTTATGTTAAGCCTCTGGGCCTCATCATTTCCCATATCCATATTGGTGGGAAATTACCAACCATAGTTATGAAAAAAATATAGGAGTATGGAACATAAATCCATTTCCCTCTCTCACAGCCCTTACCTCATCCAACCATGATTGAAAGAGATCCCTTGGTCAGTCAAATCTTCCACACCATATTTATTTAACACTGACCATTAAACACATGGGAATTGAGGTTTGTAAAAACCATTCCATCCACATAATCAAATACATATCTCAATATGGAATCATATTTCAAATCATCCTCTCACTTCTATTAGAGTTCCTTCATAGTTCAGGATACTCAAATACATATACCCAAATTAAAGGGTTGTATACCATTTAATAAAAACCATAAAATAGAATCCTACTATGTGAAATAAAAAATATAAACTAATCACTATTTGTAGAGATACTTCTCATGACGCCAGAAACATGTTCCACCAATGGAGTTAGCCTCAACTATCCAAAGTAGATCGAATATGATTCCAATAAAAATGAGATACATAGAAATCCTCTTGGTGGTCTATACCCATCACCCTAATCAAAACTAATCATCTATTGGATAACTTACAAGAAGGTTTGTATCTATCATGGGAAGATACATCTCATCCGATGCCCTTTGAAAGATTCAGTGTAAGTCGCACACTAATCCTTTACTATGAATCTTTTACATTGACATACTTGTCACATGAAGAAAGATGGCAAGGTTTGGTCATAATCACATGAACTTAAATGTTATGATGTAACCAATTAAGTGGCATTGAATTACATGGTTTATTATTCCTTTAATAATGATACATAATAATTCAATCTCATAGGCTAAATCCCAACATCAACGCAACTATCACCATCTAGGGTGATACTAAATTTTATAGCCCACCACTTTGTGGATTAAAAACATATTAGTCATACAAAACATAAGAATATATAATATGATCATAAAAGGGTACCACCTATAGACAGACTCAGACACATATACACCATATTCTTGATGAAGATCATTATATGTATAAAGATGATTTAAAAAATAATACATTATAATTATTGGTTTTGATCATATTTGTGTACAGTGTTATATCTATTATTCAATAATGGATCCTTGAAAATATATTAAACAGATAAGAGTCCTGGAGTAGGAAATAATTCCGCAAAAAGGATTGATGACTTTAATATCCCACCCTCTCAGATAGTGTGGGTCCCTAAACATCACTGGATCCATTTCCAAATGACCACCTTCTTTTGGAACGATGGTTCTGAAATTATGTAAAATCAAGAAATGGTTGTTCCTTTCTGGATTCAGGAATAAATGAAATTGGAATCCACCCAGAAATAGTGACCTGATATGAATTATTTTACAAAATTCAAACCACTATAATCTAAAATAATATTCCATGAATTTTCATCGAAAAAATGGAATACGTTACATAAATTCTTTTCCATGATGACTATTTCACCCATATTTCAGGACCAATTCCTGGAAAAAATGATGAAGGAAAAAATATGAATCTAAAAATACATAATTGCACATGTTTTCATTTATTGATGTTGTTGTTTGATTTTTTTATTTTTTATTTTATATATACCTTAATGCCTTCAAATTGAAATCCCTTTGATCCAATTTTCATCATACCACTTCCATCATAAATGTGATATAAATACTAAACAAGTAGGGTCATCATCAAATTATGGGAAGCTAAGGAAAAACTATCTTATTCAACTCAGGTTTCAGATTCAATAGTTTTGTTGTATAAAAATGGTATTGTTGAAACCGTAAAGTCTTCTCAATAAGCCAACTATCTCATGAAGCCCCACCAACCATCAAGTCCATAATTTCTAGTGGAATATAATTAGAAGACATATTATTAAATATCAAACTATTTTGGTATACTATCCTCTAAATGAAGTATTATGTTCATCCGTTGTCTTAGAGAGGTTGATCCTAAGTTTATTAAAGGCATTATCAAGTCATCATCGGTGTGCCTCTAAGGGTCACATTCCAGTGGCCACTTTCACAAACACTTTGTGGAAATGAATCCTCAACATGAATAGAGTTTTTTTCTTTATGTTCCAATAATAAGTCACCCATTCCAAGGAAATCAGGACGAACCACTATGGGATGAGACCAATCTAATGGGAATATGGTCAAATATTTTTTCCATCAATATAAGTTCACATTCGATATATAGATACAAAATTCATGCAGGGACATACACATACTCACAGCAACCAAGCCTATTAACACAGTTTTTAAGCTTTTATAAAATCCACTTAACAAGAGATTTTAGAATAATAAAAGCAAGTGGGTACACCTACCCACCCATATCATGAATTTTAGCATCAACAGAAAGTATACGGTGATATCATCTGATATATCCCAATATAAAATAAGGGATAATCATATATCACTTCCCCTACACATGATTAATATCAATGTATACCAATTATAAATGGGGGATAAGAGCCGGGAGAAAACTTTTTATTTTCTTGGAATGGGAATATATCTATGTTCTAGAAACAAATGTCACCTAAAATTTTAATTAAATTAAAGAAAGAGAATTCCAAAATTCCTTCTCACATCCAAAAAACCATTAGAGATATAATAACTGAAGTGGTAGAGGTTGAAGGGTAGACACACAACTTCATACCCATAATTGGAATTTATCCACAATACAACACATGTGGGATACTTGAGATCAAACACCAAAATTTAATCCTATATTGTAGGGTTATGTTCCAAATCCCTTTATATATGGACAACTCGATCATGCACATCCCCCGATTCCATGATGAGGTCATTGGACTACAGTATTATCCACTCTAGGGAAGCATATATCCATCCCAAAATTCCAAAATCCTATCAAAAATTATAAAGGAATAAGGTAGTAAATAAAAATAGATAATGTATAATAATGTCTCAACCCATAGAGAAAAACAATATTCTCCCACTATAGAGCATCCAAATAGGTACTTAACAAAATGGGATTTGAAAATGATGATCTTTGTCTATGATCTGACTCTACTTCATGTTAGTTTTTTTGAAGCCATTCAATATCTACATATGGTGGATAAATATCTAACTCATCTATTAACAAATTATTTAAATAGTAGTTGAAATGGTGATGGTTGTCCCCAAAAAATTTCTTCCATTGAAACCATTATTTCCTTGGACATCATACAATGAATTATTACATCATGAGAAGAATATGATTAATAATGAGATAACATCAGATGATGAAAATCCTAACAACCCTCCACATGTCCAGATGATCATACATTGTAAAGGTAAATCACATTCCATCATCCAACATGTAGGTCCCCCTATGGTATACACTACGTGAATTATCCTTGATATTGGGAATAAATCAATGATGATAGTCATCCCTATGATGAATTTTTTTTGTTAAGGTCCTTCCCATAGTTAAACATCACTTCTACAAGAAGGTATTCCCTTAGATAATTAATCATGTGAAATCCCTCATATCGTAAGACACCTGAGAAAATTATTTCAGTCATGCCTAATACCTTGACATTGAAAAGTGACATCCTTTATCAATAATAATACAATCCAATGATGTGGTTATTCTCTAAACAATGTTCAGATGGCATACCATCGAAAAATATAGTGTAAATCCCTTCCAATAATGCTATTTAAAATAATGGATCATGGAAGGGGAAACATTGTTTAGATGTTGTTTATGGTACTCTTAATAAATATCAATAGGGTATACTTCTCATGAGGATAGATATGGATATAGATGATATATAGGTCATGTTATAGCATTTAGTCACACCCAAATACAACATTCCATAGTCGTAGTTAGATGTATTTTTTCCCAACATCAAACTGAATATAATTATGACTCCTCATCAATTAATGATAATGTTATTACGTTAGAGAGAATATCAAAGCCACATCATGTTAATAAAATGGATACACCACCAATTCAACTTGACGACCCTTCTAGCTACATTGAACCCCAAATTAGGGAAATAGAGAACAGTCCTTCAATGTAAATGTCTCAATGTGTTAAAAGAGTTTCATGATTTAATAATTGATGCCCCATTCAGTGATAATACACAAGGATATAGTGAAAATGTTGTGTTTTGTTTCACATCAATCCCCTTTTAGAGAACCCACAATGTAAACATCATGTAATGTTATAGCCGTATATAGAATTTTTGAAATATGATATATTCTCTATATAAGGAATACTTTTAAATAACCAACCCTGATCAAATCTAAGAGATGTGGGGTTGGAAGATTTTAATCTATCAATAGTCCCATGCATCAAGCATCCAAAAATAATGAGAAAAAAATTTATTAAGGGAATTCAATTAATATATATTTATAATATCATGAAATGTAACTGGATCAAGTAAAAATCATAAAATCCACCAATAACATATTCAAACAATTATCAATAAAATAAAAAGGGAAGAGACAAAAGAAGTATCCATAACAATCCACGACAAAACCCATCCAACCATGATGAGAAATTTTTTATAATGATATTCATGCCTGAAAAACAAATCATATAATGCTGCTATAATGGAAATGGAGCAGCCCCAACACATAGGGATTGGTTTTTTTGGTCCACCTCATCCCCAATAGAAGTCATTATTTTCTTTTTTTGGAGGGGGCATCATATAATAGATCCAACCAAATCATCATATCCCATAACCAAGTTTCCACACTTTGAATCTGCATGAATATAATTTCTGGTGATTCCATTCAGATCAAAATTTGTCAGACCATGAAAAAAGACCAGTGAAATAGAGGAAAATAACTCATGAAAGGCACCAAAAAATAAATATCTCAATGAGGTTTATAAATCTTCTGTGTTTCATGACACTTTGTTTAATCATTAAAAACCCCATTTAATGATAATGAACATGATACTGATACTGAGGAATTTGAGAAAGAGTTTTATATGCATAATATGGTCTATGAAAAAATTATTCATGAAGTTTTATGGTCTTGAAATGCGATTCATGCTATGAATTTGGGGATTCCCTCAACTTCTACACTACTACCTCCTTATTGAGATTCCACTATTGAAAATTTTGAGGGTATGGACATAGACCACCCACATACCAAGAGGATGAAATCATTACATGTGAGGAATGATTTTCTAAGTTTGATGAAGAAATATTGGATTTTATAAGAATAAATGTAGAATAACTTCATGGTAGCATCCGTACTGAATATATTCTCCATGCATAGTGTAACCCTATTCTTCAAGCCAGGACAAGTCAATAAAGAGGGTTTATCCTAGTAGCAAATATTTATCTAGAACAACCACTCAATGTGGGGAACTGACAACCAATATAGTTGGATCCCAAAATACAATGATATAAGGAGTTCCCTATATTGGGTACACTACTAGGGTTGGGTCAAACACATCCTCATAGTGAGAACATATGGCATACCCATCCTGGGACATATAAAAGACTCCACAGATGGCCACACCTATTTTAACCTTAGATAATTTTCCTATTAGAAAAGATATCCATCAATGGATTATCAACAACATGGAGTAATTTCCAGCTCTTTTGAAATCCATGGAGTGAATATGTGCTCTAGTACAAAAATAGGAATCGTTTCACTATATTCTTTGATATGACACCTCCAACGTTGAACATTAGATGGCCTATATTTCCGATTTTCAATGTATAAGTAGACTATAATTGTAATTTATTTCATTTTTTGTCCCACTATTCCCCCATCATAGAATACCATTGGAAAAAATATTTCATGAAAGTAATGTTTTTCATGATAACATTGCAAGGGAAGAACTCTCTATCGAATACTAGTTCACAAGCACAGTTAATATTGGGATTGGAAAACCTATGTAGAAAATTATTAAATAAATTCAACTCAAAATTGAAGATGAAAACATTCATTACCCAATCATACTGAAAAAAATAAAATAGTGAGTGGTTCTTAGATTTAATTTATTTGTTTATAGGGTTTACCAACTACCAATACATAAATCTTCACTAATATGATTTATTTTTTATATTTATAGAAAGAAAATTTGATTACATTAACAAACCACTCATCCCTATAAAAGATATAGGACGGTTTTGGGTTCATTATAATGTTTCTAAATGATTGTAAGATTCCATCTTATGAACCAAGGACATGTCCTAAGTAATTAAGTCAAATTTTGGGATGAGAATATTAAATGTAGTGGCTTTCATTGTCATGTACAGTACCACACCAACAATTGATAAAGCTTTAAATCCCAAATCGTATCATGTGGAAACCCATCATGAGAAAGAGAAATAATGAAAATATATTTAGTAATAGTGAAACTGTCATAAAAACACCATGATATAGTACCTTAATAAGATATTCTTTTCATTATGATATTATTAGGACCCTTGATACATCATCATGGGTTTTGGGAATAATGTGATCATGTTATTAATGACTAAAATAAAGAATTAGATTGGTCTTGATGGTACCCTAATATATTTACCCTTTCAATAAATGTTAGGTCAAACTATAATTTTTTTTCTAATACATCTTAAAAAAATTTGTTCACTCAAGGAATGATAAACTATGAAAGCCACATGTACATGAAGCATGTGTTTTTGACACCAATGTAGAGGATGAGAGTGACTAGAAGAAAGGTACCAGGTTGAATGTTATGAAATTAAGTTATAGGATGAATAAAAACAATATCAACCATAATCATGTTATTCTCTAAGAATAATTGAAACAACTGAATATTCCCCATGTTGTATCCATTACGGAACAACAATCTCCAGTAGATCTATATTCCTCTAAATTCCTGTCTTCTAAAAATAAAATTTAAAGAAAGGGTGGGAAACAACCATAGGAAGATAAAAAATTTCCACGAGAAGTATTATATTTGACTCTGTTGAACATTATTCCATTGGTAAAAATGTAATGGGTACTATCATAAAAAAGGCATCATAAGAGTTAACCCACCAGACGGAGTCCTGGTCAAATGAAATGATAATCTTCAGTTACATTAATTCGAATCATTTAACAGATCACCTCTCTTATAATTATAATGTATATGAACTTGATTTCCCATCACATATTTAAGTAACCATAGGAAGAGGATTCTTTAGTGGAAGATATAGAGGAAGATGTGGGTTTAGATGTAATCCATACATTTTCCACATCCTTGCATGTACCATTAATGCTTCCAAAACTCTTAGGATATTCGTCCAAAAAATTATTCATAATGACCAAAATAAAACATTAATGTAAATTAATTAAAAATTGATTAATAATAACAACATAATAAAATAAAACCATGAGAGGACTTTATAAGCTTAGTAGCTTTATAAACTGGGAATCATAAACTTTTAGTTAATAGGAAATATACATTTCTCTTGTATATTCCTTAATAATTAGAACACCTTATGTCATATCTTACTAAAACGCTTCATCATATATATTTGAATAGAAACATAAGGGTGACCAATGATTATCAGTTATGGTAAACAAGGGAGATAACAATCATATCATAATAAAAAGACAAAAGAACACAACATCTGATAATTGTATCATTTATGTGAAAGATCAAGATACCATATCATGTGATAAATAATAAATGATCATCTAGAATAAATGAAAATACTTCTAAAAGTAATAACATAATACATGGAATTTTTATCACCTAAATAAGCATAGAAAATCCTTTCATATTTGTCACAGCTCATTTCCAAGATCATCATAGTGGACAATGTCTATTAATGAACCATGATTATTCCTCATTTAAAACCTATATTACAGAAAAAGGCTTAGATATCATTCTAGAAATGTATAACCAATGAGATATAAAACATTTTCCCATTGAAAAAGATGGAGATATAGGTCCCACCTATATAATAATTAAATAATTCGTACATTTTCCATAAAAATATAAATCCTTCGTCTAGCATAACCCTAGGAATAAAATTGGTTTATTAAACATCATATATCATAACATAGGCTATATCAAAAAAGGTTTTAATAAATATAATTCCATCATAAAAAAATTAAAACCATAATAAAATTAATAGTTATAGCATAATAGAAACATAATCCTAATTAATAATGAAATTTAATATGGAAAATAATTTTGATAAAACATGTGAAATTAATTAATGAGGAATGTATCAATTCTTCTTGAAAAACATTACCTTTTCCAAATTTCCATACTATATCAAATGAAAATAATTTTAATGGAAATAAAAATGAACTATGTTAATGGAATATTCATTTATATATGGAATTATGAAAACATTGAAATCCATTCATGTAATAAAAATTATAAGAAAACATTATTCATGTACATTGGTTGGAAAATTATCCCTTACCACTGGTCTGATATATTTTTTTAATCGAAACTCCCTATATAATGATTTTAAAATTTTCATTGACCTATTCCAAGATCATAATATTTTTATAATATCATATATGATCATATTATCATCTTTTTGTTAAAAGCATTTCATTATTACTCAATATTTGAGAATTATCTACTTCGCATGCTTTTGCATGTTTATTGAATAATTTATTGATAGAATAATTAGGTTATCGTTGTATAATTTGTAATATATTATCTTTCACGTTACTTCATTCTATACTTTAATATAATCATGCATTATTGGATGTCATGTAGAATGAATCACATCACATCGTCGTGATGGCATGTTGTCAGTACACATGAGTGAAGATATAATTACCATAATTGTAAAATGGAATCAAAGTGGATCATATATATTTTGATTAATAATATATATCATTTTATAATAGTCATATATAGATATTATTTTCATAATTATACCCATCAAAGATAGTTTTTGGAGAAAAATATCATACGCTATGGCGTCGAGAGGGTAAGTCGAAAGTATGCACATTTGGTGATTTGGTTTATTGTAGGTTTGATAAATTGGTGAATGTGGGTTTTCTATAATAATAACATCTAATTATATAATAGATACTATATTTATTAATTTATAATGGTAATAATAGTAGACTAGAATTTTTAAGAGGAAGTAAATTTGAAATAATCAGTAGAGTAGATTGCATCTTATTCGACAATATCTCTATAAATGTCCTCTTAAAGAACTAGAGATGGAATTTTGAGAACATAAAAACCTATATAATGTAACTATGGATGTTTATAATGGAAAATGGTTGGGTATGACCGACCATGAAGGCTAAAAGTGATGTGAATAAGTGAGAAATGATGTTTCCTTTTATAAGTGAGGTGGGGAACTTTTGGAATATCCAAAATTATTAATTTATAGTAAATTTAAAAATCATAAAAACATCTAAAATGTCTTAGTATCAAATAAAATATTAGATACATTTATAAACTCGTTAACAAATGATTTTTAAAAATGTTTTCATGTCAATTTAATCTTTATCATCTTAATCATCACTTAGTTATTCTATTTAATTTTTACTAAGGTAACAAATATCTCAATATTACCTTGTTTAGTATTTATGTATTTGATAAAAATCAGATAGTAAATACATAATTTAACAATAATTCAGAACATGTGGTAACTATTATATAGTTTCCAAAAGAAATTTGATTTTTAAATAATTTAACAATACATTATTTTGAAAACAGACAATAGTGTCAATTTTGAAACAATTCATTTTCGTTATTATTAAAAATATGAATATAAGAATTTATCATCAAAAAAAATATTTTATTATATTTTTTTAGATGTGAATTTAATATTTAAAATTATATGGATATATTAATTATCCGAAAATATATTTATTTTAATATGTTTAATAACGTTTATTTGTTATCTGCATTAATAGAATAATTTCAACATTAGTTTTTTATAATTATTTAATATATTTATTTTTTAATAAAAATTAAAAAAAATAATATGATGACTGAATGCCCATTAAATTTTATAATATTTCTTATATTTTAATTTATATTTTGGGAAATACAACATTAAAAATGTTATACCTATTAAAACATGTATGTGAAAACTTTAACATCACTTTAAATATGATATTAGATGTGTCATAATCATTCTCATATGGATTTAAATGGTAAATAACAATAACCTTTTATTTCTATGGTCTATATGTACAATAACAATATATTTTTTCAATTGTGTTTGTATTTTAATTTTAATTATCATTTTAATAAAAATTATATTATTTATTTATCGTCAATAAAAAAATTCAGCATCATCATTGTATAATACTTTAAGGATGTTGTTTATTTCCCAAAAATTGAAAATAAATTACAATGATAAAAAAAATTATATTTAATATAAGTATTTATAGCCTACTTTATCTTTCATATAACTGTATATTTAAAATTTTATATTTATTAAAATTTGAGTAAGCCATATTGAACATTTCATTGATTAAAATAAATTAAATGTTCTAATCTAATCCATGAAGCTTATAAATGGGAAAATTTAGACCCAAGGATTATTTACATAAAAAAATCATCCAATGATATTAATAAATGTTTTAGTGTAATTTTATAATATTATTTTTTCCCTTAATTACTGATTAACCATTTTGTCATATTAATAAGAATTACAAATGATGTTATTCATAATGCCAAAAAATGAAATCAAGGTATTTACTAAATTTGTAGATATTGATTCCAAATATGGAATCAATTTTAAAAAATGGAGACAGTATAGTTGCATCCATTAATTTAAATTAATCTCATTATTGGAATGAGGAAACTTGTTATAAAAGATAAATCATGGCAAAATGTTGAAATTTTATACATTTATGTTCAACGTAAAACTAAATCCAATGATAAAAAATATATTAACTGATTAAAATAGAATATCATTAAATGATAAAAAAGAAACAATATAATTTTAAAATATAAATTATTTCAATGAAAAAAGATATTTTCATTTCAAATTTAGTAAATTTTTAATATTCCCCAAAACATGTAACTCATTAGAAAAATTTACAAATTTCATCCAAACTAATGTTTCATATCGTACATAAAAATAATAATTTCATGTTTTTAAATAATAATTATGAATGTGTTAAAATTTTTATTTAATATGGGTTCACCTATAAAAGGCTATAAATTTTCCCTTTGTAAAAATCCATGTTATTAAACATAAAATAGGTTTCATTCATATCCTATGAATAAAATATCTATTGGATGAATAAAAAAATATGTTGATAAATATATAACATATATATTATATTATTTTTATTTAATAATTATGAATCACATAATTTTTTAATGCAAAAATAAAAAAATTCCTTTATATTTAATTGGATTGTATTTCTCACAAAAATTTGTTAACCAAATAATTCACCATAAATTTTCATAAGTTAGTTATATTAATATCCTATAAAATAAAGGATAGATTATAATTGTTTTTGAAAATAAATGGAGTATTACGGTTCATTTAAAATCATAATTGAATGCAATTGAATCTATTAAAAAATTAAAATTATTTAAATAATATATTTCATGGAAACAGCAGTGTGTTATATTCTACCCAAATAAAATGATATTTTCCCTATAAATTAATCAATTAGATAAAAATGAATAATGATACATTTTCATAATTACATCCTCATGTTCCCACATAGCTTTTTCAAATTGTGGTTCTGCAAAAAAAACATTAACCAATGGAGTGGTCTTGTTTGTTATAACATCTTTGCTTCAATCCAGACTCTATATCTGTTGTTCTTCAGATGAAATATTTCACTTTAGGGGTATGAATTCTGAGTTTAGAACATGTGAAGGATAATGTATGTACATTCATAGTGGATATATTTAGATCACATCAGGAATTTTTTGTAGATTTAGTGGAAGCGCCAATCGATAATCAACCTCTACAACATAATCCATAATTTCCAAAGGACCAATATACCTTTACCTTTGGTTTCCCTTCATTCCAAATATCATTACTCCCTTCTAGGGAATATTTATTAAAACACCTGGTCACCAACATCAAACTCTAGGATGTTTCACTTTTTGTCATCATAACATTTTTTTAATCTATGATGCTCCTATGTGTTGTTTATCAGATCTAACTTTTTCATCCATTTCGTCAAAAATATCAGGTCCTAAGAGCTTTATATCCCCAACATCATCCTAGAAATTTGGAACTCTCCACTTTATTCTATAAATGGATTCATAATGATCTACATAAATACTAGAGTGATAATCAATTATTTTATGAAAATTATACCAATGGTATATACTGATCCAAACATCCTTTGAAATCTATATATCAAGCTCTCAACTTGTTTTCTAGAGTTGGAATTGTCCTCTCAGAATGACTTTCAATCATAGGATGATATGTATTAATGGGACATAACATTATATCCAGAGCATACTGAAAAATTTTATAGAACATCAAGGTAAATATGGAATCTCAATAATATATAATTTAATGTTATACTCCATAATGTATTACCACTTCCTTTATATATATATTGGAAAGGTCTTCAAGAGGGATGTGCCCTATAATATTAATGATGTGTGACGACTTCATAATATGATAAACTATATCCCATAAAACAATATTGACATTATATATTTTGGTATGTTCTACAATGAAGACTTTTAGGTCCACTAGGTCACTTACCCTGAGGGGGGGTTAATTATGGTATGACAGATTAAAGAAATTACCCATTTTTATCGTGTTTAATTGTTAAAATAATATCCTCTCTATCCTTCCGATTGCATGGTATGAGAAGAAATTAAATCATGACCATGACCCAATGATTTTACATGGTTCATCCTCACTATAATCCATCCAAGATCATGTGATGGAGAAGTGTCAATGTACCAAATCCTCTAAAAGAGTAATTTCATTTATATGGTTTTAAGTGGGATCACTATCCATCATGGTTTACAACTAAATAAATTTTGAAACCTCACTTCTCTCTCAACTGATGTGTTCTCACTAATTATTCAGAATCTCCTATCATAGATTCTAGACATGTAGGTCCTCTCATAATCTCCAATTAATGCATCCTCCATAATATATAGATTATATATTGATGACCTACATTCACACACTAATGAATACCACTTTACCATAGATATACTAGGAAACTAAAAATCTATTGCATAACCGTTACTAATTCATTCGTGATACATTATTGCTTTGCATGCATGATTATAGTATTGTCGCAAAACACCTCTTGCACACAATTTCAATATTGCGCACAACTCAAATCATTCGCGAAACATCCTTATCTTTTGTGCGACTCCAATTCTTTCACACAAGTCACTTTTGAAGAAATTATTTTGTGATCAAAATATAGTTTTCACTCTATTTTTTGAGATTTTGTAAATGAGGGGTTTACAACTAATTTATAAGCAGTGTCAACCCCTGTATGGAAGATTTGATATGTCGTGCAAGATATACTATGTTTACTCAAAACCATATTTATTTCTGCATTGGGTCCACATGTTTCTTTCTCACAACCTCATATTTCATGAACATTGACCATTATTTCAAACACTTTATTACATTTACATTTATCAAAATTATGATACTCAAAAATTCCTTGAAATAAATTTTCCCATACCACCTTCAATCATTCACACAACATCCTTTTCTAAATACACCTTTATGGGTTTTCAAAATTTGAGGCCAAAAAATTTGGAAAACACTTTAAAATAACACCAACATGAATATATTACCACATGATCATCCATTCATTTATCATGGTTCATTTACAAAATTGATTTTTAAAGGTTTCATGAACATTCAAATCTAACCAAATTAATCCCTATTTATCAACAAATACAATCAATAAAAAATGATTCAATTTTACCTTCAGTGATTTTTACCAACAAAGTCCATAATAATTATTTTTCAATTCTATTTGTGTATGGTAATGGTTGTAAAATACCCTATAATTCAATCTCAATGACTTTTCATGATGAAAAACAATGAACCAGGAGAAATATTCAGCAGTGTATCGCTTCATTCCATCCCACCAGAAATACTCTTTCAGGTTCTTGTATATTTATGTGCATCCAGGATTAAGAGATAATGAAGAATAATGGGTCTTATCAAATAGCTCATTCTATAATTCTGGTATGGGAGGAATACAAACCTGATTGTTGAATATTATTACTCATTCACAATGAATGTTGAATTCAGGAAAAAGTTTCACATTCGTATGTAGTTATACATCTTCTTTTGGATCCTCCTTAACAATCACTTGTGTAAATGGTTGAGAATTCCTTTGATAAAGACATTATTTCTCCCTTTCCCTTGAAATTTCATGATCCATCCATCAGAAATCCATATGTATAAAATCATCTGTGATCCTCTTCATAGATAGGCTAGCGTGGCCCTTTCGACTCAAATACCCATCCACCTTGTTCCCTTTCAGTGGGTGGTAATGTATTGAGAAGTCGTAATATGTAATAAAATCAAACCATATTCATTAGTTCTTATTCATCTCATTTCTTGTGAACATATAATTTAAACTTTTACGATCATTATAAATATAACAACTTCCAGAATATATATAATTACTCCATATCATTAATTTAATGATTACTGAAACGAACTTATTGTCATTAGTTGATTAATTTTTCAAAAGTATTTTTAATTTTCAGAAGGAATATGATATCACCATATCCTTTCTCATTAGAAAACATCATAGCCCTTTCATGGATTCATCACTGTTTATCACAATCCTTTCTACACTACAAGCAAATGTGGGTATAGGTGAAAAATAAAATATTGTTTTTAGCTCTTTCAAATTCTCATCACATGCCACTATCTATACAAACATAACACTATTCGGAGTCAATATGGTGTCTATTTTATATAGTCCTGAAAAGTCATTCATGATGTGTCGATAATATCCCTATTAACTAAGAAACAATTGGACCTCATTTACTATTGTTTTTATAAGGAATCGTTCAAAAATATTTTTTGGAATCCAAAAATATCCAATCTCTTGAGATTTTCAAAACTAAAATTGAACCTTCCTAAATCCAAAATTTACACATTGTAATTTTTTCATATTGCTTCTTTATTTACTGGGCCATTGAGACAATTCTCATGTGATTTTCATTTATCATCAAATATAGATCAAAATTATCTATAAAGACTACCACAAATAGATCAAGATAGTATCTAAAGACTCTATTGATTAGATAAATGAAAATATTTGGTGAATTTATATTACACAAATGAATTATTATAAATTTTTAGTGTCCATATCTTGTATGGAATTACATATTTTTTATATCATCATTATTAAACCTCAATTGATGATATACTAAAGGAATATAAATTTTTGCAAAGTATTATGCTCTATGAAGTTGGTCGAATAAGTCATCAATTAGGGGAAGTGGATATATTTTTATGATACTGATCTTGTTATGCTCTTGATAATCAAGGCAAAGCCTCATTGATCCATTTTCTTCTTATAAAAATGTTTATGTTCACCCCATGGGGAAGCACATGGAATTATGAATGCCTTATTAATATTTTCACATATTTTCCTTCTTAAATTCCTAAAAATCAATTGGGTCCTTTCTAAAAGGTTTCATTGAAGTATGCATATAACTGGGTATGAGTTATATGGAAAACACAACTTCAAAATTTGGGGTAAGACCTGAAAATTCTTCCTGAAATAAATCAAATAAACCTATTAAATAATAATATTATTAATTGTGTGTTTCTCCCCATCCACTTGAGATAGATAACATTAACTTATATGAACCAAGACCTGTAATCTAGATGAGATATATACATGAAGGATATATTCATCCTTTCATCAATGGATGATCATATATTGATCTGAAATATTAAATGTGACTTCCCTTCCATTGAAATTGATATGAGATCCATATAGATAAATTCAGTCCATTCAATGTATAACATAAAATTACACTAAATGGAGGATTAAATGATTTACAGGAACAACCTTCCCAAAAACATCAACTGGAGAAGAATTATGAAACATTGATGTAACTATTGTGGAGATACGAATTTTCACAGCTAGCTACACATCTAATGATTGTGGTAACATAGTGATACACTTTGAAAATTCTTTATAAATAAAATAGTTATTGGATCTTGAATCATGTAAAAAATTATATTTATGGGTGGATTATATGTGTTCCATTCACCACGTGATTATCAAACTCCATATAAAATATAGTGATAACATATGATATGCCATTGTTTTTTGTCTTAATAGATTGTTAACATTGATCATCACTGATAAGAATTGGAAAAGGGCATTTGTTACCATAATTCCCCCATTTCATTTCATATGTAACATTGAAGTGTGGGAGGAGCATAATGTGTTTCATTATCTCTATTCACATCATTATAAACATTGTTACCTTATCTTTGGCATTCAACAACCCAATGGAAATCACTCTAGTATTTAAATCAATTTTTAGTCCCAATATAAAAATATACTCTATGTTTCATTCAAAACATTGAGCATAAGTAAAAAACTCATCTATTTTTCAGTGTTATCTTTAGATATTCCCTTGAATTCCATTTTACTCTTATTATCAATCCCATTGGACTGATGGGTTCCTCAATCCTCCATATGAACCATGAGATCACATGAATGATTTACTCATAAATACTGAGGTTCCATATGGAGAATTCCATTTGGAGAATTGTGTTTTGGAAACTAATGTATCGATCAATTTTACTTTGATGTTGGATAATATATCAATTAGCGTATATTTCGTGCATATTAAAATATTATTCGTATGTAGAAACAAATTCATCATCCATTCTATTAATCTCAAGAAAATCTATATCCATATTTATTCAACGAATATGGGGAAATTACAGATTGAAAAATATATTTTGTGATGTCTTCATATTCCATGGATTCAATTTCAACTAATTTCCATGTATTATTAATAATATTCCCGCAATGATTTTCTTCTCCTTCCAAATGATAAACTATCATGTTGACTCTATCATGTTATGGGCTTTTTAGAACTGAAAATATCATTTTAGTGGTATTGATAAAATTTTCATCCACTATTGGATCAGAAGACCCAGTGAAAGAAGGTTAATGATTCCTGATGATGGAATCAAAAAAAATGTGTTCCCTCCATTTTGCATTTGGATGTATTGGATGATTCATAGGTAGAGATTTTTTTACTATAATAGATATAATATTTGTCATTCTAGAACCCAAAACTTTTTGTTTATCAAGAGTAAATCCTGGACTTTCCCCCCACATTCCGTGTTAACATAGTTCTTTTAGGTTCTAACTATTGACTAAAACCAAGAAGTATAGTGTGGGAAACACAAATCATAATGGGAAAACCAAATAATATGGAACAAAATTTCAATTTATGAAAAATTATTTCTTATTAATGGTTATTAATGATAATTTCCAAAACACTAGGATAGTAAATTTGGATTCTACATATCCATTGTGATTTTACTGAGGTCTCCTCATCGTATTTTTTGAAAGATAACCATACCTCTACTCTGATACCAATAATTATATACCGAACCTCACATAAATAGATATTACTTCAAAATAAATTAATACACATTACATAGCATAACACAACATGCCAGGGCCATATATGTTTACTATCTTTAGAAACTAGGAATCATAAATAACTCATTCACACGATATCTACAATATCTCTTGCTTATTCCATCATAATTGGACCTCTTTTTGTCATTTCATAATAATACCCTTCTTCATTGCTTTTGGAAATGAAACATAAGAAAGGGTAGGCTCAGATTCTCATTATGTGTAAACAAGGTATATATCAATCATATCATAATCAGAAGAAATTGGAACACGACATTTTAAAATATTATTTTTCATATGATATATCATCATATCATGCCATAGGATAAATCATAAAAGTTTACAAATAATCAATGAACCTATTTACAAAATTCATAACATAAGACATGAATTTTTTTCATAAACCAAATTATATAAAATCATATCACATTAGTCATGGATTATTTTCATGACCATAATAGTAAAAAAATTCCATTACATAACTGAGTTCACTTCTCATTCCAGCCCAATATTTCTGAACCAGGTTTACTTACTATTCTAGCCCTGTCGATCTGATGATATATATCATTACCCAATGTATAGAAGGTAAATATAGGTCCTACCCATCTAATAATTATATAATTGAGAGGTTTTCCACAAAAATATAATTCATTCATCATAGCATAACCGAAAGAATAAAATGGGTTTCTTGAACACCATTTCATCATAACATAGTATATGTATACAAAATGGATTTAATAATTAGAATTTTGTGGTAAACATAATCAGAAAAATATTAATAAAAGGGATAGTATACTACAAACAAAACCCTTTTAATTAATTTCATTGTTTATGGAAAATAATTTTGATTTTATAATTGAAATTAATTTATAACAAAAATATCCTTTATTATTCAAAAATATTTTCTTTCATAAGGATTTCAGGATTTTTTAAAACAAAATTTCTTCTTCTAAAATAAAATTAAACTCTAATAATGTAAGATTTATAAAAATATTGTATTATGAAAACATAAAAATATGTTCAGGACGTATAAGTTAAAAGAGAACATTGTTCTTATACTTTTGTCTTATATGTCAAAATTTAACTTGTATTGAAAAAGAAAAAACAATAATTTCATACTAGTTAAAAATATTTGACACTTTGTTAAAATGAATTTAAAAAATATTAAAAATAGGGAAATAATATTTTTGAATATATATTATTGAAACAAGGACATGGATGATAACTATACCCAAGTAAATATTTACATATAAACAGTCATGGATAATAATGACATTGTGAAATTATCTCTTAAAATAGGTATGGTATCCTTTATATTTATTATAAACCCCCTATATGAGTATTTAAATTGTTTCATTGACTAATTCTATAATTATAGTCATTTTTATGATATCATATATGATCATATTATTATCTGTTTATTAATAACATTTAATTGTAAAATGTTATTCGGGTATTGACTAGTTCATTTTCATAGGAATGTTTTTCAAATAAAATCTTGTAATCCTTATAAGTTTTTATTTATTTGATATCCAATATAATAAAAATCATATTTATTCATTATGTAAATTTATATGATAATTATTTAATGCCTATAATTTAGAATGAATCACATTGCATCGTGGAGACTTTAATTCATATCTACACAAAAGGGATAATATCATTCCCAAAATAGTGAAATGGTATGGAAGTGGATGGTATATATTTTTTTAAATCCATATAATTTTATAATAATCATATGTAGTATATATTTCCCCCATTATACCCAATCGTTGTAATCTGGTGGTGAAAAATTGAATCAGTCACAGCATGGAGATGATAAGTCGTACGTATGCTTGTGTGGTAATTTCTTTTTTCAAAAGATGGATAGAATGTGGAACATGAATGTTGAATAAAAATAATATCTCAATATATAACAGATACTATATTTAGTGAATTATAATAGAAAAAAAATAATGAAGATGAAGTAGAAGATGAAATATTTTTGGGAGAATCAGTAGAGGAGATTACCTCATCTGCAATGAGCTCCATCTAGATCCCCCCATAAAGCACTAGATTTGATCTTCAGAGAAGACCAGGACATCAAAAATGTGACTATGAAATATAAAAATGAAAAATTTTAGGGGATTTATAAGCATGAAAGGAAAATTTTAAGTGATGAAGTGACAGAGGATGTTCCCTTTTATAATTGATGTTGGATACACTTTTGGAATATAAAAAAATATTTATGTATAATAAAATAAAAACACATTTAGAATCCTAAACAATGTCCCAGTTTCTTTGATGAAATGAGATTTTTTTTATATTATCCAAAAATAAATTTTAGAGATGTTTTCATATTTATTTAAACATTATAATTTTAATAAACACATAGTTAATCTTTTTAATTTTAACTAAGATAACAAATATTCCAATATTACAAGGGTCAAATTTTTAATTATCTGATTTCAATCAGACCATAAATGAGTATATTAAAATATTTCCAAGCATATAATTGTTAAAATATGTTTTTATAATTGTTTTATGATTTTATATGTATTTTAATAATACATTATTTTAATAAATAATCAATTGACTCAATTTTTACATTTTTCAATTCATTGATTATTAGAAATATAAAGATAAAATTTTAACTTCAAAAAAAATATTTTATTATATTTTTGAGAGATAAAGGTCATCTAGAAATTTTTTTATATAATATTTATATTGAAATTATATTTATTTTAATAATTTAAAAAAAATCTCCATCAGTAAAATAATCACAAACTCAATTTTTCTTAATTATTTAGTATACTTTTTTGAATTAAAAATAAAAAATTCTTATATGTAGATAAATCCTTTGTATTTCATGTGAATTCTTATTATTGAATTCATTTTATGAAAAATAATATATGAAAAATGATATATTTATTAAAACATGAATGTTACAACTTGAATGTAACTTTATATAAAATATTATACGTGTTATAATCTTTAATATATGAATCTAAATGGTCAATAATACAACCCATGAATGATTACGGTAAAGATAAAATCTAAAAATATTATTTTCCCATTTTTGGTATTTTAATGGCTATTATCATTTTAATAAAAAAAATATTATTTATTTTTCATCAATTAAATAATTTCTGCATCATAAATATATAACCCTTTAATGTCATTATTTAGTTCCAAAAAATTTAGAATAAATTATTGTGATATAGAAAAACATTATAAATTTAAAATGAGTATTTATAGTTGAATTTATCTTCTATATAAACTCATATTAAATATTATTTATTCATTAAAACATGAGTAATACATATTTAATATTTCTTAAAATAAAGTAAATTAAATGTCTTATTATCATCTATGTTGCTAGAAAATGACAATTTATACCCAATGATGACATAGGTCGAAATAAAATAATCTAATGATATTAGAAACAATGTAAGGTTAAATTTATAATATTATGTTTACCTTTAATAAACTAATTAACCCTTTTACCATATTAATAAAAAAATTATCAATGTTACTATTCATAATTCATAAAAATAAAATAAATATATTTAAAAAATTTGGACCTACTAATTCAAAATATGAAATTAATTTTCCAAATTTCAAAAATTGTATGTTTGTGTAATTATTTTTAAATTATTCTCACTATAAAAATGAGAAAACATGTTTTATAAGATAAATCAATAAAATGATAGAAATTTTTTAACATTTAAATTCAATGTAAAATAAATTCCATTTGGCAACATTACATCAAGTTATATAAATATAATCTATTTATTCATCGAAGCCTTTATCTAATATAAATCTCCTTAAAATTAATTTTAATGAAAATGTTTTTTTCAATTAAAATTTAGTATATATTTAATATTCATGATAACATGAAAGTCCTTAGAAAAATATTAAAACACCATCCAATGTATATTTTCATGTACCACTTCCAAATAAGTTTTTTTTCATTGAATAATTATTAATTTGTCAAAATATTAATTTAAGATGGTATTTATATTAAAATGTGATAAAATGAAATTTTTAAAAAATGTGTTTTCTACATTAAATGGGGTTTATTCATATACTACGACTATAATATCTATTGGATGAATATATAAGATATTTAGAAAAATATATAACATATATATTTCATTAATTTTATTTACTAATTGTATTTCACATATTTATTAATACAAAAATATAAATATTTTCTATATTTAATTGGTTTATATTTTTCATAAATAATTGCCCACCAATTAATTCACCGTAATGATTAAAAAATATATAATATGAATTCCCACTAACCAAATGGATATGATATACTGTACATTTTATACTAATGTAATCTCACTATTTTTTTTAAAATCACTATTGTGTACAATACAAGATATTCAAGATTTAAAATTATTTTAAAAAAAATTATAAACACATATGAGGTGTTATAATATGAATTAGAATGAAAGTTTCCATATGTCTACCCGAGTTCCCCTTTATTAAATTTTCATGAATGATCTGTTAGATGATATTAAATTATCTAAATATCCAATGCAAGAAAGAAAAAATGTATGTGTTAACCCACTTAAGACAGGACTGCATTCAAATCTTGTTTAATGGGACGATCTACCCATTCAAAGTGCCTCAATTCCTAATCAACCTATGATAGAACAATATCATGTTGGTATGTACAAAAAATTATTCAAAAATTGTTAAATTATAAATTAATTATAAATATTTCCAACTCATATTTTGATCCTGGAGCCTTTATGACTATAAAAATACCATAAAAACTACTCAAATATGAATTTTTTATCCATAAAGAGCATGATGATGAAATTTTATCTTCTGAAATATATCTCGAAAATAAAAATTCCAATGAATTCCACACTATCATCAGTTTCATGTATTATATGTTGTCATATAAGGACATATCAAGACATTTTATGTGTTAGGAAGGATAAATGATGTTGATATTCAACGAGAATTTAGGGATAATGGATCATGATTCAATCTCATTATAGTACAAAAAAATCATATCCTGGGTTACAATAGGGCCAATGTTCACCCTTTTACTCTATTGATATAGTGTTATAAAAAATCTGTTAAATATCCTCTCAATAGAAACATGCTCAATGATCAGTTTTTAAACATCATATCTAATAAGCAATTTTTGGTTTTTCAAAATGAAATGGAATTCAACATTCATCTAGGGTGTCCTTGGTTTCACCACCTTCTGGTAGTCCTTCATCATACAACCTGTACCTCAATAATCGCAATAATGATAAAATTGGTACATTTTCGGGGGAAATACCTATTTCATTCCTGATAATCACAATACAATGATGCAGGATTCTAGTAGAGGGAGGGGACGCAACTCATGTTTGATGGTGTTTATCATGTCACTACCCTGAATGGTCAAGAAATGACCATGAACAATCCCATCGAATAGATAAGAAAAGAATATAAGATTCCCATAAATCAGTCCAAATGAATGTGCCGATATTTGGGAACCTTTTCAACAATATTCATCTTATAATTCATGAAGATTGATCCCATATGTACTGCCATGTATATTGACTCTCCATACAGTTTTTAATGCATTGGCGAAAATACTGTCATTACATTAATTAAGGTTTTATATATTACTACCACATCAGCTAGGTCATAAGAGGATATCATGTCACCAAGGTATGGTTAAGACTAACCTTATCTATCCCTCATCATCCATCAAAAAATTTAGTGAATCTCACTATCTTTAGATGGGTTCGAATAGGATGCATCACCATTATGGTGTCTAATTTTTTATTCCTATCTAAAAATTCCATTCATCACCTATCTTCCACAAATGTTAAGACATAAGGGGAAGAGGAAATTGAATTGGAGGAGGAACCAATGGATTTTCGTCCACAATTCAAGAAATGTGTCTCTTTCAGCATTGATAAACTCAAAAAAGTAAATTGAGGTACTCAGGATGAACAATTTTCTACCTTTCATTGTAAAATTATTTTATCTAATGAATAATAGGTATATAATTTTTTTTGAAATTACATCACGATGTGTTTTCCTAGAATTAAATATATATTACATGCATCAATCTTAGGTTTACGAGTATCCAACTGGGATTTCTTGAAACCAATGTAGATATAAATACCCAAACAGAAGGATTTACATAACCCACACTTCCAAAATTAAGGTAAATACTAACAAGATTATAAAAATATTTCATTCTTTAATTATAGTATCTTAAATATCTAATAGACAAAGTCATAGTAATGAATAAGAATATGGAAACTGAGGTATGTATCCACTATAGATACCTCAACCAAAATCTTCAAAAAGATGATTTCCCAATCCTAGTAACAAAACTACTGATTGATGTAATGAATGGGTATCAATACATCTTTTAAATATATGGATTTTCTGGGAATCATAAAATTTGTATTTCCTAGAGGATAATGAAGCCAATTACCTTTGGTCCCCCAAGGAGTATTTTGATACTGGAGGATTCCCATAGGCTAGAAAAATTTCATCGCTATGTATCAATGTTCCACACACCACCTCTCCAATCCCTTTTGGGGAGTATTGTTGTTTTCTACATAGAAGATATCATTATTATCTGTTTACAACATTATTAACACATATATGGCCTCAAGAATATCATCAAAACTAGAAAAACATTGTCTAAAGAAGAACCCCCTGAAATGTTCCATCATAATTACCATAGCACTGTTTTATGTATTTGTTGTAATCTATTGTGTAATCAATGTCAATCGGGAAAATACAATGCCTATACATAATATGTCACCTCCATGAAACCACAATGTGTTTATTCGATTATAGTGACACCTTAACAACATTCGAAACCTTATAAAAAACCTCATAGACAAGTGTTTTCCCTTCCCTTGGTTGATAAAAACTGCGTCCCATATTAGTGGAATGAGGACCTTTTGGAAGAGAATTATAGTATTAAAAAATATCCCTTCATTCTACTATATTTAATTCCACATGTTAAGTGGAAAAACAAATTTTTAATGTGACATCCCTAGAATGATCATTGGGATCCTTCCTCATATAATAAATGAGGTATGGAATGAAATATAATGTTAATTATCTCAGTCATATCGTGGTTGACAACAATTCATATTATTCAAATATCATGATTTTATTACATCAATTAATAAATGTGGTTCAAAATATGAGTCACTACCTTCAATACCATATATTCCATTTGGTATCTTATAGCAATCCACTGAAATAATTTATCTTGCATACTATGTTTTTCAGATGATTGGAATGGTGGGTGGTCATATTATAATAGTATGACGTTTATTTTTTTCAACAAAACATGATTAAAGGATAAGTATTGTCATACATCCATATAAAACATCTGTATTCATAAAAACATCATTGAATATCAAATTTCTTGATGATGTTATGTTCTCCATTTAAGAGGGCCCTTATAAATGTTTGATGTACTTTTATGGTGAATCTGGAGCCTAGAATGTAATATAATTGGAGACCCTATGATCAAAAATTATGGGAAGGGAAATATTCTCATCTATTCAACAATGGAATATTAACTATATCTTTTTTATTGTAAAAATGTTTGAAAAATAATGATGCAGTGTTTGTGGCGCCCATCTCAAGGGTCCAATTAGAACATCATATTCTAATAGACATCATTAATTTAAAATGTGATCCTGCGTTTTTAATCATATATATCAATATGGATTTTCTATCATAATAGAGGATATAAAACGCATTTTTTACTATGTATAGGGACATATGGAATAATTGTTTTCAGATCCAAAATTCCATCATGAACTAATATCATCGAATTCCTAGTAAGATCCAATGGAGAATGCATCCATTACATTAGATGGTCCAGATCAGGATAAAATACTACTTAACATTTTTCATCGATGATTGGTATCACCATTTTGTTGTGTTAAAATTGAACAAATAAATGAGATTAATTTTATCCCCAAACCAGATCACCTTATAATCAATTGGATGATTCCCTTATGGAAAAACCTAATAATAGAGTTATCTCATAAAAAAAGTTCAGAAAAGAAAAAAAATTCAATGATGAGAATCCGACATCATCCTTTATGATGGGTTAATTCTCCAAAAAATCATCTATACATTAGTCTTTAATTTATACCATCTCATGTGAATTGACTATGTAGAGTCAACTATTATAAAAAATGTTCACAAGATGGATTGTGATTCCATCCAGTAAGTTTTCAAGAATTCCAATCACATCAAGAGGCATGGATACTTTTGACCTTAAATGAGATAGAATGGAATCAAATTCACAATGAAGTGTTAGTCTGAAAAATTAAACAAAATCATCATTGATAGATCCACAAAATTTCCACACTAAAACAAATATTCCAATCTATTTTATATATTTGGAATTGATGGTGTAGGTCCATATCCTACAACAATGGTAAAATAATTAAAATACATTATCACTATAAAATAATTCATCTCCTAGTGGGATCCAATAATAAACCTCAAATATAGTGATACAAAAATGATTTTGACCTTCATGAAATCCTACGTCATTTATATATTTGGTTTCCCTCATATGATTCTAATTATAAATGATGCCAATTTATTTCTTGCCAAGTATTACATGCTATATCATAACTATAATATGAAATCTGACCCTTCATCCTGCTATCATGAATGGGATAATGGATATATAGAGGCATTCAACAATAAACTATCATATATACTTCAAAATATAGTGGGTAAATATTTTTTGTTTGAATTGATTGTGAATAGCTTGTGATCCTAAATGAATACCAATTACACCACTACATCGGTGTCCTTGTAATCCCTTGTATATGATACTAAAGTATTCCAACTCATTAATGTACAATTTCTATCACATCGCATTTCCTTATGGGATCCATAATTCCAATAAGTGAAATCCTATAAATGGATTGATTAATTGGGGTTACTGGATGAGAAAGTACTCCATAATTTTCCTCACATGTAGGTCCAAAAAAATAATAGAATTTAATTTTAAACAGATATTACTCCTCTACTCATTCTTCAATGGTGAGCTGGTATATGTCCTCATTAATCCAATTATTCTATGGATGAAACCCCTAAATGTTCAGCTGAAGTGGGAGGGACCTTATTAAATACAAAAATTCCACTATAATGGGGATTATTCATTGTTTCCATTGAATTTTTATCTTATTATACCCCAACTGATAAATTATTTCATTGTAAATAGTTCATGTGATAGATATATATATTATGTATTTGTTGGATGATATTAAATTTAATAGCTACATTTGTCCTATATTCATGAACTTAAATGGAAAAAATTTCATCCTTTTCTCTTGATGATATGATATATGTCCATATGGCCCTGAATATAGGATTGTATAATCACCATTGTGTTTCTGTCTTATGAACGTGATAGACATGATTTATAGTAATAGTCATAAAATATAAAATAAAAACACACCATTGATCATGGTGTGAGAGTATATCGTACCTAGAATAATTTCCTATCCACAATACATAAAATTTTGAATTTTTTTTAGATTAACATGATCCATGGTTTTAGTATCCCACCAGACCTATATTATGAACTATGAGTGCCATGATTCTCATATCAAAAAGTGATATTTGGTGATACTGAGATCATATGTCATACTCCAACCACCACAATATCAAAATTAACCTCTCATTCCTCTTAATCTCATGTGTTCCCACTAATTGTATCTCATGACAAGCACACAAAAAGTGGGCTTAAGATTATTCATAAATGATTCCCCTCAGTATCAAGGCATATCATTACATGTTATGGTTAACACTATCATAAATCATGAACATAAAATTAAATACATATGTTTTTACTTCTTGTTTATATAAAACATGGATCAAAAAATGTTAAGGCATAAATTAAATAATATCATGTGGATTGATTATTTATATGAAGAGATATATAGTGAAACTGAATCAACCTTTTTATTCTATAAAAAATATATAAAAGTCACCCATTCCATAATATATGATCTAAATATATATAAGAGGGCCCATTATGGGTTCTAACCGCACAATTGGTCTTGTATAAAAAAAATCCCCTTTTCCAAAACAAAAATAGACAAAGTGTGGAGAATCTATTTAGGAACTATATGAGGATTGATTCTCTATTTAACAATATATTTACTAACACCCAAGTCCAATATCTTGGGCCCCACCACAATTTTATTAAAAAATGCCCTTCCCATATCTATTGAAAATTCTTATGTAGGAAACATATTTCTACTTATTTGGTGAAATTTATTTTAAATATTCCATACAAGCTCAGGAACCTTCCTTACATAATCACAAAATTATTTCTAGGGAAATATGAATTATCATAACCATTCAATTTCCATCAACTAAATAATGTATTATACCTAAAAAATATTTTATTGAAGATTCACTAAAAGACACCAATTTTTAAATTCATAATTAACCCACAAAAGGGAATGTACAATGAATGATTTCATTGTATAGATATCAATTGATATGACATAGTTTTGGGATTCTATCAGTGACCCCCAAATTGGATTTCCAGCTGGAGGAACATTCATCTTCATTAGAAACCAATTCTACTTCTATAATCCAGATACAAATTATTTTGGAATATGATTTTTAAGATATTATATAGTTACCCATATTTTACTTGTCCAATAGAACATATCAGATTCAGAATCTCGAAGACTATAACTTACAATATTCCCCCTTCACACCTAAAAAATGATGGTACATTCTTGGCTAGGTCACTCTGAAATTGAGAATCGGTAATATTTTGGTCAAATATAAATGGGATTAAATTTAATGCCTTAGAAGACATTTTCATAAGATATTATAATGCACCATCCACATACTAGTCACATGTTATTAAACTATATGATTCATCATTACCCATTTTGGAGAATCCTTTATTTTATGATGTTGGTCATCAACTGAACATCCTCCTTAAACTGTATAAAACTTAGTGCTCATTACGTCATGAATTGTGTTTTTGTGTTGACTATTCATCTTTATGCACATATTCTATAGTATACAAAAACTTTATGCTCATCCATTCATAGAAAAAACCCTAATCTGGGAAAGGGAATGGATTTTTTCCCAATACCCCTACTTTTCTATCATACAGATGAAATATAATTATCTTCCATTGTATTTAAATTAATCTTATATTTTATTGATTGCTCAATCATGGATAGTTCCATCCTAGATTCCCCCTCTATTCCCATACACCATCTATTCACAATCCACCTTTCATGGTCTTGAGAAACCTATATCCTCATGAACCCGTTGTCTATTAGTGATATAATTTCATATTCATTATAAAAACATTGTTTTACCAATCTTTGATACACCATAGTATATATTTTTATAAGTCATCAACCAGTGGTGAATTCATCCTCAATATACACCACTTCAATCTTAATATTCCCTCAAATATATTATGCTTGATAATTTTTTTGATCATGGATAGTAGTTATTCCATAAAAATTTATTTCATATCATGTTTCTAACCAATATATAAAAAAACATTCTTTAAAATCCCCAATTGTTTTATTTGATAAATTTTGGATCATTTTAGGACAACAACCCTTATCGGGGAAGTCATACGATAACTCATTGTAAAAAACTATCATCCTAGAACACTAGTTTCATTAGTTCAGATTTTAATACATTAAAATAAAAAATAAAAGATAAATAATACTAACCATGTTGAAGAACCAAAAAGGGAACCCAATGAATGATTCATGTATCATCTCACTGTAAGTGCAACCTGCATGGTTTATCAAAAAATGAGCAACAAAAATAAAGTGGTATAAATCATGTTAGATTGAATCTAAAAAAGGGATGCCTATAAAATATTCAAGACTCATCCACTATGTTTTCATAATATCTAAAATAGGTAAAAGTAGGTAAATTACACAAAAGAGAGATGGTACATAGGGTTTATTGTATGAATCTAGTAATTATTGAACTACGCTCCCTAAGACCAATGATCTCAAAAAAAATTAGTTCACCAGATGCTTCTTATAATTTTTATTATTATCCATTACCAAAAAAATGTTCTAAAAGCAAGTAATCCTCAGTGAAATATGATAATTATAGTTGAAAGCAATAACTAAGTAATATATGATTAGAAAAAACTTATCTCTATATGTTGGGAAAAAATTAATAGGATCGTTCAAAAATTGTAATATCATTGTCATTTCATAAAAAAATTCATTTAACATAATATTTCATAGTTGGAGGGTTTACCAAACCCCCTCAATATACAATGGATTCTAGTCTAGTTGAATATCCTTATCTACTTCATCTAGTTGGAGTTCTTCTATCACGGGAATAATGAAAGTCTCCCCCTCTACTTGAACCCCTTTTAGGGGATGATTAATTTACAGAAGCTCCCCTCTGGGGATCTCTCTCTCTCTCTTATAAGAGGAATTATATATGGTCTACATTCTTGTTAGACGACCTAATTCACTCCACAAATTTCATGGATTTTTTGATCTCTCTATATGATAATGCATCTCGTAGGTCATCGATTTTGATGATAATTATTTCCAAGATTTGGTACAGTTTCAACTCATTCTCCGTCAACCATCAGTGAATGATATCCTTCAGGGATACATGGACCATGTAGAATTAACATCCACTTTTCAATGAAATGTTGATCACTCTCTAGTGATGATGTTATTTTGAATGTGGGTCTTCCATGGTCTCATTAAGACTATCTCTTTTATGTCCTACCTTATGAACTATCTCTATGCCCTGAGTATATCTTAATCTTCCTAGTTTTCCATGTATTTTCTCTCCTGAGGATATTTTCACTCAATAATTACTGATTTATTAGAATGGAATTACCTTTTCCTTCATTCAGGGTTTCCACCCTACCCTTGTATAGTCAATAGAATTTGGTGAGGGGGAGGAATCTATTTCATCTTCAGAAACATCAACTAAGGGTGATGAATGATGAACAAAATTATTCATGGACAATGGAATATAGGAAGGATAAATAAAAAATTTCTCATATTGATTAAAATAAATCACACTATCATGGTTCAGTATCATGGATTGATTGTTTTATAGAATCCTGGGTTACTGCTTTTTGAATGGGTATTTATATTTAATAAAAGTCTCTAGATCTTGTTCAGGGCCAATGAGAAGAGGATCTCAAGTGACTCGCACATTGAGTTCATCATCTTTTGTTCCCTCATCTATAATATAAATGTGGATATCAATACCCTAGACATGGACTACTTTGGAAACATTTTCTATAGAGAACTATACACTAATAAAAATCATTGATTTAATAAATTGGAAATCATAAGGTCGACCATTGGGTAAAATAATGAACATGAAATCTCATGTCCAACCATTTCCTTATTTATTTCCCCAAACTCATCCGTAGGGTTATGTATATCAATAAATATAAAATGTGATTTCAGTATTTCATTATAATATAATTCATACCTCACAACATCCTCAACAATAATTTTTTCCAAGATTCATGGATCTGGAACAAAACTTCTACCTCCGTCATAAGCATACACATTCATTTTATTTTAATAACCAATTGTTTCCATAAAAAATCAATTTCAAAACCATCTAATAAGTTGGAAGGTATGCGGTCCACATCATCATCTTCTATAGTGGCGACAAGACTAGAATTAATGGTAATTGGATCCTCAAATTTATGCGATGGATTTGAGCTAAAATTTAAGGAATGTAAGTGTTTTTGAATTAGAATATACAGTGTTCATTTTAACATATAGATATTCTCCTCCCTATCTAGAATGATATTATTTGAGGTGGCCTTTTTCAATGATGTAACTCTTATCAAAGGGAACAACTTTCTAGAAAAAATTTGTGTCCTATTTGGAATTTCCTTCTTAATTATTATATTTTTATCTCTAAGATCCATTAAAGAGGATAGTGGAGTGCACTCCATGTCCCATATACAAGTTTAATCATTTATTAAAAATCAAGAATAAATTATTTCATAAAAATTCACCGGGACTAATGATTCATGTTTCCATAATCTTAACACACCATTATTCCTTTACTTTTGATAGGAAAACACCAGAACCTCCTACTAAACTATATGTATTGGAGGTGGAAGTAAACGGGACCCTTATTCCAACTCCTCTTCCATTATCCTGTAGCTCGAGGATATATTCGACGATTCAGGAGTTGATCCCTTATCCCCAATAGGGGTTCCTATTTTGGTATATTTTGGCCATAGAATCTTGACTAATTCTTGCATGGATTGACCCTACACGGGCTCGAGCTGCAACTACCCCAATCCCGCCTTCATAGGCCAGGGGCTGGCGACAAGCACCAAAGGCTAAACAACTCAGAGATGCATTTTCCTGAGTACTTGTACACACACAAAGCCAACTGAATGAAAAAGTACAGAGTAAAACAAAAAGTAAAGTGCCAATTGCAATAAAAAACCACAAAGTGCATCGACCACTAAATATTACAAAGAATGTTCTGAAGTTAAACTGAAAATAAAAAGGTTAAAACATGCACCCAACCAGAAAATTTCCACAACCTAACAACAAGTAAACAAAAGAAAACACTAGGGAGAGTCCCACACATGGAACCTGACTACGACCATTGCACGGGGTCTAAGCTCCCAAAATTCTAAGCTCTGCTGAAGTCACGACCAATATTTCTGTCATTAGCAGGGGCACACCAAGGGCATAAAAATCCCAAGCAGGTTTGAGTAAAGAAATTTTCAGTAGGATACCCCAAAATCTCGAGGGAGAAAAAAAATAGGTACCGAAGGGTGAGATGTAGATTGAATAGGGAAAAGTAAAGGATTACAATTGAGAGTGTAGTAAAGAGTACACCAAGGAGTACAGTAGAGTAACAGCTGAGACTCCATCTCGACCCAACCAGAGAAAGGAGGTAGAATCGTCCAGACACAAGGGGATGGAAATGGTGAGAAGATGAACTTCTCGTCGATTCTTCGCAACCTATAGAAGGAGAGTAGACTCATCCAACCATGAGAAGCTAGACACGGAAATCACATGGCATAACCAACGCATATTTTCCTCTCCTAGAGGGAGAGTAACCATGCCCAAGAAGTGGGTACTGGAACAAGGTATATACATATATATATACTCGGTCAAAAAGCCCAAACAAGATCGTATGGGGATCTCCGTCCAGTAGCTCAGCCCAAGAAAGTGAGTAGCCAACAGTCTAAGAAATAAACACCATCGATGCCCAGCATCCCGCATGTCTGCCCTAAACTGCCAGCCAAGGGGCTCAAATCACCACACCTCAAAACAATCCGCTTTGGGAGGCACTGACTCGCCTACACGGTTTTAGGTGTGTCGCAAGGACGCATCTCGGTGGGGATGGCACCCCTCATACTTTAGAGTTCTGGGGGAAGTTCAAACCACACCTCGCCACTGCCCCATAGTTGAGAGGACTCCTCAATGTCGACAGGAGACCCCCTACCCAACCCCGCTAGAGGGTAATCCCTGGAAGTCGACGGGTTCTCACATGAGGGAGACCCGGCCAAAGTTGACTGGTGCCACACTTCCCAGTCCTGTAAAAGGGTAATCCACTGGAGGGGGACCCAAAAAAAGTCACCGACGAGTCTCAATGACCAGTCCCGTAAAAGGTACTCCACTGGAGGGAGGATCAGAACCGTAATCAGGGACAACTTCCCAGCCCAGCTGGAGGTATACCTGGCATCGGGGACTACTTACCAGACCCACTGGAGGTAATCCCGGAACCGCTCTGGCCATCCCTATGGGATGGTACTGCTTGGTGAACACCGATGTACTGTCCATCCCTACTAGATGGTAACCCACGGGCCATCCCTACTGGATGGTACCGCTCTGGCCATCCCTAATGGATGGTACAACTGGCCAGCCCTACTAGAAACAACCTTGGGGGCAGAGGATCGATTCTCGTGTAATGTGTTTGTCACACCGAATCCACAAGTAGTCTACTTGGGAAAACGAAGGAACTCTACCGGCCAAAACATTGAGAACAGAACCAGGGGAATACTACTCAACCCTGCAGGTCTAAACCATCGAGAACAGAATCAGGGGAAAACCACTCAACCCTACTGGTCAATCAAATGAGAACAGAACCAGGGGGAAACTCAACCCTGCTGGTCAAACAAATGAGAACAGAACCCGGGGAAACTCAACCTTACTAGTCAAACAAACGAAAAAAAATGCCAGGGGAAACCCAACCATGATGGTCAAACAAATGAGAATAGAGGGACCCTCTACATTGTGAGAGATCAATTGTATGAAAAGATGAACACAACACGCACATGGGGCCCACGCGACGTGTGGCCCCATGTCAAATCCAATCAAGCGCACAAATGTTCTCTAGTAAAAACAACACCATGTACCTCCATGATTTCCCGTATAATACCACATTATACCATGTTTCCAGCCAAAATGCTAATGTGCACACGGAATGAAACGTCAACGCCAAGGTAAACGTAACAACTCCCACTTTCCACCTCTACGGCTGAGGTACATCCAACCAAATCTCTTTAAGCATTACCTAACTCAAATGGGAGTGCACACGATCTCATGCGAAGGGTTCTCTTCTGAACACAGCAAGAAGAACCGCCACCGGAGCCCCTATCATATTTCCACATTTAATAAGATCACGAAAGAGGCTCTGCTCATGAGAACTGATTACCCCATTGTAATAATTGAGAAAAAATACGTGAGATAGCCTACTTACATACCTCTAATGGACATCCAACATAAATGTCGTCCAACACCGCTTTACGCCCGAACAATATCCTTTCATCCTGAGCCTCGGCCCCAAAAACAGTACGGCACATCACACCATTGCAACCTCCTTGGAAGGACACATCAAAAGGACTGCTCACTTGAGTGGAACAGATATTCTAGGAAAAATATGCATTTTGTCAAACAGCGCACGAGCGGTTTTCTGTGGGACATGCACCCCGGTCTCGAAGAATATCGAACAAATTGCACCATTGTGACCCTCTCAAAAAAGTACAGAAGATGGACTATTCACTTGTCCAAAGCTGATATCCAATGATAAAGCTGGAAATCACCGGCAACTCCCAAAATGGCCCTCGTGGGTGCCGCACTAGTGTGTTTAATTAAAGAGTGCGTATAGCGCCATTTCAATTATCTCCAAAAAAACACCCCGAATCGACTACTTTCATGCCTCGAACGGGCATCCGATTAAAATGTTACAAAAAGCCTTGTTCATCTCGATAGACGGTCCATGGGGCCCATGAATCCACTCCGACTTCAACACCCAAAACCACACTGGAAAACTCCAACTCAACTTCAGGGTCACGATGCCACATATGACACTCAAAACGGATGTCAGATGCGTCTGCGCTGTCCAAAACTAGATCCCTTGGAAAAAAACGTCAATCCACTTAATCTGTGTCATGCCACTGAGACCCTCTTATCAGGAATTAAAAATTCCCAAGACCATCTCAAAACGTTCTCCTTGACGTCTGGAGTAAATTTCTGTATATGGCATAAAAATGGATGCTCGTAGCAAAAATTACGGGCGTCCGAGTCAAGGGGGAAAAGCCCCTTGAACTGGACAAGCATTGGTTGGCCCGCGGTTCGGCCATGCAGGTCGGCCGTGGACCCGCGGTCCATGGTTTAGTCGATCTTCCTCGAGGCCGATCACTTCTTCAACTTGGAGACTCGCCAAATGTGGGTATCGGTTTGGCCGAGGGGTCACATGGTGTGACCCCGGTCTCCGCTCCACACCGTGGGGCACCCCAGCTAGCGCCCGCTCGCTGTCACGCCCCAGCGGCCTGACCTCGCTGCCTGGAGCCGCCGCCTCGCCCTAATACCAAACGCCCGCACTGCCCTACCTTATCCCACACCACCGTTGCCTTAGACCTCCATACCATCGCTGGAAAAACACCAAACGAACTCCAAAACCCGCAATCTTCAGCAGATGTTTGCATACTCCTCGGAACTCGGATTTACAATCCAAAACAGGAGATGGAAAGCTCGGAAAAAGTACTATGCATTCAGGGGATTTTTTCGAAGATCAAATAGAAATTCGACGTGATTATACAAGATGAAATTATGTGCTAAAAATTTAATCGCACGATCCGGCCTTGTTGGGTGTTGCCCAGGGCATCGCCATCGATCCGCACCCCACCGTTGATGCATCCACCTTGATTGGGAGGGAGGAGGAGAAGGTGGAGGATGAGAGGAAGTTAGGGTGAGGGGTTTCTCCAGGGGTGGAATGAGGATGTGGGAAGGATATGAGAGTTAAATAATTAAATTATTATTTTTTAATTAAAAACTCAACCCCTGAAGACACCCGCGTCCCAAACCCACACAGAGGTTAATGTTAGGTAGTGTCTAGGGTAAAGACCACCTCTCGACCACAACGGAAGTTTCAGAAATTTAATCTGACTTCCCATTCAAATATTATTAAACTCAAAGCCCGATGCCGCCAATTTACGAAAAATCCCCGGGCGGCATTTTTCACAGAAGGCCCATGCCCGTGAAAGTTACACCCCTCCTATGTTAAACGACACACTCCGGACTCAACGGTTCTATCAGTTTCCCAATACGAGCCACCGTTTAAGAGATACCTATGTTTGTCCATTAACAGAATAAATAAATTATTTATTTATCCATTTAATGTTCCTTTAAAGGGAGAGGGGTCCCAACGTCCCGCGCCGACATGTTTTATGTCGTTACTAGGGTAAACACCCCATTTCAAAACCATACGTACACTCAGATTTTTTTCTGGATCACCGTTTAGGAGTTATCTCATTTATTTGGCACGCTTAGTGTTAACGGACTGAAAATTTAATTCTGGCCACACCGGGGCTCAGAATCGCATGTCGTCTAAAGGCGCTGCTCTGGAATAACATCATGACTACTCCAAATAATCTTATAGAAAAAACTAGGTTCATACATCATTCCATATTTCAATATTTTCATCCCCAAAATGAAAAACCAGGGAATCAAATCAGGGTACTATGTCTACACCTGGATCTCCCGTACCCAGAAGTAGTCTTGCACAGTCCCGCGTCACCGCACCCAGACCAAAGGATTTGATCTGTTCACCCGAGGTTTTCCCATATCGATGACGTGCGTAGTATTACTCCAAAATCTCCTCAGGTAAGCCCTGTGGGAGACACCACGTGCCCAGTCCAGACATTGGGGTTAGGGAAAGGTGGTAGGGAACCTCGCCATCCCTTTGCACAGTCTGAAATGGCCCGAAGGCCCTCAGGGGTAGCTTTCCTCCCCAATCGAACTTTTCGGCCACACGCCATGACTGGAATCACCATTTGGACTTGGGATAAATCCCAGTGATTCACTCATTAAGAATACCCATATGGTGAAACACCCAATGATATCTGATCACACAAAGTTTTATGGTCGATGTCCCGCGACCCAGAATTTCTTACATGATCGAAGAGCGATGGAGTTGACACCATCGACTAATGTAAAACGTGATACGCCTTTTACCTTACCAACATAGGGTTACACCGATTCCACGTGCCACCCATGTGACACCTCAAGCAAGGAGCATGGAGAAATGAATTTCACCCACAGAGTATAACAATTCTACTACAAAATGTAAAAGTGCTATAGAGCGTACCTCTTATCACCTCATGCTATACAGGAACGTAGACATCCAAAGCTCGCGGCTGTCTGTGGTCCCAACTGTCAGCTCCTGGATCCTGACATGGACCGCCTGGTGGTGGTGGGAAGACCTTGTAAGGTCATCCTCCATTTCTAGCTCATCCCGCTCCTTTGTAAGCACCACCTCTTTGGGTGCTACTCCGATCACGACGCTTCCTCTGTCATGGTGGTGCAACTGCTTTCTGCCAGATATTATCATTGTGCCTGGTCGGGTAGCCCCGTGCCAGGTGACCTCGCCTGCCGCAAGCATAGAAATGACTCTCTCTAGGCTTCACTGGTTCCCTCCGGTGCCACTGTGGTGTCCGACCACCCCCCTAAGTATGGTTGTCATAATTCCACCTGCATAGAGGTTCTTCTTGCCGATGCACGCTTGCAGCGGCAGACGTCTCGGACCCATCGTGCCTACTACCATCAACAACTATTGAACTCTACAGGAAGCTATCTGTCACCAGCACCTGCTCTAGCACCCCGAAATATGTTGGAATTACCAAGGGTACTATGATAGCACGAATATCTCGGCAGAGACCCTGCTCAAACTTCTGCGCTTGAAAGTTGATGTCATGGACCAAGTTCGGGTAAAAGCGTGCACGGTCTGCGAAACTAGCCACGTACTCGGTCACTATCATCCCTCCCTGCTGAGACTGAAGGAGCTCTTAAATCTGAATTGATTTTAAGATGGAGGGAAAAAACTCATCACAAAACAACCACTAGAAGTCTCCCCACGAAAGCGACGACTCATCAAGATACTAACTCACCAGACTCCACCAACGCCAAGCTGCTCGGCAAAAAAGGTTGGCGGTAAAAGCCACCATAAGATATTCCGGTGTCTGCACAAGCTTGAAGAGGCGAACCACTATCCCAAGACAAATCAATGGTACCTAAGAGTCTGGCTCACCACCAAACCTCGGTGGTCTCTACCGCTGGAACTCACGGTGCGCGCTCGACCTGCACTCAAGCTCAGTCTACTCTACTAAAGCTATCTGCTGCTCACCAGGTGGGGGTGCTGCTACTGGCCCACTCAAAGAAAGGAAATAACATGGTGGGTCATGGATTGAGACCACGTATCTCACAGGGTCGTTGTCATGAACCAAAGTTGGTATCCTGGCTGGCTGTGTTTGTGGAGACATCCTAAATGTTATCAATGAGTGTTACCATCAGATGAGCTTATATATAAATAACAGTAACAACAATGGGGAGATTACTCAAGAAGGAAAGTCCAAGACTCAATCCTATGTGATGCACAAACAAATTTTACCTACAACAAGTGTCTCATCATGCCGAGTTGACAAACGGGTTATCAAGAACCTGGGGAATGGATACGTCGGCCGCCGCACCATCACTGGACTCCCTCTCCTGAGAGCCACTCTCGAGACACGTTAACACTATTTTCCAAAATCCCAACCAATTTTTTAGGGATGTCTGAACATAATCCCAAGGAATGGACCACCTCTGATACCACTTTGTCATTACCCAACCCTACCCGGACTCGAGCCACAACTACCCCAAGCCTGCCTCCATAGGCCAGGGGCTGGCGACAAGCGCTGAAGGCTAAACAACTCTGGGAGGCCTTTTCTTGAGTACTTTTAAACACACACGCAACCCACTCAATGCAAAAGTGAAGAGTAAAAGAAAAAGTATAGTTCCAAATGCTATAAATATACCACAAATTGCATCAACCTCTAAACTGTACAAAGCAAGTGTTGATGGTAAACTGAAAAGAAAAGGGGAAAAACACGCACCCAACCAAAAAAGTGCCACAACCTGGAAATAGGTAAACAAAATCAAATACCTGGGAGAGTCCCACACCTGGAACCCGACTATGACCACCACACGCAGTCTAAGCTCCCGAACTCCTATGATCCACTGATGTCATGACCAGAAAGTCTGTCGTCTGCATGGGCACACCATGTGTAGGCAAATCCTATCCAGGGGTCAGCATAAAAATACTCAATAGGATACCCCGAAAGCTCGAGGGAGCAAAAAAAGAGGTATCGAATGGTGAGCAGTGTATCAAATAGTAAAAGTAAAGGATTACAACCGAGTGTGCAGTAATGAGTACAACAAGGAGTGTAGTAGAGTAACATTAGAGAGTCCGACTTGACCCAACAAAAGATAGTAGGTAGAGTCATCTAGACACAAGGAGCTAGAAACAGTGAGAAGATGAAATTATTGTCGATTATTCGCTACCTATTGCAGGAGAGTAGACTCGTAGAACCACGAGATGCAAGACACAGAATGCATGTGTCATTCCCCATGCGTTTTCACCTCTCATAGAGGGAGAGTAACCCATCCCTAAAAGTGGGTACTAGAACAAGGTATATACTTATATATAAGCTCTGTCAAGAATCTCAGACAAGATCGTAAGGGGAACTCCATACCATAGCTCAGCCCAAGAAAGTATGTATCCAACAGTCCCAGAAGTAAACACCCTCGATGCCCAGCATCCAGCACATCTGCCCCAAACTGGAAGCCAAGTGGCTCAAATCACCGCACTTCGAAACTATTCGCTTTGGGCGGCACTAACTCGCCTTCACGGTTTTAGGTCACATCGAAAGGACGTGTCTCAGTGTGGAAAGTATGCCTCGTACTTGAGAGTTCTGGGGGAACCTCAAATCACACCTTGTCACTGCCCCGCTGTCAAGAGGTCTCATCAATGTCAATATACGACCCACTGCCCAGCCCCGTTGGAGGGTACTCCCTGGAATTCGATGGGTTCCCAATAGAGGGAGACCTGACAAAAGTCGACGGGTGGCACACTGCCCAGTTTCGTAAAACGGTAATCCAATGGAGGGAGACGCGGCTATAGTCGTCAACTAGTCCCAATTCCGAGTCCCGTAAAAGGGTACTCCACTGGAGGGAGGCTTAGAACAGTAATCAGGGACCACATCCCAGCCCATCTGGAGGTAAACCCAGCATCGGGGACCACTTCCCAGCCTTGCTGGAAGTAAGCCCAGAGCAGCTCTGGACATCCATAATCGATGGTACTGCTTGGTGAACACCATTGTACTTGCTATCCCTATTGGATAGTAACCCACTGGCCATCCCTGCAGGATGGTACCACTCTAGCCATCCCTACTGGACGATACAACAATCTAGCCCTGTTGGAGACACCCTCCGGGGTAGAGGATCGGTTCCCACATAATGTTTTGGTCACACCGAATACACAAGAACTCTACCAGGTAACATGAAGCAAATCTTCCTGCCAAACCATAAAAAATATAACCAGGGGTTAACCACTCATCCCTACTGGTTGAAACCATCAATAACAAAACCAGGGGAAAACCACTCAACCCTGCGGGTCAAAAAAATGAGAATAGAACCAGGGGAAACTCAAACCTGTTGGTCAAACAAACGAGAACAGAACTAGGGGAAACTCATCCCTGCTGGTCAAAAAAACGAGAACATAACCAAGGGGAAACTCAACCATGCTGGTCAAAAAAAAAAAGAGAACAGAGGGACCCTCTACATAATGAGGTGTCAAGGGTATGCAAAGTAAAACATGGCACGTACATGGGGCCCACACAACGTGTGGACCCAAGTCAACTCCAACCAATCACACAAATGTTATCAAGTATAAACAACAACATGTACCTCTATGAATTCTCGTATACTCTCAGAGTATACCACTTTTCCAGCCCAAAGAATAACGTGCACACGTCACCCAACGTCAACGTGATGGCGAAAACGTAACAACTCCAACTTTCCACCTCAACGGCTGAGGCACAACCAACCAATTATCTTCAATAATTACCTCACTCATACGGGAGTGCACACGATCTCAAGCGGAGGGTTCACTTCTGAACATAGCAAGAAGAACTGCCACTGCAGCACCTTTCATATTTCCACATTTAATAAGATCATGTAAGAGGCTCCGCTCACACGAACTGATTACCCCATTGTAATCCTTGTGGATAAACATGCGAGATATACTACATACTCGCCTCCAATTGAGATCCAACATAAAAGTCATCCAACACCGCTTTATGCTCGAACGACGTCCCATGATCCCAAGCATAGGCCCCAAAAATAGTCGGGTGCATTGCACCATTGCGATCTCCTCGCAAAGACATGTTAAAAGGACTCCTCACTTGAGTGGAATTGATATCCGAAGAAAAAGATGCATTTTTTCAAATAGCCCATGAGAAGTACTATGTGGGACCTACACCCTGGTCCCGAAGCACAATGAACAGACTGCACCTTTGCGATCCTCTCAAAAAAGTACACAAGATGGACTATTCACTTGTTCAAAGCAGACATCCGGTGATAAAGCATGAAATCACCACCAACTCCCAAAACGACCTTCATGAGGCCCGCACCAGTGTGCTGAATTAAAGTAGGTGGATTGAGCCATTGGAATTCCCTCAGAAAAACACCCAGAATCGACTACTAGAACGCCTCGAATAGATGTCCAATGAAAAATTTACAAAAAGCTGTGTGCAGCTCGAAAGATGGGCCATGGGGCCCATGCCTCAACTCCGGCTTCAATGATCAAAACCACACTAGAAAACTATGTCTCAAATCTAGTGTCGCAACACCATTGACATCACTCAAAAGGGAATTCGGATGCGTCTACGCCATCCAATACAAGATCCACCAGAAAAAATGTCAATCCGCTTAATGGAATGTCACGCCATCGAGGCCCTCGTCTCAGGAATTAAAAATTCTTTAGACCGTCTCAAAAGGTTCTCTATGACGTCTGGACTAAACTACTATAGGTGGCATGCAAAATTGACGCCCGTAGAAAAAATTAAGGGCATCCGAGTTGAGGGGGAAAAGCCCCTTGAGCTGGACCAGCCTGGGCCGGTTGGTCCGCACGGCCTGGGTCGGCCCACGGTTTGGCCGTGCTGGTCGGCCATGGATCCAAGATCCACGGTAATACCAATCATCCTCGAGTCCTGTCGCTTCATCAATGTGGAGACTCACCAATGGAGGGTCTCGGTCTAGCATAGGGGTCGCGCGGCGCGACCCCAGTCTCCGCTCCGCGCTGCAGGGCGCCCCCACTGGCGCCTGCTCGCTGTGGTGCCCTGGCGGCTCGGCCTCGCCACCTGGAGCCACTGCCTCACCCAGCCAGCACCGCCTCGCCCTACTATCGAACGCTCACGCCTCCCTTCCTTAACCTGCGCTGCTGACGCCTTAGACCGCCGGATCCTCGACGGAAAAACACCAAACGACCTCCAAAACCCCATTCTTTGGCGGACATTTGCGAGTTCCTCGGAACTCGGATTTACAAACCAAAATAGTTGATGTAAAGCTCGGAAAATGTACTATGCATACATGGTATTTGATCACTGATCAAAAATAAATTCTATTTGATTAATTAAGATCAATGTTGGTGCAAAAAATAAAATAAAATGCATGATCCTACCTTGTTGGGCGTTGCCCGGGGCTTCGCCGTCGATCCGCACCCCTCCATTGCCACTTCCACCTTGATTGGGTGAGAGGAGGAGGATGAGGAGGATTAGAGGAGGTTAGGTTGATGGGTTTTTTCACAGGTGGAATGGGGATGGAGGAAGGAGAGGAGGGTTAAATAATTAAACTCTTTTTTTAATTAAAAACTCGACCCCTGAAAACACCCTCGTCCAAAACCCCTACCGCGGTTAAAGATAGGTCGCGCCTAGGGTAAACACCACCTCTAGAGAACAATAGAGGTCTCAAAATTTTATTCTGAGGCCCTAATCAAATGTTATTAAACTCAATGCCCGAGTCCGCCAAATTACAAAAACGCCCCTGGCTGCATTTTTCACAGAAGGCTCCCGCCCGTGAAAGTTACACCCCTCCTAGGGTGAACAACATGCTTCAGACTCAATGGTTCTCTCAGTTTCCCAATTCGAGCCACCGTTTAATAGATACCTATGTTTAGCCATTAAAAGAGTAAATTATTTATTTATTTATCCGTTTAATGTTTCTTTAACGGGAGAGGGGTCCCAACGTCCCGAGCTTTCTTGTTTTATGTCTTTTCAGGGGTAAACACCCCATTTCGGACCCATCTGTACACTCATATTTCTGATCCGGATAACCGTTTAGGAGTTAGCCCATTTATTTTCAATACCTAGTGTGAACGCACTGAAAATTTAATTCTGGAAACACTGGGTCTCGGAATTGCACGCCGTCTGAAGGCGCTTCTCTGGAATAACATCAAGAATATTCCAAAGTATTTTATAATAAACGGTGTTCTTAAATCATTCTCTCTTTAAAGATTTTCTTTCCAGAAAAGAAGAACCAGGGAAACAGCTCAGGGTACTAAGCCCACACCTGGCTCTCCCGTACCTAGAAGAACTCTTGCATAGTCCTACGTCACCGCACACAAACCAAAGGATTCGATCTGTTCACGCAAGGTTTTCCCATGCCGATGATGTGCATAGTAGTACGCCCACATCTCCTCAGGTAAGCCACGTGGGAGACACCATGCACCCACTCCAGTCATTGGGGTTATGGAAAGGTAGTAGGGAACCTTTCCATCCCTTTGCACTATCTCAATTGGCCCGAAGGCCCTCAGGGGTTGCTTAGCTCCCCGATCAAACCTTCATGTCGCATGCCACAACTGAAATCACCGTTTGGACTTGGGATAAATCCTGGTTATTTCATCCTTCAGAATACCCAAATGGTGAAACACCTACGGATATTTGATCACGCAAGGTTTCATAGTCGATGTCTCGTGACCAAGACTCTCTTACATTCTCGGAGAACGAAGGAGTTGACACCATTGACTAAAGAAAAAGGTTCTACGCCTTTTACCTTACCAACACAGGGTTACACCGATGCCCCATGCCACCCAGGAAACACCTCCAGAAAGGAGTATGGAGAAAATCTTTTCACACACAGAGTCTAACAATTATAATGAAAAAAAAAGAAGAAGTGCTATAGAGAGTACCTCTTATCACCTCATGATCTGTAGGATCATAGACATCCAAAGCTCGCGGCTGTCTGTGGTCCCAACTATCAGCTCCCAAAGCCTGACATGGACCAGCTGGAGGTGGTGGGAATACATTGTAAGATCTTCCTCCATTTCCAGCTCCTCTTGCTCCTCTACAAGCACCATATCATTGGGCTCTACTCCGATCACGATGATTCCTATGTCATGGTGGTGCACCTGCTGCCTGCCCGATATTCTCAGCATGCCCAGTCGGGTAGCCCCACACCAGGTGACCTCTCCTACTACAAGCATAGCACCAACACTATCCAGGATACACTGGTGCCCTCCAGTTCCATTGTGGTATACGACCACCCCCATGAGTACGGTTTCCATAAAGCAACATACGTCAAGGTTTTGCTTACCGACGCCCGCTAGTTGCGGCAGACGTCTCAGCTCCATCGTGCCTACTGCCAACAACAACTGTAGAATGTGACAGGATGCTATCTGTCACCAACTCCTGCTATAGCACCCCCGGTATATGTGGGAATTCCCAAGGGTATTATTATATCATGAATATCTCAGCAGAGAACATGATAAAACTTCCGCGTTCGGAATTTTCAGTCATGGAAAACTTCGGGTAGAAGCGTGCATGGTATACGAAACTAGCCGCGTACTCGGCCATCGACATCCCTCCCTACTAATACTGAAGGTGATATTAAATCCAAATGTAGTGTATGTAGAAGGGTAAAAACTCCTCATGAAACAACAACTGGAAGTCGCCCCACGAAAGCGACGACTCGTCAAGAAACTGAGTAACCAGACTCCACCAAAGCCAAGCTACTCCGTAGAAAAGGTTGGTGGACAAAGACACCATAAGATCTGCATGTGTCTTCACAAGCCTGAAGAGGTGAACTACTGTCCCAAGACAAGCCTCTAGTGCCTAAGTGTCTGGCTCACCACCGAACATTAGCGGTATCTACCGCTGGAACTCATGGTGCGCGCTCAAACTGTACGCAAGCTCAGTCTGCTCTGCTAAAGCTGTCTGCTGCTCACTAGGTGGGGGTGCTGCTACCGGCCCACCCGAAGAAAGGTACTCACATGGTGGGTCCTGGACTAAGGCCTCATAGCTCGAAGGGTCATCGTCACAAACCAAAGTTGGTATCCTAGATGGTTGTCTTCGAGGAGACATCCTAAATGTTATCAAGGAGTGTCGCGGTAAGAAGAGCATATATGTATATAATAGTAACAACATTGGAGTGCTTAATCAAGAAGGAAAGTCAAAGACTCAATCCTATATGATGCAAAAACTAATTTTTCATACAACAACTGTCTCATCATGCAGAGTCAACAAGCGGGTTGTTAGGGTCTTGGTGAATGTATACGTCGGTCGCCGCAACATCACTGGACTCCTTGGCCTGAGAGCCACTCTCGAGACACGTCAACACTGTTTCCCTAAATCCCATCCAATTCCTTTTTAGGGACGTCCGAACATCATCCCATGAATGGACCACCACTGATACCACTTTTTCATGACCCGACCCTACCCGGCCTCGAGCCGCAACTACCCCAAGGCCGCCTCCATAGGCCAGGGGCTGGCGACAATCGCCGAAGGCTAAACAACTCAGGGAGCCCTTTTCCTGAGTACTTGTACACACTCATGCATCCCACTAAATGAAAAAGTGTAGAGTAAAAAAAAGTATAGTTCCAACTGCTATAAATAAACTACAAATTGCATTGACCTCTCAACTGTACAAAGAAAGTGCAGAAGTTAAACTGAAAAGAAAGTGGGAAAAACACGCGCCCAACCAGAAAAGTGCCACAACCCGGAAACAGGTAAACAAAATCAATCACCTGGGAGAGTCCCACACCTATAACCCCTCTACGACCACCACACGTGGTCCAAGATCTCGAACTCCTAAGCTCTGCTGAAGTCACGACCAACCTGTACTTCGTCTGCAAGGGCACACCAAGTGTGGGAAAAGCCCAAGCAAGGGTGAGTATAAAAATACTCAACATGACACCACGAAATCTTGAGGGAGAAACAAAAGAGGTACCGAAGGGTGGGTAGTAGATCGAATAGTGAAAAGTAAAGGAGTACAACCGAGAGTGAAGTGAAGAGTAAAACAAGGATTGTAGTAGAGTAACAGTAGTGAGTCCACCTTGACCCAACAAGAGAAAGGAGGTATAATCATCCATACACAAGGAACTAGAAACGGTGAGAAGATGAAATTATCTTCAAGTCTTCGCTACCTATAGTAGGAGAGTAGACTAGTCCAACCAAGAGAAGATAGACACAGAAATCACGTTTCATACCCCACGTGTCTTCACCTCTCCTAGGGGGAGAGTAACCAAGCCCAATAAGTGGGTATTGGAACAAGGTATATACATATATATATGCTCTGTCAAAAATCCCAAACAAGATCGTAAGGGGATCTCCATCCCGTAGCTCAGCCCAAGAAATCATGTAGCCAACAGTCCTAGAATTAAACACCATTGATGCCCAGCATCCCGTACGTCTTCCCCGAACTGCAAGCCAAGGGGATCACATCACCGTACCTCGAAACTATTCGCTTTGGTCTGTACTGACTCACCCACACGGTTTTAGGTTACATCGCAAGGACATGTATCAGTGGGGAAAGTGCCCCTCGTAATTGAGAGTTCTGGGGGAACGTCAATCCACACCTCGTCACGACCCCGCGGTTGAGAGGTCTCTTCAATGTTGATAGATGACCACCTGCCTAGCCCCGCTGGATGGTAATCCCTGGAAGTCAATGGGTTCCCATTGGAGGGAGACATGACAAAAGTCTACGGGTGCCACACTGCCCAATTCAGTAAAAGTTTAATCCAGTGGAGAGAGACCCGGCTAAAGTCGTCGATGAGTCCCAATGCCCATTCCCGTAAAAGGGTACTCCACTGGAGGGAGGCTCAGAACCGTCATCAGGGACCACATCCCAGCCCATCTGGAGGTAAAACACGCATCAAGGACCACTTCCCAGCTCCGATGGAGGTAAACCCAGAGACGCTCTGGCCATCCCTGATGGATGGTACTGCTCAGTGAAAACTGTTGTACTGGATATCCCTACTGGATGGTAACCCACTAGCCATCCCTGCTGGATGGTACCACTATGGCCATCCCTGCTGGATGATACAACTATCCAGCCTTGGTGGAAACACCCTCCGAGGTAGAGGATCAGTGCCCGCGTAATGTTTTGGTCAAACTAAATCCACAAGAACTCTACGAGGGGATACAAAGCAGCTCTTCATGCCAAACCATCGAGAACAGAATCAGGGGAAAACAACTCATCCATGCTAGTCGAAACCATCATGAACAGAACTAGGGGAAACCCACACAACCCTACTGGTCAAACAAACAAGAATATAACCAAGAGAAAAATCAACCATGCTGGTCAAACAAACGATAACAGAACCTGGGGAAACTCACCATGCTGCTCTAACAAATGAGAACAGAACCCGGGGGGAAACGCATTCCTACTGGTCAAACAAACAAGAACAGAGGGACCCTCTACATAGTGATAGGTCAAGAATACACAAAGTAGAACACAACACACACATGGGTCCCAAACAATGTGTGGCCCCAAGTCAACTCCAACCAAGCACACAGACGTTCTCAAGTACAAACAACAACTTGTACCTCAAAGCATTCCTGCATACTCTCACAGTATACCACATTTCCAGCCCAAAGGATAATGTGCACATGTCACCCAATGTCAACGCGAATGTGTAAATGTAACAACTCCAACTTTCCACCTCAATGGCTGATACACGACCCACCACATCTCTTCAATCAATACCTCACTCATATGGGAGTGAATGTGATCTCACGTGAAGGGTTTGCTTCTGAACATAGCAAAAAGAACTGCCACCAGAGCACCTTTCATATTTCCAAATTTAATAAGATCACATAAGAGGCTCCGCTCAGACGAACAAATTACCCCATTGCAATCCTTGTGAAAAAACAATCGATATAGGCTACTTACTCGCCTCCAATGGACATCCGACATAAAATTTGTCCAACACCGCTTTACGCTCGAACGACGTCCCATGATCCCAAGCCTCGACCCCAAAAAAAGTCGGGCACATTCCACCATTGCGATCTCCTCTGAATGAAACGTCAAAAGGACTTCTCACATTAGTGGAACAGATATCTGGAAAAAAAGATGAATTTTGTCAAACAGCACACGAGCTGTACTATGTGGGACCCACACCCCGGTCCCAAAGCATAATGAATGGATTGCACCATTGTGATCCTCTCTAAAAAGTACACAAGAGGGACTATTCACTTTTCCAAAGCGGACATCCGGTGATAAATCTGTAAATCACCACCAACTCCCAAAACGACCCTTGTAGGGCCCACACGAGTGTGCTTAATTAAAGAGGACAGATTTCTCCATTGAAATCCCTCATAAAAACACCCAGAATCAACTACTAGCATGCTCCAAATGGAAGTCCGATGAAAATGATACAAAAAGTTGTGTGCAACTCGAATGATGGGCCATGAGGCCCACACATCAATTCCGGCTTCAATGCCTGAAACCACACTGGAAATCTGAGGCTCAACTCCAGGGTCACAACTCCATTGACGTCGCTCAAAACGGACGTCAGATGCTCCTGCTCCGTCCAAAACAATATCCCCTCGGAAAAAACTTCTATCTTCTTAATGTCATGTCACTCTATCGAGTACCTTGTCTTGGGAATTTAAAATTCCTTATACCATCTAAAAAAGTTCTCCGTGACGTCTGGAGTAAACTATTGCAGACGTCATGCAAAACGGACACCCATAGCGGAAATTATGGGCATCCGAGTCATGGGGGAAAAGCCCCTTGAGCTGGACTGGCCGGGGCCGGCCCACAGTTCAGCCGCGCGGGCCGGCCGTGGACCCACAGTCCATGGTTCCACCAACCGGCCTCAAGGCCTATCGCTTATTCCATACAGAGACCCTCCAAATGTGGGTCTCGGTCTGGTCGTGTGGTCGTGTGACGTGACCCCGGTCTCTGCTCCGCGTCGGGGAGTGCCCCCGCTGGTGCCCGCTCCCCATCGCGCTGCGGCGGCTCGGCCTCACCTCCTGCTACCACCGCCTCGCCCGACTAGCACCTCCTCACCCTGTTGCTGAACGCCTGCACCGCCCTGCCTTATCCAGCGCCGCTGATGCCTTAGCCCTCTGGACCCTCGCCGGAAAAACATCAAACAACCTCCAAAACCCCCAATCTTCTGCGGTCGTTTGTGTGCTCTTCGGAAATCTGATTAAAAACCAAAAGAGGCGATGGAAAGCTCAATAAAGTACTATGCATACATGGGATTTGGTCAACGATAAACTCACAATTCTACGTGATTAATCGAATGAAAAGTAGTTGCGAAGAAATTGCACGATCCTACCTTGTTGGGCGTTTCCAGGGGCTTCGACGTCGATCCGGTCCCCACCATTGAAACTTCCACCTTGATTCGGAGGGAGGAGGAGGACGAGGATAATGAAAGGAGGTTAGGGTGAGGGGTTTTTTCAGGGGTGTAGTGGGGATGGGGGAAGGAGAGGATATTTAAATAATTAAACTCTTTTTTTCTTTAAAAACTCGACCCCTGAAAACACCTGCGTCCAAAACCCCCGCCGCGGTTAAAGTTAGGCTGCGCCTAGGGTAAACACCACCTCTCGAGCACAATTGTTGTCTTAGAATTTTAATCTGAGGCCCTATTCAAAAGTTATTTTACTTAATGCCCGAGGCCGCCAAATTACTAAAACACCCCTGGCAGCATTTTTCACAGAAGGCCCAGGCCCGCGAAAGTTACACCCCTCCTAGGGTAAACGGCAAACTTTAGACTCAATGGTGCTCTCGGTTTCCCAATCCAATCCACTGTTAAAGAGATACATGATTTTGGCCATTAATCAAATAAATTATTTATTTATTTATCCGTTTAATGTTCCGTTAACAGGTGAGGGGTCCCAACGTCCCGCACTGACATGTTTTATGTCATTCCTAAGGTAAACTCCCCATTTCGGACCCATCCGTACACTCAGATTTCTGATCCAGATCACCATTTAGGAGTTATTCAATTTAATTTGTGTTCCCAGTGTGAACGCACTGAAAATCTAATTCTGGCCACACCGGGGATAGAAATTGCATGTCGTTTGAAGGCGCTACACTGGAGTAACATCAAGAATATTCCAAAGTCTTTTATAGCAAACACCGGGTTCTTACAGAATCTCCCTTGACCAACTACAAAATGGGGTCCCCCATTTGTCAAATAATACATTTTTTCATAATAATGAAGAGATGAAAAAATGAAGAATTATTAGTAATGAGAACATAAATAATATTGTACAGTGAAGTCAATATTAGAATTTGTGAATGGTTCATCAACCCATTCAAAGGCCCCATGATTCATCAAAACCTCTAATCACCTTGTATTGAGGATCATATTTTTGCTTTTCGAAATGAAAATATCTACCTCCAAGATTTGTATTCTGATGCCAAAAAGGTTATCATCAATGCATAATTTATGTGGGCCAAAATATACCCATTCAATATAATGCAATACATAGAACATAGAAGAGTAAATAGGTCCTTAGCATCCAAATGAATGTGTGGAAAAAATTGGAACACCACCAGTTTCACGAAATTTGAATCTATTTCTTCCAAGATGTAAATAAAACATGGTGCTCATCGAGCTTAATGGATTCTAAAAACATTCCATTGTGATCAATGAATGTGAGGATATGTCATGTGATTACTCTTAGTGATGCTAGATGGGATACATTGGCACAACCTAGCCAATATTGATCTTTTGATCATGAATGGAAAGCTAAACCTTGAATGGGGTCAGTTTCTCAAGCTTATAGCATTACCACAATCACCCTCTTGAGAGGGTGGATCCTTTCTACCAAGCTTGCCCCATGAAACAATAGTTATAGCTGTGACTTGAGGCATACTTGTTGTCGATTCCCTTTGGGGATGGGATGAAATCTAGGAATCATAATATCAATATACCAACCCCATGGATGCTTTCATTGAAGTAAGTTTAATTTACACTTGATTCACCTTAACAATCATTATAACCCACATTTTCAGTCCACCATTTTGTGGTTCTCTATTATAACATTCATAAGATAGGATTCATTTGGTTTATGTAGGCACATCAATTTCCCTGAAAAACTATAAGGGATGTAGACATAAAAAATAATATAGTGTTCCAACCTTTTTTAAATAACTAATACATCATTTTAAATACAATAAATATAATAGAGTTACACGTTATTAATAAAAGGGGTTGGTTTCATGGGAAAATTAAATTCATACATAAAATTAAAATAATAAAACAGAAATATTATTTACATTCTTATTCTCTAGATTCATAGTGGCCCTCATGTTCTCTTTAGTATATATAATCACCTAATGATATAATTTAATAAAATGGGTGAGCTAAAATCCCAATAATTGGATAAATAAGGGACCTGAATCAATTTATCATGGGTTATAAGAAACCTGGTCATCAAATCATAATCATAGTATCATAGTAAAAAACATACGGGAAACATGTGATAAATTAATGGAATTTGAAAATTCATAAATATAAAACATTATGTTATAACGGTCAAAACCGGACATACTTTTCAAAAATGCTTGCATCGTCTTCATGCATTACATATGTGAATAATCATAACCTAATAATTATGAAAAAAATATAGATTGTTGTTAATATGTGTTTCACATTAAATAATTTGATATATTACATTAATTAATTCATTGGATGGATTTATAATTTTGTGTTGCCCATTATATGATGACATTTACATAATCATGTATGCCACATAGAATGTATGTCAATTAATGTTATGAAGTAATCCATTAGAAGTGAATGGGTTTCATAAGTATTATATAAAAACCCACACCTGAATAAAAATATTTTTTCCCATATGAATAATAGAAATAATTTGTGGAAATATTACTTCATTATTATTGAGTGGAAAAGAAGTATTTAAATAGGAGTAAAATACGATGTTTTGGAATTTGGAGTCAATAAAAAAAATTATTTTATTAGAAATATTTTTGACATTTAAGGAAAATTTATATCCCAAATGAGTAAACATAAATTACAGTTTAATTAAATATTTATAACATTCATTACAGGAAAGATATAATAAACCAATGAAATTAATTGGGTTCGAGATTCCCATAACATTAATTCGTGTATAATTTTTCATCATTTTCACCTATTTAATTGTACAAATAGACTTATTAAAACATTTTTAAATAAGTTCATTATAATTAATTATAAAAATATTTATCAATTATATTATCTATGTTCAATTTATTTATTTCCATTGTTGATATTTATGAAATTTCATATCATGTTTTTCAATGAAATTTCTAGTTCTGTAACTAATTTTCTATTTTTTTAATTGTAATTTATACACTAGTATAATTAATTGAAAAATATTGTATTGTTTATATTTTTTTATATTTAAAATATTTTATAATATCCGTCCATTATTAAGAATTGATTATGGTTAAAGGTGATTACCATTAAATTACTCCTCAGGTGGTTCACCAACATTTTACGGGACATTGTTGGTAAAACGGGATGAAGATGTTTATGTTTTTATAGTAGTATGATACATAAATTAAGATAACATGATTAATATAATTGTAAATTAATAATAAAAATTAATTCCATTAATTTTTTTTAAATGATTTTTGGAAGGAAAATAGAAGAGGAGTAATAATTAGAAAGAGAGATATGTGGATTGAAACTAACATAACCCTTGTTGCAGCTTCTCTAGTATGACACTATTACTCACCGATGATTAGAGTTTTATTTCTATAGAATGTACCTATATTTTTATGGGGATTGATATGGATGACTTGGGAATATATTTGTTTTGTAATGTGTAAAAGTATTGGTTTTTAAATGGGAGGGAGAGAGGTTATTTGTACATGAGGAGAGGGATAATTTTTGAATAAAGTATTGAATAAAATAATATATCAATGTTAACAAAATTATAATGATTTTTTCATAATATAAATCATATATTAATGTAATATAATGGTTTTTGGACATTAAATATCCTTTATAATTTTAATTATTTAGTTTATTAAAAAGAAATTGGAAATAAAAAACATTCTTTTTATGGAATCACTTTTGACTTTAGGTTTTAGAGTCTTATTTATAGATTTGGAAATTGAGTTTATTTTATTTTAATGAAAATTTTTAATATATATACACCATGTAAAAATCTAATGTTTTATAAAGTATGTTTCTGATGCTTTCGCCGGGGCGTGCGCATCCGTCTGTGGAGGACGCACTGCCTGTTGCCCCGTATTACCGCTTTCCAAAGGTGGGCAGCATTCGCTCTTTATTCAGGGACGTCTACTACTTGATTGAAACATGATGATGGGATGTCAGTTCTTCCTTTTGTGGATTCCTCCTCAGAACTCGTCACCTAGTATGGGTCTCCCTCATAGATTTAATACGTTGTTTGTGAAACTCTTCCCATTGCCATGTTTCCATGGACGCCGGTTAATTACACTGCTTCTGTTGGGACATTCCAAAGGGTCTGGTCAGGGCAGTAACCTTCAGTCGGAGGAGTAGTCACGTTGAGGGATCAGTAGCGTGTCTGGATACCGGGGACCTGGCATGTCTGTCTATTATCCCTGGTCACAGGGCTTCTCGAGGGCGTGGAAGTCGGAGGCATCCCACATCGAGCGTGGGGAACTATATGTCGTAGACGTATATCTAAGGATTTCCTCAGCTTCCCATGTTTAACACAGGGTACGCCGCGAGTTTAACGTCCAGCGAAGACAGATCAGCCCGATCAGAGCATTGGCTAGAATAGATCGGATTGAGGGATTTCTCTCGAAGGGGTGCCAATATCGGGACTAGCCCATGGGCGGCTATGAAGAGGAGCGTACCGATATGGTCTCACTAGGATATGATGGTCCGGACGAGAATGAAGGTGGATGATGGATGAACGAATGAAGTGGAGGGGGGAATGTCAAGGAACCGTTGCAAGAGTGACGGTGAAGTTGGGATTGAGCCTTGAAGAGGCTTCCTATGTATCCCCGTGGAAGAGAATCAAAGTCCGCGTAGTTCGGGATGGTGCCGGTGAACCGGCATGAGGGTGGACCTTGGTCCGATGGGCATTATCAGCGAACTGGCATGAACGGGGAGGACTAGGAGGGTCCTAGTGGTGGTGGTCTTGGACCTCATGGAGGCTTCCTACATACCATGTCGTGACATGGATCAAAGACCACATAGTTCAGAGGGGCTTCATCGGCGAACCGACATGAAGGTGGACCTTAGCCCGATGGATTTCGTTTGTGAACCAACGTGAAGGTGGTCCTTGGTCCGATGGATGTCTTCAGCGAACAGACGTGATGGTGGACCTTGGTCCGATGGATGTCGTCAGCGAACCGACGTGAAGGTGGACCTTAGTCCGATGGATGTCTTCAGCGAACCGTCATGAAGTTGTTCCTTGGTCCGATGAGGGATGGGCTTGAACCTCAGGGAGGCTTCCTACGTACCATGCCTTGACATGGATCAAATTCCTCGTAGTTCAAAGGGTTTCATCGGTGAAACGACGTGAAAGTATACCCGTTGGTCCTCTAGTGGCGGGATTGAACCTCAGGAAGCTTTCCTACATACCATGCCTTAGCATGGATCAATGTACTCGTAGTTCAGAGGGTTGATGGAATACAGTTTAACATCATGTGGGAGGGTAGCGAATCGTGACGTGAATAAACAACGAGCGGTGGGCTTGAACCTCGTGGAGGCTTCCTACATACAATGCCTTGGCATGGATCAATGTTATCGTAGTTCAGAATGGAGGTGGGTGTCGGCGAACCAACGTAAATGAGGGACCTTGGGCAGTTTCCTACTGGGAATCATTGGCGCTCGAAGGTCCAGTACTAAGTCGCCCTGTAGAAAAGAACGGAGACGAACCTTCTTGTTGAAGACCCTCACTATCTTATCCTGATGCCTTTCCAGATTGTGCAGGGCACGAAGCCGGTTCTCGCCCAGCGCTTCTAATTTAGCTAGATGGATCTCAGCTACCTCATCTGATGTCTGGTGATCGTAGACTGCAGGGCGTAACGATGGCAGCTGGATCTCAATGGGTTGGACAGTCTCCGCTCCATACACCAGGGAATATGGGGTCACCTGGGTAGAGTTGCGAGTCGTCGTCTGGTAAGCCCAGAGGGCGTTGGGGAGCTTGTCCGACAAACTTTTCTTGTTCTGACTAACCATCTTCTGCAGAATGTTAGAAAGGGTTTTGTTGAACGCCTCGATCTATCCATTTTCTTGCGCGTGGTAGCGAGAGGTATGGTTCGAAAGGATGTCGTACTTGGCGTACAATTTCATCAGTTCAGCTGCTCGGAAGTTGGTGCCGTTATTGGTGAGGACGGCATGAGGGACCCCAAACCGGTGGATAATTTTGGAGCTCATAAAGTCAACAATGGAACGGGCCTTGACCTCTTTGAGTGGAACTGCCTCTGCCCACTTGGAGAATAAATCTATAGCAGTCAGGATGAACCTACACTGGCGAGCTATTGCCAGTGGGTACGGTCCCACTACATCAAGTCCACATACCATAAACGACCAAGAGTACTTGGTGGGGTGGAGGGGATCCGGCGGCCAATGCAGGAAGTTGGCATGAACATGGAATGCATGGCATCTCTTGGCATACCCAATACAATCGTGGATCATAGAGGGCCAGAAGTACCCCAACCTCCGGATTTGATGGGACAGCTTCGGCCCAGCTGGATGGGCGCCACAGGAACAGGCGTGAACCTCTTGCATAACATGAGGAATCTCTACACCTTGAATGAAATGGAGGATAACACCATCGGAGCCCCACTTATAAATGATCTCTTCAGGACTAGGGCCGCTCTGGAGGGTAAATTGAAGCGTGTGGCGTCAGATTCGCTCGCACTCGGCCCGGTCATCCGGGAGGTGACCATTTTGGAGATACTCGACAAAACTTTCCCTCCAGTTGGAAGTGGCTTCAACCACTGTGTCTGACGAACCCGGGACCTATGACGTAGAGGGTCCATCGGTGAGATGACTTACCTGCATGCCATCATTGTCCTCTTGGGTGACGGGGGCAATGACTCTCCGATGTGCCACATGTATGATCAAATCATCTTGCTCGAGTTCTGCGAGCGATGCGGCTAAGCCAGCCAAGGCGTCTTCTTGACTGTTCTATGACCATGGGACATGGGTAACCTCTAGTCGAGAAGAGAACTGGGCCATTAGGCGGAGGGTGTACTCCAGCAATGGTACAATCTCCGGCTTCCTGACGACGTAGTCGCCATTAACCTGTTTGATTACCAGCTCAAAATCTCCTTTCACATGTAGATGGGGCACATGGATCTCAATGGCCAACTCGAGACCAGTGGTGAGAGCCTGGTACTCTTCCTCGTTGTTCGTACAACCTTCTGACAACAGGAATGAGTATGGATGGACGGATTGTTCCGGGGTAATGAAGACAATACCCAGGCCCACTCTGTTGAGCTTAGGATCGTTGAGCCTCCTACCGGTGAGGCTCCAGGAGGCACCGTCGAAATGCATTTGCCAACACAGGACGGCATGATCGACTGAGAGGATCGTCTCATCAGGAAAATCCAGGTCAAGGGATTGATTCGAAGAAGTTTTACGGGAAGATAAAAAGTCTTCCAGCCCCCATCCCTTAATGGCCTTGTGAGGTACAAACCTGATATCAAAATGCTGGAGAATCACTGCCCAACGTGCTAGTCGGCCAGTCAGCATGGGGTAGTTCAGGATTTACTTCAGTGGGTCTACCCGAGAGACCAATTGCACCTCATGGTGCTGCAGGTAATGCCGCAACTTCTGCACGGTGAATACGAGTGCAAGGCATCTCTTTTCGATAGGGGAGTATCTGACCTCCGTATCGAGAAGCATGCGGCTGAGATAGTAGAGACTGTTCTCAGTACCCTCGTTATTCTTCTGGGTGAGTTGTGCACTGAGGGATATTTCTAGGCTGATCAAGTAAAGGATCAGCGGCTTTCTGAAGACGGGTGGCATCAAAACCGGAGGTTGGAGCAGATACTACTTGATTTCTTCAAAGTCGGTCCAACACTCCTCATCCCACTCGTAGGTAGCGCCATTCATCATGATCCGTGAAAAGGTCTTACACTTGCCGACCAGATTCACGATGAATCGACGTATATAGGCTAAGTTTCCTTGGAGGCCTCGAAGTTCCCGAATGTTGCTCAGGGGAGGCATTTGGCTGATGGCCTTGATCTTCTCTGGGTCGATCTCGATGCCTCGGTATTTAACTACAAAGCCCAGAAACTTCCCAGTGGTGACCCCAAAGGCACAATTCAACGGGTTCATCTTTAGGTGACGGGAACGGAGGGAACCGAACACCTTCTCGAGGTCTTTGAGTTGGTCCTGGCGTTGACATGATTTGACCACTAGGTCATCTACGTAGCATTCCACCAACATTCCGAGAATCGTCTTGAATATGCGGTGCATGGCCCTCTGATAAGTGGCACCTGCATTTTTCAAACCGAATGGCATAACCAGGTAGCAAAAGGTACCTTGGGGAGCCCTGAAGGCAGTGGACCCCTCATCTTCGGGGGCCATCCGGACCTGGTTGTTCCCGGAATACCCATCCATGAAAGAGAGAGCTTGGAACCCGGCCGTGGTGTCAATCAATAAATCTGTCATCGGGAGTGGGAATTCATCCATTGGGCAGTGGCGATTAAGGTCACGGAAGTCGATGTAGACTCTGATCTGCCCATTCTTCTTATTAACTGGCACAATGTTGGAAAGCCACTTGGGGTACTGGACTTCCTTGACGAAGTTGGCTTTGATAATCTTGTCAACTTCGGCCTCAACCATAGCACCATGAGAAGGGTGCATCTTTTTGGGAGGCTGCTTAAATCCACAATGGTTTGCCGGGAGTCCCAGACGGTGAACGACTACCTGGGGATCTAGTCCTGGCATCTCATTGTAACTCCAAGAAAACACATCACAGCATTGTTTGGGGTTGTCTATGTACTCCTGCCACTCCTCGGGGGACATGGTTGCACTGATCAATGTGGGTTTCAGATCTGCCTCGCTACCAAGGATCACCTGTTCCAATTCATCAACCGTGGTAGAATTGCCTTCCTCAAAGGCGGGGGGAGCATCCTCCAGGTCTTACTCTCCACCTGTGGGGGGATTTCCCGCGACGGGAGATACTTCTGGGCGATCAAAACCCGAGGAGCAGCTGGTGCCGACTTGGGCAGCAGTGGTCATCATATCAGAAGACTTACTCTCCATCAAGACCATAGCAATGAAGGCAGTCGATCCTATCCCATCTAGCCTTCAGACTAAGGGGCCACGTTTGAGGATATCGAAGCAGTGGTGATGTGTTGTCCTGAGTCGGTGGATTCCAGCCCGATGGAAAAGACATGTATGGCATACCCCCATTGTCATAAGCTTGACATTCCTGTACCATACAAGGGTAGGAGGTTCCGGGATCACCTGAGCCTGGTTGATGTAGGAGTGCGAGGTGATTTTCCACCGTCACTTGGACACGGGAACATGCCTTCCTTGTGTACCTAAAACAACAAAACATTTCCCCATGTCGGGGGTCGTGGCCTCCAATCGGTGGATCGGGATGATTTAGGCGTCATCCATGCTTTCCCAGGGATCACTTATGACCGGGGTGAGTTCATCCTCACTTAATAGGATTTTCTTATCCTAACTTTTGTAATAACCCGTATCTAGATAGCGGGCCTCACAAGAGGCGAAAGGAGATGCATCTCCTTGAAGCACGCCTACTCGACCGTTGAGTGAGTATTTGAGGCACTGATGATACGACGAATGGACCACTGAATGCAGATGGAGACATGGCCTACCAATCAACGAGTTGTAGGTGGTGTCTTGAGAGACTACCATGAACTCTGTGCTGGAAATTAAGCCACCGAACTGAGTCTTCAGGAGGATCTTGCTGACTGGGGTTTGCTCGGTCCTGTCATACCCCTAGATTCGGATGTCAGAGGGAGTTAAATCACCTTCAGACAGACCCAGCTTTCGCAACATCCGAGTTGGAATTAGGTTGATTCTGGATCCCGTGTCAAAGAGGCAGCGGCGGACTTCCACACCATTGAAGTAGCCAGTGATGTACAATGGGCGAATGTTCCCCTGTATAGGAGGGTCCTCATCTTCACTAGAGAACGAGATAACCGCCTGACATTTGGCATTTTCAATCGTCTCAGTATGGAAGGCTTTTACAGCTGCTACCTCCGTCTCAAACAGGAGGGGGCTCCTTAGGGCCTCGGCAAGTGCCTCGCACATTTCAGATGACAGAATAAGGGACTCAAGGATAGAAATACTTGTCGTAATTCTATCCAGGTGCTTCAGGACATCATACTTGCGTGCCAAACATGAACCTCTGCCTACAAGAGGTCATTCAGCAGTTGGAGGCATAGCGGGTCCTGCCGGTTGAACCGGCGATCGGCTAGTACTGGGTGCATCCTACTGCCTACTGGTTGAAGCCTGGAGAGTAGCCGCCAGACTAGGATTGGACAGCGGAGGTTGGCCTGTAGCTAGGAATGACTGATGTGATACGAACGAGGCAGCTCTCCCCGATCTAGTAGCACGAACGGTGGTGGAGGTAAGGCCGAGGGCGTTAGATGGGGTCGCACGTGCTGAGCTCTGCGCTGAGCCTACTGTCTGGTCTCAGTAGTGTGCATGGCTTGGATGAAAGTGCCTGTTGACGTACCTCGATGACCGGCGCGGTTGTGACTCCGCTGAGGTTGACGTCGGCTGGAAACGTTGGGGAGGTTCGCCTGGCATTCCCCCTCGTCGGGAGTCATATAGGAATTTACCAACTCCACGGTGTTAACAGAAGCGTACCCCTGACTGTCACTCGAGGAGTAATCCACCACCTAGAGGATTCTGGGAGGAATCCCCATTTCTGGGGGAATAAATTCACTGAGAGTGCGGGATGACAACGGCTCCGGCAGAGCGCGTTGCTTCTTCTTGCACCGTCGCTGCTTGCCCTTTTGGGATGTGGTCGGCTGTGAAGACGATGAAGTGGTACCTGCTACTTATTCTGATGGTTCTGGATGCTTCAGGAACATGGGTGAAGTTCAACAAATGAAGGACCCATCAATGTCCATTATCTCTACCTAGCAAAAGACCCACTTCTTTTGATCAGATAAAATCTTATGGGGGTGAGTGGTTTGTTGAAACTTCGTTTTGTCACATTATAATGGCATGTTTCAAATATAATTACATTAATACAAATACTAGTAATGGATATTAAAAGTTATATGTTTTCACCTAGGTTATACCACACATTTCCCAAAATAGCATCCACATGTAGGTCTAGAATATGCACCTGCATCACTACGTAGATCCTAACTATGCAATGGGGACACCTCATAAGACAAATATTTGTGCTCCCTAAAGAAATTATTAGGTTATATATGAGTGGTGACTAGAATGACTCACATTTTCAAAACACAAATAATATGGTGGAAAGCACACAAAATAATATTTGAACCACCTCCTTTGATTAGTGTCCCTAAAATTATTATAAATATTACCCTTGGGATAATCATTCCAAATTATAGAATTATCATATGAATATATGATGCTATTATGAACCTATTCGATAAAACTGGTTATCAAAAACATTTTGTTTTACCTCAGAAAACAGAGAGAATAGGAAATTTTTTTTAATAGTGGTATTAGAGTTCAGCCGAGTTTTAAAAAAATGGTTGATATTGTAGTGAACCACTCCCCCAATCTGACTATAGTATTCGTGATGGTATCCTCCCACACACTGTACCGCTATAAGACCCTATTAGAGAAACCTGAGGAAACTGTTGGATCCTAATGAAACACCTATATTATGTGTTTTTTCCCATTTATCTATCATCAAGAAGACACCACTTGTTTGAACAGGGAATGACCTCACTGATATATGTTTCTTATGACCACCCTCATATTTATTACACACTAAAACATGATTTATTACATAAACGTCACTTGATAAAACTTATCAGGTCGATAAATATAGTGATTATGGGGAATAAGATCATTATATAACAACATAGAACATGAAATACGACATCTTTATTGAAAACTTCCTTTACGTGACCTCTACATTACCTCATACATAGCATTGCATAGGATAACCTGGGGACAAGCACGAAAAAAGGGTGAGCTATAAAGCCTATTAAGCGAATAAACATGGAATTACATGAGGAATATAGTACATGTTAGACAATAGGAATATCAGTGGATTATAAGAGAAACATTGACATAAATGCATGATAAAGCATGATAATCTTAATAAGGAAATGTCGCAAAAACATTTATCAGGATTTTCGCATGAGCCAAATCTCATAAAACATGGAGCACGAATAAACTCTCATTGCACTAGAATTAACATGAATAAACCATTATTTCACTTTAATTATAAGGATACCAATTTTATCCCAATTCATTGGAGAGCTATCAGGGCACAACCTTCTTAAACATTTCATTTCATACATAAATCTACCATATGGATCTTCTAACCGGGATTCATTAAATCTTATCATTTATTCCACAATAGAGTAAATGAGTGATTCATATATGAATCAATATAATAAATAAGTAAATGTGCCAAAATTTTAATACCCTTGACAGGGAAATGGGCATGGTATTCACTACACAATGTCATTGGCTTGGAAAATTGTGGTGCTATTTCGGCAGCGTAACTGTGTGACACAAGAATTAAAAAAAATGGTTGATGAGAGATAAATAGGTTTCTCATCTTATTTACATGGAATGGAAAGTAATGGGGTCATATAGATACATGTACAAACATATTTAATGGAATTTATATTCCTAACACAAAATAATTTCTTGAATGTAAATGAGGAGAGAGTGATTCCATACATAATTTTGGCATGGTAACGAATGTACATGGGAGGAATTAATGAGAGATAAATGGGTCTCCCATCAATTAAATATTAATAGGGATGTATGGGGGAGGTGCGAAATAATACCCTAACATTTTTAAATGATAAACAATGGCATAAAAAGTTAAAGAAAAGTGTACTAAAATGAGAAAGGATGAAATCTCTTACTTGGATGTGTGATCCCAATGGAATGGGAGTGGATTGAGAGAGGCTTAATGGGATCTTGGGGCACCTTCCGAGGATTCTAGAGAATGGAGGCAAGGGTTTGGAAGAACTAAAAAGGCTTTTATTAATGACAAGTGGGATCCTGGGTGGGTTTATATAGGAAAAGAGAGGGAATTCTTTCATATTTAGGTTTGTGTCACCACACATTAAAAAATTCAATACCACAAACTAGACCATGATTTATTCCCATGGTTTTTTCCAAAGGGGAGTGGGAAAAAATATTTTATAAGCCCAATATCCAAACATGTTAAAATATTGAGGATGCTTATGTGGAGGTGGGTCACACTCGCAAGAAAAAAAATTTAAATGGACAAAATGTTTTATAAGTTTTGGAGGGTCCACTAAAGCATTGTAAAATAAATAAAACAAACCTAAAATCACATTATTATAATGTTAAAACATATATTGGCCGACAAATAACATTTATAGTATTTTATTACATCACTATTGGGTCATTCTGATGTTATAAAAAAATTATATATTTAAACGATATTTATTTTTTACCCAAAAATTTGACGGTCATAGAAAATTAGGAAATATTCACCATTGGATAATATGGACATCCTGATTCCAAAAATAATATTCATTTTGTTTAATAAATATTTAAACTATTTGAATTTTTACTTTTAAAATAAAAATTGACATTTATCGAAAATACACGGGTTTTGACAAAAAAGGATTTCAAACCATAAAAAATTACAATTGTATTTAATTATATTTAATAAAAATTAATTAAATTATAGTAATATTTTATTAAAATATTATTTAATTCAAAAATCCATAAATTACTCAAAATAGATTTCATAGTTGTATATTAACTAAAAATACTATTTATGCTCTAAAAACAATTTACAAAGTAACAATAATAAAATGAATGCACATTATTTACACCAAAATAATGTAAATAGTCATCGTGCTAGGGTCTTATAACATAACCCCTTATAACACCCACATAAGACTGAAGGTTATGGTTTGCGATGGTGACTGACTCTTGCGGTGGCTCGGATTACATTGCTCGGGTGGTTATCTATATTAAATTCCATTTCTCCCGTAGTCGGTTCCACTCAAGCATAATGTGTCCAAGATCAACATGAGCTTGGTCAAGACTGATTCCCAATAATTCCACCTCCTTTTTGAGCTATTTCAAATGTGCTTCGTATGGGGAAAGTCTATATGATGAGGCCATCACTTCCTTTGATTGATTAAATCAGATTTGTTAGTGCCCAATATTTATACTAATCATAAGATCACTAGTCACTGGCTATATTAGAAATGGTCACATTTCTTAATGTTATTTCTAAAATCCAAATCATGAATCCAAAGAAGATTAACAAACATTTTATATAATGAGATATTTAATTAGATCAAGTGGGATTTCCATTAATGAATGTTTTGGTCGTTACAATATTCCCCCCTTAAAGAATTTCACCCTTTAAATTTCTTTTTCCAACACTAAATAAGATGTGGGTAACTCTGCTTCATTACTACCTCTGGTTCTCCAGTATCCTCATCAAACTTGTTGCTTTTTCACAACAACATGCTGAGGGGAATTGTCTTATTTTGTAGAACAGTCTTTCTAAGATCTAAGATCTTCACTGGTTGCTTCTCGTAAAAAATATCATCCTCTAACTGTACCACATCTAAAGAGATTACATGTGAAGGGTCTGGTATGTACTTCTTTAAGAGGGATACATGAAATACATCATGTACTTTGGCCATGGTAGTTGGAAGTTGAAGTCGATAGGCCACAACGCTGACATGATCAAGAATCTCAAAGGGGACGATGTTCCTAGGACTTAACTTCCCTTTATTTCCAAACCTCATGACCTTCTTCCGTGGATATATGTGTAGAAATACCATATCACCAACTTTAAACTCATTGTCTCATCAACATTTATATTCATAACTCTTTTGTCAACTCTAGGCTTCCCTGATATGTTTCTTAATAGTTTTCACCTTCTCTATTATCTATCGACCATTTCTGGTCCTAGCAGCTTACAATCACCAACTTTATCCCAACACGCCGATGTTTTTCACCTTTTCCCATAATGGGATTCATAGGGTTCCATTTGGATGCTCGATTGGAAACTATTATTATAAGAGAATTCAACCAGTGGTAGATTTTGGTCCCATTATCCTTTTAAGTCCATTGAGTGAGCTCTCAACACGTCCTCAAGTGTTTGGATAATCTATTTGGATTGGCCATCGGTTCGAGGATGATAGGCCGTAATGATGTTTAGTTCAATATCTAGAGTAAGTTGAAAACACATCCAAAACATAGAGTTGAATCTTGAATCTTGACCAGATAAAATAAATAGTGGTACTCCATGCAGCCTTACCACTTCATTGATCTAAATCCATTCAAATTGATCCAACGAGAAGTCCTCTCAAATCACGATTGTCTGAGCGGTCTTCATAAGACGATCCACAATGACTCATATAGAATTGTTTCCTCTAGATCATCATGGAATTCCAGTGACATTGTCCATGGTAATGTTGTCCCACTTCCATTTGGGTATGGATTGTGGTTGCATCATCCCCGTAGACTTTTTCCTCTCATCCTTCACTGGCTGAAATAGAAGACACTTTGATATATAGTCCCCAATCTGCCTTTTCATATTGTCCCACCAAATTTTCCCCAGAGATCTTGATACATCATTGTGCTCCCCAGGTGAATAGGAATGTTTGAGCTTTGTGATTCATCCAAAAGCTCCTTCTTTATCTTTGGATCTATGGTACTCATAATCATGACCCAAATCTCATGATTCCATACTTTTAAACAATGAACTCTAATGATTTCTGTAATTCCCCGACCCCAGTTACGTAGATTCTATGTATTATTACATAACATTGGCATGATCACAAGGAAATCATGTCTCAAAAGACTGATCATTTTAGTATTATTGGAATCAAGATTAATACAAAAGTTCAACATTAAAATTTGAAATGAAATACAACACTAATTTATTCAATTAGAAACATCCAATAATCTTAGATTAATCCTTCAAGTCACTCATAATTAACTTCTTCATATCCTTGCAAAATGAAACATAAGAAAGCGGTGAGCTCAAACGCTCAGTAAGGATAAGCAATACTATAGAAGATAACATAAATATTATGAATGGTGAATAATTGAAACCACATGAATTTACCAATAATAAACATGAATATTTTTATGGTAGGAATAAAATCTAAGTAAATAATGCAATAATAAAACTTAATCATGGGTATTCTACTAGTCGAATGAACACATGTACCATAAATATTATTTTCATAATGAGGGAATGTGTAATGTCAGACATTCTGAACAAAAAAATTCACGGCCTCATCCAAGATTTCTATAAATGATTAAGGCTCGACAGAAACCATATATCAAACTGGGAAAAGCCTCATCCAATTCCACTTCAAGTTGTCTCATGAAACATTCGTATTAAAACTTTCATACTAAATTTCAATACTTTAACCGTAAACCATGAATGGTATAAAAATAACACATCAATAGTTAAAAATATCACAAAACACTCAATAAAATATAGAGTATTAATATCAAAATAAATCGACATCCAACATGTTTAAAATTCATCAAAGGATTATGACATAGATGAAAATGATTTGTAAAACTCTTTGTGATAAGTATACCTATTTCATGAAAACGTTTAAATGTCACACAATTATGAAAGAAAGACATTTAAAGGAATTTTTGAATCAAAGTGTCCCATACCACTCTGAAACTTTTGAATTGAATTAACATTTTAAAAACATTCATGTTCATATAGATAAATCCTTAAAAACCTTTTTAAAAACATGGACATTAATGAGAATGATTTAGAGGAGTAAATATTTAAAAAAGTTAGAATTAGTTTTCAGTAAAAAAAATTAATTTAAAAGAATCCCTTTGAAAACCCTTTCATGAAACATGGACATGGATAACAAAGATGTCCCAGTAGATACTTAGATAAAACAACCTCGGATAACAAAGATATTGTGAATGTAACCGTTACATTTAATTTTTCATGGTCTAGGGTAGGTTAACCTCTTGTATAATGGTGAAATAATTGTTATAAAATAATAAAAGAATAATATAAATTAATATGATATCATTTATGATCTTTTAACATTGCTTTGTTAATAATATCTTAGTATTATCGTCATTTCGGGTGTTAACGGATTCATTTTCCTTTATATTATTTGTTACATGGGTCATATTTTCTATCGATGGGATGTATCTTATTCATATACAGAATGATATCTAGTATTTAAACATTATTTTTAATCATTAAATTAAAATTAGTCTTGAATGTATACAATGAGGAATGTATCTCATCGCGTTCGTGGAGACAGTAATCCGTACGTACGCACGAGCTACAATATCATTCTTTTGATATTAAAATAATATATAATTTGATGATATATCATATATAAAAAATCATTATCATGTTATATTTATTATTTACATCAATTACACATCATTATTATACCCATCCAAATAATAATGTATTGAATAACAATTATACCACGACGTGGGGACGGTAAGCCGTACATACACAAGCATGGTGACATTTTATTCAAATGATGGATAGAAAAATGAATATGGTTGTACCATATTTATAATAAATTAAAAATATATAGAATATACTGGAGTTATTATTTTATAATGGAAACCAAAAATAAAGAGGAAGTGGAAGATGAAAGGAACTTGAAAGAGGTGATCAAATATTTGAATTTTCTTTGGGTTCTTCCTTTTGATTGGATAAAAGGGTCTCTTTATGTTGGCTTTCTGAATAAAGTAAGGCCTCTAGTATTAAGGGAAGATAATTTAGTGGGTATTTGGGCATTGGTTTTCCGAGCCAAATGACTTTGAATATGTGAATTAGAGAGAAGTGGGAGTGCCGTTTTATAAGAGGGGTGAGGAAAACCTTAGGAAAAGCTAGAAATATTATTTTATGATAAAATCATATTCAGTCTCTAATGGCTCTGAAATATATTATTTAAAGGATAAGGTGGGTATGGGTTTAAATCCAATCAACCAATAAGATTTAGATAGTTCTTGGGTCACTATATGAACCTTATCTTTCAGATTAAACTCTTAGTTAAATAGTTTGAAATTTTCCATGTCTCTTTGTATTTTTATATTATGTGGTTAATAAACATACAATATACATCATAGAGAACCCCAAGTGGTTCATTAATTATTAAATATCATTATATAAGCCTTTTGGCTGAACCGTATATTTTTAGGAATAGAATATCAATTAATAATATAATATTTGTTTTAAAAACACTTTGTTGTCAATTTTAACACTAGTTGGTATTTTGTTTTTTCTAAACTCATAACAACATTATTACATCAAAACAAATTCATATAACCAACCCTAATATGTCATATTAACTTATAAAATTAGTGTTATTCTTAAAACATCTCAAATTACATTTATTTTGATATTTATAATATCAATTATTTTAATATTTCATTAATTAGATAATCACTACATCATTATTGTGTTATAAATTAAATAAATTATATAATGTCTAAAAAATATGAATAAAATAAAATTATGTAGGAATTATTATTATATTTTCAATGAATATTTATAGTATAAAATATCACTTATATAACCTCGTCAAAAAATTTCATTACTAAATGATATTTGTTTATGTCAATTTTTCCTTTACATTAAGTTAATTAAAATAAAGTGTCATTATCATTCATAAGTGGCTCCATAGGGTACCAAAATATACTCATGGATTCCCATGGTCGTCCATGAATCATCCAATAAGGTAAAGTCAAGTGTTAATGTAATTTTGTATTATTATAATATTCTTTTTACCTTGAATTTCCCTATTTACCTTTAACCGTGGTAAATAAAAGTCAAAACTTACTATTAACCAAAAATTATTTTCATCTTATTAAACCACATTTACTTTCTGATATCAACTGTGTCTCTTGGATTTTTGAAATTAAATTCACAGAAGCGTTAAAATTATGTTTTATGATAATTTTAAAATGCTCATATGAGGAGGGTAAAAGACAGAAAAAAGTTTGATAAATTTTTTGTAAATATAAAATTATTATAAACCAACTCCAATGAATTAAATTAACCCTATATAGTTATTATGTATCTATTTTGTCCTAAAATAATTTTAAATTAAAAATATAATTTTTTAAATAACAAGTCAGTTTTAAACCATAACTTAGTGTTTTTCACTATTCATCAAATATTTATTGTTTTCAGAAATATACCAAAAATTCACCCTACACTAATTTGGATATTCCGAATACAAAAATGAATTCTATTTTATGAACTACAAATAATATATGTTTCAGTAATTAATTAGAAGTTAATTCTCATTTTCAAAACCAAAAAGCTTATTTTTAAGAAAAAATAACTATCAAAAGATTGACACTTGTTTATGTCCAATTTAAAAGTGAAATTACTTAAATTGACCATAATTGGATTAAATGGTAAAAATATAATACAATTATACTTCAAACCAGTTAAAAGGTATAATTCGAATCTATAAATATTTTTTATTAAAAAAAGTTGTTTTTAGTTAAAATACTGTATTTTTCACTATTCACCCAAATATAAAAGTTATCAAAAACACACCAAAAATTTATTGAATCAAAATTATTCTGTTCCAATTCTATATAAGAAGTTTATTTTGTCAAATTGAATATATAAAATCTTCAAATAAATAATTTGAAAAGGGTTCTCCACTAAAAGGTGGAAAAATTGATTTTTTTGAAAAATATTTCTTTTATCTGAAAAAAATGATTTTTTTATTATGTTATGTCTAAGAAACTCATAATATAGATTCTTAAATTATAAGTATTATATAAAGTTCAAAATTCAGTTAATACTATTCATAACAGCTTTTGTACGGCTAGTTTGTTAAGTCGTGGTGCGCTTAAACTCAGTGTTTTGTGTAGTGTAAGTTATTGAATTACTTTGAAGAAATAACGTACTATGAAATATTGGGGTGTTACATTCTTACCTCCTTCAAAAAATTGTGTCCCCTCAAATTGAATTGTTCTTATAAAATAAAAGGATGAAAAGAGAAAACACCTTTGTGGGAAAACCCACTTCGGAAATTGGGTTAATAAAATCTAGACCTAATAATAGGAAAATGGGAATGAAAAAATAACCACAAAATTATGATCTCAATTATGAGAACATTGGTGGAATTTTGAGACACATAATTTGAGGAAAGCGTAAATATTTATAGGGAGTGATTGAGGTCATCAGTTACAAACAATTATAGAATTGAGGGCCCCAAAGCCATCAATCTATGATGATTTAAAATGTAATCGGTTCAACAGAACATAAGGTATTAGGATAACACATTTTTAGTTTTAAGATCCCTTTCCTAATGTTTAAGAATTGATTTCTTCATAGATAAAGTGAAGAAGAAATATATATACGTGACATGTTGAGTTCCATCCTTTAACTAATTTCTACCACAAACACATCTTTCACTCTAAAAGATAATATAACATAAAAAATTATTTTTTTATCTTATTCGTATAGGGTTCCAAAATATTGAATTTATAATTAATCGAACAAAACATTAAGAAAACTACATTATTCAATCCAGAACATCACATGGGATAGTGGTATATGATACACCCTTGTTTCCCTTCGGTCGCGGGTTCAAGTCTCACGACCTTGCTAGACGCGACAGGTTGCCACCCGACCTCCAGGTTTTCCTTTTTATGGCAATACAAAAATAATCTCAAACTAGAATTATCTAAAATAATTCTGTCCAATCTCACAGTCCAAAATTTATAAGGAAGATAAACACAATGAAGATCCTTTTTTTCACGTAATATCGTGTGATCACCTTCATCATGTATTCTTTTAAATCATTGGAACATCCTTAATTACCATAGAACATTATTGATTACATTAATGCTCCCTTATTCCCTATAGAATAATGGGTATACTCCTTTTATCAAAAAAAATTGTCGACACCAACAATGATGGAATCTACAAATCATTAATTAGATTCAAGGTAGTCAAGAATATCCCATATAATTTATCCAAATAAATCAGGTATTATTCCAAAATCACTATCTCTGTATCAGAACCATATTATGGTTTATCTTTCTCTCAACCATATATTTTCCAAAAATTTAACCTGTAATTGAGTCACCTTTCTTTATTCCACAAAATCAAAAGTCCTTAATTAAATAGTACTATAATACATTCCTTATATACTATATAATTATTATAACCTCTACACCATTAATACAATACATAAATGAAACAATACTTTAATAACAACGTATGAAATCTAACCATTCCGCTTCATCATCAGTAGTATCACAACATTATTATTATCCAATACTAGAATTTGGGTTATACTCTGATGATTTGTACATTGATTCGTGTTGTGTCCCAACTCCTTACAGAAGAAGCATTGTACATTTGAATCTTTTTTCTTACCCTTGCAATCATGTACATAGTGTCCTTTTTATCCACAGTTATAACAAAATCTCATTCCCTTCAAACATTTAGCATGGTGATTCATTCCATAGTTATCACATACGGGAAAATACTTCTTTTACCTCTTAGTTTTATCCATCTCTCTCTCTTCCATCCTTTTATTCTCTTGTATCCTTTTAAATCCATAGGTCATAGAGATTTATTTACTTATCATATTAACACATAATACTATTTCTTCATATGTTGATAATACATGGTAGAATGTTTCCATTCTAAATGTTTGTTTAACATTGTGAAAGATATGATCCTTCTTACTCTTTGAATCATAGGTATTGTTGGAGTTCACATTACTTCTATTTGTTGACATTTCTATACAATGGATTACACTAGATCAGTTTACGAATTGCAATCAATAATTCCAAACTTGTAAAATACGTATTGTAAATTGAACAGTTTATGGATATAATCTATAATCATAAATATATTTTTTGAGGTGTTATATACTTGTAAATCCTTCATAATGATTTGTAATGAAATTGAGAATTATCCTAAGCATATCCCCCGGGAGTGTTATTACCAAAAGAGCAGCAATGCCAATTTTCGAGCACTGGTTCCTGTTCGAGTTTAGATCAAAGTGGTGTTTTCGAGTTTTACCCCTAGGTACATCTTTTCCAGATTTTCCGCTACCGGCTCATATCCAGACAGGGATTTATTTCTTGTAAAAATTTAAAAATATCTAAAATACCAATATTCTAGAAGTTATTCCATAATAATCCTCAAAGCCTATCTTAGGGCTATGTGTTCTAATTATAGTTTATCTAAATCTAGTTTCCATGTTTTGCACAAAACTTCCTTTTATACCAACTATAACACCCCGACCCTAGTTACCCAGAGTCGGTGCATTATTACATAATATTGGAATGATCAGAAGGAAATCATGTCCCTATAGTCATATTAGTTTAGTATTATGGGAAACATGATTAATACATAAATTCAACTTTACAACATGAAAAGAAATACAAAACTAATTTATTCTAATAGAAACATCCAATTATCATAGATTAATCATGAATGTCACTCATAATTAACTTCTTAATATCATGGGAAAATGAAACATAAAAAAGGCGTGAGCTCAAGCGCTGAGTAAGGGTAAGAAATACAGTGGAAGATAACATAAATATTAAGAATGGTTATTAATTGAAATGACATGTTTTTACCAATAATAAACATGAATAATTTTATGGAAGGAATATGAGATGAGTCAATAATTCCATGATAAAACATAATCATGGGTATTCTACTCGTCGAATGACCAAAAGCACCATCAATATTATTTCCATAATGAGGGAATATATAATGCCGGACATTCAGAAACAATTTTTCAAGGCCGCGATCAAGACGTATATAAATTATTAAGGCCTCGGCCAAAACCATATATCAAATTGGGAAAGGCCTCAGACAATTCCATGTCTATTTGTCTCATGAGACCTATCGATGCATCTAGGAGCTTGAGCGAGCTCCACCCATCACTTACTAAGTCCAATAAATTACATATATGAAAATGTTGAAATATAACATAAAAATTAATTTTAAAACTAGTATACGAAATGTCAATAATTTAACCATAAACCTTTAATGGTATAAAAATAACACATCTATAGTCAAATATATCACAAAACCATCAGTACAATATAGAAGGTTTGTATCATAATAAATCAACTTCAAACAAGTTTAAAATCTATCAAATTATGTTGACATAGATAAAAATGATATTTAAAACTCTTTGAGAGAAATATCACTTTTTTATGAAAGAATTTATAATTCACACAATTTAGAAAGGAATATATTTAAAGACATTTTTTAATCAACGTTTCCCATAGCGCATTGAAACTTTTGAAAGAAATTAACATTTTAAAAACATTAATGTCCATATAGATAAATACATAAAAACCAATTTGAAAACATGGAAATTAATGAGAATGATTTAGATGAATAAATATATAAAACATTTGAAATGATGTTTTAGTAAAAAAAGTATCTTAAAAAATCCCTTTGAAAACCCTTTCATGAAACATGGACATGGATAATAAATATTTTATAGTAGATACTTACGTAAAAACAACTTCGGATAATAAAGAGATTGTGAAATTAACCCTTACATTTTACTTTTCTTTGGTTGAGGGTAGGTTAACCAATAGTATAATCGTTAAATAATTGTTATTAAATTATTCAAGAATCATATACATTAATAAGATATCATATATGATCTTTTAACATTATTTTGTTAATAATATCTTAGTATTATAATCATTTCAAGAGTTAACAGATTCGTTTTCCATTATATAATTTGTTATATGAGTCGTATTTGTTATCTATGGGATGTATCTTATTCATATCCAGAATTATATAAATTATTTAAATATTATTTTTTATCATCAAATGAAGATTAGTCTTGAATGGATACAATGGGAAATGAATCTCATCGCCATCAAGGAGACGGTAATCCATACGTACGCATGAGAGACAATATAATTCATTTGATATTAAAATAATGTATAATTGGATGGTAAATCATATATACAGAATCATTATCATGTTATATTTATTATGTACATCAATTATACATCATTATCATACCCATCCAAATAATAATGTATTTAATAACAGTTACAGAACGACGTGGAGATGGTAAGCCGTACGTATGCATGTATGGTGACATGTCATTGAAAAGATGTATAGAATAATGAATATGGTTGTACCATATTTTTAATAACATCAAAATTTGTAGAATATATGGTAGTTATTAGTTTATAATAGAAACAAAAATAAAGAGGGTGTGGAAGAATAAAGGAACTAGAAAGAGGTGATGAAATATTTACCTCTTCTTCAGGTTCTTCCTTTTGATTTGATCAAAATGGCTTCTTAGGATGGCTTTATGACAAAAGGAAGGCCTCTAGGATGAAGGTAGGATAGTTTACAGGGTATTTGGGTAGGTTTTGGAGGAGACAAATGTATTTGAAGGTGTGAATTCGATATAAGGGTGTAGTTCCCTTTTATAAGAGGGGTGAGTGGAACATTAGGAAATGCTGGAAATATTATTTTATAATAAATTAATTTTCGGTTTCTAATGGCTGAAAATTTTATTACTTAAATTATACGGTTGGGATGTGTCGAAAAAAACTCAACCAATACGTTTTATATAGGTTTGGTTCAGTATATTAACCTTATCTTTTAGATTTAACTCTTAGTTAAATAGTTTGACATGTACTATGTCTCTTTGTATTTTAACATTATATGGTTTATAAACTTACTATATATTTCCAATAGAACCTCAAGTGGTACATTAATGATACACCTATCTTAATATAAGTCTTATGGACAACCCGTAGATTTATAGGAACAGAATATCAATTAATAATATAATATTTGTTTTAAAAACTCTTTTATGTCAATTTTGACACTATTTTGTATTTTGTTTTTTCTAAATTCATAATTGAATTATTACATAGAAAAAAATTCTTCCTACCAACCCTAATAAGTCATATTACCCTAGTAAATTAGTGTACTTCATAAAAGTCTAAAATTACATTTATTTGGATATTTATAATATCAATTATTTAAATATTTTATTAATTATTTAATTACTGCATCATCAATGTGTTATAAATAAAATTAATTATCTAATGTATAAAAAATATAAACAAACTACCATTATGTAGGAAATATTTTTATCTTTCCAATGAATATTTATAGTCCATAATATTACTTTTATAACCTAATGTAAAAATTTATTTACTAAAAGATATTTGTTTATGTCATTTTTTCCTTTATTTTAAGTTAATTAAAATAATGTGTCCTTAAAATTAATAAGTGGCTCCATGGGGTCCCCAAATCGACCCAAGGATTCCCATGGTCGTGCATAACTCATCCAATAAGTTTGGTACTAGTGTTAAGGTAATTTTGTATTATTATAATATTTTTTTACCTGGAATTACCCTATTTACCTTTAACTGCGATAAATAATAGTCAAAAGTTACTATTCACCAAAAATTATTCTCATCTTATTGAACCAAATTTTCATTACTGATATCAGTCGATTTTCTTGGATTTTTGATGTTCAATTCACAGAAGCGGTAAAATTATGTTTTATTCAAATTTGCAATTGCTCCTAGGAGGTGGGTAAAAGACTGTAAAAAGTTCGATAAAATTTTGATATACATAAAATTATTTTAAATTGACATCAATGAATTACATTTAACTTATATAGGTATTATGTATCTATTATGACATAAAATAATTTCAAATAAAAATAATAATAATTTAAATAAAAAGTCTGTTTTAATCATTAACTGAGGGTTTTCACTATTCATCAAAAATTGAATGTTTTCAGAAAAATACAAAAACATCACCCTAGGATAATTTTGATATTACAAATTAAAAATGAATTCCATTTTACAATTTTCAAATCATATAAGTTTCATTAATTAATTAAAAATTATTCCTGTTGTCAAAACCACAAAGCGTATTTTTAAGAAATAATAACTATCAAAAGTTTGACACTTGTTTTTGTCCAATTTCAAAGTGAAATTACTAACAATGACCATCAGTGGATTAAATGGTAAAAATATAACTCAATTATACTTCCAATATATTAGAATTTATAGTTTAACAATATGAATTGTTTTGATTAAAAAATTTGTTTTCAGTTAAAATACAATGTTTTTCACTATTCACCCAAATATAGAAGTCTGCAGATAATCCAAAAAAATTAATTTAGACTAAATTCTTATTTCTTGATTCTATAGAAGAAGATTATTTTGTCAAATTGAATATATAAATGTTTCAAATATTATATTTAAAAATGGTTCTCAATTAAAATGCAGAAAATTTGATTTTTTTTAAAAATATTTCTTTTATCTGAAAAAATGAATTTGTTCTTACATTATTTCTAAGAAACTCATAATATGGATTATAAAATTATAAGGATTATATAAAGTTCAAAATTCAGTTAGTACTATTCATAACCTCTTTTTAACGGCTGGTTTGGTAAGTCCTGGTGTGCTTGAACTCACCATTGCGTGTAGTCCAAGTTATTAAACCACATTGAAGAAATGACATACTAAGGATTCTTGGGGTGTTACAATTTCCCATTTCTGATATCTTCCACCCTTTTCAGAATTTCCAAATTCTTTCTTTGAGCATCCTTTATCCTTTCCATAAGAGATGGTTAAGCAATCATTTGTGGAATTATTTATTATGTTCCCTTCTTTATGATTCCCATGTTCATCTTCATCAAATCTAAGCAGTTTGGATCCTTCTCAATTCACATCAACAATAGAATCACTAGATCCTTTCTACATAGAGCAGATGCCACCTTTTTCGCTTTCCCAGGGTGTTAATGGATTGAGCAGTCCTAGTCTTTGATCAGCTCTAACCATATTCATTGGCAGATGTTCAACACTTTCTGTGTTAATATATACTTGAGGCTTTTGTGGTCCATATATATTTCATACTTCTCCCCAAATAGATAATTCCGCTAAAATTTTAAGGATAAGATCACCGCATCCAACTCCATATCATCTGTTGGATAAGTCATCTCATGAACATTTAATTTTCTTGAAGCATAACCAATGACTGTCATTTTTCATCAACACACATCCCTGGCACTTCTTCAAAGCATCACTGAATACAAAAAAAATTCTCCACGTATGGGTAAAGTGAGCATGGATGCATTGATAATCCTCTTTTTCAACTCCTTGAATATTTTTTCACATTCATCACCCCATGTAATCTTTACTCCCTTCCGAGTTAGCTTGGTAATAGGGTTAGAAAATCATGAGAAATTTCTCACAAACCATCGATAATATCCACCTAACCCAAAAAAGATACAAATATCATTTACCGATGTTGTCCACAACCATCCCTCTATTACAGCTTTCCTAGAAGGATACATAGATATCCCAATACTTGTGATGATACTGACTAATAATGAGACATCCTTCAACCTGAACTCACACTTTTTGTACTTTTCATACAACTTATCCTTCCAAAAGGTCTCTAGTACAGTTCTTAGATTCCCCTCATGATCCTCCGTGGTTTGGGAGCATATTAGAATATCATCTACAAGGACTATCAAAAATTTATTGAGGTAATCAATAAAGAATCTATTCATCATGTTCATGAAGAATTCTAGAGCATTAGTGAGTCTTAATGGAATTACTATGAATTCATAGTGCCCATATCTTGAACGAAAATCATTCTAGGGGATATCCTCCTTTTTCACCTTGACATGATAATATCCCGACTGCAAATCCACCTTGGAGAAGTTTTGTTCTCCACGTAGCTGATTGAAAAAGTCATAAATTCATGGGAGAGGATACTTGTTCTTGATCATGATTTTGTTAAGCTCATGATAATCGATGCAAAGGAGCATTGATCCATCTTTCTTCAGGACAAAGAGGACTGGTGCACCCCTTAGTGAAGCACTTGGGAATATAAACCCTTTATCCGTATTATCATGCAGTTGTTTCTTCAGGTCCTGAATCTCCACAAGAGCCATTCGATACTATTTTTTGGATATTGGAAATGCCTCAAGTATAAGATCAATTGAGAATTCAACATCTCTCAGGTGGTAATATCTATTAACATCCATTTATCCCATAGTTAGTTCTTCTCAAGCTTAATGTGTTCAATCTCGTCTTGGGTTTGGTCAAGAGCGAAGCCCAATGACGTCGCCTCCTTTCGATGCACTGAAAAATGGGATTTTTATGTGGTGTGTATACTGGATGAGGCCATTTCTTCCTTTGTCTGAGTAAATCAGATTTGTTAAAACCCTATATTTATACTAATCATGTGATCCCTATTCAACGACTATATTATAAACTGCCACATTTCATCACGATATTTTAAAAATAGAAATAATGAAACTAAATAAGTTTACAAAACATTTTACATAATGACACAGTTAATTATATCAAGAGGGATTTCCATTATTGAATGTTTGGGTCGTTAAATTTCTCATGTTCTATGTCATCAATAATTCACCTCTATCTTGAGTTAGTCCACCATGTGTGATGAACTTTTGGAACACCATATTAGATGCTACATGAGACCACATCATCCCATCCATGTCTACCATGCATGAGTTCTAGTCATCTTTTACAGGTACAACTTGTGTGAGCCGCCATAAACTCACCCATGTCTCACTGACATGACCTCACTTTGAGATATGTTTTATAACTCAAATTCTATGAAATTTTCTCCATTGGATACCTAATTTGAATGGCACTAGGCCAGGGTATTCTGCAAAGACATCAGATATGTGATATCAATGTAAGGGGAATACAACCATGTCCTCTCGGTCATACAGTCACAAGGTTAATGTGGTCACAATGTCAACCACATAACAACGTGGATCCAAATAAATTTCCATGTCATATAATCATGTGGTAAGGAGGATCATCACATTTAAGTTAGTTATAAGGACTTCCCAATTTTAGACAGTGAGGGGAACCGATTTCCATTATTTTTTTGAGGGAAGGTTCCTTACCCTTCTCTTATCTTCTATGATATTTTGAAAATGCCATCCATATTGGAGTAATTCACTAATCTTTACTATGGTATATATCCATATGGTTGTTTATGTCTTGATAATAGTTAATGAATAGTGTAGATAAGCACATCAATTTCTTTTTCCTCTATCGTATTCCCAGCCTCATCCACCTACATCCAAGAGGGGTTATGTATTTTTTTATATCTTTAACATCTTATTTATTCTCCCACCAAGAAAGACGCAAGTGGGATTACTGTATAATGAAATCATGAAATAAATTCCATCAAATAAACATCTCAATAGGAAATTATTATTTAGATGTTCCTCTACCCATTTTCATAGGTCCTCGATATGTGTCGATCCACAATTACATGTATCTATCTCAATGGGACATATACCGTATGTCAAAAACCATTAATGTGAATCATCCTAGGTGTAAGCCCCAAAAAAACCAAATAACCATTATTTGATATACTCCACAAGGACCAAGAAAACCTATTACTCAAATAGTGTAATCCCAAAACATATGAAATATGTGTTCCTTTATTATTATCCAAATGGAATACATAATAAGACTCTATGAAGTACATACAAAGAACCACAATAAACCATAATATTACAGGGGCCACAATTCTTATTGTTAAAAATATATCCTCGGAGGATATATCACTTCTAGGAACTTTTGGTAACATTATCATAATCCCATCAATATTCCATATATATGGATATTTAACCATACTTTTATTGTCACATGATGGTAAACTAGAACATTTATACTTCATTAGTTTACCTTAAAATGTAGGGAAAATTCCATCATATGGCCTCAATGTACGTAGTTTCTAATTCCATTTACAAGGATACATATGATCCAATCATATGGGCATGATCGCAAAATCTATATGACTATATATTCGTAGATGAAAGTAATTTCTAAAGAACTTTACTATTTCGAAAATGGAATATTTGTAATAATAAATGACATAACAATAAAAAATCCATCAACAATACGGTGCCATCCATAGAGAACCATAGATACAATAATATAACTCTATCGAGAAATATCATCAGATCCTATAAATGATTTTATAGCCAATATATTCTAATAATTATCTATTTACTTATGTTTGACCTATTTTATAATTTGGATTCAATAAAAGATTCATGAACATATCATAAATTTATAAAATATCCATCGATTAAGGAAAAATTCCCCCAAAAATGTGTGATGATTTCAACCTCCCATACTATCGACCAATATAAGTCCATATTGTAAGTATATCAATTTCTCAATGACCACATACCTTTGGTAAGTAGGATATTGATTCATATAAAATAAAAAAAAATAGTTTTTTGTTATTAAATTCAAAAACAAATACTATTGGAAGCCACCCTAAAATGTTGACCTGACATTAATGATTTAAAAAATTTATGCCTGGAAAATCAACCATTTAATTGCTCAAACATTTGTTTAAAATTGTATCATTATATTATAAGATGGTATGATCTAATTTTGATATGTAAATTTGTATATCTTTAAAATTATTTTCAATTACAAAAGTAAAATCTGGTTTCTCGAATATATGAGTTATGTTTATTGAGTTTAGGTGCTAGGTAAATCATCATATTTCATTATTAACATTTTAGTATATTTGAGATCCTATGAAGTGTATATGATGAATTGAATAATATTTTTTGGACTTACTTAATGGTAATTGTTATAAAAAACAATTAAATATTCATGATTTGGACACAAAAGTATCATTTTATTCCATGATTTTTCATGACTAGGTGTATTTGTTGAAATATATAATATCATGGAGGTTGATTCTGTGGAAGTGTATGAGAATATGTTAGAGATGTATAGTTTTGTTATTGTTGTAAGTAACAAGAGGTTTTTTTGTTATTAGTTTATTTAATTATAACTCCTTTGGAAACCTCATCTAATAATCATACTGAATTTGTCTCCATATAATATTTTTAAATCATTTTTCTAATATAAATGATAATTAATACACATATACTTCACTTAATTTTATATGGAGCTATGTTCTATGTGAATGATGATGCATCTCATCACGTATTATGTTGCATGTTTGAGTAATATTATGGAATTAATATCTTATGTGTATATACAGTTATATCACCAGTAAAATAATTATGGTGTCCATGACCATGAGCAAGTTTACATTATATTTTCTATATAATTACAGATAAATTACGTTCATTGAGAGTCCTCTATATTGTATACAATGAAAAACTCTTTGAGAAATATAATGCTGAATATCTATTTGGAAGCATATTACAATCTAATTATGGTTTTATTATTGGATTATAACTCAAATATAAATATTTTCTTCAGGAAATGTAATGCAGTAAATCAAAAATAAGCAAGAATATTAATAATTATTTTTATAGAGATGAAAGTGAAGGTAAAATGTTAATGGAATTTATTACAACATGTATTTGGATATTTATAAGCATAGTGGAAAACATTTATTATATCAATGAATAATAAACCTATATATTTTTAAAAAATGATTTTTTTTTGATTTGAGAACCTAATCTGTAATTATGGTGATACTCAATAGTTAATATAGATTCTCATGATATATGGGAAGAGAATGTGAAACATTTCATCTATTTCCATGAATTATTATATTCTCATTTGTGTTTATTGGTAAATGTTTTACATGAATTTATTTGATTACCCTTATTTTACTTCATAGAAAACCTAAATTTTTTATGAATTTAAGATGAAATATTAATGGAATATAATAAAAATAATTATATAAAATTTTATATCAATATAATATATAAAGTAATAGATATAATTAAAAACTAATGATCAATTGGGTTTTTTCAAATCCATGAGAATACAATTGTAAAATTGGTGTGAAATATATATTAATTTTCTAATGGTTCTACAAAATTTGATGAGATATTATGATCATATATATGTTATTTTGGATAAATGAAAAAAATACCTAATTTATTATCCATAATGGAATAGTGTGAAATATTAATTATAGAATGGAAATATCTATCAGAACTAATAAATTATCAAATAAAATATTAAATATTAAATTATACCTTGATATTTAATTTACATCAAGAATGTTTAATGGATTGAAATCTGTGATTAGAGAACTCTTTTTTACCTAGTACCTCATTAATTCAATATATCAATAGTTCTATTGAGTATAAAATTCAACATTGAATAATATTTTTGGATATTATATTATGTAATTCGGTTTTCATGGATTTGGAATTTTTCCCTGATTGTGTTTTCCAATTTTAATAGACACAACTCATATATAAGTATAATTATAATTGAGTAACTATATTAATGAACCTTTTGATCACCTCTTTAAATTAGATTTTGGGAAATTTATAATCTATTTACTACATGTTGTAAAACATATATCGTGGAAGGTGAAAATGGTCAACGAAATGATAATGAGTGTTTAGAGACCCAAGGAATCATATGTTGAGAGGAGGAGGTGGAAATTAGTTTTGTTTATTGGAGATTTCATATCCATGAAGGATTTGAGCTATGTACAACATCTTATATTTAGTTACTATTGTATGATTTCTCGAATGTTTGATGGGCCTTTCATTGTTTTAGAGTATATTTGTGATGTCTTATATTGAAATAAATCTAATCACAATTGTTACGAGTTCATGATGTTTTTCATGCATTATATATTTATAATTAAAATAAATGACTCTCAAATTTTTTATTTGTTTAATATTGATATTTAGTAGGATGTGACATTCATTAAAAACCACATGGATATCAAATTTTAATAATATAATGTACATATTGGGATTATGTTATCATTAGTAAATGTCATATTAAAATATTGCGTGTATGGAGAATAAACCTGGGGAAATGGATTTTATAATAATTTTTTCATATCGAATTTTATATATATTTTTTTGTTTAATATTGTTAAATTGAGTTTTTCAATCTTTAGATTCTACATACATAATTTTTATTGATATTATAATATAAATATTTTAAACGAAGAAAATATTGTAAGAATTTTAAATTTTTTGGACAAAATATTTTAGTGGTTTCCCATATTCAACAAGAGGTTTGATTTTCATGCATTATCATTATAGTTTGAGACTTTTTAGGAAGGGAATTTTTTAATTATATTTATTATAGGGAATTAGATTTTTTATTCAGAAAAATTAATAATTTAATGGGTTTTTTATTAATGTAGACATTAATGGTTTTGGATTATTTCCCAAATGAAAAAAATTTTAATTTTAATTCTACAATTCGTTAAAAAATCTATTACAAACATATGGGTACATGTTGGGTGAGAAAAAAGGGTTTTTATATAAGTTAGGATATCATTTGGATGGATTTAAAAAATTCAATGAATTATTAAGAAATTATACATGTATATGGAAGAGAAAGGATGTTTATAATGAATTGGTAGTAACACAGGTAAATAAACACATAAAATATCTTTGAATTAAATATTTTTTAGTATAATGTTATATGTGGTCAATGTATTATTAAATAATCAAAAAATTAAACCATTAATTCGAATTAAATTTCCTTGTTTTGACATTAAACTACAAAAAACCCCATGTTTAATGTCCCAAATCAACCATAAATGGATAATTTATATTTATCAGTCACTATGGTTTTATTTCGGTTCTCTCATAAAAAATTTGATATCATTATTTTCCATGGATTAATTTTTCATCAAATTTATTTTGAGTTTTGACAATATATTCCTTTATTAAACCCCAATTTCTCTCTTCGTGATGATTTTATAAATAGTGTATATTGGAACTATAGATATTACAACTATATAAATTAATTTTAAGAATTTTTTTCAAGTATTTTGGAGACCACCAATATGATCATGGTCGTGTTAGATTAGGGAATCTAAGTATTGAATAAAAAAAATTAGTAATACCTATTATTTAATTAAACTTTTTTCAATAAATACTAAACATATGTATTTTTAATTATAATCAATTTTAGTTTCATTGTTAAAACATTAATCATTTTTTATTTTTGGGTTAATAGTAAAATTTTATTTTCAACATAAAATGTGAAATTAATTTAATTTATGCTGGCACTTTGATGAAGTAATTCCTATTTAGAATTTTAAATTTGTTATTTAATAACATTTATGATTATTTTATTATTTAAATTTGATATTTCTATTTAATAATAATTGGTTATTTTATGTTGAATTCAAATATAGATAAAAAATCAATTATTCTATAGACCTAGTTATTGGGTAACATGTGTTACATTAAATTGATATTCTAAAATGATGTTAAAAATATAGTATTCTAACATAGGTAAATAGATTATATTTTTATACTATGAGATAAATAAGGATGGATTTTTTAAATGGATGGTTTTTGAAATATTTATATTCAATATATTCCTAGGAATAAAAATTGTGATTATTAAATGATTATATATAAATATGGTCACTTCATGACCATGTTGTGTGGTATTTAGTATCTTGTAAAATCATATATCAGATTATATTACAAAGTTAATGATATTAGTCACATAGACCCAAATTATGAGATTATTTTATTATATTTTTCTTAATTCGGTGATAATTTTTTTTTTCAATTCTCTATATTATTCAATACCACTTTCTAAGGTAGATATAACATAATAGAGATTACTTTTTAAATTTTATTCAATGTAATTTGAAAAAAATATATATTGTATTAGACTGATAGATTCCACTTCCCAAACTCATAGGATAAATATTCAAATACATCTATGTAGTATTAACGTAATTTATAGAACATGTGTTATTGTATTCCATTAGTAATATTTCATTCCCTATATGGGATGTGATCTTTTGGTAACAAGTTTTAGGGTCCATTATATTTATTATTTTTTGTTGAATATTTTTTTTTATAATATATGTTTATTTTTTTGGGAGAGAGAATATGATTTTAGATAACTATAGTGTATACACCATCATTTTATTTTGTGTTTTGAAAATGTTCATGAACATTTTTGAGGTATTTCTGGACCATAATAATTCATGATATATGGTTTTTATATAATTTTAGAAGGGTCTTAATATTCATTTTACTTTTTCCCTTTAATGTTTTTAGATTTACTAACATAATGTGTTTTTTTATCTTTGGTATTTTTTTGACACATACTTTTTGTACTCCCATATTCATGTATTTATATAATTTTTTTATAGGGAAATAAAAATTTAAAATTTTTATGGCTATTATATGAAATTTTTTAAATCATTGAATAAATTAATTTCATTATTTTAGTTATAGTAATCACCCCATGTCCAACAGATATAGACTTTGGAGGTCATTATTGATCTCACTACATGGTCTAGTGGTTTCTAGGTCATGTTGGGTTTTATTTCATGTGATATGGGATATTGTATCATATAATTTCAGTCGTAATACATCTACTAACATTATATATTTGCATCATCTACATGATCTATTATATTTTTAATTTTACAACATTCGATGTTGTTTTGAATGGGTGATTAATTTAGTTTGTTCTTGTAGTAATGAATTAAACACATAATGGTGGATCAATTACTACCTTCACTAATTTCTATTTCACATATAATATTTTTTTATCAAATTCACATGTATGGTTTAGAAATGATTGTCATTAGAGGATTCTTCATTTATTTGATGAAGGATATAAATAATATGTTAAACTCATCAAAATATGATAATTGTGATAATATGTAGTCTTATTTCACATATCTCACTTTGTTATTTTAAATAAATGAGTTATATTGTACTGGTGGTGATGGGTAATATACACTTTATCTAAAATTATCAAAACTAGTGTATCATATATAGAATAAATATATTTCATTTATTTCGTAGGTATCATTTTGAAATGATTATAAGTATATAATATGAACCAATAATAGTTTAATTTCATTATTTTAATTTATTTTATGTAATCATTTCTCAAATAGATCCTAGAATATTTTTATTAATAAAAATTTCAAGGAAGATTCAAAAAAATATGACGATTTCTTGACATCATTTGTTGTGATTTTGGGACAGTTTTAAATATATCATGACATGAATTAATCTCCACTAGTGCAGAAAACATTTTTTACATCGGTTATTTTTTATTATTTACGTCGGTTTTTAGGCGACGTTAATACGGACGACGCTATAAATAACGTTTTTTACGTCAGTTATTTAAAACCCGACGTAATATCCCTAACATCACGGTGGTTATCACGTCGGTTCATATAATAACCGACGTGATAAATATGCGCGGGGGGGCTTTATCACGTCGGTTATTCCCTAAACCGACGTGATAAAACGCCTGGGATATCGTTTATCACGTCGGTTATGTCATAACCGACGTGATAAACCCTGCCCCTGGCCTATTATCACGTCGTTTATTTAAGAAACCGACGTGATAAAAAGGCCTGGGAAACGTTTTAGCACGTCGGTTATCCAATAACCGACGTGGTAAATCGATTCCCAGGCCTTTTAGCACGTCGGTTATATTAGGAACCGACGTGCTAAAAGCCCCGGGAACGGTTTATCACGTCGGTTTTAGAAAAACCCGACGTGATAAACCCCTGGCGATTTATTTACCACGTCGGTTATAAAATAACCGACGTGAAAGAATTTTTTTTTTTAAATAATTGCACTGCTCTCACCAAAAAGCAACCAGAAACCAAACAAAAATAACAATGCCAGCCCTCCCCCAAGCCCCAACTGAACCCCACCCTCATCTATACCCACCTAACAACCTGGCCAGCCCTCCCCCACCACATTGGAGCCCCACCACAACCCTTGGACACCCCCCACCCCTTGGACAGCCCCCCCCCACCCTCATTTACACCCCCACGACCCCTAGTACAGCCTCAAACACCCATTGGAAACCCCTCCCATATCCCTTGGACACCCTCCACCCCTTGGACACCCCCCACCCCTTGGACAGCCCCCCCACCCTCATTTACACCCCCAAGACCCCTAGTACAGCCTCAAACACCCATTGGACACCCCCCCACACCTTGACAGCCCTCCCAGACCCCTTGGACACCCCTCCCATATCCCTTGGACACCCCCCCACCCCTTGGACACACCCCCACCCCTTGGACAGCCCCCCCACCCTCATTTACACCCAACCGGCCCCTTGGACAGAACTCCCAGACACCTTGGACACCACTCCCATATCCCTTGGACACCCCCCACCCCTTGGACACCCCCCCACCCCTTCGACAGCCCCCCCACCCTCATTTACACCCCCCGAACACCCCTTGGACACCCCTCCCATATCCCTTGGACACCCCCCCACCCCTTGGACACCCCCCCACCCCTTGGACAGCCCCCCACCCCCTGAACACCCCCCCGACCCCTTGGAAACCCCCCCTACCCCTTGGAAACCCCCCATCCCCTTGGACAGCCCCAAACACCCCTCCTATATCCCTTGGACACCCCCCCACCACTTGGACACCCCCCACCCTCATTTACACCCAACCGACTCCTTGGACAGCCCCAAACACACCTTGGACACCCCTCCCATATCCCTTGGACACCCCCCACCCCTTGGACACCCCCCCACCCCTTCGACAGCCCCCCCACCCTCATTTACACCCCCCGAACACCCCTTGGACACCCCTCCCATATCCCTTGGACACCCCCCACCCCTTGGACACCCCCCCACCCCTTGGACAGCCCCCCACCCCCTGGACACCCCCCCGACCCCTTGGAAACCCCCCTACCCCTTGGAAACCCCCCCCCCCATCCCCTTGGACAGCCCCAAACACCCCTCCTATATCCCTTGGACACCCCCCCACCACTTGGACACCCCCACCCTCATTTACACCCAACCGACTCCTTGGACAGCCCCAAACACACCTTGGACACCCCTCCCATATCCCTTGGACACCCCCCACCCCTTGGACACCCCCCCACCCTCATTTACACCCCCCCCGACCCCTAGGACAGCCCCAAACACACCTTGGACACCCCTCCCATATCCCTTGGACACCCCCCAAACACCCACCCACCCCCTTGGAACCTCTCCCCCCATACCAAAATCCAGACCAGAAAAACCATCAACAGTAGACCAAAACAAGAAGTAGAGAAAAATTAAACATTCACTTATATAACATTCAAAACTTACACTGTCAACTTCAAAAAAAACTAAATCCAACCTAAACGACTACAAAATACACAATTACATTGACAATATTCAAAATTACATTTTACATTACAAACAACTAAAAGTCAATCAAACCTGTAAAATAATTTGACCACTCCACTTGTAAGTGTTTGATATCTTCAGCAGTAAAGGGTTGAGGGTCATCAAAAAGCTACAAAGGAAAAGGATAGTAGTCAACGTGTATAATGAATAAATCAAATTGAAATATTATGAGAAAGAGGAAATCTTACCAGGTCAAAACTCAGAACTGTCCCAGTTGTTATTATTTCATACATAAATCTTAACATGTAATATCCGCATTCGATGATGCCTTGTTGCTCATGACATTTCTGTTTGAATGAGTGTAAATTCAATATATTATTTTTATGTAATAAATCAAAATGTACAAATTATAAATGGATATTTACCTTCACATGTACATATTTGATCTTGAAATTCCTTTTCTTTGCGCTTTTTCGAAAGTGGACTCATGCCCTGTTAGAAAATAATACGAATGGGGTAAATTTAAAATTCATTATAATATATAAAACTATTGTGAAATTGAAACTTACGTTTCCAATATATTCTTAAAACTTTCTCGCACATCATCATGGAGAGAGCATATCCAATAAAGTGTTTTCTCCCTAGGGAAAAAAACCCCTAACATCCAATGATCCCTGATAAAAGGAAATTTAACGTTAGTGGTTTTTTATGTTAAAAGATAATTAACTCTTTGAGAGGGATGTGTTTCATACCTCTCACAAAAAGGCATCATCCAACACTGTGTGATTACATTCTTTTCAAATCTATCAGCAATATAAAGCATTCTTTGTTCCTCATCCAATGCACATGCTTCAGGGGAAATCAATTGTGGGTCCACGAATCCATATACATCTGTCAGCTCATTCCTCTCACAAATTTTATACAGATACCTAATACAAAGCAGACATAAGTATACATTTTTAATAAATATAACGCAAGGAAAAGGTGTTAAGACTTACATGATAAAAATTTGCACCACGTTGATGCCCAACTTATCTCCAGTGACAAACTCCATGATATCAGTTTTCATAATCCCCACACATAGTTCACGTCCACAGACATGAGCTTCCATTGTAAAGTCATAATGATCCGCCAACAAATTTGAATATCTTGACAATTTGTCAAGACTGCTAGTATCTGCATCTGATGTCATAGCTATCTGTCTTTGTTGTTGCCTATACAGTATTTCTTTACCTTTGAAGTATTCCTGTAAAAATAAATTGAAAAATATATTAGTTTTCAAATGATAAAACATTAATAAAAATATAAAATAAAAGATATAACATCCATACCTCTATGGTAATGAGTCGAAGAAGTCTGGATGGCCAAAGTAAAAAATGGCCGATACGATGTCCAACTGTCGTCACCTCATCTGTAGGTAATGGTATCCGAGCTGATCTATCTATAATATCCTGTATAGTGACCCTCTGATTCTCTACCTCTAACTGTTGATGATGAACTGTATCTCCTATACAATATACCATCCCATATGCAACTATATGATGTTGAGGATCATCAACATACAACTCACAAAAAGTAGGTAGCTACGGCGGAGGAGGAGGATCAAAAATGGGGTCCGCAGGCTGAGGTGGGGGAGTGGGAGCTACTGGGAGAGGTGGAGTGGGAGCTGCACCCTGAAATTGTCTTTGCAAGTCTGCAAACATTAACTGCACCGATGCTCTAATCTTGTCCTCCATTGTCGCATTAATATTATGGACTTCAGCCTCCAAGGATTCTATTTTTTTTATAAACTCCCACAACGTTAGAAGTTGAGGAACGTGGCAACACTTTTCTTACCGATACACCTGCCGGATATCCTCTTACACGGCCAGGATGTTCGGGCTTTCCCAATGCCACAGATAAAATATCTTCCCTCCCAGATGGTGTAAATGTCCCCTGTGAACTCTGCTCCTCAAGAGAGTCCTGTAATAATTAATTGAACATTTCTATAATGATTGGAAATATATGACGAAAATAGTAAACTTAAATAAATAAAATAGATATCTTACAATCCTCTCAACTACGAGTCTCGATTCTTCCGAAAGATATTGTCCTTTTTTCCCTTCCGAGCTCTTTTCCATTTCTCATGTCTAGATGGAGGGGATGGAGGGGCCACCTCTCCAGAGCTTGAAGACTCAGCTCTTAGTTGTTGAAATTTTTCTGCCATCATTTGTTCTTCCAATAATGCATACCCTCCCCGAGATAAACTATGAGGGTATACATTTTTAGATTGGATCTCTTGATGAGCTTTCCTTGTTTGCTGTAAATTAACAATATGTAATCATTAACAAAACAATAATAAGATCATTTATATAAGAAAGATTATAAAAGTTTACATTGCCCTTACCAAAAATGATTCTTTTCTTCTACTTTCAAAAAATTGTCTCCATGTGTCTTCATCTATAAAAGGATATATACGACATGGAATCTCACGACTCCTATGACCATAAATGAAATCAGATGAGAGGGTTGATTTGAAATCCCTCCATCTCCTAGCAGCCAACGATAAGCATTTCTTCCTGACTCCTCCAGTGTCAGGAATATCAATTGTCATCTGATAAAAAAGAGGTTAAAAATATTATATATACTAGAAACATTTAAAGAACAGTCAAACAATAGCAAAAGATCTTACCAAAATGGTCTCCCACAGCTGAGAAATTATCGCCTTATCCACACTTCTCCAATCATCATAGAGAATGCTTACTTTGCTCTTAGCCTGAGTTGCTACAAAACCCTTCAAATCTTTAGCATTTGGACCTCTAGGAAGATCATCATCATCAAACTCCACGACTATCCTCTCCTCCTTCGTATGGGCAAGTGATAATTTTGGTAAACATGTGCACCCACGCTTACCAACCTTTGAACTCTTTTTCGTAATAGGAGCATGTGAATGTTCCTCCCCAGATGTATGACCAATATGCTCATCTCCATAATCATGTGGCTGATCAACTGATTGATCTGTCATTTTCCTTCAAATCAAAAAAACAAACATTAGTTCACAAATAGAAAAGTGTACTAAATTACATAATAGTAAACATTGGTAATATGGTAAGCATGTTAAACAATGATAAACATGGTAAACACAGGCAAAAGGTTGCCAAAGTGTTGGCCCAAGAAAGCTGAAACGTGGACTCACTGAGTCCACCGGTCAGCCGGTGTGAGCACACCGGCCAGCCGGAGGACCCAGGCAGTAGACTTGCCCACTGCCTGGTGCCACCGGCCGGCCGCTGGCTCACCACCGGCCGGCCGGTGGACCAGACAGCCTTCCTCTGTCTGGACCACCGGCCGGCCGCTGGATCACCACCGGCCGGTCGGTGGACCAGACAGAGAGCCTTCCTCTCTGTCTGGACCACCGGCCGGCCGCTGGCTCAGCACCGGCCGGCCGCTGGTGATACAGACAGAGAGGAAGGCTCTCTGTCTGGTCCACCGGCCGGCCGGTGGTGATCCAGCGGCCGGCCGGTGGACCAGACAGAGAGCCTTCCTCTCTGTCTGGATCACCGGCCGGCCGCTGGCTCACCACCGGCCGACCGCTGGTGGTCCAGACAGAGAGGAAGGCTCTCTGTCTGGTCCACCGGCCGGCTGCTGGATCACCACCGGCCGGCCGGTGGACCAGACAGAGCTTTGTTCTGGACCACCGGCCAACAGGTGATCCACCACCGGCCAGCCGGTGCGCCCAGGACTTCTCCTCTTTATGGTTTTTATTGTTTTATCGTTTTGGTTTGATACATGTTTTAATAAGTAAAAAATTTACAGTATCTAACATTATATGAAAAAACTAAATGTAAACAAGAAATAAACTTGTGTTACCTGTAATTTTAGGAATGTACAGTTGGATTGTTTTCCCAAATTCCTTCGTCGTGATCGTTCCTTATGGCACAAACCATGTCTTCAACATACTCATCATTATGTTCTGTTAATCTTTCCATGGAAGTAGGGATCTCACATAAATCAGCATCTTCATCAAATTCATCCTCACCAACATATTGGTTTTTCCCTTGTAAAACAACAGCCCACTGCATATCTGACTGATCTACTACATAGAAAATTTGTTTGGCATGTGTTGCCATTATAAAAGAATCAGCTGTGTCTTCCAATCTATTCAGATTAACAAGTGTCATTCCAAATTCATCGTGTCTGACACTGTTGTTACCGATAAACCATTTACAGTTAAAAACGGGAACTTTAATTTTAAAGTAATCAGCCTCCCATATGTCTTCAATCACTCCATAATATGCAGTTGATGCCGAAATTGGGTTTCTGTCCTTAGCACTCGAAAAATGCATTGCTTCTGCAAACACCAATACACCACTATTCTGAACTGCACTTCTGTTGTCCTGAGTTTTCGTATGAAATGTATAGCCATTAATGTCATAAGCGGACCATGTTATCACATTTAAAGATGGACCACCCACTATCCATTTTAATGTCTCTGATACATCTGATCTACCAAGCAAGGACTTTTTAAACCATGGCAAAAAAGTTTTGTTGTGCTCATTCAAAATCCACATTTCTTTCTTCTTTGGATGACATTGTTTCAACTCATTAATATGCAATGTGATATACGGTTGAACATCAGCTATTTTATTCAAGATGTATGATTCTAACTTCTTCATATGTTCAGCTGACAGTGATTTGACTTTCAATCCACGAATCCCCTTTCCCTCATTATTAACCCGTTCATGGCGAGATGGAGGCAAACCTATGTGTTGCGCCGTAGCCAAGTAGCTCGTACAAAACTCTGCTACCTCCTCAGAAATATACTTTTCAATAATGGAGGCTTCAGGTCGATATGGATTTTTAACATATCCCTTTAATATTTTCATATACCTTTCAAAAGGATACATCCAACGAAGATATACAGGTCCACAAAGTCTTATTTCTCGAACCAGATGAATCATTAAATGCACCATCATATCAAAAAAAGTTGGAGGAAAATACATTTCCAAATGACAAAGTATAAAAATTGCATCCTTTTCCAAAATGTTCAAAGCATTCACATCAATCGCCTTGTTGCAAATTGAATTGAAAAAATAACACAACCTCATTATAGTCTTTCTGACACGGATGGGCAATATTCCACGCAGTGCAACTGGTAGAATTTGTTGCATCATGACATGACAATCATGTGATTTCATACCTATCAACTTCAAGTCTTTCAATGAGACAAAATTTTTTACATTTGAAGAATAACCTTGAGGCACTTTGATATCATGAAGACACTGACAGAAGCTACTTTTCTCCCTCTTCGATAATGTATGACAAGCCGGGGGAAGAAATGTTCGTCTTCCTTTAGGAGTGGGAGCTAACTCCAAACGTATTCCCATTGACAGTAGGTCTAACCTTGCATTCAACCCATCTTTTGTCTTTCCTTTAATATCTAGCAATGTTCCGATCAAAGAATCACAGATATTCTTCTCCACGTGCATGACATCAATATTATGTTTGACTTCATGATACCTCCAATATGGTAGCTCAAAAAATATTGACCTTTTCTTCCAAATATGTCTATCATTACCAGATTTCTGTGTCTTTCCCAATGTCACATCAAGGTTTTTCACCCTCTCAAAATACAATTCTGGGGATAAAGATTGAGGAGCAGTATCAAATTCTTGTGAGCCATTGAATGCTTTTTTTAGTCTTCTATAAGGGTGATCCATAGGCAAAAACTTTCGATGACCCATGTACACTGTTTTCCTCCCATGATGCAATTGACAATATGACGTCTGTTGTTCGCAAATTGGACATGCTTTATGCCCTTTAACACTGTATCCAGACAAATTTCCATATGCTGGGAAGTCATTTATAGTGAATAGAAGCATTGCATGCAGTTGAAAATATTCCATTTTATAAGAATCATACACCCTAATACCATCAGCCCATAACAGTTTCAAATCATCAATCAGCGGTGACAAGTATACATCAATATCATTGCCGGGTTGCTTTGGACCAGATATCATGATACTCAACATGACATATTTGCGCTTCATACAAACTTCAGGAGAGAGGTTGTAAATTACCAATAAAACAGGCCATGAACTATGTGTGCTACTGAGGGTTCGGTATGGATTCATTCCATCTGTGCACAAGCCTAGTCTCAGATTTCTAATTTCATTTCCAAATGTAGGGTACTGGGCATCAATTTTCTTCCATTGTGGACAATCAGCTGGATGACGTATTTTTCCATCACATACCCGCTCATCAGCATGCCATCTTAACCTTTTTGCATCATGTGAATTAGCAAATAAACGTTTGAAACGAGGAATTATAGGAAGATACCAAAATACCTTTGAAGGGAGCTTTGTAATCTCTACATCAGCTTGTGAGTTTTCTTTCACCTTATACCGTGATGTCCCACATTTAGGACACTCTTTCAGAAATTCATATTCCTTCCTATATATAATGCAGTCATTCGGACAGGCATGTATTTTCCTGTATCCCAATCCCATCGGGCATAATATTTTTTTGGCCTTATAATGTAAATATGGAAGATCGTTATCTTTTGGAAGAATGTCTTTCATCAATTGTAGCAGCTCTGTAAAACTTCTGTCACTCCATCCATGTTTCGCCTTCAGGTTAATCAATCTTAACACCGCCGACAAAACCGTAAAATCTGTACAACCAGGATATAATGGTTTTTCGGCATCACCATATAGACGTGCAACTGTCGGTTCTATCTCAATTTGTTCTGCTACAATATCACGAATCATTTCTTCAATTCCATCGGAGTTACCATCTTGCGATTCATTATCATCAGTGACATTCTGTCCAGTTTCGCCATGCCAAATCCAAGGGTTGTAACTCGGATTGAAACCATGACAAATCAGATGATCTTTTATCTCTCTACTTTTCATCTTCTTCATATTCAGACATTTCAGGCATGGACAGAAAAAAATGTCACTACTTGGAACATTTCGTTTAGCAAATTCCAAAAAGGCATCAACACCTTCCTCATATTCATTGCTCATTCGATGTGCCGTAATCCAACTTCGACTCATTATTACCTATAACAAATAGCAAAAATATATATATTTTTTAGATAAGACAAATATATTTTTATATGAAAAAAATCATAATTTGAATGTAAACAATTTTGAAATATAAAACAAATCGATGTGTAAACCCCCCTCGACACCCCCCGACCCCTCTGGACAGCCCCCCACCCCTCCTGGACACCACCCCCACCCCCTACCCCCTTGGACACCCCCCTGGACATCCCCCAACCCTCTGGACAGCCCCCCCACCCACCCGGACAACCCCAAATACCCTCTGGAGAGGCCGCCACCCACTTGGACAACCCCCCACACCCATCCACCCCCTTGGACACCCCCCTGGACACCCCACCGACCCCTCTGGACAGGCCGCCACCCCCTTGGACAGCCCCCCACACACACCCATCCCCTTGGACACCACCCTGGACACCCCCCGACCCCTCTGGACAGCCCCCGACCCCTCTAGAAAGCACCCCCACCCCTCCTGGACACAACCCCCCACCCCCGACCTGCTTGGACACCCCCCTGGACACCCCCAACCCTCTAGACAGCCCCCCACCCCTCCTAAACACCACCACCCACCCCCTACCCCCTTGGACACCCCCCTGGACACCCCCCAACACCCACCCACACCCTTGGACAGCCCCCCACACCCACCCACCCCCTTGTAAACCCCCCTGGACAGCCCCCCGCCCCTCCTGGACACCACCCCCACCCCCTACCCCCTTGGACACCCCCCTGGACATACCCCAACCCTCTGGACAGCCCCCCCACCCACCCGGACAACCCCAAATACCCTCTGGAGAGGCCGCCACCCACTTGGACAGCCCCCCACACCCATCCACCCCCTTGGACACCCCCCTGGACACCCCACCGACCCCTCTGGACAGGCCGCCACCCCCTTGGACAGCCCCCCACACCCACCCATCCCCTTGGACACCACCCTGGACACCCCCCGACCCCTCTGGACAGCCCCCGACCCCTCTAGAAAGCACCCCCACCCCTCCTGGACACAACCCCCCACCCCCGACCTGCTTGGACACCCCCCAACCCTCTAGACAGCCCCCCACCCCTCCTAAACACCACCACCCACCCCCTACCCCCTTGGACACCCCCCTGGACACCCCCAACACCCACCCACACCCTTGGACAGCCCCCCACACCCACCCATCCCCTTGTAAACCCCCCTGGACAGCCCCCCGCCCCTCCTGGACACCACCCCCCACCCCCTACCCCCTTGGACACCCCCCTGGACATCCCCCAGCCCTCTGGGCAGCCCCCGCACCCACCCGGACAACCCCAAATACCCTCTGGAGAGGCCGCCACCCACTTGGACAGCCCCCCACACCCATCCACCCCCTTGGACACCCCCCTGGACACTCCAACGACCCCTCTGGACAGGCCGCCACCCCCTTGGACAGCCCCCCACACCCACCCATCCCCTTGGACACCACCCTGGACACCCCCCAACCCCTCTGGACAGCCCCCGACCCCTCTAGAAAGCACCCCCACCCCTCCTGGACACAACCCCCCACCCCCGACCTGCTTGGACACCCCCTGGACACCCCCCAACCCTCTAGACAGCCCCCCACCCCTCCTAAACACCACCACCCACCCCCTACCCCCTTGGACACCCCCCTGGACACCCCCCAACACCCACCCACACCCTTGGACAGCCCCCCACACCCACCCACCCCCTTGTAAACCCCCCTGGACAGCCCCCCGCCCCTCCTGGACACCACCCCCCACCCCCTACCCCCTTGGACACCCCCCTGGACATCCCCCAACCCTCTGGGCAGCCCCCCCACCCACCCGGACAACCCCAAATACCCTCTGGAGAGGCCGCCACCCACTTGGACAGCCCCCCACACCCATCCACCCCCTTGGACACCCCCCTGGACACTCCACCGACCCCTCTGGACAGGCCGCCACCCCCTTGGACAGCCCCCCACACCCACCCATCCCCTTGGACACCACCCTGGACACCCCCCAACCCCTCTGGACAGCCCCCGACCCCTCTAGAAAGCACCCCCACCCCTCCTGGACACAACCCCCCACCCCCGACCTGCTTGGACACCCCCCTGGACACCCCCCAACCCTCTAGACAGCCCCCACCCCTCCTAAACACCACCACCAACCCCCTACCCCCTTGGACACCCCCTGGACACCCCCCAACACCCACCCACACCCTTGGACAGCCCCCCACACCCACCCACCCCCTTGTAAACCCCCCTGGACAGCCCCCCGCCCCTCCTGGACACCACCCCCCACCCCCTACCCCCTTGGACACCCCCCTGGACATCCCCCAACCCTCTGGGCAGCCCCCCCACCCACCCGGACAACCCCAAATACCCTCTGGAGAGGCCGCCACCCACTTGGACAGCCCCCCACACCCATCCACCCCCTTGGACACCCCCCTGGACACTCCACCGACCCCTCTGGACAGGCCGCCACCCCCTTGGACAGCCCCCCACACCCACCCATCCCCTTGGACACCACCCTGGACACCCCCCAACCCCTCTGGACAGCCCCCGACCCCTCTAGAAAGCACCCCCACCCCTCCTGGACACAACCCCCCACCCCCGACCTGCTTGGACACCCCCCAACCCTCTGGACAGCCCCCCACCCCTCCTAAACACCACCCCCCACCCCCTACCCCCTTGGACACCCCCCTGGACACCCCCCAACACCCACCCACACCCTTGGACAGCCCCCCACACCCACCCACCCCATTGTAAACCCCCCTGGACACCCCCCGACCCCAAATCCATGCACCTATGCCATTGTTGTGTGTGAATAAAGTAGTAACAACTGTAAAAGGGCAACCCATCCAAATGGACACGCCCCAACCCTCTCGGGGATTTATAGAAAACAATGAAAAATTAGTGAATTCATAAAATTACTCAATATTGCAAGTCGAACAAATAGATCTAGGGATGATAAATAAGATTATGGTGCCAAAACGAGTTAAAAGGGTTCGCAATCGAAGAATCTTAGCTAGTTTCAACAAAAAAATCACAACACATATATATATACTATCCCCGAAAAAAAACGAACGAGTGGGAGGATTACCTGAGTGCTGCGAGTTTAGATGATTGATCCGAGGATATTAAATATGAGAAATGATGATCGCAAAACGAATCTAAACCAACGAAATGGACGAGACGATTAGGGTTTACGCGCGAGAGAGACGAGTCGCGACTGTCGAAGGTAAACTCGCGAATGACAATCCACGGGTCTGGGTAAATTTTTAAATGAGTTATCATGTCGGTTATTCAATAACCGACGTGATAATTGTTTTAAAAACATTTATAACGTCGGTTATTTCAATAACCGACGTAAAAACCTTCCTCCGATTCATTTGTTACGTCGGTTAGTTTATAACCGACGTTATAAAGGGCTCAAAATCCGCGTTTTTTTACATCGGTTATGGAATAACCGACGTCAAAAACATCTGCGGATTCTTTTTTTACGTCGGTTATTTTATAACCGACGTAAAAAAGCCTTCAAAAACCGCGTTTGTTACGTCGGTTATTCAATAACCGACGTACAAAAGCATTCGCAAACCGCGTTTTTTACGTCGGTTATTGTTATAACCGACGTCAAAAACGAAGCCGCGCGATTAATAACGTCGGTTATAATAATAACCGACGTTAAAGGTGTACCAAATACAAATATTTACGTCGGTTAATAAATAACCGATGTAAAAAACCTCGTTCTACATATTATGACGTCGGTTTATATAACCGACGTAAAAAATGGTGACGTAAAAAACGTTTTCTGCACTAGTGCTCATTCATTTACCTTGAGAATAGATAAAAAATTATTAAATTTGACTCTATGTGACATTTACAGATATTTTATTACCGATATTGATATGTGACTGAAATATTTGTGTACCGTGAATACTATATTTCTATAACGGAACGTGTATCAATTCTGTGGGTATTGTAATATCAATATACAGGATAAAAATAAATTTATAAACCATGGGATATATCTGGGATTAATATAGAGATATATCAACATTAGATCGAAACATTTCCATTGATATGTGATGTTTTTGATTTTATAATGATAATATTAGTTAATATAGAGAGGGTTAAGTGGTATCATTTTCATCCATAATGAATACATATAATGAAAATTTATGTGATATCTAACTAGTTATAAATGATATCAATACTAATTATGAGACAACTATATTTTTATTATTTATTGTGGAAAATTATGTGGGGATTAAATAGATGCATTTTTTATTTGTGATTCAATGATAATTCATTTGAATTGATTATTGTAAATGATTTATTATTCATCAGACTTCATATAAAGAAATTTATCCATGACATCAAACATGATTTATGGAGATACCATAAAATATTCCAATAAGATCCTTATTGATAATTTATTCATAAGTTTTCTGATTTTTCTAACATATTTAATATATTTCTCTTATACACATGGACAAATAATTCACTTGGCTAAAATGTATAACAGACCTGGATTTTCATTCATTGATATTAAATATATTAAGATGAATATTCATTTCATTACCCAAATAGATGTTTTAGGATAACAAATTTATAGGTCCTTATTAATCATGAAACACATTATTCTTATTTTAAGGATCCTCAACATCTCCTCTAATGATCATATTATTTAACACTCTTACTTAAAACCATTTTTTATAACATGGGAAAAGGGAATAGAAGATAACATGACCTCAAAGTCTCAAAAAGGGTAATCATGGAAGATATATAATAATATCATGAGCATAATGTTATAATAACGTGATAATAATATTTTAGTATCATACCATTCATATCAAAGATCATAAAAAATAATCAAGGAATAAATATCAGAAGCCTATAAGACATGAATCATAAGGGATATGAAAAACAAATCCATGAGATCATAACATTTACATAAGACCTAAAATTATGGAATACACATAAATGGTAACTTTTTGAACATGTAAAAATTTATATATGATCACACATTAAATTGAATAATTGAAATAAATCCCTTTCATAAGAATATACACTTGAAAAATAAGTCAACATGGTAATTTATGGACATGAAAACCAAGTCCATTTTCAGTACTGTGAACATGAAATAAATTTAATGAATAACATATATAACTAATGAGTTATACATATATACTTAATTAATTTTTGGGATGCATTGGTTCACCCTTTAGAAAATGATTATAATACATATCTTTTCTACAATAACCTAAATCATATTTGAACTGATAAAATCAAAGAAAAGAAATAAAATCTCAAGTGTCAATCCACAATTAAAATAAAAAACACAGATAAATAATAATAGTGGTATAATTAGATTATATTCCTAGTTAATAAATGTATCATCCAATAGTTTTGGCCTAGAAGGAAAAATGGTTTTCAAATAATACATGAAATATTATTTGAAAAAATATCATATTATTTGTGGAAAATGAATTTTCAATCCTAAAAAATTTATCAATCCATTTTCATTGAAAATAAACATTAAAAAATATAAATTATTCTTTTAAATTCATATTACAAATATTTGAAATATTTTTTCCTGGAAAATTCATTAATTATCATTTAAAACACTTTTAAAACATTTATAGAGGTCATTGTTTTGAATGAACACAAATTTCTAACCAAAGATAGAATAACATTACATTAGACATATAATATCATGAAAATAACAATAATCATGACAAAAAATTTCAAATAAATATATAGATACCTCATAAATTAATATAGTATAATAAAATAGGAATTGTATAAATGATAAAAAATTGAGACAAAATTTTCTTACTGATTTGGTAACTTTTTAACGATAAACCAAATTTAAGAGATATACTAAAATGTATATATAACAACCCTTATATTTATTACACACATAATCATGGTTTATTACATAAAATATTCTCATGAAAAAATATATATTATAGAGAGTTATAGTGTCTTTGGGGCTTAGGAACATTACAGAGCTACTTAAAACATGAAACACAACATCTTTATTGAAAACAACCTTTACCAGACCATTGTATTCCCTCGTACTTATCATTGCATTGGATAAATTGAGGACTTGAAAAATAAAATGGTGATCTATATAGCCTAGTAAGGGAGTAAAAAATGTATAACATTAAGAATAAAATATATTTTAGGAAATAGGAATATCTATGGAGTGCACGGGAAACATTAACATAAAGGTATGATATAACATTATTATCATAACATGGAAATGTGCAAACAAAACTTAACTTGGTATTATAATTATCAAAGGCTCATGAAACATGGAGAATTAGTAGACCTTGACTGAAATTTAATTATAATGAGTAAACCATTATTTCACTTGATGTATCATGAGACTAATCTTTACCCAATGCATTGGAGCGCTATCAGTGTGCATCATTCATAAACATTTCATTTCATGAATAAGTGTTCCACATGGATCACACAACATGAAATCATTCAACATAATCATTTATTCCATGATAATGGAATGTGTAATTAATACATGAAACTCTTTAAACAATAAGTAAATGTTCATAAATTTGAATACCCTTGATATAGAAATGGGTATGGTATTCATTACACAATGACTTTGGATTGGAAATTTGTGGTGCTATTTCGAAAGCATAATGACGGGACATAAAAATTCCTAAAAATAGATGATGATAGCGAATGGGGTGTATCCTAATATTAACATTAAATGGACAGTAAAGTGATAATATAGATACATGTCTGATCAATTGCAATCAAATTTAAATTTATGATACAAAAGAATTGCTTGAATGTAAATATGAAGAGAGAGAAATTTCTTATGGATGTTAAGCATAGTAACAGGTGTACATGTAAAGCATTAATGAGAAATAAATGGATCTATCATCATTAAAACATAAATAGGTTAGTATGTGGGAGGTGATAAAACATACCCCAACATTAATAATTGAAAATAAAAGGACATAACAATATTAAAAAAACTTGGATAATATGAGAAAGGAAAGAATTCCTTACATGGAATAGTGATCCCAAAGGCATGAGAGCGGATTGAGAGAATCTTCTTGGGAGATTAGGACACCTTGGGAGGATTCTACAGAGAGCCGGGAGGAGATTGAATGAGCTCCAAAGGCTTTGAGTTAATAAAATGTCGGAGCTGGGTTGGGTTTATATAGGAAAGGAGTAGGAATTATTTATTATTTAGGTCTCGGACACTACACATTAATTTAATCAACACCACAAACCATTCCATAATTATTTTCCTTGGTTTTTTCCTAATGGGATTGGAAATAAATATTTTATAATTAAAATTTCTGAACTTCTTGAAATAATATCGTTGCATATGTAGAGGTTATTTACACTCTCAAGGAAATCAATTTAAAAATATAAAATGTTTTATAAATCCTGGAGGGTCTACTAAGGCTTTGAAAAATAGAAAAAACAAACAAAAAATTACACTATTATAATTTTAAAACATTTATTTTCTGAAAATTTATTTTCCAGTATTTTATTACATCACTATTGGGTCATAATGATGTCATAAAACACATTATCTATTAAACGGTATTTAATTTTTACCAAAAAATTTGATGGTCTCAAAAAATTATGAAAAATTCACCATTGGATAATTTCGACATCATGGTTCCAAAAAAATATCCATTTTATCAAAATAATTTTCTAAATATGTGGAACTTTACTTTTAACATAAAAACTGATATTTATCGAAAATTCATGATTTGTGAAAAAAATGGAATCCAATCTATAATAAGTTAATTTTAATTCATAATAATTATAATTTCATTTAAATTTAATAAAAATAAGTTATTGATAAAATTTTATTAAAATAATATTTAATTAAAAAATCCATTATTTCATCAAAATATATTTTTAATTGAATAATAACTAAAAATACTATTTTTATTTAAAAACTATTTACCACGTAACAATAATAAAAACAATGTATTGTTTATATAAAAAATAATGTACAAAATCATAGTGATGGGGTCTTGTTACATAAACCCTTAAAACACATGAATAAGACCTTTGGGTAAGGTGCACTATGGTTACAGACTCTTGGGGTGGCTCGAATAACATCGCTCGAGTGGTAATCTCAATCAACTTCCACTTCTCCTAAAGAAGGTTCCCCTGCAGCTTAATGTTTTGAAGCTAATCATGGGATTGGTAAAGAGTGAATCCCAATGACGCCACCTCATTTCCAAGATCCAACAAATTGGCCTCAGATGGAACAATTCTTATAGATGAGGCTATCACTAACTTTGTTTATGTAAATTGGATTGGTTAAAGGCCAATATTTATATTAATCTTCTGATTATAGTTCAATGTATGTACATGAAATGATACAATTCTTTACGGTATTTTTATATACAAAAAATATAATCAAGGAAGTGTGTACGTATTATATGATCATTCTACATAATAATACATTTAATTGGATCTAGTAGGATTTTCATTAACAAATGTCTGGGTCATGGAAATCATACCCCCTTAAGAAATTTGACCCTCGAAATTTCCTTTTCCCATACTAAAACATATTTGTGTAACTCTTCTTCATCGCTTCATATGATTCCCATGTCGCTTCTTCAAACATGTGGTTTCGCCACCACACCATGACGATGGGCATGGTATTATTACGTATAAATTTTTCACTGTGATCTAAGATCTTCACAGGATTCTCTTCATAGGATAAGTCATTATCTAATTGTCCCACATCAGTATTGAGTACATGTGATGGTTCATGTATGTACATCCTCAAGAGTGATACATGGAATACATCATCTACTTGAGATAGGTTCGCTGGGAGTTCCAGTCGATAGGACACTGCTACAATTAGATCAAGGATCTCAAAAGGGATGATGTACCTTGGACTAAGCATTCCCTTCATCCAAAATCTCACAACTCTCTTCCATAGTGATATATAGAGGAATACCATGTCTCCAACATCAAACTCTATGTCTCATCGACGATTACCAAGATTGCTCTTTTTTCAACCCTGAGCAGCATTAATGTTCATCTAGATGGTCTTAACCTTCTTCACCATTTCTTCCACCATTTCCAGACCTAGGAGTTTTCTCTCCCCAACTTCATCCCAACATACCAGTGTTCTACACCTCTTCCCATATAGGGCTTCATAAGTAACCATTGGGATTCTTGAGTGGAAATTGTTATTGTACGAGAACTAAACAAGAGGAATATGTTGATCCCACCATCCTTTAAAGTTCATAGAACATTATCTTTACATATATTCTAGTTTATGAATAGTTCACCCATTTTTATAATACGTTTGAGGATGGTAGGCTATACTGATGTTCAATTCAGTGATTATAGCATATTGGAGACTTTTCTAGAACTTCTAGGTGAATCTCGTGTCACAATTGGATGAAATAGATGGTGGTACTCCATGAAACAATACCATGACTATGATGTATATTTGTGCATGTTGATCCAGTGGAAATTCCTCCCAAATTTTAATGAAGTCCACATTCTTTGTAATATGATCCATAAAAACCCAGATAACATTGTTTCCATTAGATGTCTTCGGATGTCCAGTGACAATTTCCATGGTGATACTCTACCTTTTCCATGCTGGTATGGGTAATGGTTGCATTATCCCCTCTGACTTTTTCCTCTCATCCTTCACATGATAATATACCAGGCACTTTGATGTATACTCAGTGATCTCTTTTTCATGTTATCCCTCTAAAAATTCTCTCAGATATCATGATAAATCATTTTGTTTCCTAGGTGAATTGAGAAATTAGAACTATGTGAATTATCCAAAAGTTCATTCTTTAGATCCAGACATGGTGGAACACAAGTTCTTTTCTCAAATATCAAAATCCATTCTTCATTAACATTAAAATCTGATGATTTCCCTTTTCTAATTGATTCCTCTTTTTTCTTAATTCCAACATCATAATTTTGAGCATCCTTTAACCCTTCCAAATGAGATTGTTTTTGCAATCAGTGGTGAAAGGATCAATGATTTTCCCTTCTTTATGATTCCCATGTCTATGTACATCAACTCTAAGAATATTTTATCCGTTTCAATTCTAATCAATGATAGAATCAATGACTAATTTAAACTTTGATCATTTTCCACCTAGTTAAATTTTCCTAGGCTGGTAATGGAATGAGACATCATAGTCTTTGATCAGATCTAACCATCTTCCATGGTGCATATTTAACCCTTTATATGTGAATATGTACTTTAGGATTTTTTGGTCCGTATATATTCCACACTTCTCCCTAAATAGGTAATGCATCCTAGTTTCTAATACTTGGATCACTACTGCCAACACCAAGTCATTTGAGGGATTGATTTTCATATCAACATTCAATTGACTTTAAGTATATAAAATGAATTTGTCATTTTTCCTAATATTCCATTAAATGGAGACTTGTAAAATTTTCAAGAAGAACATTCCCAGAATCATTAACATGTGATAAACCACAAATATATGTTCTTTCCCAAATAATTTAATATCATTTTTATTGGGGACTCAATATTCTTATAAAAAAAATATATACTAATATTTCATGAATTGAAATACATTACTACATTGAATAAATTTGAGTATTTATTACACATAATTCATTCGTATGAATTCTCATGCTCCCTGGACCCTGGAGATTGTTGATGCTCATCATGCTTCTTAGCACTTTCAATAGGACATCATCTGGGATAATGCCCGACATCTCCACATTTATGACAAATAACCAAGTAATATTCCTTATATGGAGTTTTGTTTCCACCCATTACATTATAAATTCTTTTATGGAAATTTGATACACTGTTCCCTTCTATTCAACACTTAAAACATCTCCTCATCCCTTTGTTACATTTCCCTTGGTGCCTTTTCCTCACTTATTGCATGTAGGAAATTGGTTCCACTTTCCCTTATCACCATTATCAAATGATATTTCAAGAGATTTCATCTTTATCTTCTTACCTGTCAATTGGGATTAAAAAATGTACCAATTTTTAATCGTGATTTGTGATAACTGGTTTGGAATAATCACGATATATCCTACCTGAGCTCCAATTTGTTTGGGAATCTCATTGGGACATTCATCACATTTTCCTTCACCTCAGTTGTTATACATATTCCAAACATTATTGGCCACATGATAGAATAAACGGAAAATTTGGGATGAGTATCTTAAACTATTAAACAAATAATAGGGAATCCAAATACAAAAAAGGTATAACATATAAATTAGTTTTATTTCCTTAGCTTATGAATTTATAGGACTCAATCAATATTATCCATGATCTACTTCCTAACATATATTATTAGGGGTATTTTCTTTCATAATTCCATTAATAATGGTTCAAAATTAGCTTATGAATTTACCAAATAAAATACCATGGGTGAGTCATAACCAAGAGTGCATAGAGGCCCATTTTCGTATACCAAAATACCCCAAGTCAAGCCAAAAACTCCAGGTCAAAGTTTTCACTCCTAGCTACATGTGTGCCAGAGCCTCTTTTATAAGCTCGTATCTAGAAATGTATGTATTTTCTTGATGAACTACTTACTCAATAATCAAAAAATATTAGGGATGTTTTTATTATACTTATTTTTATCCCTATGGCTTCCACTAGGGTTTTCTAATCCTAATCCCAAAAATAATTAAACATATCCTCTGATACCAACTATAACAACCCTCCTTTTTATTACGCAATTAAACCGGGATGATTACATAATATATTCACTTGATCCAACATAAAATATAGAGAGGAATAGGGTATTTGGGTATTATAAACATCAAATTACAACATAAAACCTGAATCACAACATATTTATTTAAAACATACTTTACATGACCACTATATTCCCTCCGACACAGAATTGCATGGGATAACCAGAGGACTTGCATAAGAAAAGGATGAGAAATAAATCCCTATACTAGAGTAAAAAAATCATAAGATGAAGATTAAAATACATGCTAGGAAATAGTCATATTAATGGAGTGCAAGAGAAACACGAAAATAAAGGTGTGATATAACAAGATTACCATACCATGGAAATATTGCATCAACACAGAACATGGTATTTTCACGATCCAAGGCTCATTGAACATGGTGAAAGAGTAAAAAATCAATGGAATTGAAATAAAATGAGTAAAACATAATTTCACTTCGTGTTTCATGATACTAATCTTTACCCTAAGCATTAGAGTGCTATCAGTGCACACCATTCTAAAAAATTTCATTTCATTCATAAGTGTGCCACATGAATCATACCACATGGAATCATTCAACCTTATAATTTATTCCAATATAAATGAGGAATATTATTATTTTAAAATTTAATTTATAATACTAACAATTTTTTTGAAAATAAGTGTAACATGAAAATTTAGAAAGTTATCTTTTTAGAGAAATACATATTTTATGAGAAAAATAGGATTTTTTCTTATATCATTTTCAAAAAACATATAAATTGTATAATAAAAATTATATTGAACATATTAAATATATATTTATATCATTAATATAATAGAAAAAGTTTAATTTTTGTATATAAAACACACTTGTTTATATACTTTTCAGAAAATATTTTCCTATAGTTTAAAAGGGTATTTTTTATTCATTTACAATTATTTCGCCAAAGAGTTATATATACATCTATAATCCATTATTTCATATTTAAGTTATTTATATAAAAAACCACCATCCCAATGTCTTGGTAATAATTTTTCTATTTAAATAATTATATTTTTAATATTTTGCTTCATAGAAACAAAATCTTGTGTCTAAAGAAAGATAAGTTAGTATTATGTGTAGCACATTCTTATCTTAGAGTAGCATATAACATAATTGTTAAATAAAATATTTAATTTTTAAAAAAAATTATGAAAATGGATTATTAAAAGATATAAGTGATTAATGAGAGAAATAATAAAAAATAACTTTATTACACACCATGTTTTAATCATCTTATGTAATTGATATCATTTTTATTAGATTCAATAATATTCCAAATAGATACTATTAAAATAAGGAATATTGTTTATATATGTGAACTTATATATCATCATTCAAAAAGTTTTGAACATATTAAAATGAAAAAACAGTGTAACAAACTCATTTTCGAATAAAATAAACATTAAATTAAATAATTTACACTTAAATATCACACTAAGAACATTTTAATATCACTAAATTATATCATAAGATATAAATGATTAATTTGGGGTGAATTGCCATAATATTTTATATGTGTTATCGTATAATGAATAAAATAACTTTTATATATTCATGACTTGGAAACCATCACCTTGTAATATATTTCTTTAATATAAACAATGATGAGTTAAATATATTTATTTATAATTATGTTTTAGTGATTTTTTAAATAAATATCTCATTAGAACTACTATATTGTACCTTTTTTATTTATTTTATTTATTTCACATTATATATCAAAACATAGAAAATTATATGAAATGTCTTATTTTGATTCCTTTATAAACTCATTTTTGAGAATCTAGAAATATTTTATTGATGTTTTATATAATATATTTTAATTAAATTTTATCATCATTCCCAAAAACAGTGAGTAGAAATGTGACTTCATTAAAAGCGTCAATGATAATAAATATATAAATGGATAATTTTTTTTCTCTAAATTATGTTTCATCTTTAATATATCCACTATAAATTTCTCTTATGATTTATATAATCAAATAATACAATTATCTATGGTACTTAGTTACTAAATGACATGGGGAATTTCAATGACTTATTGAACTAATCATGTGTTCTAGATTATCTCATCAAGTAATGAATTTGGTAAATTAAAACATCACATAAAAATAATCCATTAATATGACCTCATAATATGCATCCTACCTAAATAAAAAATCATATCACATGTCACTCCCCATCGTATGGCTAAAAAAACATTGGAATTTGTCAGACCTCATGCATGCCTTTTGAGTTTAATCACATTATAGAGGTTAAGGGTTTAATTTTTCATTAATTTTATTGATGGTGATATTTCAATATTAAATATAGATTAGGAGTATTTAGGAAAGAATGTAATTTTTTATTAATAATTGACAGAATTCTGAAGAAACAAATATTTTTTGTTTTAAAATATTGATTTTCAATAAAAATTGCTATATACAAGAAATATATTGATACATATTTTTTTAGAGTATTTGAATATTGTTTCTATGTGATGCACAGTAATTTTTTGAAAAATATATATAATTATATATTATTACAGTGTAGGAGATATATAATGAATAGTTTTTAATTTTAATCAAAAACCAGATATATTTTAATTTTAAATTTTTCCTAGAATATAAATATTACAATAGAAAAAATTATATGAAATATAAGTTTATATCCAACCTATGGATATTTCTATAAGGGGAAATGTATCATAAAAGTTATACCTTATTCAGTTGTAATATATATTATATATTGGCATTTCTAACTATGTGAACAACCTTACATATTAGAAATATGTTAAACAATGGGTTTTAAACAATATAAATTATCTTACTTATGAAATATATATTATTTATGGGTAAAAGGAATTTAATTATTGAATTTTTCTAACCATAATATTTTATATATAGTTAAAATATTACATATCTATTTCATACTTGGGGTAAAAAAAATTATTGACTTATACATTATGTATCGATGAAATGAATTACATTGGAATTTTTTCCATGTTACTAAAATTATAAAGAGAGTAAAACATTTCATGGGGTATGCATGCATTTTTTTGGATACCAAGTGCTTTTATATTTAATTCACATTTTTTGTAAAAATCACCATTGACTATTTTTTTTAAAATCACTCAAAAAAGGTGTAAATGATAAATTAAATTACTAATTTTATTAAAAAGTGGATTTTTTTATTCCTTTCAAAAAAATTCTTAGGAAAACATGTAAAAAAGTTCAGATGATTATATAATTCTTCCAAAAGTGAGATTCATTTCATTTAATATTGGAATATCTTTTCTTCAAAACTAGAGATGTGCCACATGTATGAAATATAGTTTATGTGTGTCTGATATTCAAATTTCATGTTATTCTAGTTTACTTCATTATGAATCCATAATTTTAGGAATTTTATGAGATTTTGGTGAACCATGAAAATAATTATTGATTATTTTTGGTTTTTGTAAGAGTATATTCCTTCCAAATTATGGTACACAGTACCCAAATTTTTCATCGGTTTTATAATTTTCATGTGATGTGTAGTAAATGGGTGTTTATAGGGCTATATAAGATATATAGAGAATGGGTCCTCTATGTGTTTTGGAAATTTCAATGAGAATCCAGGGGTATCCTTGTGTGAAAAATAATTTGTATTTCCATGTATTGTTAATCTATAATTTTATATTTTTGTTTTTCTATGACCTTATGTTAATAATTTATAATTCTTGTTATGTAGTAGTGTTGAGGTTTGATCATTATAGATGTAGTGTTGACTTTATTTCACTATTGTTTGAGATTCACTAATGTTGTAGCCTATTATGTTTGAAATTTTCAATCACTATGTTGGTCATGAGGTTTTTGGATTCATGTTTGAATTGAGAAATTCACATCAGATAGTTTCATTAATTCATTTGGTATGATGTCCTATGTAGACTAAGAGGTATTTGGAGATGGATTTGTATATCAATTTTATGGAGATTCATACACAAGATACAATGATTGGGTTTGAAAAAATATCTCATATGGGAACATACAATTCGTGATGTTGGATATTATATATTACTAGCTTGTGGAATAAATTGATAAATATATAGACAATGAGTTATGGGGGGACTCTTATGGTCATTTTATGTATGGATGATGTATATCCCATGTGAAATTATATTGGTTAAATTTTTAAAGGATCTTCTATTATTATTTATTATGGATTTATTTCCCCATATATCTCAATATGAGGTTGGAAAAGTCACACTCAATAATGGTTGAGCATGATTGGAGTATGTTTTGAAATTTGGTTTCATTAATGTTTATTATTCATTTCAAACACTAGAATATGTATGGATATAAGATTGGGAAATTATTTTTGGGGACTAATATTTTTTTAATCACACCACATGAAATACCTACAAGATAAATATAAAATTTATGTCTTATATCATATATTATAGAAAATGATTATTGTCAAAATATTATTGTATTAAGATATAAAGATGGTTGAAAATCATTATTTTGGGTTTTTATGGAAGGTTGGGTCATTTCAATTTTTTGGTAAGATAATTATATATTTTAATTATATACATTATTAGGAAACATGATCTCCAGTTTACTCTTATATGAATTGAATGACATGGTATATAATTAGTTGGAATTCCATAAGGTAATTATTATAATGTTTTTTATTTTGTTTTATAATTATTCTTGTATTTTATTATAAATTTTTATCTTCTATGGAAATTTTATACCCACTATAACCCATAGTATCTCGTCTCTAGTTAGTAGACTTTCATATATGGGTAGGTTAACCAATGTTAGCATGAATATAAGAACTAATCACTAATAAGTGAGACAAGTCATCGTATTATAAAGTGGTATCCAAGTAGGTTGCTAGAAATGTTAATTAAAAAATTGATATTATTGACAACTTTTAATAATGCTCTTTTTGTGATTATAGTTATTTAGGTTAAATTATATGAATATATAAGAAATGTGTCATAACAGAATTGGAATTATAACATGGGATATATATCATGCTCTCGGTCTAACAAACCCAAGTATGTACTAATGTCCAATTTACTAATATAATAATGATTTTTAATTTGGTTTTCATAGATAATTTTAGGGTATTATATTTGGAATAAATTTATAACTGTTTTTATAGATTTTCGTCAAATATATTTCCCTGATATGATATAGATAACAAAAATATATTATTTTATACATATAGGGATCACATGACATATGCTTGTTTGTTACGACTATAGTTTATAACCCACAAAAGGGAGCATTATTTATTTAAAATTTTAATTTATAGATATCATTTTTATCTTACATATTATATAGTTTTAGTTATAAATATATTACTATTGTGGGGTAGTGGTTTTAGAAATTAAAATCCGGTATTACTATTTGATGTGTCAGTAATTATCTATACAGTTTTTTCCAATATAGATTCTAGTTATATTTATTCACAGTCATACTATATAATAATCATTTATATTGAATATCTATTTGGATCCTATAATTGTGTAATGGTTGTACTATTTGACCCCAATATGTTGGGGGGTGTGGTTATAAGATTACATCATTTCTGACGTTGGTGTAATAAGGAAATTAAATGGTTAGTGGGTTTGTTGTCATATTGTAAACCTCTATATACATTATATATATATATATATATATAGTTTAAACAATACATGTTGGGTTATTTATTTTCTTTTAGATATAGATGCTTTTTGGTTTTAGTTATAAATCATTAGAGTTAAGACATGGTGCCACATGTGGGTTCACATGAGGTTAAAATAAAGGTAAGAGTATAGAATGAGACACTATAAAAGGATTTATGACTACTATGATATCCATAGGTGCTTGGAGATATGTGGATTTTATTAGATTCAAATATAATGTTATTCCCAGTGGGAGTGATATTGTTTTGATCTGGAATCTCAATGAGCAATTAAATCCATGGAACAAATAATATGGACAGTTCATATCATAACATCTTCCCTTGTTCCAAGTAGAGTGTATACCATTAGTGGTAGAATAATAGATTGAGTTCATGTAGTTTACATTTTACTAGATTGAGATGCCACCATGGTAGAGAGTCATGATATCTATATAAATTCATTTAAAACCAATTTAATGATTGTGGGATGATCATGTACAAGTATGTAAACACAAGTTTTCCATATGGATGGATATCATATCCTAGTGTTATGGGAACATCATTCTGATACATTAAGGATTGACCAAGTCATTTATTAAGAGAACCTATAAGATGGAGATACTGTTGGATTTGGTGGCCTAGAACCAACTACTTTTTACTTTATTCATTAATAAAATCCTTATCACATCTTGATTGTTATTATGTGTGACAATGTATGTGATAATTTCCTAAGGATGGCTGATGCATTAAAGGGTCATAGCGGATCCCTGCTATGATGAGAACTCGGATGTGCCAGAAAACTGTTCTTGAATATATGATCTATGTCTGGATGATATTATTTGAGGTCCAAAAATAATTCAGGCCATTAGGGGGTAGGACTCATAAAACATTTAGGCACCTTCTCATGGTGTGCGCCCTTGGTAATATCCAAGAGGATATTATGAGAACGAGAACCGTCAGTAGGAAATCCACATTTCATAGTGTCATTGGATATTCCTATCTATGGACGTGTGTATTGGTCCTTAGACTTTAGGATTATTATTAGTGGGTATTAAAACTCAGACACTTAGATGTATTAATGAAAACTGTGACGACACACTGTTTTCAGAGAGGTAGGATACGTTGGGTTTGTCACGAGTAATACTACATTAATAGGTAATGCGAGAAAGGATTTGTCCCATCTGTTCCATAACGGAAGTAGATATCTTAGGCCCTTTTATAGAATTGATATATCCTAAATAAATCCATGGACATGGTAATGTATGTGCGATTTCAATTTTGGAAAGTCAAAGAATGAATAATCGAGGACATGGGTTGATGACACTAGAATGCAACTCGCTTGATTAGAGATATCGATGCAAAGAGATTATATTACACTGTAAGAGTTCGTATGAGGTGACATTTAATTGCGGCATTATCTTCATTCTCTATGGGTGCCTTGGTGTGTTCCAAGATGTTATCCTTGGACTTTAGGCAGGATCTACCTAATTCCACTGAGAAAGAGTCCTTGAGGGTCATACGCTAACTGTGTCCATGTATCTTAGTTAAATATTTATTTAACAAGTTAAATAAATATTATTCCTGACTCTGGTTTTATAATTATTTATGGATGCCAGATTTCATTTATTTAGACATTATTTATTTGAGAAAAAATATTGTGGATGAAATAATATTTATTAGCGAGTGATGTAGTTATATTTATTTGAGAAATAGAATGTCATTACTCAAGGTCTAATAATTGTGGTGTAGGAAATAAAGAAAAGTGGAAAATAAAACTACACACTGTGTATATTTATTATAAACTCCATGTAGTTTTAAGGAAAATAGGTACACACCGTGTATTAATGATTACACGGCGTGTAGTTTTTCAAGTCGTGTTTTTGAGGAAATAATATCATTAATGTCATATTTATTATAATTAGAGTTGGCTCATGTCAAGGAATTAATAATTCTACATGGGGGTTTCATTAAGAGTTAATGAAATAAATAAAACATGTAACGTGTTTATTTATTGTCATAACTCTATAACATCAATCTCGATTATAAATATCCTAACTACCCCAACACATTTCCAAAAGAGAAAAATCGTTGTGCACAACAATTCTGGAGAATTATTTCAAGGCTAAAAGAACTCCTTCCTCCAAGAACGCTCTCAAAACCGAGAGACCAAGGCGATCGGAGGCATACATCGCAAGTGAAGGTTCATCCACTCTAGCACTCGGAGATCCCTTCGGCGATGTCCGGAGATATGTGGCACACGTGTGGATCACCACTAGAGTAATCCTACACTTGGATTCAACGATACAACGACGGATCACAGGATCATGATCGGAGACATCAAGGAATAAATAATTCCACCAGGGTAATTCTTGAGAATTAATTATATTAATTATAACCAATTTATGTTGATCCTATCTATATGGTTCCGAGATTCCCTCTTAGGTTTTTCATTCCCTGTTCTATTCTAATGATTCAGCATTTTACATTGTGGCAGATCTCGGATTGAACATTGTTTAACGTTATAATTAATGTTGGGAAAACAGACCAATGCACATCTTCTATGCCTGGAACCTAGAAGTGGTATCATAGGGGTCATATTGTTGATTATAATTATTTAGTTTTTCATTGATGTTTTGTGCATTTAATAATTTAGTTGTTTCAATTCATGTTTAATCGTTCTAGAAATATGAATCTCGAGATCTGTTCCTCCTCCCTCATTTATCGTTCACCTCACAATGATGAATTCTTCTTTTAATTTTGATTAAAATAAAATAGAGGAACTCATCTGAAGGAGCCAAAAGTTTCTGGATATAAAACACCAGAATAAATTGCATGTATTCATAAGTACACACCGTGTATTCTAGGTTCAATGCATTGACTGATTCGACAAATCAGGTCGTGTATTGTTGTATACCTATGTCATTTATGAGACCGTGTGTTGACCAGGAACAAGTGAGAGACAGTTTCCGAATTACATGTCGTGTGGTCCAACTGAACACAACATGTAGTCCCTTCGGGTTCGGGTTAGACTGTGTACCCTGTACACGGCTTTCCCTGCTGGAAACCATGTCATTCGGAAACTACAAGGCATGTGTCCCACATAACATGTCGTGTACTCTGAAAAATTCCAAAGTACATTAACATTCCATGACCCTGGGCATGTACTTAGAATAGATGGTGAAGAAAAGTACACGCCATGTAGTCGGAACTACACACCATGTAATCACCCAAATTATGCAGATTTATAAAATTTCTTTATTATATCTTAAAAACCCTTGAGATGTGTACCATGGTGCAGGCATAAATCTGAGTTAAAACATGTGATCAGTGTTATATATATATATATATATGTTTTTAATTTAACATCCTCGTATTGAAGAGGAATTCACCGGGTTTCCTCCAAGGTACATGTTACGTAAAATGATAATTTTATATGAATTTATTTGTATAAATTACGATGGATGATCATATAAAGGAAGTTCAGAAAAAGGGTTTAAGAAAAAAGGATTGATTAATTAATGATAATTAATTGATTCTAGCATGATTTATCTCAAACAATAATGAATAAAGAATTGAATAATAGTTTTATTTATGTGTAAATATCGTTGAATCTTTGGATGATCATGAGCTAGACCGAGACCTTTTTATGCAAATGGTTTCTTTTATTTTATTTATTTAAATTAAATTTGTTGGCCTGCGAGCCATCTTCTAATTAATATGTAGGGAATACGTGCCGAAGGATTCTTTTATGTAAAACCCCCTTTTTACCCCTCACCTTTATGTGAGATAAATGGATATGTATTCGATGCAGCTCCCAAGCTAGTGGAGGTAGCTAATGTTAGGAGCCAAGGTAAGACCAATCCAAGGAGAAACAATGATGGACATGTGGAAATATGTAAACACGAACCCAAAAGGTTCAAGTTCTTTGTCCCCTAGGTCTTGGCATAGTTTATCAACCGCTAGATAAACTAACCAATAGAACATGCTCATGATCATACAATTTATTTTATTTTTGTCATTTGCATGGTTTATTTATTGTGGGTGTGTTGTCACGATCACACAATTAATGAATTAAACAAGCATGCAATATGGAAAATAAATAAAACATAATTATACGTAAATATTATCTTGACACGGTTAATCACTTATGTATATCCCACTTAAAATTAACAAGCATGTAATTAAATATAATAAATTGGAAATTTACGTATAAGGATAAAATCCCCCAAATGAATTATTAAGTCAGCATAGCCTTCCATAATCTTGGTTTGAATCGAACGATAGTTAAAAGTTCTTGACCAACCCTAGTTGGGGTTCTTTCAATTATCAGGGGATTATAATTCAATGTTTTGTGTTGACATGAATTGGTTCACATCAAGTGTTGACTACCACAGTAGGACGTGGGGTGACCAAGATGTAAAGGTTAAGGAAATCCAAAATAAAAGGATTTCAGGATTGGGGAGTCCACTCAGTGGATCAATGACTTGTGAGTCTATGTAGTTGGAATTTGGAATGCCTACCTAAAAACCTTCAAGTTTCATGACCAACCCTAGTTGGGGTAATGCAAAGGGCAGTATGGATCCTTGAAAATAGAATATTTAGGCAACATAATATTCTGATGTCAGTGGTGAGGGCTATTGGATTTGGAAAAAATAGTGGGAGACTAATAAGTACTAATTTATCTATTGTCCCATTTTTTTGATAAGTTACAAAAAAAATTCTCATCTTAATTATTAGAAAATACATGAAAAGTAATTCAAACATATCATTGCGCACCATAATCAAGAAGGAAAAACATCTCACCGACAGTAATTTCCATGAGTGGCAGAGGCATTTACGCGTCATCCTTCGCCACAAAATGAAATTGTGTGTGCTGGAAGAGCCTATTCCAGTTGTACCTAGGAAAGAGGTCAGTGATGAGGAAATATCTCTATACCTGAAACATTTGGATGATGCAAAATATTTCCAATGTTTCATGATATCATCCATGTCCATTGAGCTCTTCAAGCAACATGAAAACATGTATGCATATAGCATGATGTCTCACATTAAGGATCTCTACCAAGGGAAGGCAAGACAGGAGAGGTATGAGATCTCCAATGCTTTGTTTACAACTAATCATGGATAGGCTGCACCATCCAGGCCTCACATAGTCAAGCTTATTGGTTATATTGAATGCCTGGACATCTTAGGGATTAAATTCACGGATGAGTTGTGTACAGATCTCATCCTATCATCACTTCCCATGACCATCTCTAGCTTTGTTGTAAAGTATTACATGATCGGAAATGATAAGAGTCTATCGAAGCTTCTGTCCTTGATTCGCCAGGTAGATAAGGACATGGGGCGTGACAAACTCATAGTCCTTATGGTGAACAAGAAAAGGAAGGACAATGAAAATGGTCCAAAGACTTATAAATGATCTGAAGCCCCCGATTACCGTACCTCCAAGATGGGTATGATCCAGAGGAAATGCAAGGAATGAGAGGCGGTGTGTTTTTAATGTGGCAAGCATGGCCACTAGAATAGAAACTACACCCAAAAGCGTGGGGATGCTAAAGGTGCATTCGTTATCGAGTGTAATCTTTCTATTTCTACACATTGGGTATTAGATACAGCTTGTGGGGCTCACATCTGTAATCAAATGCAGGATCTAAGTTGATTTATAAAGATTTATAGATGGGAGGTGGATATTTGAGCTGCCAATGGCGCAAGGCTGGCTGCGTTGGCTATTGGTGATTACCACCTCTCACTGCTGACTGGGATGATACTCGTTTTACATAACTATTATTATGTTCTTAGTGTTACCAACAACATAGTTTCTATATCTTGTATGGATATGGGTGGATTTGACTTCAAATTTAGAAATAATGGTTGTCTATTTTATAATACAACATATGTTATGGTATGACACATTTAAATAATGGTTTGTATGTATTAAATTACTAAACCAAGTGTTTTCAATCGATAAAAAACAAACTCACATGACTCATACATCACCCAGTTGTGGCATCACCGTCTCGGTCTTGTGAACGAGAAGCGCTTGACAAAGCTTGGCCAAGATGGCTATATATACTCTACTAAGCTAAAACCACTTTATAGATATCACGCTTGTTTACAAGGAAAAATGGCCATGCTGCATTTTGGTGGAAAGGGTGAAAGGGCCCCAGAGCTTTTTGGATTGGTACACACAGATGTGTGTGGACCGTTTCCAGTAGAAGCTAGAGGTGGATAATCATACTTAATTACTTTTACTGATGATTTCAGTAGATATGGCTAGGTCTAATTAATTAGTTATAAGTCAGAGGCCTTAGAGAAATTTAAGTAATTCAAGAATGAATTAGAGAATCCTCATGGTAAGAAGATAAAGAATCTTTGATCGGATCGGGTAGAGAATATCTGAACCAAGAGTTCGTCGTTCTTCTACGTGAGTCTGTGTTTCTATCTCATCTCACTCCTCCTTATACAAAACAGTTGAACGATGTTAGAGAAAGGAGGAACCACACCCTATTGGTCATGGTGAGGTCGATGATGAGTCATGCGGATCTTCCATTATCCTTTTGGGGATATGCATTACAAGCTGGAGCATACACATTAAACCGAGTACCAACTAAGGAGGAAAATGGAATTCCATCTGAGATATGGAATGGAAAGAACCCCATTTTGTTACACACACGTGTAAGGGGATGTTGGGCGTTTGTTGAGGCCCCCTCAGGAAACAAACTAGCACTCTGGGGCATGAGGTGTATCTTTATAGGGTATCCCAAGGAAACAAAAGGATATTACCTATATAACCCTTCATACACAAAAGTTAATGTCATAAGAGAAGTAGTCATTCTTGAGAGGGAGAACATCCTCAAGAAGGATAGTGGGAGAAAGATTGACTTTGATGAAGTTGATGCTCATGATACACAAGAGTTGGAACAGGAATAAGGTCCACTGGTCCCCATGGCAGAGGTTCCAGAAACACAAGTACTGTGTAGAAGCTCAAGATAGGTAAGGGAACCATAGAGATTTAGTATCCTAGTCACTGAGGATGGTGAATCATTATTGTTGGAAAATGATGAACCTCTATCCAAAAAGGAAGCAGTAGAAAGCTCATAAGCTGCCATATGGCTAGAAGCTATTAATTCTGAGATGGTTTCCACGTATCAGAACCATGTCTTGGTTCTAGTCGATGAGCTAGTTAATGTAAAGCATGTTGGATGCAAATGAGTATACAAGAGAAAGCTATACATGGAAGGTAAAGTTATCACCTATAAAACAAGGCTAGTGGATGAAGGGTTCAGACAGCGTTAAGGAATTGACTATGATGAAACCTTCTCACCAGTTTCCATGATTAAATCCATAAGAATCATACTTTCCATAGCAGCATACCATAACTACAAGGTTTGGAATATGGATGTCAAAACAACATTCCATAATTGGAACCTTCATGAAGATGTCTATATGACACAAGCATAAGGGTTTGTGACCCCAGGTGAAGCCAAACGGGTTTCTAAGTTAGAGAAATCTATTTATGGATTAAATAAAAAATCAAAGTCATGGAACATTTGATTTGATTAATCCATAAAGTAATTTGGGTTCATTAAGAACGAATTTGAGCCATGTGTTTATAAATGGTTTAGTGGGAATGCGATCGTTATCCTAGTAGTATATGTTGATGACGTATTGCTTATTGAAAACGATTTACCAGTCTTACAGTCGTTTATGGACTGGTTGAACAAGTGTTTCTCCATGAAGGACTTGGGTGAAGCTGCCTAAAATATAGGGATAAAGATCATTCATGATAGATCCAAGAGTCTACATTGACTAATTCAGAGTACATACACTGACCAGATACTAAAGAAATTTTGTATGGAATAATCCAAGAGGGGATTGGTTCCAGTGTCACATGGCCTACATCTTTCTAAGAAAATGTGTCCCCAGACACAAAAATATAATGATAGAATGAGTATGATCCCATAAGATTCGGCTTAGGATCCATAATGTATGCCACGTTATGTACTAGGCATGATGTTGCCAATGCAATGAGAACGGTAGGTAGATACCAAGCAGATCCAGGACAATAGCATTTGACTGCTTTTAAGACTATCCGTAAGTATCTGAAAAGAACTAAGGATATGTTCCTAGTGTATGGAGGAGATGAGGAGCTTGTCATTAGAGGGCATGTTGATGCTGGTTTTCAGATAGATCAGAATGATCTGATGTCACAATCTGGATATGTATTCTGTCTCAATGGAAGAATTGTGAGATGAAAGAGTTCAAAGAAGCCAGTTATCTCCGATTCTACAGCAGAGTCTGAATATATAGCGGCTTCTGATGTAGTCAAGGAAGCCATATGGGTTCAAAACATTTTACAGGAGATTGATGTGGTGCCTAGCAGTAATGATCCCATTACATTGTATTGTGATAATATTGCAGCGGTGGATCTTGCAAAAGAACCAAGGTCACATCAATGGACAAAGAACATACTCTTGATGTATCACCTCTTGAGGGATTTATATCCAAGGGGTGAAGTTTTAGTGAGAATATTTTCCACAGAAGAGAACATGTCAGACACCATGACTAAAAGACTATCTCAGCAGAAGAATGAATATCATGTGAGAGCTAGTGGTTTAAAGGTTGTTATCAGTTTGCTCTAGTCCAAGTGAAATTCGTATGGAGTTGGTGGCCTAGAACCAACTACGTTGTAATTTATTCATTAATAAAAGCCTGATCGCATCTTGATTGTTATTCTTCATGACAATGTATGTGATAATGTCCTAAGGATAACTGTTTCATTAAAGGGTCATAGCGGATCCCTGCTATGATGAGAACCCGGAAGTTCCATAACATTGTCCTTGAATATATATTCTATGGATAGATGATATTATTTGATGGACACAAAAAATACAGGCCATGAGGGGCGAGGAATAATAAAACTTTTGAGGCACCTTCTCAAGGTGGGCGCCCATGGTAATATCTAGGACGATATTATGAGAATGAGACCTGCCAGTAGAAAATCCACATTTCATAGTGTCATTGGATTTTCTTATATACGGACGTGTGTATTGGTCCTTAGACATTAAGATTATTATTAATGGGTATTACAACTTTTGCACCTATATGTATTAACAAAAACTATGATGACATGATATTCACAGTGAGGTAGGATATGTTGGGTTCGTCACGAGTAATACTACATTAATAGATAATGCGAGAATGTATTTGTCTCATCTGTTCCATAATGGAAGTAGATATCTCAGTCACATTGATATAATTGATATAGCCAAAGTAAATCCATGGCCATGATAAAGTATGGGAGAGTTCAATTCCAGAAAGTCAAAGAATGAATAATCAAGCACATGGGTTGATGGCACTAGCATGAAACCCGCTTGATAGGAGATATCGAGGCAAAGGGATTATATTACATGGTAAGAGTTCGGTTGAGGTGACATGTCATTGAGGTGTTAGCTTCTTTCTCTATGGGTTCCTTGGCATCTTTCTACATGCTAACCCTTGACTTTAGGCAGGATCTGCCTAATGCCGCTGAGAAAGAGTGCTAGAGGGTCAAACACTAAGTGTTTCCGTGTATCTCAGTTAAATATTAATTTAACATGTTAAATAAATATTATTCCTTAATGTGGTTTAATAATTATTTATGGATTTCTGATTGCATTTATTTCAACACTAGTTAATCGAGAGAATATATTGTGAATGAAATAATATTTATTAGCATGTGATGAATTTATATTTATTTAAAAAATAAATAGCCATTACACAAGGTATTATAAATGTGGTGGAGGAAATAAAGAAAAGTGGAAAATAAAAGTACACGCCATGTACATTTTATATACACAACTTGTAGTTTTATGGAAAACAAGTATGCGCTGTGTATTAATGATTACACGACATGTTGTTTTTTATTTCAGGATTTTGATGAAATAATATCATTAATGTGTTATTTATTATAATAAGTGTTGGCGCATGTCAAGGAATTAATAATTCGACATGGGGGTTTCAATAAGGGTTAATAAAATAAATAAAACGTGTAACGCGTTTATTTATTGTCATAACTCTATAACCTCAAACCAGATTATAAATATCCCCACAACCACAACACTTTTCCACAAGAGAATAATCATTGTGCAAAACAATTCTGGAGAATTATTTAAAGGCCAAAAGAACTCCTTCCTCCAAGATCACACTCAAGACTGAGAGACCAAGGTGATCGAAGGCGGACATCGCAAGTGAAGGTTCTTCTGCACTAGCACTCGGAGATCCCTTTAGCGACATCTGACGAAACGTGGAACTGGTGTGGATCACCACTAGAGGAATCCTACGCGTGGATTCTACAATGCAACGACGGATCCCAGGATCGTGACCGGAGACATCAACGAAGAATGAATTCCACCAAGGTAATTCATTTGAATTAATTATATTAATTATAAACACCATATAATCATCCTATCTATATGGTTATGGGAATCACTCTTAAGTTTTTGTTCCTCGATTTATTTCGAAGATTCGGCATTTTACATCATGACATATCTCAGATTGAACGTTGTTTAAAGTTAAAATTAAAGTTGGGAAAACCCACCAACATTCTTCCGCTGCACCCGGAACCTACAGAGAATTCTAATATGTATTATTAATGGTGGTTCGTAGGTTTTTTGTTATCTTCATCAACAATGGGGGATACAAGATTGCAATGTTTGAATGATTTGAGGATAGTATATGTAATTCTATTGTATAGAGGTAAGTATATCTATACTGACATCATTTTGGGATTTGGATAAATACTCAATAATAGTAGAGTCTAACCTGACATATTTGTCCATTTCATGCTTTATATTGATGTTGAGTGATATATGTAATGGACCATTATTTAGTTGAAATTAGGATCGTGGGGAAATCTGATAGTGAATTGAATGATGATGTCCGACGATGCTGACATAGAGTGGGTCCCCAATGAAACACATAAATGCAGGGTAAGAGGGATATATTATATATTAGTGAAATTAAACATGGATGGTGGACTAGGATTTTGGATATTAGGGTCATTTAGAGTTGTTTATTCAGAAGACCTCAGATATAGTTCGGAGTACTAGCCCATGCCAGAATCATGGATTTTTGGTAGGAACAAGTGTTGGGTCAATAATGAATGGATAGGATTAATCTATGTGAATGGTTTATTTTAGTGGACAAGATTACCAATAGCATGATTTTTGGACAATATAGGTTTCTACTACATAAAGATGACAGGGTTTCAACAATTATGCAATAGGTCATCTTATTATGATTTGTAATTATATCCAAAGAATTAAAGGGAGATTTATAAAATAAACGGTACATCATGAGCATCTGTCTTTGATTTTATTTTATGGTTATAGGGGAATTATGTTTTTTGGTGTTATATTTGTTATGTGTTGGAATTAGGTGTCTTGTGGGAATTTTGAATGATGCGGGATGAATGTGATAATCACAATAATTCAGGTGAAATATGTGTGTATATATGGTATATTCATAGTAAATTGGTATGACACCATTTTTTTGTCTTATAAATTAGATATAATGAGATTTTCCAGGTGAATCTAATGATATGGTGTACCGACATAAGGGATTCGTTTTTTCTAATTTTGATTTTAGGGTTTTTTGGGATGTGGATAAATGATGGATATGGTTCACACCATACAAGTATTAGAGAATGTGGATAGTGAACTTATCATGTTTTGGTAATAATTGGTTGTTAAGTGGATGAGATATTATAGGGGTGAGTTATTACATTTTGAGAGGTGGTAATGGATTGGTTATTTAAACAAATGATTTTTATCATACATGGAGTTATCCATGTGGTTATAGACAATATTGAAATGTTTATTGTTTACTTTTTTCCTAATATAGTTTTGAGGGATATTTTGACATGTTTTACAATTTTCATGTGTTTTAAAACTATTTTAAATATCAAAAAAATGTAATATTTAATTAATGAACATTATTACAGTTACACATATTCCAAATATATATATATATATATACCGAACCAAATGTGGGTAAATATGTTTTCTAATGAAATGTGTATAGTATATGGCTAATCCATAAAAATTATATGAAAAATTAACTCTGTAAAAATTATCATTAATGGTGGAAATATTTTTGCAACATTTTTTGAGACTATATTAAAAATACATACATGAAAAATATATTATTTATAATAGAAACATATTACGATTAAATTTAAATATATTATGTATGATGGAAAAATCTAATATATGAATATTTTTTGTATAGTTTAAATTTAATGTATAGAATATATATTCCGTATTTATAAAAAATAATATGTATAGTATTTTATATAAAAGGAAATACCCATATATATTTAAATTTTTTTTGAATAAGATTCTAACCAATGGGAAATGTTCCATGTACGAAAAAATAAACTATGAAGGGGGAAATGGATGTTTTGAATTTAAATTTTATAAGTTGGAAAATATAACAGAATTGATAAAATATTATATATAAATTGTTTTACTAAGGTAAAAACATGAATATATAGTAATATAGTATATATAATAGAAAAATATTAAAAATAGAATTTTTTATATGTTATAATGTTTATGATGAGAGAGAATCATTATGAATGGGGTGCTTATTTTTTAGTGATATGTATGTTTTTTTATTAATTCATGTGTTTAGTACAATTAAAAAAAGTACAATTTATATATATTAGTTCCTAATATATATAAAATAAAAATTTATAAAGGAAACCTAATTATTAACTGGATTTAGGGATTCTATTCAACCAGAAATGAAGAAAACGTAGTCAAATAGCCCTCTATTTCATTATATCTTCTCCAATTGAGAATATACAAATCCATTATCATTTTATCATGTCATCCAAAGTAATGAAGATCCATGTTTAATATTAGTATTCCCTTTAAATAATATATTAATATTTATTAAGGTTATTTTATTTATTGAAAAAAAATATTAATTTGAGGCATATTTCTCGATTTTGGTGTATTTTTTAATTAATGTGATATTGGATAATTTGTTATATGAAATTATTTGTATAAAAATTAGGTTGTCAGAATAAATTTTCAAATGTGTTAAACATGTTTTATGTGATGTGCAGGAAATGGTCAATGGTAGGGCTATCTTGGTGTCATCAAGAATTAAACTGGTTGGATATTTCATTGTCCATAGAAGATGCTTGTGGTACTTTCATTTTTAAAATGTTGGGTTTGGCCATGTACGACGTGGTTTTGTGTTCATATCCTGTGATTGGAATGGGGATGCAATTAATGATTGGTTATTTTAAAAATGTGATGATTTTTATATTTTTTGATGTAAATGGTCTTGACCAATTCCTCAATGGTGATGGACATTCACAAATTATTTATCATATAATATTGTTTAGTGTCACTCATTATGGTGGGCCGATGGTAATTGGGGTCTTTTTTCATGAGATAATTTCCCATTAAAATAATTAGACATGTTATTGTGGGTGGAGACCTCCAAAGACTATGGATAATAATGGGTTGTGCGGATCATTTTTATGGTGAGGTTCACACTATTACATATATGTTTAGTGGTGGGAAAACCACTGTATTGGTCTGTGTTTCTCCCCATATTGAGGGATATGTTGGGGTTAACAAATATAATGAACTATGGATGTACAAGTAGGGTGTCATGGGGTACATTAGATGGTTATGATGGTTATGTATGATGTATAACCCAAGTGAAAAGTGATTTATTGGATAGTAGAGGAATAATCTATTATGACTAACAATGGATTCGTTATGCCAATATAGTGTGATCTATGACTTGTAAAAGATAAATCAAGGTCAGTTGATCACTAGTAGATTATGTTTGTTAATGTGTTATGATTTCTATGTTTTTTTGAGAATATATTTTTTCCTTCTAATATATTGAAATGTATTAAGAAATATTTTACAGTCCTAGGAGCGGAGAAAATACATCATTCCATGGCCCGGTGACTTTGGAATTGATTTTATTAAAATATTTTATATATTTATATCTTTTGATACATGTTTTTTTTTGAAATATGGAAATATCTCCAGAACAAAGTCTCAACCCAAAAATCCAAGACCACTTTTGAATTAGGAGTAGGTAGATTCCCCTAGATGTGACCTATAGTAAGTAGGAACTATAAAATTGGTTCAGAAAGTCATTGGATTGTGTGTATAATTAAATTAAATAAATAAATTATTTATTTCTTTATTAAATGACTTAATTAAAATCTATTTATATATCCTATCATGATTGTTTTATAATGGTAATCCATATAACCATTTATAGATTTTAGAGAATTAGGAGATCATTTTTCATTGATAAATCATCATCGAATGATGAATGATGACCATATTGAAATGGATTGAGGGACAATGAATGAAACACATCTACCCCATCATTTAAAAACACATTCATTCCAAATGATCAGTCCATAATCATTCGAGGACATATGAATTATGGCTTCATCCCACATGAATATATTTTTGAAGATGAGTTTGATCTTCTTATTTCAGGTTGGAGATTTCACAACAATCGGTTGAGCCCTACAGATGATTATTTTATTACATCAATATATATCTTTGATTAACAAGATATAACTATATTTTATCCAAAATTTACACTCATTGGCCACAATCACGTGGAAAGTTATATATTATCTTCTCATCTATCATTTATCCCCCAATGTTCTTCATGTTTTTCACCATTGGCCTATGGGGTCATGGTTTGACATTACAGGGTATGTGAGAGCATGATTTACCCCCCCCCCCATGATTCACAATACATTCACATGGGATCAAGTTATTAGTGATTTGAGGATGGATCATGATGCATAGTAAAATACAAGGTTTTATTCATGGATTAGTGATCCAAATAGGTGATATGATTATTCAATAATGACTTGTGGGAAAATAATGACATTGTGGGATTCAAAGGAATCACCAGATACAAATTTCAAACCCTTATAGGGATACAATCAATTGATAGAGGTAACCACAACCATTTTTTCGTGTTCAATAGACATGGATCAGGATAAATATTTCATGTATAGAAGACACATGAATGATATGATTTTCAATGTAAAACTAGAATGAACTTCATGTAATGAAGAAGTACATAATGTTTTTTCTTTTAAATTTACCTGGTGGATAGGGTTTCAACTAATGATAAAAATCACAAACCATATAGGTTGGAATAACCAACATCTGACTCCCCTGAATGTCAATGTTGTGTGACAGCTACACAATACCAAGGCCCCTTTTAGATGAACATTCCATATAATAGATTACAAGGGAATGCGTAGGAATAAACATCAAAATATGAGATGAATTGTGTGGAACATAGAATAAACACTATATGATCTTCCAGAAATGGGAAGAACCCTAGAGGCTGAGATTTTTCATGTTGATCCTTTACAAATTGTGTTTTCATACATTTCTATAGATCAATATCCATAGTTCAAAACATAAAAGGAGTGATGTGGGACCATATTCCATAACCTGCCACCATTTTGTGATATTTATGCCTCTCTTAACTCTTATGTTTTCACATGTATTTTTTTCTACGAGTTCCATACACTCTGTGTTCTTCCATTTAGAATGTGATGGCGGAATTTATTGTATATTTTCAAATACCGCACAAGATATTTCATTTGTGATTCTTTATTAGGAGATAATTGATGGTGGAACATATCATGAAGAATCATCAGAGAGTTTAGATAGATATGAACCATATTGTCACACCTAGGAGTAAGACCTCTATCCATGGATGAAATACCCCCTTTTCACTATAGTTTTAAGATCTTCTATACTCATTATCCATATAGATATAGTACTCCCATGTCTCATCAAGGAATAAGCATTATATCTAGGGGAGAGTTATCCCCTATCTTACAAGGGCCCAAATACACCATACTCTTTGTTCAGTTATAGATTGATCTCCTATGACTCTCTATAAAACATGTACACTATCCTTAGAGATGGTACCCACTATCATACAAGGGAATGGTCTCTCAATCCATCGAGACAGTACTCAACTATCATAGCTGTGTGAGGGTCCTACATACTTGAAATTCCATATTGTGATTGTACTCCACTATACGGGCGCATGTCCTCGACCTAGGGGGATAATAATCCTCTATCACGCTCTAGAACAGGTCCCCTAATATATATATATATATATGTGATATTCTCTTATCGATGCATGGGTTCTCTATCACGTATTTGGAAACTCTTTATTGAACTACCACGTGGGTCCTATATCTTTTGGATATTTCACTACCATGGGTTGTAGAGCAGTGGAAAGGTTTAGGCCATCAACATTACATCTTCAGATAGACACATGAGATGCTAGGAATTTATGATAATCATTATGAAATATAGGTAAAATAATCATCATGGATTGGTATATGATATAATAATCACCTATCACTCTCATCTGAATTTTTTATATGGGCATATATATTGGGCATGTTGGTTTTCGTTTCCATCTTTTTATGGTTGAGTTGACTACATCTATCATGTATTATGTTTATTTCTATTCATTTTAGGGGATTCTAGATGGGTATTTATATACTCACCAATGAATGGGCTTTTCCTATACATTTCATGGAATATGCACATAAAGGTCATATCAACCCTGATTTCAATGTAGAATTTGAATACAATGGTGCAAAAATTGTGTATGGTTGTTAGTATTTGTGATTAGGAGAGAGTCTCTATGTGTTATTTTTTATTAATTTTTATATTTGTATGAGACATCATTTCAATGTTGGAATGTATTTAACCCATTTTTATTATGGGAATGTTGTCAAACTCTATTTTATTTTTCTAGTGGTTATTACATGAATGGATTTTAGTCTAGATATTAATATATATTATTATTATACCTTTACACTACTGTGTGAATATCGTTTCATGAATGTGTATATGTTATTCAGAAACATTCCACCAATTTTACTTATGCTTTCTCAGAACATTTCACTAGTCCAAACCTAATGGAGGGAGAATGTTGTTTTTCAGGGGTAATCCTCTATCGACCTGGTGGGACCCATTTGGTCGGGTCATTATAGAAAAGTATCATATGTTTTTTTCCCTTGGGATGGTTTCTGTAAATTAAATTCATTTATAAAGAATGAATGAAAAATTAGGGAAATGGTGTCAAAGTGTCTTGAGAGTGGATTAATGGCCTTGGAACATAGTGTCTATATAGTGGTCAATGTATCCATTCTCTAAAAATATAACCACCTACTTTTCAACAATATATATATCATGAAATTGGTTATAAAGATTATTATTACATGAATCATATAGGATTTTTCCTTTTGGATTTCATTCTTCAAACATCTCCCCTTATATATATTCTCATCTGACCATGGTATGTCTTCATTACTTTTAGGATTCCTCTAATAATACATCCATCTAGGTTACTGATTAATGATCACGACATCAATTTGATGATTGATATGGCCTTAGATAATTGGCCATATATAAAATCATTCTACCAGTAAGGATGGTAGAAACAACCCCACATTTCAAGAAAAAGATTCAAATAGATGATCAAGATGAGGATTCCCAGTTCATTACCCTCATTGTTAGTTACAACACAAGAGGTAGATGAGGGTCAACATTGAGCTACATCACTAGAAAATAGAGAATGATCCAATATCAGTGCTCTATGTTGTCATAATTGAGTGTACCCACATTGATCATATAGTTGTATGGGAAACCTATCTTTTTTATGGGTTACCATAGGGCCAGTTGAGGTTATTAAGGAAGACAAATGACGAGTCAAAACACTCAGGTTCAGACATCCAATAGTTGTTTTGTGATGAGTTCTACCACTTTTTTCTATGACCAGTTTAGATTCATTATGATTTAGTGTTACATGACAGTGGGATGATAGTTTATGATTATGTTGTGATGTTCAAAAACCATACACGATACTCCCTTAAAATGAATTTTAGTGGTAACAACCATGAGTATATGATCAATGAGTGTCTCGATAGAGATATCTATTCTTGTTCGGTACCCTTATGCATTCCCACATATGATGGAGTACTGTATCAGGTGTTTTTGTAAGATTCCATCCAATCTGATGGACTCCATGTAGCTAGTATTATCAGTAAGAATCTCAGGGATGAATCATCTAATGTGGATAGTAGAAAAATGATGTTGAGTCACCAGATTCATAACAATGCTCAATGTAACAAACATGGTAATATTTCTTAGGGAACATGAAGAGGAGTAAGATAGTCCAATGAGGGAATATAACATTATTTCAATTGTAAAGATCACATAGAATGTGATTTACCATGCGGACATGCTGAGGAGGGTAGTAAGATTGTGGATTGATCATCATGGTAGAGGAAACACTCTTGTCCAGGTTCTCCCAAAAATGGCCATGGTGTCCCCAATGACATGGTATTGGTAAAAGGTAAGATGTAAGTTTGGAAAGAAGATTTGGTGGTTGTGGAAAATGTTATAAGAAACATCCTCCACCAATACCACCAGGCATACCATTTTAGGCATAGGGAGATAGTAGTTGGGGATGGGGGTAGCTGCAGGCTTCATAAAATTATGATATGAAATCTCAAGAGATTATTGTAGGTGTGATATTTTCCAATTATTCGCATTTATTAGTTCAATTAAACATATATTTGAGTAATTTATATATCTCCTTACTCTAGGTGTGGGATATTGAGAGCATAATTGAGAAAATATCAAAGTATATTGTCATTAGGTTATTATAGGGAACTCTTCTTTGATATCACATATCTTTTGAAATTCAATGATATCACATGGATTAGAGAGTTTCTTATGGAAAATCACAATTTCAACTATATACCTTATGAGATAATCTTTGGTATGTATTGGATCTCCATAGTCTGATCCTAGATTAAATTTCATCACATATGATTCTGATGCCTTTGGATTGATGGGATTAGATTACATATAGAGGATGGGAGAGATATAATTGTAGAGGGAGTGGGAATTTCTATCATTAAGCTGCATCACATCTCCCACTAGATAGAGATTTATCCCTTGGTGTGTTAAGATCTTCATTCATCAAGGATCATTTATTCATAGAGTGTTATATGTAATTTTTCCTAAAATATGTTCTCAGAATACAAATGAGATGGTTGGTGGACATTCTCAGGGACATGAACCCAGATAACACTATGATACTATTTTATCATACCATATTTCCCCTAAAATTATCAGGGAGCTAAGGTTGTTGTTAGGGGGCCATTGAGAAAAAGGGTTTTATCATTCCCAGTGGGTCTCCATCGGTAGCCCCGGTTTTTTCACGAAAAGGTTTATGGAATATCAGGTATATGTATTTATTTTCTGACATGGATCAGGATGTGATAATTAAAATGAACACCATTATAATTATTTAATCACACATTGATCAGTTGTGAGGTGTGTGATTTTTCACAAAGAACTATCTAATGTCTAGTTGAAACCAATTGAGGGTTTTTTAGAAAATTATTTTGAAACTAGAATTATGATGATTATATATAAATTATGAGTTCATGGTGATCCAATTTAATGAGATTAAATACACTATTGTTTTAATACACTGATGAAATATTTATTCTCACCATAGATGGAAATATTCATGGTTGTCTTCATTGATGACATATTCATCTACTCTTAATTAGTGGAAGAGCATCAAAAGCACTTGAAGATGGTACTTGATTTAATTAGGGGAAAAATATTTATGATAATCATTTTAGGTGAAGGATTACACCCATGAGGTTCAATTTTGAAGGTGATTCATTTTTTTCATTCATTATCTTATGAACATAAGATGATTGGTGTCATTCATTATTAGGATCCTCCTAACATATTTTCAAATGTGCAAAGATTTCATGGTTGTAAAGGGTACTACATGAAATTTGTGGGGTAATTATATATGATTTTATTCCCCTAGAACACAATGATGCATAAATGGAATTTATTTTCAGGGAAAGATTATTATAAATGTTCTTTTATTGAGTAGAGGATGAGAGTGATGGGTGCTATGTTGTTTATAGTAACTGAGGATGGTGCGGAATTTGTAGTGTATCTTGATGCGTGTGGAGTTAGTCATGGATACATGACAATGTAAATGATGGAAATAATCACATATAGGTTGATGCAGTTAAGGCCTCATGAGGAGAACTACATGAATTTGAACCCAGTATTGCTAGCGGTAGTATTTACTTTATGGATTTGGGGGATCTATCCTCTGGGAGAGCAAAATGATTTTTACTCAGATCATTACTGTTTTACATATATATTAATGTTGATAGATATATTAAAATTATATAATCATTTTTTGGAGTTTCTATAGGAATACGACTTTGAGATAATATATTCTTAATGGAATAAAAATATAGTGGAATATTTCCTTATAAGGAACTCATGTTATCATCTGATAGAGGACGCGTATGATCAGTTTTTTTCATTGAAACTTAATTTGGTGTTGAAGAGTGGTGTTGTAGTCCATCATTAGATGGTATTGACTCCTCAACCTCTCCAACATCTGAGGGATTATTATTTTTTATATATCGAATTTGACATTCTCTCTGACCAAATAACCTCAATATATTAACTAAGATATGTTCTATGATGGAGGGAATAAGTTTATCCTTTCTAGGGATAAACAATTGTTCAGATAACATTATGAGAAGGGGTGATAATGAAGTTTCATAGTTACCTATTCGTCATACATCCCAATGTTGGGATGATATATAGGGATCTTTAACTGTAGTTCTTTTTGGGTTTAAATGAGTTGGATTGTTTCATTGTTCATCTAATTTTTTCTTACTTATCATCACGTGAAGGTTGATTGTAAAGAACCAACCCCAATATCCTAGATTTGGTACCTTAAATTATTACATTAGTACCATTAACTATAAATCATAGACCAAATGACCAAATAGGTAAGAAGATTTGGATAAAAAGAAACCAATATTAGGTGTTACATTATATCTTAAAAGGAAAAAAATTAAGCAAGTCCACTGAAGACACCCATAAACTCCAAGATTATCACTGAAAGACATTCGTAATATACATCCTCATATACTAGGGAAAAATAAAAAATATTAATCAAGTGATGTCAGATGCTCTAATAGGGTATTAAATACAACAATATAAATTATAGATACAAATAATTTGGCATGGTGGCTTCTAGAAATACATTTCATTAATTCAGAAATATGAAAAAATTATGGGAGGAATAAAATCCAATCAAAATACTGTCATATAAATAATGAGCTAAATAAATAACATAACCATGAATAATATACTAGTTTAATAATCAAATGGATTACAAATTAAAAATATCATAATAATGCAATGCATAATTTCTGTCATATGATCTTAACATAGAGGCCTCAGCCAACACAACTGAAAATATATGGGTATGACCTTGGAAAAATCCAAATTTGTTTTGCCTCCTGAGATCTAAAAATTTATTTAAGGGACATAGTAGGCCCCACCAATAACATATTGAGTCCAATTCATTCCAAAAATTAATTCGGTGAAACATAACCCACTTATATATACAAAAATAACATAACATTCCACGACATGTAAACACAATCACGAACCGTTTTGATTATTATGATTAATGATATCAATATAGGACATAGGAAATCAAAATGATCATAAACAATTATATAAAACATGATAGAATGTAACATAAAATATCCATACTGGTTAATCATAATATTCAAAAAAGAGTTCTTAAATAGTTGAAAATACTCTAATAAAATCATCAAATAATTCTTAACATAAATACCCATTTTCATAGAAATGAAGTGTTATTTCCTAAAAAATATTTTTTCTAATAAAAGAATATTGTAAACATATATATCCCAAAATTAAATGGTAATTAATGTGAATATTTATTTTGAATAAATGATATCAAACTGATGTGAGAACGTGTAAAAACTGACTCAATAAATCATTAGAAATTGTCAACTAATGTGCGATATAAGATAAAATATAAAATACTGTTTAGAAATAAAAAAACATAATTGTTTGTATATAACCAAGAAAAAATGATATTTTTTATGAAAAAAGATTTTATTTTATAAAAATAATGGTGTCCTATAAAATATTATGTATTGTTCTTGAAAATGGGTAATAAAATGGGATGTTCCCTTTGATCGGCTTTTCATATCTGGATGTATATTAGAAGGGACCCTTATAAAAAACTATTAACCAATAATATAAAGATTAATTGATATAGATAAATAATTATTTAGAATAAAAATGTAACTTAAGATAATAAAATTAAATAATTAATAAATAAATTGGGTTAATGATAGAGAAGCATAACCCAAAACAAAAAATAGTTGTTTGGGGAGAATTCATTACCTTATGTATGAAATTGATCTTCACTCCTACATAGTGTCCAAAAAACTAAAAATAGATTAATTAATAATTTAACTCAGATCATATTAAACATTTATTTTATTTAATATAAATTGGTTTTGTTTATTTGATTCCTTTTTGATGAGTTGTAAGATTTAATCTTGTCATTCTTGAGTGTTTGTTTCCTTGCTTTTCATTATTTAGTCATTTGTATAAATGTATGAAAGATCATTCAAAATAGATATAGTAAATGAAAATTCCAATTATATGTTATTATTGAAATTATAGGATATTTTATGATCTTATATATAATTTTGTCTATATATTATGATGATTCATTTGATATATCATTAATGATAACCATTTAGATTATTTTGTCTTTTTTAATCATCTCAAACATTTTTTGACAATATAATTGATATTTGTTATATATACTAGTTAATTAACATTAATGAAAGTTATTACATGTATTTAGGTGTGTTTTAATGATACAAATGCTTTTACAACCATCCTAGTATGCATTATTGATAAACAAAAACACAGCATCCACGAATGTGATAAATCGGTAAGCCGTGTATGATGTTTTCATATTAGAATAAAAAAGGGGATGAGAAGAAAATTGATGTCAAATATAAAATTAACATAATAAAATTATATTATATTTATGATATTTTAGTTATCATTTCAATCTATATATGGTTTGTGAGGAAATGATATGAAAAATAAAATAATTTGAAATAAAAATAAATAAATGCAAGGAAATTTTACCTCTTGAATTGAAATCCTTGATTACCCCCTTTAGGAACATTAAAATGGTATATTGGGTGATACCATCAATACCATAATTCTGGGGAAAGGTTTTCAATTGATATTTGGATGAAATTGGATAGGCTTCAATGTTTTGGAGGTGTCTGGAAAAGATATGCGGATGGGAGGTATTTATGATGAAGGGGAGGGGTGTTTTTTTATTATTTTGTCCATTAGTTTATTATTTTTGATTATTTTATAATTTTTTTCAAATATATGAATAAATAATATAATAGTTTTTTTAGTGATTTTGGTTCTTACATCATTAATGAGTAAAAAAATATTGTACATATCTTAGAATGTTATATATAATCAATTACTGTATTTCAATTTTTTTTAAAAATTAAACTATTTTAGTAAAGTATAAAAATTTTTCCATACCCATTTCATGCAGTATATAATTTACAAAAAACTCAATTTTTTGGGAATAATTTTATATATATTTTATATGTAATATTTAATTCAAGTAATCATTTATTCAAAAAATACAACTTTTTAAATTACAACTGATTGGATAAAACATTCAAAAATTAATTAGGCTCCCATAAAATTATATTGTAATAATAAGGAAAAAAAAAATAATTTTTTAATATAATTTATGAAAAAAAATTCTAAATAAATATATTAATTATATAATTGTATATTAAAATTATTGTATCAAAAAAATACAAACACATTATTTATCATTATGAAAAAATTTATTTAATTATTCCCTGATATAAATATATCATCTTTTCATTTATAAGATACCCCAATTGTATATATACTTTCATGCATTATCTTACTATTATATGACTCATTTTACTATTCCAATTGGTCCAATTAAAATTATAGGGGTCATATTTAAATGTATATTACAATTTCAAACTCGGTGTTGTGTGAATCATATACTATCGAAGATTATAGATTTTGAAAGAGAAATATAATTTAATAATTTTGTATTATATTTTACCCAAAATTAAAAAATTATTCCTCAAATTTACAAAAATGTAACCTCATAAAAATAGTTTCGTAATTATACATCATAAATTCTTCTCGGTCACATGTTGCCTCTTCAATTTTACGATTGTTCTAATGTACCATTAGAGGTCGGGTCATATAATTTATAAACCCCTTATATTTAGTATCTAGAGTCTAGATAGTAACTTCATATTAAGATAAATAAATCTCCAGTTATATTAAATCAAAAGTGTGAACATTCAATGGATATGGAATGTACTTCCTTAGATAAGATATTTTGAACACATCCATTACTTTGCAAAGGTTGTGTGGATTCACCAAATGATAAGTCACAGATCCAATTATCACTAGAATTAGAAAATGTATTATTTAAATGGGGCATTGTTTCCATTTCATACCAAAATATATGAAACCCTTCAATTGGGATACATCCATAAAGACATGATCTCCCAGTTGAAACTCAATATCCTTTCACTGGTTTTTAGTATAACTCTTTTTCCAACATTCATCTGATTCGATATGTGATGGAATTTTAATTACCATTGATGTTGTTTCCTATACATGATCTAGGCCTACAATCTACCCTTAAATAAATTCATCCCATGAATTTCGTGTATGACAACTATTTCCATATAATTAATTTTACAGTTTCATTTGAATATTTGATTGGAAACTATTCTTTTATGAAAACACTGCCATTAGAAAATATAGATCCCACACAGCTTGGAATTCATTTGAGTAAGACATCAACATTTCATATAAATTTTGAATCATCCTTTTAGACATCGCATTAGTTTGAGGGTAATATTTAGTGCTTAAATAAAGATATGTTTCCAGAGACTTCTACAGACTTCTCTAGAACATCGATTTAATAATAAATCATGAAAATACACAATATTAATTGGTCCACCATGAAATATTACAACTTCACTAATCAAAATATTTATAGGGATATCCAATATAAAATCATTATCTGTTGTAATGATTTCTCTAGATTTCGTTACTCCATCAACAATTACCCATATTGCATCATTATTTCATGGATTCTTTGGAAAACCTTTGAGAAAATCAAAATTAATTTTGTCCAATTTTCATATATATAGGAATAAGAATTGGAATGAAGAACCCTCTAGGATTTTTTATTTCATCCTACACTTATTGACAGATGAAACATATAGATATAGAATCAGCAATTTACTACATCATATTATCCCACGAAAAATATTCCTCCAAATATATATACATATTAGTGCCACTATGGTATATATAGAAATTCGAGATATGGGAAACACCCAATAATATTCATTTTATATTGGATATAGAGGGATGATATATCCTCTTCCCATATTTAAGAATTCTGACCTTATACACAAAGTCATCCAACTACCCAACATTGACAGATTTAATTTTATTTTCGATATCCTCGTCATCAGAAATGGAACTCATAATATTTTTCAACAATGAATTTTTATAAACCATTTGTAAATGTAGTGATGTTTCACTATCCTTTATAATTGTATCCTCCATATTTACCAGATCCATATACACTGGATTCCTTTCATTCCTTATTTTGTTCCAAACTCTATGATCTTTCATGGTCAACGAATCTGGTACCTAATTTTCCTTCCCTAGATGGTTTTGTGTTGAAAATTTATAATCAATGAGTATATAAATCCATTTACTTTTATTTATTTTGATTTCATCTATGAGATTGTATATTTTAAATTCTTGTGAACTTTATATATCACAAATATATCACCATAGAGAGTGTGACTATATATCTCCAAATAAAAGATTATTGTTTCTAACTCAACATAATTAGTTGGATTATTCAACTCATGAGTTTTTAACTACCATGATGAATAGTAAATAATTATATCATTGTATTGGATGGAACAACCATGTACATTCATTGATGTGTCACTATAATTCAAAACTCCTCTATTTTACAATAGTGGAGTCAAGATACATGAATTTACTAATCCCCTATCCAATTTATCAAAACATTTTTTACATTAGTTTTTATATATGAACATAACCCCCTTATGAGTATGTTTTTAATTGGTTATCTAATAACGAAAAATTTTACAATAATTTTCACAGTAACCTAGTAAATCAATGAAACTATGTGCATTTGTTCTATTAATTGGTGTAAGAAATTCATGGTCTACCATTGTATTAATTGGATAAAATTAGATTACATCATTGAAGACAATATGGCCTTGAAAGTATCATTTTTGAATCAATAATTCACACTTTCTAAAATTTAAATATAACCATGTTCTTTTATGAGTCTCCATAACAACAAAAAGGTGGATCTCATGAGCCTAAATATTTTGGAACATATCAACATATCATAAATAAATAAATCAAAAAAATCAAGATATTCATTGAAAATATGTTCATTAAGTTCATTAAAATAAATGGTGTATTAGAATGTCTAAATTCCATTACTGAAAACTAATATTTTCCATACCTAGATCGAAATGAATCATTTAACATATCTTCCTTCTTCATACAAAAATTATGATATCTATATAAAATGTAAATCTTTAAAAAAAATTGATCTCCATGATGTGGTCCAAACAATTCATCAATGCTAGTTTGATGATACATTTATTTATCATAATAGAATTGATAACTCGATGGTCAATGAACTATCACATAGATCCATATTTCTTCTTAATGAAAAGAACATGAGATTTGAATATTGAAAAGTATGTCATATAAATCCATTATCACACAATTCCACTAGTAATATCATTTACACTACTAATTCATTAGTGTCCAATCTAAAATGATTGTTTAATATTATACTTTTTTAGGGATTAAATCAATGGTAATCACAACTTCACACTCTAGGGGGTGTCCATGAAATTCCTCATGAAATACGACAATAAATTCATTTAAATTAAGTACATCCCCAATTTGAATATTTATTTCCTAATGCATATATGATTTATTAACATCATACACATGATTTTGTATTTCGAATATCTATTAGAGGGGGATCCAGATATGAATCAGATGAGTAAGTCTCACCTCAAAATATAATTTTTTCCAAATCATAATCACGAATCTAATTTATTTCCATTTTGAATTTTTTTTTCATTAAAATGAAATAACTAATCCATAAAAATGATTGTATCAAAATAAACCATATGTATTACAATAAAATAACCAATTAATGTATGTTTCTATGTTATAATAGAACCAATCGAGACAACTTTTCGGCCATAAAGTTTCCTCTATGAGTTTAAAATTACCACACCCCTATTAAGATGATTTTAAAATATCTAATCATTATATATGACTTGGAATATATAGAGGAATGAGATGATCAAGAATAAAATATCGATTTTTTTAAAATTGATGAGATTATTAATTTACCCACCAACACATCACGAGGAATTTGAACATTAGAATGTGTGACTCTATATGCATGGCCTTGTCCCCTTTTCAATTTCATGAGAATGTTTCCATGACATCTAGGAAAGAATTTGAATAGTATAACATATCACTAAAATTGTATCATTGATAATTTGAATCATCATTCATTTACATGTAATGATTAGCATGATGGCCTTTCTCTACACTATTCAATAAAACACCTTTCACTTTTAACCATGCACTGGGGTGTTTCCTTCCGAAAGTATGGAAAATTGGAAAATTTCTTTGTAATTCTTCCATTTATAAATTATTTTTTATGACATCCTCTTCTTCCCATATTTCATCTAAAATTAAAAACTGATAGATAATTATTTCTACTTTTTTGTATCAAATGAGACCACATATTTGTATGATGAGAATTCTTGGAAGAATAGTTCCTTCTGGATGAATGGATTTAAACCATAAAATAATTGGTAAATATTATAATTGGATTATGTATTTAATATATAAAATTACTTTATAAACATGAATATTAGGATTCATATATGGATAATTTTTCATCAATTTGTTTCATAGACTCACTAATTGACTCTTTATATCCACTCGTTGTTACTGAGGAAAATATTTATCCTTGAAAATTTCTATAAAATCCTTTCATTTCATATTTAAAATTAATTTCTCCTCCTTTGTTTCTTCAATCAATGAACATAATTGTTCAATATCTCTTGAGTAATGATAAACAATTAATATTACCTTCTCCATTTAATTATTTCCCATTTTGAGAAATATAGTCCTTATAGAACTTATTCATTTCTCAACTACAAAAGGATGTGTAGTCCCGTTGAATGATGGAGGGTTTTTTCACATTAATAGCTTTAAATTTTTACTCTACATTGTGTATTAGGTTTTTTTTATTTGGGTAATGATGTTTCCCATAACCTGGGTCAGTTTTCTCATTACAATTATATGTTTCTCAACTCTAGTTGAAACTCCTAATACAAAATATTTATCTTGCAAATGATGAAAATCCATAAATAAAATATCTATATTGAAATTGTTACCATTATATCCAATATTTTCCATTTCTAAATAATGAAATATATAAATAATTTTATTAATTGTAATGATAAATCTTTAACTATTAAAATACATAACATATATTGTAAATTAATGTATAGCTAATCTTATAATCATAAACATGGTTTCTTTTGGAACATATTTTATTTTTAATGTTTCATAATGTTTTCAAAACAATTTTGAATTATGATAAACATACCACTTTGAGTGATAATAAAAGTGTTCAGTAAGTCCCGCTATCATGTACCAGGTTACGTCGAGTCAGGCCTTATTCACCTCATCATAGTTGTTACCCCTAGGTATATCTGTGTCAAATCAGTTTCCAATTAATGTATCTAGACAGTTTTTGATTTCATGGATGTCCCAAATAACATCTACATTAAAAATTTAAAGGTTTTCTCTATATTATTAAAATGGTATTCTATATTATTATTATGTTCCTTATTATATGTTTTCTAAATCATGTTTCAAAGAATTCTGTAAACATGCTCTGCTATAAACAATAAATACACTAACCCTAGTAGCACATAGTCGAAGCCTTAATTTATTACATTGGTACTATGACCAAGATAACTCATAAAAAACAATAATACAATATAGTATATTTTTGAATCTAGAAACAAACATAAAATTTACATTACAAAATTAAAGTGAAAAAAATAAACCAACATCCTTGGAAAAAACGATAACCTCCAAGGTTATCCTAGAAATCCATTAAAAATATATATATTTGCAACCTAGGGGAAAATATAACATAATAAATGGGTGATATAATATAATATGATAGGTTAATAAATATATTATATGATATCATTATTATTTACAAAAAGGATAAATGAATTTCTAATAACACTTTTCAGTAAAACATAAACATGAACAAAACATGGAAAGAAAAAAATATGATCCAAATAATTCGATATAAATTATCACATGATAGTAAAGAATAATCATGGATATTATAATAATAGAATAATAACATGGATTATCAATTAATAACATTAAAATTATTTAATGAAAAATGTCGGGAATTTGAATATATCGTCAAGGCCTTGTCTATAATATCTGAATATAAATGTGTAATTCCCCATCCAAATCCCAATATGGTTTGTCTCATGAAATATATTGATGCATAAAGGGGCTCTATAATTCATAAATCACAACTTACTACTTCCAATTCATTCACAATATTAATAGGGTGAATAATATACAACATATACAAATGAAATGTATATATCATTCAAAAAATAATAATATTAACACTAACTAATAAGAGTTATGCGGTGAATGGTGTCAATACATCACATATATAGTGAAAATAATAAAAAAAATTAAATAATAGAGTAGATGATATAATAAAACATAAATCCCAAATTATTATAATATTCAACAGAGTGTGACGAAATAGATGTAAATAATCTAACAAAATCCTTATGACATTTCTGAGAGGAATACATTTCATTACATGGAATGAAGGGTTATTATCGAAATATTATATAATTTTCCATAAAATCGGATTATAAATAGGTATATCCTATAATGAAATTGATTCCATAGTGAAATTATGTTTTTTAAGAAATTTGGTCAAACTGAAGTGAGAAGATGTAAAAATTGTTTTTATGAAAAATTAGAAATCAGCCACATTAGTGCGATTTAAGAGAAAATATAAAAGAGTCTATAAAAGAAAAAAACATCAGTAGAAAAAAATGAAAATTATATTTTTTCAGGATAAAATGTGTTATTTTAGAAAAATAATTGTGTCATATAACATATAATATATGGTAAAAGAAAATGTGTAAAAAACATGGAAGTCCCCTTAAATATGGCCTTTTATCCAAAGATATTGATAAGGGAAGCGTAGAAAACATTTATTTCCCCAAAAAAATAATGATTAATTGACCAAGGAACATATTTTAGAAACATACCAACATATTGTATGATGATTAAATAATAATAATTAATAATAATGTTCAAATAAAGGGGGAGGAAGTGTAACCTGAATGAAATATGGCAGCTTAGGGATAATCCCATAAAATATATCTGAATTTGTTATTCACATATACATAATATATAAGATAGTTAAAATATATTTATTAATAATTTAATTCCATAATCTATTCGACATTTATTTGATTATTATAATTTAATTAAGTTCGGTTTTATAATGAACAAAAGATCATCTAAAATGGAAATAATTATCTAGAATTGAAATTAAATATTTTTAATGAAATTTCTTGAGAATTAATGGACTTATATATAATTTTATTCCTCTATATGATGATTATTCATTATCTAAATTTTAAATAATCACTATTTAGATTATATTATAATTTTTTATCACCAACAAGTAGTGTTTTCTTAGGATGTATATATACTAGTTCCATTAAATTAAATAATCCTTATTAGATATATTATTATATGGCTTTCCATAAAAATGGGATTATGACCCGCCTTGAAGGAATAATTGAATTAAAAAACACATCATACATGAAGGTGGTAAATCAGCACCTCATGGATGATATGTTCATTTTTCGAATAAAAATGGTAAGAGAAGAGAAATTATACTTCATATAACATTATCATAAAACCATTAAATTTTTAAAAACAAATTGGATCTATCCTATAACATTTTATTGCTGTGTTGATGAAAGTATTATAAAATAAGATAAATTGAATGAAAATTAAACAAAATAAAGGGGATTTTCCTCTTGAATTGCACTACATTAGAACCTCGTTAAATAAATTTGAAATTTCCTTTTTTAGGCCAAAAAGAATAATTTTGTAGAGGGGGTTCATAGAGGGATTAATAAAAATTGGAAAACATCCAAACTATGGATGTGTTTGGAGAAGGCCTGGTTAGGGGTAGAATTTATAGATGATGAGAGGATTTTTTTACCATTTTTTCATTACTTTATTGTTTTTTCTCAAGAAAATTAATTTTTGATTATCATGAACGAATACAATAAATATTGAATGGTTATTCGAGAATATGGTTCTTACATTAGTAATTACTCAATAAATAGTTTATTTTAATTATAATGTTATATAATATAAATTTTCGTATTTTTCTATACATAAAAAATTAATCATTTTCAGAAAGTCATAAAAATTTCCCTATATTATTTCTTAATGTGTGTATTTCAAAAATATAATCAATTTAATGAGAATAATTTTCCAAATATAACAAATTTATTTTTTGATGGAATTCATCATTTATTTAGTAAATTAAAGTTTAAAATTAAAATTTATTATATAGGACACTAAAAAATTATTTAGGGTCTCATAGAATTATATATTCATCATAAATAAATTATTAATTTTGAATTAATATTATTAAAAAAAAATCAATTAAAATATTATATTATTTTACAAATTGTAAAAAAAATTATTGTTTCATAAAAATACCAATAATTGTTTTTTAATTTTAATAATATAATTACTTATTTGATGATTTAAAGAAACCAAATATTCATTTATAAATTACCCATATTTTAATTATACTTTCAAGGGTGAAGTTACTATTATCATGGTCATATTTCTATTCCTAATTATATCATTTTTATTCCAATGGTCATATATAATGGTTTATTATGGTTTTAAATGTGTTTTTGTGTAAATCATAATCATTAAAATTTTTAAAATATTAATATACATATCATTAAATATTTTGGTAGTACACCATGAACCAGGATCTAATTGGTTTCTTACTGCCTCTTGAGATCCGAGAGAGAAAATTAGACATTATATATGTGGAATTAGTGGTAAGGATTTTATGGAAACTGGGAGTACATGATGCCATTAGAATGATAGTTATCTGACATAACAAGTTATGTCACATACTTTCTGTCAGCAAGTAGAGATGGGTGGAGTGTTTTTGGTAGTAATATGAGAAAACGATAATCCCCCATCATGTGGTTACTTCAATGGTTGCCTCTGATCCTGATATACAAATAACATCATGGTTGTGGGGAAGCCTATATGAGGAATTCATGGTCCAATTAATGATGAGTATATTTTGTAACCTTATCCATGTGTTGAAGGATATACTAAGGGATTGGGTTTTAGAAATCATCTAAGGCTGGTAGGATCACTTACGATGGTAATTGATTTCTTATCATAATAGATATCTCTTTACTATCGACATGGATCCTTTCGAGGAATTTTATATAAGACCATGTAGGTCTCCCTTATATTGGGATGTGATAGGTCATGAATCTCTTATTGGGATAAATATGGAATTGGATATAATAGTGAATATCATAGTTTTCTCAGAGTGATTGAGTATACCCAGAGCTAATAGAAATCTTATGCTTCTTGACATCATTGTCCCTTATAGTTTAAGTAGAGAGAAAATATTTTTTTAAGAGTATCCCAATGACGAGGATAATGGATATTCATTCATGGAGGCTACCAATATAATAGTTTTATTGAGTCATTATACATCTCTCACATGGTTGGTGGGGTTACATACATCCAAGACTTAACCCCATAGTGAATGATAGTGAATAATGTATTCCATGTGTCATAGCTAAGGAGAAATGTGTATGATCCTGTATACATTATTTAATAGGTAAAATTCAATAATGGTGATAGATCCACATTCATGGAGTACCAAGTGGTTATTTAGGATCAATAAGATAATATCCCATGTGGATAGACTATGCCATTGGTTCATGTGATGTGAAAACATGGGAGCATGTTGGATAGCTCTTGGGAGGTGGAAACATTTATTTGGGCTAATTATCCCCACATTTTTTATTAGTTTTATATTTTGAGAGAAGAAAATATTTTATTGAATTAATTATGTAAATAGAATATTTTTGTATTCAAAAATTTGATATATATTAAACAATATTTTCTGAGTCATGTGATGAGACGAGGTGAGATTCTAAGGGAAAATGAAACCAAAATTGATATTATAGAAAAAATTAATATATCTATATCACTCCCACATAATATTTTTGAAATAACAGAATACATCATTAAAATATTATTTAATTGTTATATATGAGTCCATAATTGATTCTATGGAGTGGGTATTACATTAGGTGCTACCTAAGGTTGGTTGGCATTGAATGATTGGTTGAGGCATCTGTTTTCATGTGTGTTTAATTCAACTAAATAAATATATTATTTGTTTTTTTATTAAAAAACATAGTTAAATCCAATGTAAATACACTTTTATGATTGATTAATAAGTTTTATCCACATAACCGTTTTGATATCTGATAGTATGAGGAGAACATTCATTGTTGATGGATTATCATCAAATGATAAATGATTTCCATATCAAGGTTGCTCGAGAGATAATAGATGAAATTGATTTCAAAATCACCAGTGAGCATGTTATCCACCAATGATCAATAAATAATCATTCAAGGACCCATTATTGTTGGGTTCTTCCTAATTTATTAAATTTTTACAATATGAATATGATATTTTTGTGTCTTATTGATGATTTCATGCCCTTCGCATGGGCCATGTAGTTGATTATTTTGGTAATTCAATAAATCCCTCATATTGCACATGATGTCACCCCAATTAATCTATAATTAAATATATTTTGATATAAAATAATGAATAATAATATATTGAGTTTTTTATGTGATCTATCCACCTCTATTATTCTAATCATCAATGTTGATAGATAGTATTGTGGTTCGACATTATCTGGTGTGTTCGAGCATGAATGAACACAAAAATTCATGAAATATTAATGTGAATTAAATTTATTTCATATTTCATCATGTACCGCGTTGGATAAAATATTTAAATTGAATATAAATGGATCCTAATAAAAAAAATTTATAGTATCAAGTTCCAGTAGCCGGTTGGTGACATGCGACATTTCATGCTTCGAGGGAATCACCATATTATGATTTCCATCTACCAATGGGCTAGATTCAATAGATTGAGTTAAAATACAAAATTTTAAATTTTTGATAAGTTTAATATCATGGGGTAATCATAAATATTTAATCCTCATTAATTATAAATTTTTCCATATAAAACACATCAATATGATGAATTGTGAGGAAGGACATACAACATGTTCTTCAAATTTTCAAAGAATCTATGGTTTTGACCGATATGAATTATTACATACCATGTTAGTGGGCTTAAATTTTATATGAATATCATAGAGTTTCCAAGACATGTTACTATTACACATGACATGTTCCCTGTAAGTTTGGAAACACTTTGTACTAAAGTACATTGGCATAACCAGAATTCACGACATGGGTTAAGATGCCTATCTAGGTACGCGACATGGCCTAACAGAAATTGAATGGCCACTGGTGAAAAACACATGATGTTTGGTCCTTTTAAATGATATTTATAGTGGCATTCCAATCAAGATATCTATATAGTTGATCATGACCAATTAGTGGAGTAGGATGACACACCGTGAGTATCCCATACACACCGTTACCACCACCATAGAATCTTCTACCTCATGTATCTATTTCAAATTGACTTATATTTTCTCATGTTAGTAAATTATCCTGAGTTTTTTTGAATTTTATGTTTTCCTTCATAGTATATTTTGAGATATGATGTCTAATGTTCTGATCGTGATTCCTTTTTACAATATTCTTGATGATGGACATGATCAATTTGGATCATATGAGAGTTCAAATGTATATGGTACTCCCCTATCATGGTAGGAAATAACTCATCTCTCCATAGATATGATACACCCATATCACACTATAATGTGGGTTATTCATTCTTATTGTTCGGATAGAAACTTTAATCCCATTGCACACTATGGTGTGGGTGCTTTTTCCAAAGACATAATATTACCTTCTCATACTTGGATGCAGTTAAACCATTCTCGTTGTTCAAAAAGAAATGGTACTCCACTATTACACCATTAATGGAGTCATCTATTTATGTATTTTTCACTCCACATTCATACCAAAGAATGCGTATTCAAAACACATCATTTAGATAGAAACAATACTCCTTGTTGTACTAGTTTGTGAGTCCTCTATCCATGGAGATGGTACTCCCTGGTATTACTAGGGTGAGGGCTCTCTATAATTTTTATTCTAGGTAGAATGGATACTCTCATACATGGGTAAAAATACTCTGTACATGTATACTATACTAACCTATATAAATAGGGTGTATTTCCCCCATATTCATTTGATATATACAGAGACATAAATTCCCTATATGGGAATGGGACCTCAATACACATAGTGGAATCACCCTGTTAAAATAGGGTGTGGGTCCTCTATCCTTTGGATAACAGTATCCCTTTTGATGTGAAGAAGCTGTGAAGAGTGGGTAATTTTCATTAATTCATTGTACAGACTCGAGAGATGATGTGAATCAATGTTGTAACATTGGAATTTATGAAAGACATGTAATACTAGGATTGTGTGTGAAATGGGGATACCCTTTCTATCTCATTTGGGTTTCTTTTATGATCATATAAATCTATGTTGTTTGGTTTTGTTTCCATCATTCTTCTTGTTTATAGGAAAACATATATCATGCCTAATATTTCTCTATCATTATTTTTTGTGGAATCACTCATTGTTTTTTTATAATCTCCCGTTAATTTGATTTTCATGCATGTGGTTTTTCTTATTCCGTAAATAGAAATTTGAGTGTTTATTTTTTAGGAGCATTGGGATAAATGGGTGCATAGATCATTTACGTTGGTCACTATTTTAGACCACAACTTGGGATGTAGGTGTTAATTCCTATTATTGTTTTTTATGATGGGACATCTTTTTATTTTGAGCATTTATTTTTCCCTTGTATATATCAGGTATCATTTTCACTCTTTCGATTTATCTAGAAATTATTACATGAATGGTTTTACACAAGTTGATACTATATTTTATTATTATTTATATTATCTACATCATGGATATGGTCTGGTTCATGTGTACCGGTACATTACGAAAATTCTTTCCATTTTAGTTATTACTTCTTAAACATGTCAATAACCCATGGCATTTTGAGGTGGTTATGATGTTGTGGTTGCCTTTTATTCTTCTAGAATGGTGGTTCAAGTCACTATATAGTGGTATAATAGGTTTTTCATCCATGGTATTGTGTATGGAGTTTTTTACCAATATGGTTTTTGGGTGGGAACATAGTTCAGTGGTTTCAAAGTGTCTCAAGTAAAACTATTAGTCTAGGGAATCTAGTGGTTTTATGAGAAATGATGTATAAATTCATCAAGGATCTGACTAAATGTATGTCAACATGGAATACCATGATATTAGTTATACGAGACATTTCTACTTTCATCATATTGGATTGAGTACTTTGACGGTCGTTGTTATGTTATCTACGAATTTATATATGCTCATATAATTGTGGTATGTGTTCATTTATTTTATGATTCTATTATTATGATAGATATAACGGTCACAAATTATGTATAAATATGGTGATCTTATGAGTTCTGAGACCTTCATTCAGAGTCCATCTCATGAGATATTTCCTCTAGGTGGGGATGTAGAAACACCCCCTTTCATGCAGTTGATTTTTCTAGTTGAATATAATGATGATGTGGGCAGGATTACTATTCTCTAAATAGTCCAATTCTAGATGATGATGAGGTCCACAATGACCTATATACATAGTCATAGGATGAATTACATGATTCAACGATTTGAGATTTCAATCCTCTGTGAGCCCTGATAAATTATATGGTTTCACTAGAAACCACTCTTTTCCTTTGATTTGGTTGGCGATGGTTGAGTATAATCACATAGAAACATTATTAGTTGATACACTCATGGTTTGACATCTATTATCAATTTTTTGAGGATTACTACTCCTTATTCTTGTACTCAATGTTGATTCATGAGATTTTTTAGTTACAAAATAAAGGGATGACAATTTTGAAGTGTGCTACATCATTTACTGACATTTTGTAGTGCTGAAATGACATTATTTGAGATGATTACACTAAATAATGGATTTCAGTGAATGGATTGTAATGAAACATTTGTGAGAGTGTGGTACCCCTGTGTATTCCCATATATACTAGAGTGCAGTACCAAGCATTGGTGATGCAGATATTTCAATATAATGATTTACATGTGGATGGTTTCATCAATTGGCATCACATGGATGAGAATTCTCCAATGGTTGGTAAATGATAGGTTTTGATTCATAAAATGTGTAACCAATATCAGAATAAGACATGATGTCTTGTAGAATAGGGACCTTGAATAGGACCTAGGAATACTAGAGAGGGGTCATGATATTCTTGTGATTAGTGAAGACACACAGAACATGTTTTACCCAAATGACATGGTGAGTTGGGTAGGTAGATATTAGATATAACACCATGTTAATGGAAACATTGTGTTTGTGGTTCTCTTATGAATGGCCAAGGTGGCCCCCAGTGAGGAAGTGCTGTAAGATAGTATGAATATATCCAAAGAAAGGATATTTTGTTGGTGGATGAAGTTATGAGCTAATTACACCACCTCCACCACCACTAGTAATCCCACATCCAGATAATGGATTCTAGTCCATGTTGTATGATATTGAAGGCTTTGGACTCCTATGATATTGTATATAACTAGATTATTAGAGGTATAATAATTTCTTATTATTATAATGCTTCATTACTATTATACATATGTGCAAGACATTCTTTCAAATTTTTACTCTTAGTATGAGAGATAGGAAACACATTTGAGACCTTAGTCCAATGACATTGTCTTGATGTTCTAAAAAATAATTCCTATTTGACATCACATATCTTCTATAAGTGGGATATATTACTTAGCGGGGAGTGTTTCACATTTAACCAATTTGTGATAACAATGAGAACTTTTCTACTTTTTCTTGGGTATGTATTTGTTTTCTATAGACCAATACCAGATTGAATGTCATTGTATAGGAGTTATATTCCTTTGGATATATGAGATATGATTCTTATGAGTGGTTGATAGTGATCTCATTTTATATTTAGTGTATTTATATGTAGGTAGAGGTATCCCATCACCAATCAGATGGGGAGATTATCCCTATGAATTGAAGGATCATCAGGCATTTGGGTTCCTTCAATATTGGTGTGTTATATGGATATCTACCCTGAAAATATTTTTGGCCTACCATTGAGTCGATATGGGGATTTTTTCATTAACATACACCTCAGGACCTCTCCAATATCTTCTTTGGATTATTATGTGGCCCTACAGAGAACTATGTTTTGATGGTGTAGCTAGAGTACCTTTTAGAGATTGTTTCTATCAGACCCAAATGTCCCCACATGGATTCTTTGGTTTTTCTCATCATAAATAAAAATGGGATATTTTGGATTATTATATATTATTTTCCCCTAAATTATTCAATTATATTAGATATATACCCTTTTACAAGTACCTAAAAGCTATGTCATCTATTTTGATACAGGAATGTATATTGAAGAGCAGTCTCATGTCTAGATAACACATGTTTACGGATTTTGAGGCTCATACTCTGACTTTAGAATTATAAATATGCTGAAAATAATATTATATCTAGGTGATTCCTTTTTGGGGTAATAATTTGTTCTCTTTGTGTATGAATTAGATTAACGATATCTTCTATCCATACATGGAATGATTTTTGGTTTTCTTCATTGATAAAACATTCATCTAATGTACCTCTAAAGAGGAGAATGTATAGAATATGGGTATGGTCCTAGAATTGTTATGAGATAACTGAAAATATGATAATCTCTCAATGTTATAGTCATTGAACCAATATGATCACATTCTGGGGAATTTCATTTATGTTCTAGGTTATTTGTAGACCCCATGGAGGTTCAAGAAGTGATTTCCTATTACCCTCCCAATAGAATGTAAGAGTACAAATATTTTACGGACTAGAAGTTTAATACAGGTGTTTTGTGATGAAATTTTGAAGTATATCCATAGTATTGGCCATCCCAATGTGGAATGTGATTCCATTTACCTATACAAAGTAGTTGGACAGAGACATAGATTAGTTGAGTATTATGAAAATGAGTACTCAATATTTGAGACTATGAGAGCAATATTTTTAGTATATAATGTATTATGGTTACTATGGAGTTAGTCTCACTGTGTTTTGATGAATAGGTAGGAGGTGATCAAATATGTGTAATGGGAGATGAGACCCCATGAGCAGAACTATGAGATGCGGGACCCATATTTGGTAGTGGTAGTCATCACTTTGAGGGTGTGTAAGAACTTTCATCTATGAGTGGTATTATTTGTTTACTCATACCATAAGTGTCTTAAGTATACCTTCATGGATACATATATGAAAATGATAAATAGGTTCTGGTTGGATTTCCTACTAGAATATAAAATTGAGAATATATATATTTTTTGATAACAGAAATGTGGTGACATATTCCTCTAGAAATAATTACTATTGTCATCTAATAGAGGATACATCTGATTTGATGTAATCATTGAGTATCTCCATCGAAGAGGACATGGGTTTATCATAAGTGAATTTAATATTTTTTACTTATCAACATCAACCATGTATGAGGGATACCAATTTTAGAGACATTGATTGTGAGGTTCTACATGAACAGAAATCATTAGTAGACTGACCATATGGATATTATAAAGGATTTAATCATGTAATCCATTTTCTAGAGATGTACAGTGGTTCTGGTCAGTTTGGGAGAGTTTTTGATATGGGATTTTTTATATTCTATTTTTTTTGTATATCCAGGTGTATGGAAAATATACAACGACCTTTAGTGGAAGGTTTTATGGTATGGAAAATGGTAGGGTGTTTATGAATTCAACACATGTTCTCTCACCTGTATGAAAGCAAAGTATAGAAACCATGTTAATGTAAGGTTGTTTCCACCTATTGAGATCCCTGAGTGTAAACGGGATGGAATATCCATGGATATTTTTGGCATGTACTCATTAGATGGAGAGAGGCCACAATTCCATATAGTTGATAGATGGCTCACATTGCATGTCAAAACATTTCCTTGCAATTAGTTAATAGATATGGTAGATATTTTGGGGCAGTTGTATTTTTGGGAGATTGTTCTCCGTCATTGGGTGATCATTATAATTTTATATAACCATGAATACTAGTTAATTTTATAGTTTTGGAAGGGACTCTAGTATGAATTTCACACAAACTTGGGGACAAATATAGATTTTCACCCCCAAAATGGATGGGAATGGTGAGAGATTTTGATTAAGACATTGGATAGAGAAGATAAGAGTTATTATATATTTTTTTAGTTTTCTTATAATAATATAAATCTCTCTTATATCAACATGGAACCTTTCGGGGCCCTAAATGGGGGACACTGCAGGTCACCCTCATGATTGACTGAGATTGGTGAGGACTATCTTGTTGAGTGAGAGATGGTATGGGTGACAACATGGATAGTAATGGTGATCCACGAGAAAATCATGAAATCCCATATGTGAAAACAATTACTATTTATATCAACGTCATATTCCCATTCAGTTCAAGATGGGAGACCGTGATTTCATAAGAGTCTCTCAATCATGGGGATTATGGAAATCTATCATGGATGGAAAGCTATACTAGGGGTTTATAATCCTATTTGGGATCCTTCAGGTGTATGGTGAGGTTTCTTACAGCCTATAATAACACACACTATTGGACTATGTGCATGAATTCATACAAGTGTCACAACTAAGAAGATACAATCAACATAGTACAGACATTATGGACATGTGTGATCTAGACACTGAGGATGTATATACATTCACATAGTACCCATTGGAGATCAAGGATCGATATAAGAGGATTATTTAGGGATGTAGAAATCTATTGGTTCATGTGTTTTGGTATTTGGGGATCATATAAGAGTGATACTGAGAGTGGGAGATCCCTATGAGGGCTTAGTATCCCAACAATTTTTATGTTTATTATTTTTAGGGATGAATTTATTTGAAGGAATAAATTTGAGACTACATTTTTTCATATCATTACATTTGAATATATTAAGGAATATTTATTGTGAAATAATCTAAGGAAGTGTGAGATTCTAATTCTCAGTGAGTCTAAAATATTTTTTATAAAAATATTTTTTATATTTATATTAAGAATGAAAAAAAAAATTAAAAAAATTACTATCCTGTTAATTGAGTATCCTTTATAAAAATTGATTCCATGGATTAATCCATATCATGGGTTTTACACAAGAAACTATCAATTTTCAATTGGTATCAGATTTCTGTTTGATCCATCTACTGGCAGAAGTTTTTAACTAAAATAAATAAATTATTTATTTTTTTGTTTTATTAGAAGACCTAATTAAATCCTCTATAAATACCCCCTTATAATTGTTTTAAAAGGTTTATCAATATAAAAATTTCTATATATAATTATTGGAGGAGAGAATTCATCATTAAACGATCATAATTGAATGATGAATGACATCTTAATCGAGTTGGATTAAGAGACCACAAACCCAAATGACCATCCTCGTCACTATGAAACACATTCTTCTTAAATGAATTATTCGTAGTCAATTTTGGACTATGAAATTGTATTTTAGACGCTCTCTATTAAATTGTTAAAAGAATAAATTTATCTTCTTATCTCATGTTGGTGATGCCATGACATTCACATGAGTTCTGCTGATGATTATTTTTTAATTCATTAAATCTCCCTTAGATCACATTCTAGAACCCCGTTTAATCCTGGATTTTTTATTTTTTTTGATGATTGATTCTATTTTTTCGGCCATCATCCCTCTATTTTTTTAACATTCCTCCCGCTTGGCCTATAGTTTAACGATTTCACATTTTATGGTGGGTTCGAGCACAATAAAAACCCTAAATTAATGGAAGAATCATGTACAATGAATGGGTTGGTCATATGATGATGTATTAAGATAGATCATGTTTTAAAAGTGATGTTCATTGGATCAAGGATCAGAATTGGTTTTAAGACTGAATTATAGTTGTTGGTTGGTGATTTTCAAACTTGTATGCTTTTAGTTAATCGCTAAATACAAATTTATGGCTAGTAGCGAGCCAGAATAGACGATCAGAGGTGACTGTTGATATTTTTGGGTACTCAATAGTTATATATTCCATCATAAATGTAAAACATGAATTTATTGTGAAGTACAATATTTTCAATGGAAAATGTGTCTAAATGTTGTGTAGTGAGAAATTACACATGATGTGTTTTTCATATTTACATGGTGGTTATGTTTTCAATAGATGTTAAATATTACTGACAATGTAGTTCTCACTATAGGATGTGTGAATCTACCAATGTGGCCTTTTGTGGGATATATTCACACTTCCAAGGCCCGTGTGGATGCACATGTCACGTACTAGTGGACATGTGCATGGATAGGAATAAATGGAATGTGTTATGTTAGCTGGATAGGTACAATTCTACCTACATTGAATGTATGGGTTGACACCGGAATGCCCCAAGTTTTCATGAAGCACCTTGTGGGATCTGTATATAGTGTGTATGGTGAATTTACCACCTAACATTGTATAAAAGATAACATGACCATGTATTGGAGTGGGAATACATGCCATCTAGACCCCATACATGTTGTCCACTCACACCATTGAAAAAAAACTATACATCACTTATCTATTTTTTCATAGATTTCGGCCTATGAGTATCTTATCCTGACTATTTTTTTCACATAGAACATAGTGGTGTCCTTCATAGTGGCTTCACAGACATTGTGATAGATTATCAAAGCATAAATAATCATTAGAAAACAAAAAATGATTATATTTAATTAGGAGGGTCATTGAACTTATCATATAGAGATGATACCACCCTCTCCCACGAAGAAATGGGTCCTCTAAACATTTTTATGTCACATCCCTTTTTCACCATGGTATATGTCCTCCATAATCATTCCTATATCGATATAGTACTACCGTATTGCACTAGGGTATATATCCTCTATCCCGGGAGACAATACTCTCATATTGTGAAAAGGTAAAGGGTCCTCTATACTCACCATTTAGTCATACATTATACTCCACTTTGGAATAATGTTTCATGTCCTATATCCATGGAGAACATACTGCTCTATTGTACCAATGTAATAGTCCTCTAAAATCATAATTATGATATAGATGATACTCCTTTATCCTACCAAGCTACAAGTCCAATATCTCTGTGTAACATCCTAGCTAAATAAAGAATAATAATTTTTCATATTTATTAATAATTACGAATTAAATATTAATTTTACTTTATAGGGGTTTCTATGTTCGATAGCGTACCCGATACGCAACAATGAGTTTCAATGAAATCTTACGTTGCACACTACTAATAAAATAATATTATTTTAAATGGTAGTTAACACATAGCCGCTGTATTGGTGGGAATGGATATAAATAACTAAAATATGATTATATATGTATTTTAAATGTTTTTACATTTATCCAATAAAAGATAAAGGCTTAAAATATGGAAAGAATTCAATTTTAGGCATATATACCGTAATTTTCAGTAAAAGTTCACTTTTCGACTTTTGACGGCGAACCGTCATTAAATATAGATTTGGTCACTCTTATACATTTTATTGAACCAAATAAAACTTTTCTTTAGAATCGGGACATCAAAATTTACTTTGTGTAAATTTTTGGTATTTTTCCTATAAAGTTCATTTTTTAATGAATAGTGAAAAATGTTGTATTTTAAATCAAAACCTATTTTTAATCTAATTTATTTATATTATTAGATTATATTTTGAATTGGTTTTAGAGTTGAATTAGAATATATTTTTAGCATTTATTCCAATAGTAGTTGTTGAAATTAATTTCACTTTGAAATTGGACTTAAACTAGTGTCAATCTTTTGATACTTATGGTTTCATAAAAACACGCTATTTGTTCTGAAAGAGGGAATTAATTATTAAATTAATTAATGTAACTTATATGTTTTGAATTATTTAAAATAGACATCATTTTTTAATTCTGAATATCAAATATAGTTAGGGTGAAGTTTTGATATTTTTCTGAAAAACATCAATTTTTGATGAATAGTGAAACCACTAAGTGGTACTTAAAAAACTAATATTTCTTTTAAATGAAATTTTACCATCTCTGCGTTTAGAATTTCAAAAATCTAACATACATGGTTTTCATTAATATGTAAAATGTGGTTCAATGGGATTAAAATAATTTATGGTGAATAGTAACTTTTAAGTTTTTAATCGCGATTAGAGGTAATTAGTGTAATTTAAGGTAAGAATAATTTTTTAATAATATGAAATGAACTTGACACATGTAATACCCCTATTGAATGTGTCATGGCCGACCAAGAAAATCCATGGGTCAACTTGGGGACCCCATGGAGCCACTTCAGTAGGAAAATGACATTAATATCTTTTTATTTAAATTTAAAATAAAAATGTCACAAACATGGGTTGTTTTACTTAAACAATTTTTAAAAGAGGTTATAAAAGTAATATTTTTGACTATAAATATTAATTAGAAAGATAAAACGATTTTATACATCATGAAATTTGTTTTATAATTTTTAGACATTAAATAAATTAAATTATTTATGACACCATGATGATGCAGCGATTACCACATTATTTAACGATTTAAATAAAATGAAAAGATGATGTAAAATATAAGACCTACACATGTCAAAAAGCTATTAAATGGGTGGATTTCGAAGTCTTATCAACTTATCCTATAAATATATAATTTTGGTACCCTTTTTATCTGAAAATCATTTTATAATAAAGTATCTTTTCTTAACATTCCAAGATTGTCCCTCCTCTCCTCTTATAAAAGGCCCCCACCTCTACCACCATACCCACACCTCTCAAGCCTTTGGTTTGGCCACGCTCTACCCATTGTGTCTCTCCACATCTCTCTCTTACTCCTAGAAGCCTCAATTTGGGCATAAGTCTTACCAAGGTAGCCTTTGAGCTCAATCCAAACGGAGTTACCCGATTTTAAGGTAATTTCTTCACTTGAGTCCTTTTGTTTTATTTTGCATTTCCAACCCCCTAAACTCTTTTTATTCTTTTCTATTGTGAAAAAAAAACAGTATCATAACTATACTATGATGTTTTTATGTGAAGGATTAGAGCTACACTTACACACACCTACATCTAATGGTTAAAGAACATACTATTTATGTGGATGGCGAATTTCTGCCTCAGGAAACAATGATTGTTCAACACTCATATAACACCTTCAAAGGTGGCCATTAAGATGTCACTATATTTATATATGATATATAATATGTTTATGTTTTACTTTAGATTCTTTATTTTTCTTTTATGTCATACCTTTATGGTTTTCATTATAGGTAAACGCGATATCTTCATTTTAGGAAGTGCGGACTACCGCCCCCCCAAAGTGATTTGATTCGTTAATTCCATATGTGGGATGTATAAAGGATGGATTTAAAGTTATTATATATGATATTATACTGGAATTATAATATACCTTTATATCATTTTTATTTCTTTCCATTAAAGTATGAGATAGTAATGAAAGTAGCGTTCATGCGTACGTATGGCTTACCGTCTCCATGAACGGTGGATTTCATTTCTTATCCCCAAATATAATGTACTATTATAAGTACCTATATATAATTGATATATATGATGTATGTTACATATAAGTGATTAATATAATTTTGGAATTAGAATATACATACCTATCAATTAGTTTTAATTCCATTAATATGACATAGAAATGAATGTAGCGTTCTTGCGTACGTACGACTTACCGTCTCCATGAACGGTGCATTTCATTGCTTACCTCTAAATGATTATGAAATATTATAAATACATGTATATTCTGGATATATATGATATATATGATATCCATATCCTGAATATCATTCTGGATATAATGAACCTATTACCACACGAACAACATGTAATTGTAAGAAGTCCACTTTTGACTTAAGAACCAAATATCGAAAAAACAAATATTATTAACTTAAATTATTACATAATGTTTATAACATGGTAATAAGTGATATAAAAGGAATAATTATCTTGAAAAAGTTTCTTATGAAAGTAGAAATTAATTCAAGTTTATTATTCAGGACGTTAAAGAACGATCGAGTTAAGTCAGACCTGAGGTAAGGGGCTTCGTCTCAATCTCCTTTCATTGAGTAATATTTCAGTTTATACACAACTTTCTTTTATACGGTGTATAAACCCCTTATAATTTTACTTTTATATAGATGTAATCTTTTTCGATGAAGCGTTTTACTAAATTACAAAAACTAATGTTTCTTTTAACGTATGCGGTGACAACGACCTTTTCTGCCGCCGTGAGTATTATTTGGTCTTTGGCCTCCTGAACAATCCGTAATGTTTGTTTTTAAAATGAAAGAAATACCATATACACTTTTATGAATTATGGTATTGAAAATGGTTTTTATAATGGATTTTTTATGTCAATATAGTAAAGTGATATATTTTGATCAATGTGTGGAAATGTTTTCATTCCATTATATTTGTTTTATGTCTTATGATTTTATAATGGAACCTGGACATTGGACGGGTGGTTATGTGATAAACCATATGACAGGTGGTGTCATGAATACCAGGACGGGTGGTTACGTTATAACCTCCAATGCATTGGGTATGGAAGTCTTCCATATGGCTATTCCATAAAGTGATATGTGTGGAAGTGGACCGTATGGTTATTCCACTTAACTATGTTTATGTCCCAAGTTACCTTTATATGTTATGTCATCTTTATATGGGTTTTATGTAAAGACCCGTAAATTTCAAGGAAATTTTTTTCTTAATTTTCTTTTGAATTTTAAAAGAGCGCGGTTTCTGATGGACCTGATTCTGAGGCCCGTTGTGCCCGGAATCATTTTCCAAAGTTTGGCTCGGGTACGTTCAGTGAACGGACGAGCGGGTTTTTCTAACTTTTGAACCGGTGCCCGGAATCGAATTATGAGGGCAGCGATGAAATCGCAGCGCCGGTATTCGCTTAGAAATGCCTCTTCCGGAGTTGCGTTTGATCGGGTGTGGTTTTTAATTTTCGGGCTTAATGTTAAGAAATAAAATAATTTTGCGACAACTTTATTTTATTTCACTTAAGCCGCTTGGAATCCACTTGAAGCCACTTAAAGGCGGCTTGAACTGAGTTGAACCAGATAGGATGCTCTCCAGAAATATCCTACCACCTTGGTAGGATATTTGTGAGGTGGGGCCCGCACGAGCCCCGCAGTTTCTTTTCGTTAATAAACGCACCCGCGAAAACCCGTCTTTATGAAAGTCAACTGACGCGTTTCTTAAAATCTTAACAGACCATTTAATTGGGTGGTTTATTTCGTGAATTAAATGGGCTGTTTCTTTCATTGAATTAATTCAACGAATTGATGGATCGTTTCTTAACCAGTTTTCAAATTCGTTGGCGTAATAATAAAATAAGGCCAACGCTCAACCTCTGGTTATTTGCGCGTTGAGAAGATTTGAGAGGACCCTTGTATCTTCTTCTCCCTCGCGAAGAACGCGAAGAACGCGAAGAACGCGATGAACGTGAAGAACACGAAGAATGTCGAACCCGGAAATCGACGACGCATCCATCCGAGACGTTCTTCCCCGCTCCGATCTCCGATCACCAACCGTTTGAGGTGAGTGATTTCGGATTTTCTCTCAAGGTTCTTTTCTTTTGGTTTTAAACGAAACACAGATTTAATTATTTATAATTTAAATCTGTTGTTCTTGGTCCGTTGAGCTCACCGACTCAACGCCAGATTCCGTGACGACGCGACGCCTTTCCGCGATGACGCGACGATCTCCCTCTTCAACGACGAGCCTTTCCGTGAAGAACGTCAGCGCACGACAATCAACGAGGTAGGGATTTATTTTGGGAATTACCCCCTTTTTATTATTCCCATTTATGAAACAATTTTATTTCATTAATAATTTTTTCAGATATGCGTTCATATGTTGAATTTGTTTCTCCCGTTTGTTTATCTCTAACGCGGAGGGTGCGGGCAAAACGAACACGGCCCGACGACCCTCCGTCATTCTTCGTTTGTGCGGATTTGACGGGCAATGACGGAATGAGCCGCCACGGATGTTTGACGATCCCGTAGTGAAGAACGAGTCCCGGGAGGAGCAATGGCGCAGACGAGAAGAGAATCAGACCATCGGAGCGATCCCGGTGGCCCGTGGAACTCACCGGCGGCGCGGGTCGCCGGCGCGGCGGCGCCCGCAGCCGGGAGCGGCGGCGCCCTGGCGCGCCGCCAGACAGGTCGCCACGGCTGAAGCCGCGGTGGCGGCGGCACCCGCGGACCCATGGTCGTGCGTGTCCGTTTCCTTCGGACGCGGCTGAAGTCACGTCCCGACTCAGCGCAGCCCCACGCGGGAGGCCGCGGCACCACCCAGGCCGCGGGGGCGGTGCCCCGAGCGCATCGGCCGTTCGGCCGCTCGGCCGAACCGGGCCCGGCCGGTCTGACCGGGCGGGCCGCGCCCTGGCAGGACCGGACCGGGTCGGGTCGACCCGGTTCGGCCGACTCCCGGGGGGGTCGGGCCGTGTCGGCCCGGGCCCGTACCCCCCATCTTTGGACGGTCTTCGTTAAAATGGCCGTATATTGAGCTACGTGCATCCAAAAGACCCGCCGTCAGCGGAAACACGATTCTTTGATCAAGACGGTCGCTTCTGTATATCACACTCAAGGTTTCAGAATATTTTGTGTTCGGCCGGGTTGGTTCGTACACGAAACCAACCGGGCCCTCGGAGCGGAAACACTCATATCTTGAGCCACGGACGTCTGATTGACGTGTCGTCAGCTTCGTTGATTTCCTCTAAGTGAGACGGATCTTTTGGCACACTCCGCCCGAGGTTTGGACATAGGTGGAGTACGGTCGGGTTGGTTTTGCCTTAAAAACCAACCGGGCCCCTGGGACGAAAAGGCCAATAGCTCTCAGATCGGGCGTCCGATTGACGCGCCGTCTGCGACGTTGAGTTCCTGTTGACGATACAAAACTTTTGGATACATCAACTTCGGACATTGTGTCAGTTGATGTATCAGCCTCTTGGCTCGTGGAGCGGACCCTCCTGAACGAGCTTTCTGTGTGCGGGAACCCTAGTGCTGGCTGCGACTGCTTCTTCGACAGCGACGACCGTGCAGAGAACCTCAGTGGACTGCGGCGATGACTGTGCAGAGATCCTACGTGGACTCCGACGACGACCTTGAAGAGATCCTCAGTGGACTGCGGCAATGACTGTGCAGAGATTCTTAGTGGACTGCGATGACTACTGCACTCAGCGATCCTACGTGGATCAATGCTACAGGTCCTGTGTGGGCCCGATCCAGTGTGGGTCCGATCCTGTGTGGGTCAGCGCTCAGCGGTTCTGTGTGAGCCAGCGCCTACAGGTCCTGCGTGGGCTCGGTCCTGTGTGGGCCCGATCCTGTGTGGGTTCAATCCTGTGTGGGTCACTGCGGGGGTTAGTACCTATTGATCCTTCGTGGGTCCGACGACTTAGTTGGATAAGTGATCATGTTTATCATCATCTGAAGAAGTATACCTGTGTGAGCTGAATCTTGTGTTTCTCTCCTTTGTAGATTGTGATGAGCTATCCTATGTGGATTTACTGTTTACTCTCCTTTGTGGATTGTGTGGAGCTATCCTGTGTGGATTTACTGTTTACTCTCCTTTGTGGATTGTGTTGTTCTATCCTGTGTGGGTATACGTTTTCTTTCCTGTGTGGACTGGGTTGTGCTTGGGCTCGGACGTTGGAGCCGAACGGGAAATTGATGACTTAGGTATATGTATGCGCATATACCTAAGCCGTGTCAGATGTTACTTCGTGATTGTATCTTTCCTTTGTGGATTATCCCTTGTAGATTTCGGGAGACCTTCGTGGGTCTCGGGGTCCCTACTGAGTAGCTTATAATCACCCCTGCTCGGGCTATGCCCCCACTACGTTGTGTTGGCTGCAGACGACGGACAACGCTGACCGTGGTGGAGGCGTGCGGAGCAGGATAGTACCGGGAGGTGGACCACTGGGCGGGACGTACTCGGAGCGGTCAGGTGGACCCGAGGAGCAGTGGAGGCTATCTGTACCCACCCTTCAGGTGGGACTTCCAGAGGACGGCTCGACACTGCAGCTTTTCCTTTTTAGTTGCTGTTTTTCCTTTCAGTTTTACTTTACAGTTGGGCTTGTATTTCCGGCCTCTTTTACTTTCAGCACAGCTTGTACAATTTTTACTTGGTGTTTACTTTTCCTCTTGCTTACTCTGTGGTTCTTGTTTTCTTTTCAAAGGCAATTCCTTCCCTTTTTTTTGGGATTTACGCCTTGGTGCTAGTCGCCAACCCCTGGCCTATGGAAGGCAGGCTTGGGGTAGTCACGGCACGGGCCCCGAGGACGGGTCGTGACAAATTGGTATCACAGGTGGTCGGTTCTACCGCAGACTCTGATCTTTCTTCGATGTGAAGCAATAGTGTTTAGTGTATTGAGTGTGGTTATCAGTATAGGGAGTCCAGTGATGGTGCGGCGGCCGACGTATCCATACACCAGGACCCTGACTTCTAATTTCCGACTTAATGCACAAAAACATTGATTGCATGTGTGTTTCAAGTTTTCTTTGTGATTACTTGTGTCAGATCACTAGGTATACTGTTCTGACCACGGCGCACTTGTTTCCTTTTCATGACGGCATGACGACATCAGCCAGCTAGGGTTCCTAGAGTAGAGAGGGACGATAGCCCGCCGAGCGACGAGGCCTCGGTATAGGGCCCGTTGACAGTAGAGACACCGGCGGTACCTTTACCCGCCGAGCCCCCGATGCTTCCAGCACTGGCAGCTGACGACGCACGATGCATCGGAGCTCTGCACGAGTTCCAGCGCCAGCAACCACCCAGGTTCCGTGGGGAGTCGGACCCCCAGGCAGCCGAGAACTGGCTGGAGGCGGTCATCCGAGTTTTCAGGCTAGTGAGGACACCGACAGACCTCATGGTGATCCTCGCGGCGAGCCTACTACACGCAGCAGCAGGGAGATGGTGGAGCCTGATGCTCCAGGTACACGATGAGGCCTCCCTCATCTGGACGGACTTCTAGAGCCTCTTCCGCTCAGAGTTCGTCCCGGCCACCCTCCGTGTGGTGCGCATCCAGGAGCATCTTCAGCTGCGGCAGGGTAGCTTGACGGTCGCCCAGTACACAGCGAGGTTCACCGACCTATCTCACTACTCGACCGACATTGTACAAGACCCCTTCTTCCGGGCCCGGAACATCGAGCAGTGATTGAGACACGAGATCAGGGCATCGCTGATCTCCCTCAGCATCCCGACCCAGGCAGGAGTGCTAGAGCGAGCCCTCCTGATCGAGAGCTTCCTGGATGAGTCCACAGCGAGACCTACTGCAGGGCGGCAGATAGCGGAGTCTTCGGCAGCAGGTAGCCGACGAATGACTCAGGGTTCCAGGAAGACCAGGCCATCCGGCAGACGACCTTAGGACACTGGCACAGCGGTGCGGGGCACACAGCGCGGAGCCAGCCTTCCGAGAGGCAGACAGTGCTACGAGTGCGGCGGGCAGGGACACATGGCTCGTGACTGCCCGACCCGTCGTACCGAGGGGCAGCAGACAGTGGAGGGACCACCCAGGCATAGGCAGAGGGTCGACCGTGGAGTTCCGCAGGGAGGAGGCGGACAAGGCAGAGGAGCTCGCCGAGCAGCAGGTGGTGGGCGACTCTTTAAGGCTCTGCCACCACCACCACCAAGAGGCCTGCCCCGACCACAGGGAGCTGGCGGGCAGAGACAGGCTCAGCTCCAGGCAGCGGAGGCCTACGATCACGGCGCGCCAGAGATGATTCGAGGTATGATCTATGTCTATTCCACCCTTACTGCAGTTTTGATAGACACAGGAGTGAGTCACTCTTTCATAGCCACTTCCCTTGTTCGGAGCTCGGAGATTCCAACAGAGTCGTTGCCTCGATCCTTATGGCTAGAGACTCCTACGGGAGTAGACTCAATGATTACGCACTAGTGCCGGCAGTGTGATCTTACTCTAGGAGGCGAGAGCTTCAGCTGGGATCTTCTTGTAGCGGCGTCAAGGCCTTACGACGTCATCTTGGGAATGGATTGGTTATCTACGGTCCATACTCAGATTGACTACATTAGGCGCAAGGTGCGATGTGTGCGCACCGACGGGAGCAGGTTCACCTTCACCGGCGAGAAGGGAGCCTAAGCAGCACAGGATAGACTTACGCAGAGGATAGGTCAGACCATCACTCATCATTTGGCTAGCCTCATCCTGGGAGCAGTTGACGTGCGGAGTCCCAGTTTTCCTTCAGTGGTGGATCAGTACGCAGACGTCTTTCCCGACGACGTTCCAGGGCTACCTCCTCGCAGAGAGGTAGACTTTTATATTTACTTGTACCCCGAGACAACCCCGATATCCACTCCATCATATCGGATGGCCCCCGCTGAGCTTCGAGAGCTGCGGGTACAGTTGGAGGACTTGCAGGGCAAGGGGTTCATCCGACCCAGTGTTTCACCCTGGGCTTCCCCGATTTTGTTGGCCAAGAAGGCGGACGGGAGCTTGCGACTGTATGTCGATTATCGTCGCCTGAACCGGGTGACAGTGAGGAACAAGTATCCGCTACCCAGGATTGATGACCTCTTCGACCAGCTCAAGGGAGCATGGTGGTTCTTGAAGATAGATCTCAGGTCAGGATATCATCATATCAGAGTTCGAGACGAGGATGTGCAGAAGACGACCTTCAGGTGTCGGTATGGCCACTATGAGTTCTTGGTTATGCCTTTCGGCGTGACCAATGCTCCATTAGTGTTCATGAGCCTCATGAACAGGATCTTCCAGCTATACCTCGATCGATTTGTCGTAGTCTTCATCGACAACATCTTGGTGTACTCGACCACGGAGGAGGAGCACGCCTACCACTTGCGTGTTGTACTAGACACACTCCGAGAGCACCCGCTTTATGGAAAGCTCTCGAAGTTTTAGTTCTGGTTACGTGAGGTCCACTTCTTGGGGCACGTCATTTCTGAGGCGGGAGTTGTAGTGGATCCCGCGAAGATTGAGGCAGTGCTAGCTTGGGAGCCACCCAGGAGCGTGACGGAGGTTCGGAGTTTCTTGGGTCTTGCCGGATACTATCGGAGATTTGTGCCATACTTCTCCAGGGTTGCGGCACCACTCTCAACATTGAAAAAGAAGGGGGAACCCTTCATGTGGTCAGACAGATGTCAGCAGAGCTTCCAGGAGCTGAGGTAGAGGATGACCAACGCACCTATCTTGAGGATGCCTGATGAGGAAGTTGTATACGTAGTCTACTAAGATTCATCAGGGACCGGACATGGGTGTGTCCTGATGTAGGAGCGGGCCGTGATTGCCTACAGATCACGTCAGTTGAGGCCTCATGACCAGAACTACGCTACCCATGACCTGGAGTTAGCAGCTGTGGTCTTCGCCCTGAGGACATGGCGGCACTATCTGATGGGCAAGCGCTTTACAGTCTTTTCTGACCACCAGAGTCTCAGGTACATCTTCTCTCAGAAGGACCTGAACCTGAGACAGTGGCGATGGCTCGAGTTCCTCCAGGACTATGACTTTGAGATAGTCTATACTCCTGGGAAGGGGAACGTGGTAGCCGATGCCCTCAGCAGGAGGATGGGTATCCAGCTACTTGAGGAGGCGACAGAGCAGCTAGCTGCTTTGTAGATATCCTTCGTGGATAGAGACAGAGCAGCCTTCCATCAGTCTCTCACAGTCTCTCCTCCACTTCTACAGCGGGTGAAAGAGGCACAGCGTGGGGACGCTGACTGTGAGACACGGCGTGCACAGATATCCTCGGGACAGGCACCTGATGGTTTCTCCCTTGGAGCGGAGCACGATGTCCTTTTCAGAGGACGTACCTTGGTACCAGTCGCTTTACGAGAGGAAGTGCTAAGAGAGTTCCACACTTCTCCTTTGGCGGTACATCCTGGAGTGGCGAAGATATACCAGGATCTCAGGCAACAGCACTGGTGGCCGGGCATGAAGAAGGCTGTGGCAGAGTTCCTTTCATAGTGCCTCACCTGCCAGTAGGTGAAGGCAGAGCACCAGGTACCAGCAGTCTTGGTACAACCCTTGGAGGTCCCGGAATGGAAGTGGGATGGGATATCTATGGACTTTGTGACTGGACTTCCACGCACTTAAAAAGGTCACGACTCCATTTGGGTGATTGTTGACCAACTCACCAAGTCGGCACAGTTCTTACCCATCCGAGAGCAGGGCTCAGTGGAGAGTTTGGGGCGTCTCTACGTTCAAGAGATTGTACGACTTCACGGTGTGCCATCGACTATCGTCTCTGATCGGGACGCTCGTTTTACTTCCCGGCATTGGAAGGGGTTGCAGGAGGCGTTCGGGACGCGGTTACGTCTGAGCACCACCTTTCACCCTCAAACGGATGGTCAGACGGAGAGGACCATTCAGACTCTCGAGGACATGCTCCGCACATGTGTCCTTGACTTTGGTCGCAGCTGGGAGGACCACCTACCCTTGGTGGAGTTCGCGTACAACAATAGCTACCACTCCACCATCGGGATGTCACCCTACGAGGCATTGTACGGAAGGCCTTGCAGATCTCCTTTGTGCTGGACAGACCCTGGGGAGTCAGCATTTGTGGGACCAGAGATGGTACGGGCCACGACAGAGAAGGTCCAGGTCATCCAGGAGCGGATGAGGATAGCTCAGAGCCGGCAGAAGTCAGATACTGACAAGAGGCGGAGGCCAGTAGAGTTCTAGGATGGTGACCACGTCTTCTTGCGGGTCTCACCTCGACGTGGTTTGAGGAGATTTTGCCGAGGCGGCAAGATATCTCCACGCTTCATCAGACCCTTCCAGGTCCTCAGCAGGGATGGCGAGGTGGCTTATCGCCTGGCTCTGCCACCTCAGTTGCACCGGGTGCAAGACATCTTCCACGTATCCCAGCTGAGGAGATACGTAAACGACCCGACACACATCATTGACTATGGAGAGCTAGACGTGGATGATGGGGAGACTTTTGCGGAGGTCCCAGTGGAGATAGATGATCGACAGGAGTGGGTCCTACGTGGGTGATCGATTCCTCTTGTGCGCATCAGATGGAAGCACGGGAACCTCCAGGAGAGATCTTGGGAGTGGGAGGCTCAGATGCGTGCTCAGTACCCACATTTTTTTCCCTAGTTTTTTATGTATCTTTACGGGGACGTAAAGTCCTGAGGTGGGAGTAATTTAAAGACCCGTAAATTTCGAGGAAATTTTTTTTTCTTAATTTTCATTGAAATTTTATAAGAGCGCAGTTTCTGACGGCACCTGATTCCAAGGCCCGGTGTGCCCGGAATCATTTTCTGAAGTTTGGATTGGGTACGTTCAGTGAACGGACGAGCGGGTTTTTCTAACTTTTGAACCGGTGCCCGAAATCGAATTCTGAGGGCACCGATGAAATCGCATCATCAGTATTCACTTAGAAACGTCTCTTCCGGAGTTGAGTTTGCTCGGGTGTGGTTTTTAATTTTCGGGCTTAAAGATAAGAAATAAAATAATTTTCCGAAAACATTATTTTATTTCACTTAAGCCGCATGGAAGCCACTTGAAGCCACTTAAAGGCGGCTTGAAATGAGTTGAACCGGATAGGATGCTATCCAGAAATATCGTACCCCCTTGGTAGGATATTTGTGAGGTGGGGCCCACACGAGCCCCGCCGTTTCTTTTCGCAAAGAAACGCACCCGCGAAAACCCGTCTTTATGAAAGGCAACTGACGCGTTTCTTAAAATCTTAACAGACCATTTAATTGGGCGGTTTATTTCATGAATTAAATGGGATTTTTCTTTCGTTGAATTAATTCAACGAATTGATGGATCGTTTCTTAACCAGTTTTCAAATTCGTTGGAATAATAATAAAATAAGGCCAACGCTCGACCTCTGGTTATTTGCGCGTTGAGAATATTTGAGAGGACTCTTGTATCTTCTTCTCCCTCGCGAAGAACGTGAAGAACGCGAAGAACGCTGAACCCAGAAATCGACGACGCATCCGTCCAAGACGTTCTTCCCCGCTGCTATCTCCGATCACCAACCGTTTGAGGTGAGTGATTTCGGATTTCCTCTCAAGGTTCTTTTCTTATGGTTTTAAACGAAACACAGATTTAATTATTTATAATTTAAATCTGTTGTTCTTGGTCCGTTGAGCTCTCCAACTCAACGTCGGATTCTGCGATGACACGACGCCTTTCTGCGACGACGCGACGATCTCCCTCTTCCGCGACGTGCCTTTCCGCGAAGAACGCTCGCGCGCGACGATCAACGAGGTAGGGATTTATTTTGGGAATTACCCCCTCTTTATTATTCCCGTTTATGAAACAATTTTATTTCATTATGAATTGTTTCGGATATGCATTCATATGTTGAATTTGTTTCTCCTGTTTGTTTATATCTAACGCGGAGGGTGCAGGCAAAACGAAAACGGCCCGACGACCCTCTGTCGTTCTTCGTTTGTGCGGATTTGACGGGCGATGATGGAAAGTGCCACCACAGATGTTTGACGATCCCTCAGTGAGGAATGAGTCTCGGGAGGAGCAATGGCGCAGACGGGAAGAGAATCGGACCACCGGAACGATCCCAGTGGCCCGTGGAACTCGCCGGTGGCGCCGGCAGCCGGGAGCGGCGGTGACGGCACCCGCGTACCCGCGGACACACAGGTCCGGTGCCTTAGAACGCGGCTGAAGCCGCGTCCCAACTCAGCGCGGCCCCACGCGGGGGGCCACGTCACCACCCAGGCCGCGGGGGCAGCGCCCCGCGCGCCTCGGCCGTTCGACCGCTCGGCCGAACCCAGCCAGGTCGGTCCGACCGGCCGGGCCGCGCCCTGGCTGGGCAGGACCGGGTCGGACCGGGTCGGGTCGACCCGGTTCGGCCGACTCCCGGGCGGTTGGGCCGGGTCGGCCCGGGCCCGTACCCCCCATCTTCAGACAATCTTCATTCAAATGGACGTATCTTGAGCTACGGGCCTCCAAACGACCCGCCGTTAGTGGAAACACGATCCTTGGATCGAGAGGGTCGTTTTAGTATATCGCACTCAAGGTTTCAGAATACTTTGAGTTCGGCCGGGTTGGTTCGTACACGAAACCAACCGGGCCCTCGGAGCGGAAACGCTCATATCTTGAGCCACAGACGTCCGATTGACGTGCAGTCAGCTTCGTTGATTTCCTCTAACTGAGATGGATCTTTTGGCATACTCCGCCCGAGGTTTGGATGCAGGTGGAGTACAGTCAGGTTGGTTTTGCCTTAAAAACCAACCGGGCCCCTGGGACGAAAAAGCCAATAACTCTCAGACCGGGCGTCCGATTGACACGCCGCCTGCGACGTTGAGTTCTTGTTGACGATACAGAACTTTTGGATACATAAATATGGGACTTTGTGTCAGTTGATGTATCAGCCTCTCGGCTCGTGGAGCAGACCCTCCTGAACGAGCTTGCTGTGTGCGAGAACCCTAGTGCTGGCTGCGACTGCTTCTTCGACAGTGATGACCGTGCAGAGAACCTCAGTGGACTGCGGCGATGACTGTGCAGAGAACCTCCGTGGACTCCGATGACGACCGTGCAGAGATCCTCAGTGGACAGCGGTGACGACTGTGCAGAGATCCTTAGTGGACTGCGACGACTACTGCACTCATTGATCCTACGTGGATCAGTGCTACAGGTCCTGTGTGGGCCCAATCTTGTGTGGGTCTGATCCTGTGTGGGTCAGCGCTCAGCGGTTCTGTGTGAGCCATCGCCTACAGGTCCCGCGTGGGCCCGGTCCTGTGTGGGCCCGATCCTGTCTGGGTCTGATCCTGTGTGGGTCACTGCGGGGGTTAGTACCTATCGATCCTTCGTGGGTCCGACGACTTAGATGGATCAGTGATCATCTTTATCGTCATCTGAAGAAGTATAACTGTGTGAGCTGAATCTTGTGTTTCTCTTCTTTGTGGATTGTGTTGAGCTATCCTGTGTGGATTTACTGTTTACTCTCCTTTGTGGATTGTGTTGTTCTATCCTGTGTGGGTATACGTTTGCTTTCCTGTGTGGACTGGGTTGTGCTTGGGCTCAGACGTTTGAGCCGAACGGGAAATTGATGACTTTGGTATATGTATGGGAATATACCTAAGCCATGTCAGATGTTACATTGTGATTGTATCTTTCCATTGTGGATTATCCCTTGTGGATTTCGGGAGACCTTCGGGGGTCTCGGGGTCCCTACTGAGTAGCTTATACTCACCCCTGCACGGGCTATGCCCGCACAATGTTGTGTTGGTTGCAGACAACGGATAGCGCTGACCGTGGTGGAGGCGTGCGAAGCAGGACAGTACCTGGAGGTGGACCACTAGGCGGGACGTACTCGGAGCGGTCAGGTGGACCTGAGGAGCAGTGGAGGCTATCTCTACCCACCCTTCAGGTGGGACTTCTAGAGGACGGCTCGACACTATAGTTTTTCCTTTTCAGTTTCTGTTTTTCCTTTCAGTTGTACTTTACAGTTGAGATTGTATTTCCGGCCCCTTTTACTTTCAGCACAGCTTGTACAGTTTTTACTTGGTGTTTACTTTTCTGCTAGCTTACTCTGTGGTGCTTGTTTTCTTTTCAAAGGCAATGCCTTCCATTTTAGTTGGGATTTACGCCTTGGTGCTAGTCGCCAGCCCCTGGCCTATGGAAGGAGGGATTGGGGTAGTCACGACATGGGCCCCGAGGATGGGTCGTGACATTTTATGGTAATCTTTTGGTTACAAAATGGTAAGTAATGATCTTTTATTCAGTGAGGAGTTTTTACTACTTCATAAAGGTGAAAAGTATTACTTTGATAAAGTATACATGGTTTACTTGTTGTTTTGATAAACTAACAGTTTTCATTCTTTTTGTATCCCTTACTGAGATTTTTATGCTCACCCTGAGTTTTTTGGAAATGTTTTTCACAATAAATAATGTGGAATAGGGTCATGGATGGGATCAAGGGAAAGTTATGTAATCTAATACATGGAACTAGACATGTTTATTTTTAAGAGTTTTTATATAATGGAAACATTGTAGAATTGTCTACTTTGTAATCTTATGATATGTAATAGTTATGATCTAATTATCTAAAACTCTAAACCTGAAAAGATCCTCAATGAGAAATTATTCATTTAATTCAATATTAAGTAAGGTTTAAGTTCGGGGCCTTATAGTTGGTATCATTGGTCAGTTTAGAAAACTTTAGGAGTTATAGAATTGTTAAATTATAAATTAATTTATGGTATGATTGAAATGATATAGAATTTAAAGATTACCATGTGGCTTCGCCTAAGATATTTTTGTGTTAAGAGTGGTTTTTCATAGAGGAAACAGAACATATTTTCTAGGAAGGCTTACAGAGGTAAATGACCTTTCAAATCAGTATCCTGAGATTGTCAAAATCAGAACTAAACAGTTTGTTGTAATGATGGATCTGTTGACTCAGGTTACTACTTAAGGAGTTGAAAAGAAGATTGGTGAATCCTCCAGTTTTGGAACGTCCTTCTAGGAATGGTGAGTTTGTTATATGCAGTGATGCTTCGTTGAAGGGACTTTCATGTGTCCTTATGAAGAATGATCAAGTAATTGCATATGTTTCACGTCAGTTGAAAACTCATGAGGTAAATTATGCTACACATGACTTGGAATTAGTTGTGGTTGTCTTTTCTCTAAAAATTTGGAGGCATCATTTGTATGGAGTAAAGTGTGAAATATATACCGATCAGAAATGTTTAAATTGTTTATTTACTCAGAAATAATTGAACATGAGACAGTGGAGATGGATAGAACTAATCAAGGATTATGATTGTACAATTCATTACCATCTGGGAAAATCAAATAAAGTTGCTGATGCTTTGAGTCGAAAAAGAATCAGTGAAATCTTCTCTTTCATATAGAATAAAGCAAGCATAGAAGCAAAACAATCAGTTGTAGAAAAAGGTAGAGCTGGTTTAGAATGGTAAGTTGCCTGAATTCAACATTGATAAAGATTATGTTTTGAGATTTGGGAATAGATTGTGTGTGCCTTGTGATTCAACGATAAATAGATAGTTGTTATGTGAAGCTCATAGTTCTCCGTTTTCAGTTCATCCTGGTATTACTAAGAAGTACAGAGATCTACGGGAGTATTACTGGTGGGGTGGAATGAAAGGAGATATTGATGATTTTACTGTGAATTATTTGACTTGTCAGCAGGTTAAAGTAGAGCGGCAGTTACTGAAAGGGATGCTTCATCCTTTACTAGTTCTAGAGTGGAAATTAGAGAATATATCCATGGACTTTGTTTTGGGATTGCCGAAGACACCTCAAGGTAATAATTCAATCTGGGTTATTGTTGATCTCTTGACTAAATCTGCTCATTTCCTTCCTATTCATGATAATTTCTATCGAGATAAACTGTATAGATTTTATCTTAAAGAGATAGTCAGGTTGCATGGAGTTCCTCTATCTATTGTGTTTGATCGTGATCACATGTTTACTTCTATCTTTTGGAAAGGCCTTCAGAAGTTGTTCGGTACTGGATTAAATTTTAGTACAACTTTTCATCCGCAATCAGATGGGCAGTCAGAACAAATGATTCAGACTTTGGAGGATATGCAACGTGCTTGTTCGATAGATGATCAGGGATTTTGGGACCAAAATCTTTCTTTGGTTGTGTTTTCATATAATAACAGTTTTCATTCCAGTATACAGATGGCTCCATTTGAGGCATTATATGGTAAACGATGTCGAACTACTGGTTTTTGGGATGAAGTGGGTGAAAGGAAGATGATGGGACCAGAATTGGTAGAAGAGATGACGAAAAAAATTTAGTTGATTCAAAAACACATGAGAACAACTTAGAGAAGGCAGAAGAGTTATGCGGACAACAGGAAAAAGGATCTATCTTTCGAGGTAGGTGATCATGTTTTTCTCAAAGTCTCACCATGGAAAAGTGTGATCCGATTTCGTAAGAAAGGAAAGCTGAGTCCAAGGTTCATTGGACCATATAAGATTCTGGTGAGAGTTGGATCAGTTTCTTACCGAGTGGCTTTACATCCGAATTTATATTAGGTACACAATGTTTTTCATGTTTCGATGTTGAGAAAGTACATGCCAGATCTATCTCATGTTTTGAGTCTAGAGGTAGTTCAGCTGGAAGAGAATCTCTCTTATGAAGAACAGCCAGTCCAGATTTTTAACTGAAGAGAGAATGTGTTGCCAAATAACGTAATTCACTAAGTAAAAGTTTTGTGGAAAAACCATATGGTTGAAGATTCAACGTGGGAATCTGAAAATGCTATGAGGGATAAATACCCCCACTTATTTTGATATGTGAATAAAATTGCGAGGATGCAATTCCCAGAAGGGGGGAAGGATTTAACATCCCAGGTAAATAAATAATAATACTTTTTCTTATTTATTAATATTTACTAATTAAATATTAATTTTACTTTAAAGGGGTTTCTATGTTTGATAGCGTACCCGATACGCAACAAAGAGTTTCATTGAAATCTTACGTTGCACACTAGTAATGAAATAATATTATTTTAAATCGTAGTTAACACATAGCCGCTATATTGGCGAGAATGGATAGAAATAAATAAAATATGATTATATATGTATTTTAAATATTTTTACATTTATCCAATAAAATATAAAGGCTTAAAATACAGAAAGAATTCAATTTTAGGCATATATACCATAATTTTCACTAAAGGTTCACTTATCGCCTTTTGATGGCGAACCATCATTTAATATAGTTTATGTCACTCTTATACATTCTATTAAACCAAATAATACTCTTCTTTATAATCGAGACATCAAATTTTACTTTGTGTAAATTTTTGGTATTTTTCAGATAAAGTTCATTTTTTATGAATAGTGAAAAATGTTGTATTTTAATTCAAATCCTCTTTTTAATCTAATTTATTTATATGATTAGATTATCTTTTGAATTGGTTTTAGAGTTTAATTAGAATATATTTTTACCATTTAATCCAATAGTGGTCGTTGAAATTAATTTCTATTTCAAATTGGACCTAAACTAGTGTCAATCTTTTGATACTTATGGTTTCATAAAAACACGCTATTTGTTCTAACAGTGGGAATTAATTATTAAATTAATTAATGTAACTTATATGTTTTGAATTTTGTAAAATATACATCATTTTTTAATTCGGAATATCAAATATAGTTAGGGAGAAGTTTTGGTATTTTTCTGAAATACTTCAAATTTTGATGAATAGTGAAACCTCTAAGTGGTACTTAAAAAAACGATTTTTCGTTTAAATGAAAATTTACCACCTCTGTGTTTTGAATTTAAAAAAATCTGACATACATGGTTGTCATTAAAATGTAAAATCTAGTTCAATGGGATTAAAATAAATTTTTGATGAATAGTAACTTTTATGTTTTTAATCGTGATTGGAGGTAATTAGTGTAATTTAAGGTTAGAATAATGTTTTAACAATATGAAATGAACTTGACCCCTGTACTACCCTTATTGGATGTGTCATGGCCGATTCAAACAATCCATGGGTCAACATGGGGACCCCATGGAGCCACTTTGGTAGAAAAATGACATTAATATCTTTTTATTCAAAGTTAAAATACAAATGTCACAAACATGAGTTCTTTTACTACAACAATTTTAAAATCGAGTTATAAAAGTAAGATTTTATACTATAAATATTAATTAGAAAGATAAAAAGATTTTATTCATCATGATATTTGTTTTATAATTTTTAGACATTAAATAAATTAAATTATTTATGATACCATGATGATGCAGCGATTACCTCATTATTTAACGATTTAAATAAAATGTAAAGATAATGTAAAATATAAGACCTACACATGTCAAAAATCTATTGTATGGGTGGATATATAACTCTTATCACATTATCCTCTAAATATATAATTTTGGGACCCTTTCTATCCGAAAATCATTTTATAATAAAGAATCTTTTCTTAACTTTCCAAGAGTGCCCCTCCTCTCTGCTTATAAAAGGCCCCCACCTCTACCACCATACCCACACCTCTCAAGCCTTTGGTTCGGACAAGATCTGCCCATTTTGTCTCTCCACATCCCTCTATCACTCCTAGAAGCCTCAATTTGGGCAGAAGTCTTCCCATGGAAGCCTTTGAGCTCAAACCAAAGGGAGTTACCTGATTTTAAGGTAATCTCTTGACTTGAGTCCTTTTGTTTTATTTTGCTTCTCCAACACCTTAAACTCTTTTTATTCCTTTGAGCTCACACCTTTATGGTTTCCATTATGGGTAAATGCGATATCTTTATTTTAGGAAGTATGGACTACAGCCCCTTCAAAGTGATTTGATTCGTTAATGCCATATGTGGGACATATAAAGGATGGATTTTCAGTTATTATATATGATTTTATACTGGAATTATAATATACCTATATTTAATTATTATTTCTTTCCATTAAAGTATGAGATAGAAATGAAAGTATCGTTCATGCGTACGTATGGCTTACCGTCTCCAAGAACGGTGCATTTCATTTCTTATCACCAAATGCACTGTACTATTAAAAGTACATATATATAATGTATATATATGATGTATGTTACATATAAGTGATGAATATAATTCTGGAATTAAAATATACATACCTATCAATTAGTTTTAATTCCATTTATATGACATAGAATTGAAAGTAGCGTTCATGCATACGTACGACTTACCGTCTCCATGAACGGTGCATTTCATTTCTTACCTCTAAATGATTATGTAATATTATAAATAATTTTATATGCTGGATATATATTATATATATGATATCCAAATCATGAATATCATTCTGGATATAAAGAACCTCTGACCACACGAACAATATGAAATTGTAAGAAGTCCACTTTCGACTTAAGAACCAAATATCAGTAAAACAAACATTATTAACTTAAATGATTAAATAATGTTTATAACATGGTAATAAGTGATATAAAAGGAATAATGAACTTGAAAAAGGTTATTAATCAAGTATAAGTTAACTCATGTTTATTATTAAGGACGTTAAAGAACGATCGACTCGTGTCGGACCTTAGGTAAGGGACTTCGTCTCAATCTCCTTTTATTGAGGCATATTTCATTTTATACACAACATTCTTTTATACGGTGTATAAACCCCTTTGACTTTTACTTTTATACAAAATTAATCTTTTTCTACGAAGCATTTTACTAAACGACAAAATGGAATGTTTCTTTTAATGTACGCGGTGACAACAACCTTTTCTGCCACCGTGAATATTATTTGGTCTTTGGCTTCCTAAACAAGACGTAATGTTTGTTTTTAAAATGAAATAAATACCATATAATATTTTATGAATTTTTGTATTGAAAATGGTTTTTATAATGGATTATTTATGTAAATATATTTAAGTGATATATTGTGATCAATGTGTGGAAATTTTTTCTTTCCATTATATTTCTCTTATTCTTATGATTTTATAATGGTACGTGGACATTTTACAGGTGGTGACGTGATAAACCATATGACAGGTGGTACCGTGAATACCAGGATAGGTGTTTACGTTATAACCTCCAATGCATTGGGTATGGAAGTCGTCCGTATGGCTATTCAATTAAGTGATATGTGTGTACGTCAACTGTATGGTTATTTCACTTAAGTATGTTTATGTCCCAAGTTACCTTTATATGTTATATGATCTTTATAAGGGTTTTATGGTAATAATTTGGTTACAAAAGGGTATGTAATGATATTTTATTCAGTGAAGTGTTTTTACTACTTCATAAAGGTGAAAAGTATTACTTTGATAAAGTATACATGGTTTACTTGTTGTTTTGATAAACTAACAGTTTTCATTCTTTGTGTATCCCATAATGAGCTTTTTATGCTCACCCCAAGTTTTTTTGAAATGTTTTTCATAGGAATTAATGTGGAATAGGGTCAAGGATGGTATCATGGTAAAGTCATGTTATCTAAAACATGGAACTAGACTTGTTTATTTTTTAGAATTTTTATTTTAGGGAAACTTATTAGAATTGTCTACTTTTTAATCTTTTTAGATGTAATATTTATGATCTAATTATCTAAAACTCTAAACCTGAAAAGATCTTCAATTGGAATTATTCATATAATTAAATATTAATTAAGGTTTAAGGTCATGGCCTTATACTATGGATATGTATATTCCATGTCGCACTATAGTGAGGGTCCTCCGTACTCATTATTTTGGGTATAGATGGACCTCCCCATCATAGGCTCATGTCCTCTATCTATGGGGATGATGCACCCCTATCACACCTGGGAAAATGTATCACATATTTTGTACCATGATATAGAAATTTTACTCCCATTCAAGGATGTGGGTCCTAAATCTAATTACTTTCATCATATTATTGAAGTAGGTAATGTGTCAAATATCATTTATAGATTATTATCCCTCGAGCTATGGAGCATTGGAGAGGTGTCCACCCTTTGCAAAACATCTATGGGTAGAAATTCGAGATACTGTGAATTGATAATGGGCCTTTAGAGTGGTAGATAGGCTCATCATCTTAAGATGGGATGTGATATGGAAATCCTAATTCTCTATTATTTGGGTTTATTCTATGAGAATATATTTCTTGTGTTTTGGGCTTGTCTCCCTGTAACATTTGGTTGAGCTGAAAACATCTATCATCGCTTCTACTATTCACTGTTTTGTTTTTTAGGGCATCCCATTCGGTATGTATATAATCACCAATACAAGTTCATTTCCCACTAGTTTCATGTCATATGAAGATTATGAGTAGATTAGAATTAATATTTGAGGATTTCAGATGTAATCAGGTGTAAAGGACAAATATAAAGGTCAAGGATATTGATTAGGAGTCATGCTCTCACATCTATTTTCCCTTTTAGTAGTTTTAAATTTTTGAAGGCTTTTCTATGTGGATATTTATTTTCCACTTTTACATTTCATATAAATAACTACTCTTTTTTATTCAATAAATTTTATTAAATAAATGGTTTTTAGTCTATATGTTACTGAATTTTATTATTATTTATTGGATCTTCATGTTGGATATTGTTGGGGTCAAGTACAAAATTAATTTTGGAAAATCCTCCCACATTAGCTTTTCCAAATCATTGATTTTCACTATCTCTTAGAATATGTAGCATGCCTTTGGGTTGTGTCTTCCTAGTTTTCCCCCATCAATATGGGCCATAGTGGGTCAAGTTATTACATTTTTAATATTTTCATATAGGGGTATAGTCATGGAAATAAGATAGGGACACCATTTGTCGTGGTATACAATTTTAAAAAACATGCCCTAAATAGACACTCTTGAATATTAAAATAATTTTTTGTGGAAAAATTAAAGTTTGTGTACTTTCATCATGTTATTAGTGGGTAGGGGTTCATATATAGTGGTTGGGATGATTGTGTGATTTTTATGAAATTTGGTCGGTTCTTTTATGTCAATATTGTAGTTCATTTTATTTTTTATATTAATGTAAATATTTGATCAAAACACAAGGGATAATTTTTACTATTTTAAAACAATCATTACATTGATATTATTTATAGGGATCACCATATGATCAATTTTTTGATTTTTTTTTTGTTTTTGATTAAAATTTTTTACATAATAATAATTATTGATATTTATCATTAGAGGGTATAGTCTAACCAATATCACTCATAGACCATGATTCTAGTTAGTACCATTTTGTTTTGAGGGGGTGTTACTATGGTATACAGACACATTGTTATTCTTACAATGGAGGTATTTTGGTAAGGGTGCTAAACCAGATGTCATACCCCTCATAGATATGAAAAAATAAAATCATAATTTATAAAAACAGATCCTATAATAATGGGCATACCCATCCAATCATAATTATATCTACCTCAAGTATAATATATGTAAGTATTATCAATATGATATCTTTCATGATTAATTATTTAATAACCTTATATAATGAGGAATATAATGGAATATAAATAATGAGAATAGTAATGTCATTATTTTTGAGCTTCTATATTGTATTCAAAATATTTTCAGTAAAATTTCATTTTAAACCAAATGATTAAACCTGATATCAATATATGTTCCCATACTCATCCTGATTATAACATCTCTATATTAATAATTTAAATTTATAATGATAATGTATAAGAAAATATTTAAATTATTACTCGGATATGTTAACATTCATTAAACCATCTCTATATTTAAAAGACACATAAAATCGATAATGACAATTACTTATATATAACATAGTACCTTAATAAAATCATAATTTTTTTGTAACATCTATAAAACTATATCAATGATCATAAGACACATAATATGTGTTTTGAAAAACAGTTATAAACAGTTTTCTATTCAATTGAGTTTTTTAATCATGTCATATTTTCATAAATCTCATATTACATCTCTTATGTAACCCCTTCTACACCTTTATATATATTTTTTGATAAGATAATAACATTAAATTATTTTCCCTAGATTACATCATCCAAAAATATAATATCAATAATAGTTATATTATAAATCATAATAATTATTTTAAACAATTTGAACATCATATAAAAATAAATAGACATCTTGGTATCTAATATAATTCAATAATATAATTACATTCTGTAAATAATGACTAATGAATTTAATAATTTCAATGAATAAAAACGATAAAATGATCACTAGTAATTTTAAATAATTTTACTCTTAAACTTATCAATATATACTATTATAATTTAGTATATTATTTCAATTAGATGGATGCCAATATTTTTTTATCTTTTTAACCACTCTATATTAAAATATACTCCTAATAGGCTCCATGATATTATATTTTCCAAAATATATCTCAAATATAGACACAAATTAATATAAATTCATTTTCCCTAAATGTAAATATATTATAAATAAATACTTCTAAAATAAAAGTGATATATTTTAAAAGGAAACATTTTATATTATTTTTTTCAATTGAATTTTCATTATGTTTTAGATACTACTATTGACATGTTGAAAACTATATTTATAAATAACATCATTTCAGGATGAATAATAAATTAGTATTAATAAAATAACAAGTATATGAATTTTTTTATAATAAATAAAAATAAATAATTATTAATAATAAATCTTATTATATTATATATATATTTTTAAAAATATACTTTGGAAAATATTCATCAAAAAATTAAATTAATGGTTGTTATAACAATTTAACATCTAATATAATAAGTAAAATGGATAAAATAATTATATCATACATTAAACTCTTCCTATCATTCTTTTTCAATTCCTTTTATTGAATGGAAGAAATTATAAACCGTATGAGTATAGAACAAGTTATCTTATTTAAGAAAAATTATATTGATTATGAATTATCTTATATAATTATATAATTCTCCATAATATAGACACTTTATAATTTATTTATGTAAACATCAAGTTTATTCATCACATTATTAATTTATAATAGTTGGCTAAATTGATAAAAATATAATTTACGTTTAGAATCATATAACCTTTAAAATAGATGATTATATTCAATTGAATGAAATTATTAGCATTGACTCATCCTTGAATTTTCATCCTCCACTTCTAGTATTATACATTATTATATATATACTTACCATAATATCCATAATGTAAAAATTATTATTCATTCTAAAAACGTTATTCACTTTTTAGTAACCCAAGATGACTAATCTGAAATCCAATAGTATTATTCTATTTAGAAATTCATTTTTACAGTATTTATCTATTATTAGAACACCTGATATTAGGGCACCTTTGTCATATATAGAAGTTCTAATCATATATAGAAGGTTGTATAATTTTTTTAAATACTTCCATTATTTAGATCATAAGAAATCATCAATACAAGGATAAAAATTACTATAATATATATTCACAAAAAATATCAATCTATAAATGAGATCCCTTTGAATCCAAGTGATTAAAAAACTAAATCAATTTTTTATTACTTTAAAAACTAGACATATATTTGTATTTTTATTAAAAAAATTATTTTGATTTATATTACCTCTCACTCACAATTATTTATTGATAAATATGTTTTATTGATACCATCATGTTTAATGTTTCCATGTTTTCAAGGTGAATATTTAACATGGGGTCTATGGGTAAAATCATTGGATTAGATATGGAAATATAATACATTTTATTATTAAAAAATATATATCTATATCCACTTCTTAAATAAATTCACTTGTCATCTTTTCTGTAAGGAGTAACTCAAACACATACATTTTTACTTCAATTTAACAATTAGTCATAAATTTTTATAACATTGAAATTAATATTTTCTATTATTCTTCTCCTATAATAATGTTTCTCTTTAATGAAATATTTTTATAACGTTATTTTAAATAAAATAAAATATTTTATTATATGAGTAACATGATATACATATATTTATAACTAATTTTTGTTAAATATATTTCCAAAAAATGTTTAACCATAGTTTTTTACATCATATATAATATTTGTCAAATATCTAGGATTTAATAAACATTGGTATATGATTTTAATTTTTACCATTTATAATTATTTAGGAAGGAAACTATGTCATTAATATCTTATAGGAAAAGTGGATTGTTGACTATCCTCCTACTTTTGATAAATAAATTATATTGATTATTTAACTTTCATTTCTCTAGTTAGATATGATTTACAATAACAAAATTTTATTATCTAATTAAAATAATTGAATGTAGATTACTAAAAAAATTTATTACTCATATCATCCGTTACATATAAATAATAATCCAAGGGATCCTAACATTTAGGTTTTATTTTATTAATTAATAATATATTAAACTTTTTTAATTATTCAAGGAATTAATAAATTTTTATTTTATCAGGGATTTTAATTTGAAATCTCCACATTATCTGATATATTCTCTATGAATATCAAAGAATAAAAAATTAATTTTTTGATCCAGCAATTTGATAAAAATTTATATTTTCAAAATATATAAACATATTACTCTATAAAATTAGATATTTTTGAAAAATATCTAAAAATATATTCTAATTATATACACCAATATATAAATTAATCTCTTCTATAGGGTACATGAATCCCAGTCATGTATGCTATTAAAATCATATTAACCAAAAATATACTCAATTAAATTTATAAATTAGTATGTATTTAATCCCCATTATTATGAATTATAATTATTCTATTATATATTTATACATGATTTATTGATTTAAAATTCTTCCAGAAATAATTATATCTTTTTAATTTTATAAAATAATAATGTTTTATTGGATTTTGATGAAATATAAAACTAAACAGATTACTTTTTATCACAACTATAAACTCTTCTAATTTCATTATTCTCAAGGGATATATAGGGACTTCTTCTTATTAATTTTTTTTTTAAAAAACTGAACATATTTTATAACATATTCTGGAAAACATATTAACAATTATGTGATTAATATTATATTGAATTTATATATATTATATATATTGAATCATTTTCTCAAATCCTACGAAACCAAGTGGTTATTTGAAAATTAATTTAAAAAATATAAAGTCTAATATAATTATTTCATATTACAATTCCTAAAATTCATATTAAATAACATTTTTATTATGAAGTGTAACTCCCTGACCCCAAAATATTGGTGCTGGTGAATTAATTTTTTACATTGGCATGATTTAGAGGAATCAAATCCTAATGGACAAAGTTGTTTAGTACTTTGGAAATCCAGATTACATACATGAGTCTTGTATTACAAATGAATATAATAATGACAATATAATTTTTCTTGATGGTAATTTTTTTTACAATTAGGAAATTCTTGAATATCATTATTTGAATATTTCATTGATTTGTCGGGAATGGAAAAAATTTGGGTGATAACAAATTCTAAGTATGTGTAAGAGTTCAAGGAATGCAATGTGTAAATTTGGCATACAAAATATGTGAATGTAAATAACATAATCACATGCCAATTAAATAATATCATATTCTAGGGAATATAACCATGGATGTTATACTATTTTAACAATCACATGGAATATTAATAACTAATATAGTTATGATGGAATAAAAAATGATGGTCATATAAGACATAACGTTCAGGGCTGAGCTAGGACAATTGACATTAAATTATTAAGGCTCTGGCCACATCTATATAATAAAAAAATGTGAATTCCCTCAACTATGTACATAAATATCATCTCACATGATACATACCAATTAATTGAGGGGACATATCAATATATTCAAATAAGTTACATTGTACAATAAATTACTCATATGAAGAGGGTGAAACATAAACAACATAAACATAGGAATTGGAAAACAAGCATATGAAATATGAATACCTTGACTATTAACCATGAATTATATTAGAATAGAAAATCCATAGACAATGTTACTGTAAACAAATAAATAAAATATCATTGATGTTAGAATGAGAGATAACCCTAAATGATTTACAATATTAAACAAAGTTCATTGACATATATTAAAATATTATTAAATGACACAATTTAAATTTTCCTGAGGAAAATAATCTTTACACATTTCAAATTTCTCCACAACACTTTTACACTTTTAAATAATAATACATAAAAAAGAATAACATTATATTAATCATATAATATTAATATAAAAAGGATATTAATGATATAATATATCAAAGGAATGTATATACACCACACAGTGAATAACTTGTGAATAAGGCATGCATCTCATACAAGAAAATATTAGACGAGAAAAACCATACATTGAGTTAGATTTGTCACATATGTTATTTATATTAAAAAATTATAAACATATATAAACATTTTTCTATATTTAGAAACTTCTTCTTGTTTATCAATCCTTTTATATAACATAATATCATCTTTTAACAATTACATAGTTATATGAGTTCACATTGGACGTTTTCACCATAGTCGACACATAAATCCAAAATGTCATTGGTTCAAGGTGTATATTCAAAAAGGTATATCTAAATCATCTCCAAAATAATAATAATGAAACAATAATCAATGTTACTGATAAATTATAGTTTTAAAACAAACCATTTATATAGGGTTTTTGAAAACTGAACAACCTTATAATCATGGAGACAATAAACCGTACATCCACATTAGTATCATTTTTTTCAGTGATCATTACAAAAATAAGGTATGTATCATTTCTATAATGATCATAATATATCTCAAATATTATCAATGTTTTAAATTTACACATATATATCATCAATGTAATGTTGTTATTAAAAACGAATCACAACTCTACGTGGATGTGATAGTTCACAAGTACAAATGAATGACATTTTCAATTTCTTTTGCATGGAAATGTGAGAACATAAATGAGATATTATTTTTTAATAATGATAAATATGTATTTAATATCATATATAACCATTAATTCATTTATTAAACCCAATATTGATATATTCTTATGGAAAATTAATTATATCGGTCGGCATGGTGCTATTCCTCCATTTACATGAACTATTAGTACCTTTCCTATTGGACGAATGTGGAGATGGATATAGGTGATGTTATTAACGTAATAACATCTATGTACATTGAGAATACTATATATATTATTTTTTTCATTCATTAATGGGATTTTAATGTTTTGGAAGAAGAAATAATATGTAGATACTTAATTAAAAATGATACATTTTCTTCAAAAAATGATTTTATTAACTCATTATCACCTCTAAAAATGGTGTTATTCATAGAATAATTCTTGTAGAATATGTGGTGTGATTCAAGAAAGTTAATTGAGAAGAAAATGGATGATCCAAACATTTTTTGAATTGAGGGGAATAGAGATGAGGATGGACCCTTTTATAAGAGAGTGGAGGGCACTCTTTTAAATGTTCAATATATTAAATTAACATAAATTTATTTTATAATCCAAAAGGATCCAAACATATTAATACGGAAAATATGATGATATTTGGTCTATATTCCATCGTCCAATAAAAATTTGATATGTTTTGATAAATTTTTATTCCTTAACTTTTATTTTTAACCATTATTTAACATTTTTATTATTAGTATGATATCATCTAATTTACACTTTTAGGATCAATCTAATTATTATAAAATTCTAAAATTCTTATAAATTATTCATTCATAAACTATTAATACAAATACTGATATGTTAGGAAAAAGTTATATTTAATAATATTATAATATCATTTTAAAAAAATTTACTTATTTACAATATAATTACTATCTAAGTTGACACTTTTCGTAATAGGAATTTCAAAAAATAAAATCATAAAAACATGATATATTCAAAATAGATCTTTAAATTCATCATTAACATGTCATATTAATCCATAATTATTTAATAACATTAATTAAATAAAATTATAATAAATTTAATATTTATAATATCGTTCATTAAATTCTCCCATTAATTGAATAATTACCCCATCATCATAGTGTCACCATTGAATGTAATTATTTTACCAATAAAATTCATAAATAAATTACCAAGATATTAATTATGAATTTATCATTCTAAATAATTTTTATTGTGGAACATAACAAGCATATATCCCAATATTAAAATTATTTCTCCTCTAAAAAACAAAAGTATGACATAACTAACCATCCTTTGAAAATATCATTATAAAGATTATATTCTCACCCAAAAGGTCATAAATGGTCTTATAACTGATAAATTAATTCCAAGGAATGAAAAATACAAATGAAAAATACTAATCAAATAAAATTAGAAGTTGTTTTTTGTTAATTTTATATTTTTTTATGATATTACTTTTACCATTAATTAACTGATTTACCCAATACCATGTTAAAACATTATTAAAGATAATAATCACAATTTCCAAACAATATTCTTTAATAAATATGGAAATGATTATTTTTAACATGGAATACATTTATTAAAATTCAAAACGAATACCTTCTGGAAATTGATTAAAAAATAATATCATTGACGGATCGAAAAAACATGGTTTTAAAGTAAAAACATCCAAAAGATTGAATTGTTATTATAGAAAGTTTCAATGAAAAATTAATTACAAAGAAATTAATTTCATTATATGATATAATATTGATATAATTATTATTTTAAACCCATATAAAATATTATCTTTGAATCTAAATAATTCAGAGAAATAATTAGTTTATAATTAATATAAAATATTTATTCACTATTCATCAAAAATTGAATATCATTAAAAAATTCAAAACAAATCAGTAAAATTAAATTTTTTTACTACTATTTAAAATTAGACCTTTATTTTATAAATTAGACTTATAAAATTCTCAAAAACTATATTTAAAACATGTTCTCCATCAAAAGGATTCAAAACATCCATTTAATAAAAATCTATCATTTATGCATAACAGTCTATTTATTCTTATACCATGTATAGAGAACACATTTGTTGTATTTTAATAATTATATTTATTATATATATATATAATAAATATAATATGAAAAGTGTTACTTGTTTGTTTTATTTTTATAAAACATTGTTTTGTGCCTTTCAATATTTTTTATAAAATAATTTACTTTACATTAAATTGGTTTTTATAATTATTACTAATTAATCAGTAACTAATAGATTAAATAAAATATATTAATGATTTATTCCATCATATTCATAACCACCAATTTAATTGATATAGTTAAAAGAAATATATTTAATAGTTTATCACTCTTCATTTAATCTCTATGTTGTGTGCAATGTAGGCTTTAAAAACGATTAAATTTAAACTAAGACACACCATATAATCTTATGGTGGTAAATATTCACCACCATCAATAACATTATTCCTTTAAATTTTATATCAAACACAAAAAATAAATTTTTGATACTCAAAAATTTCTTTTTGGGAAAACCTCATCGAAAATATGTTTAATGAAAATAAGACAATTAATAAAATGAAATGGGAAATGTTATGGTTTCCCAAAAATTAGTCTTTTGAATGAGATATAATTAGAAGAAAGTTAAAATTTGTTCATGGAAATGAAATATAACTATCCGGTTTTGATGTATAGTGATTAAGAATATGGTCTTTAAGAAGTAAACCATATGAAAACAACAAATATTGTGACAAGCTAAAAGACCATTGATTTATTGTTAATAAAATTAAATGGATAATGATTTTTTTTCAAAAAAAATTCTTAAAGTTGATGGATGATATTTCTATCAATATTAATCACTCAATAAAACTTACATTATTTCATTTCATGTCATAATTTCGTCATATGGTTATGGTTCAATCTATTTTCACTTCATCCCTTAAACCAAGATACGATTTTTCATGATGAATTTTATGCCTGATGAGCCTTTATAATAAGATACAAAAGTAATTCCATAGACCTTTAATAATTTATTGAAACCAAAATGGTTATCACATAGTATCATCTATGTCATTCCTTGACCATAAAAAATAATATCCAATGATCAACAAATTTCATTCCAACTATAATACTCATCCAAAATAAATTTTTGCAAATTAAAAGACCAAATTATTTCAGGGCTAGTCATAAAAATTTTGAAATAAAATTAACATCATAATTCGCCCAATATAACATATTGTACTGCTAGTTTCACATACCATATATTTTATCACCATAAAATAGTAATGAAAATTTTCACGTGTCAAAATCCATAAAGAAGAATCATTGCAGTACAATATTTATATATAACATTATTGGTATAACTAGAGTGCCATTAGTGAAATAATTCTAGAATCCATATAAACAAGAACCAATATCATTCTACTTCATTCCCAAACCATTAACTACACTTAATGATATTATACCATAATACATTTTTAGATTAGTTTTTTTGTATTATATTCACTAGAAGAATTAAAATCATTAATTGTACGACCTTGTTGATTATTACCATTGACCATAACTCAAATCACAATGTGAGAAACACAAATAATTGTGAAATTGTCAAGAATAATTATTTATAATATGTCTAAATCATGAAAATCTTCCAATTTATGAATAAATTGGTTGAACATAGGTTTTTCATGGTATTAAAAAATCTATAGGATGATATATTACACATACACATATCCTCATTGTTATTCAGGAGGTTATGTATTCTAATCTATGTTTTCATATATCTTGATTCTAGGGTTGTTACAAATATCCATTGATACAATATATAACACCGCACCGCCGTAATCCCAGATTTGGTTAATTATTTTATTACATTGGAATTGTTTCAAGGAATACAATCCCAAAGGACCGACCATTTTAGTAGTTTTAGAAACAAAATATCATAATAGAGTTTTGTATTAAAAATTAATTCAATATTTAAAATATAATATTATTGATAATAAATCTATGACCAGTTTTAATATCCCTGAATATATTTCTTAGTACACATCTTAGGTTCATGATAAAATGAAAAAAAATAATAGTGATCTCAAATTATCATTAAGGGTAAGTATATAATAGAATCTACTAGTAAATATGGCATAAAAATATAGAATAAAAATTAACTAAAACCCAAAAATTTATGTAATCGCATGATCTAGTTATCTAAACCATTGTTGTTATACTATTATAATAATATTATTTATTATCAATAAATAATCTATTAATGATTTAATTCATAGTTTTGGACATATAAGACACACTGTATAGGCTTTGGGTAAAACATCTAAAAAAATGGTTAAGGCCTTGACCAAATTTATATCATAAAATTAATGTTCAAGGACTCATCCAGGTAAAAATATACTTTTGACCAGTGATTCAAAAAAAATAATCAAGGGGATATAGAGGGAACCTAACACTACTAATTAATTCCAATGAATTATTATTATGAAAAAGGTGAAAAATTTAAAACGTAAAGATTCATTTTGAAAAACTAGAATATGATATATGAATACTTTTACCATAAATCATGAATGGTGTCAAAAAAACATCTAAAATCAAACAGATCCTATACCATAAATAAAATATGGTATATAGAATAGTATTAGCTAATCCTCAATGATGTACGTGATTATAAAACTGGATTTGAAATAGATGATGATAATATTAACTGAAACCATTGAACTTTTCCTGACGAAAATAATATTTCAACATTCCAATGTTTCCCATACCACTTTGGAACATTAAAATCATAATAAATATGAATGAAAAACATAAAATGAAATATATATTATAATGATAATAAGAATATTCATGATATGATATATCATATTATAGTATATAAACATGGGATATAGAATAAGCGATGAACAAGGCATATATATCACATAAGTAAAAGTTGGACGAGAAACCCATTACCTTGAGTTAGATTCATCATGAATTTTAATAATATTATAGATTAGTAAAATTATTTAATTATGTCATTTATTTAGAACCTTTTTCAAATTTATCATTCCTTTTATATGACTTAATATCATATTATAAAATTTACTACATTATAAATAGTCACAATAGATTTTTTGACCATATACGGTACATGAGTCAAAACTAACTTTTGTTTTATGTATAATTCATATTTTTACTATAACATAATCGTTAAAATAATATTCATGACATAATAATTACTTGTAAATATAAATTATTATTTCATGTAAAAACATTTTGGTATGATTATAAATAATGTACAACCTTATAAGAATTGATATGGTGGGTTATACATACGCATGTGTAACATTTACAATTTTCAATAATCATTATGGAAAAATGGTATGCATCATTTTATCATTCAATAAGTATCATTATATAATTCATATCAAGTTAATAATTTAAATCTTCTCATATATATTATCCAAGTTATGAGTTTATTAAAAAATAATCACATCGCTTCTAGGAGGTGATAATTCACACATACACATGAACGATGTAATCATTTTCATCTACATTGAAATGAAATAAAGTAAATAATAAACTATTTTTCAATAATTATATATATATAATGGATATGTTATTTAAAAATTAATTCTATAATTATATCATGTACTGAGAGATGGTGATGTAAAATGACTTATATCATTACATGAGGTGGTATTCCTCTATTCAAAACAATAGTTAATTATTTTCACATTTAATTGATGTGGATATGGATTTACGTGATGATATTAACATAATAAAATAGAATTATATTTTTTATAATATATTTATTATTTCATCAAGTTTGAGTAATATTTTTAGGATGTTTAAGAATAAATTAAATATATTTTATTAATTAAAAATAATAGCGTTTCTTTGGACAATCTCCATTGATTAAATCTTTAACACCTCTAATGATCGTCTTATTCCTAAAATAATTCCTCTAGAATATTAGTATGTATTATAATAAGGTATTCTTTTAATTATATTTTTCATCCTAATAGTTTTTTATGTGTGGGGAAAAGAGAAGAAGATGTTCCCTTTTATAAGAGAGGGGAGTGACACTCTTAGAAACCCTTAAAATATTTAACAAATATAAACAGGTTTTATAATAAAAATAGATCAAACCTTTTCAATTTCGAATGAAAATAGTTTATTGCATAAATATACTCATCTAATAAAAATTATATAATTTTTAACTATTTTTAATCCTTATCATTTATCATTAAACTAAATTAAACCATATTAATTTATAACATTATATCCTTTAATTAACAATTTTAAGGTTAATAAAAATACTATAAAATTCCTAATGACCAAGAAATTTGGCATTAGAAAAATTTTATAAAATATAACATTAATTTATAGGAATTTTTTATTTTCATGAATTTTATATAATTGAAAAACATATTATTTATTTTAAAATATAATTTCTGTGAGGTTTTAAACTTTCTTAATGTGACTTTATAGAAAATATCATAACAACAAGATATCTTCAAATAAACATTCTTTAACTCATCACTAACATGTAAATTTCAAACATAATTTTTTTGGTTGACATTAATTTTATCATATTGTATTTATTTTCATATTTTCAATATATTTTATTTTACAATTCCAATAATTAATCAATTAATACATCATCATTGTCTAACGATTTAAGGTAATTATTTTAAAACTAAATATTTTAAATTAATTAAAATATTATATACTAAAATATTATATTGATAAATAATGTCTATAGTCAAACATATCCTTTTTATCATCCCATATAAAAAATAATCTTCCTATTAAAAACAAAAGTAATACACAATTAACATTACGTTGTATATAATATTGTAAAAATTATTATCTCATACAAAAATTATTAAATGATTTCATAACTAATACACAAATAATTTGGGATTCTAAATAATCAACTGATAAAATTATGAAAAGTGTTAGAAAAATTGTATATAATTGATAATATTAATTTTACTATTGATTATTAGATTTGCATTTAACCGTGTTAATAAAATAATTAAAAAAGATAAAATTCATAATGTCAAGAAAACATGAAACCATTCACTAAATTTGTAACTCATTATTAACAATATTTAATACATATTTATTAATTCAAAACGCATAATTTTTAGAAATAAAATAACAATTTATCTTGTGGATGGATCGAGAAAACATGATTTCATGTTAAAATGATAATAATATTTAAATTTCTTGATATCAAAATTCAATGGGAAATTTATTAAAATTATCTTAATTATATTCTAGGATTAAATATTTATCTAATTATAATATAAAAAATATTTAAATATAATCAAATAAATTAAAGAAATTAAATAAATTAAAAAAGTATTTTTTAAATAAAATAGTGTATTTCTTTAACTATTAATTGAATAATAATTATTTTTAAAAAAATAACAAAAGATTAACAAGAATAAACTATGACACCCTTCATATAAAGATGATATTATTTTTTTTAAAAATAGAATTTATAAAAGTTTCAAAAATTATATATAAAAAAATTCTTCTATCAAAAAGAGGTAAATCTAAATTTTTATAAAAATTAATTCTTTAGGAATTAAATTTTATTTATTCTTATATCATGTCCCAAAAACCCCTAGGAATAATTTTAAAATTTTTATTTAATATTATATATATATATGTTTCATTAATATAATCCTAAATGTTTGATTTTTTTGTTTCATTGTTATAAAAATAAACTTCTGCACTTTTAAATAGTCTTCATAAAAACATTTTCAATATAATAAATTAGTTTTCTTATTTTTTACTAATGAATTGGTAAACTTTTAATTGAATAATGTATTTTTAGATATTTATGAATCTTATTTATAACAACAAATTTAATGGTAATGTTAATATATTAATATTTAATTGTATATTATCTTCCGTTTATGATCAGTGTTTCTTGAACCATAAGCTATCAAATAAATTAAATTTATGTGGATACATACCATATAATAATTATTTCTTACAATGTGGAACCATTTAATTTAAAATGGTGTTTTTTGTGAAAAAAATGTGTCTATTTTGCCTTTTTGTGGAGAAAAATTAAATTTGATTAAACACAATGATTAATTTTTTTGTGAACACCTAAATAAAAACTAATATCAATTGAATTTTTTATTTTAAAAAATTTGAACAGTCATTGCTGTATTATAATGTGAATTTTTAATTTCTAAAAAACCTTTAGAGCACTGTCAATGATTGGAAATAGTTTGGTGAAATTCTGCCAACCATGTCATGTCATTTAGAAAAAAAGTCAGATATGTTAAAAGATGGATTCTATGAAAATGTGTTGAGAATTGGTGTTTTAGTGTCCATGGTATCTATTGTTAATTGCATGAAATTTTGGATTATATTGATGGGGAACGAACATGATAGTATTCAATGTTGTTTTTATGTATGTTAAAAATAAAAATTAAATTACCATGTTTCTAAGAAATAATGGGAGAAAATGATAGATAATTTTTTTGGGGTTTTCAAAATAGTTTTTATTTATCATATAAATTAATGTGTTTTAAAAACCAGTTTGATGAGATGGCCTTATATTATGTGGAAAATAATTGAAAAAAAAATTAATTTTTTCTATACTAGTTATAAACATCATTAGTTCGCTCTAATATATTTATCTATGCTATTTAATTTTTGATTTTTCTTGAGTTGGGGGAAAATATATACATTGGATGAAACATACTATAGTTTATGTTTCATGCATTAGTAGTGATAATCATGAAACCAACCATATGATTGGATAAAAGAGAGTCGAGTGTTTTTTTCATCATTTTATAATGTTTATTCAAGATGTGTGGGATCTCTAGGTACATGTGGACCTCTATTTGATGTTTTAATAATGACTCGCATCGTTAGAACATAGTTTGTATAAACATTATGTAAATACTGTATGTATTCTCTTACATATGGGAGTTCACAATAATAAATATTTCATATATAGATGATGGTTTTCCTAACCATATATCCAAATATCAATGTCTACCTAATCTTCCTAAAAATTATAAAAATACTGATTGAAAATATCAATTTTCTGAATATTTACCCTCTCTCCCCCTTATTCATGTGACCCATCACCATAGACAACATAGAGATATTTTCTACATTCTACTTTTTTTATTTTCCTCAAAATCTAGGACGATTTTCTTGAGATAATCCTTGAATTACATGAGATACTTCAACTCTTCTTCCAGTCATACCATGTTCCCCTTTTACTCATAAGTATTAAATCCCTAGAAGACCATAGAAGTTGAACATGGTGTTAGTTATGGTTTTTTATTTCAAATTCATATTTGTTTTAGGTTTTTTACAATCCCCATTGTTATTGTCATATGGTTTTCAATGGGGGAAAATGTTTTTTATCAATTCTTGAGTTATGTGTCGCTACCTAATTGGTCTTTCCAAAGGAAAACCATCGTTTAATGAATTTATTTCAGTTTATGTTGAATAATTATTATTGATAAAAAAATTATGGTTTTTGTTTGATTATTTTATATGATTATAAACATTTTTTCAGAAATAATTTTTTTTATAAAACACCCCCCCTGTGGTTTGTATTACAAACTATATGAGTTTGGTGAAATAGTTCAATGATTATTTTTCCTCTATTTCTATTTTAGAAAAACATTAAAAATGTTTTCCCTTTTTATGGTGCTTTCTGTATATAAAAATATTGTATTTATGTTACTTTTAAATTATGGGGTAGAATAATATAGAAAGATCATAGGTATGTGGGTAAGCCGTACTAAAGAAACCCTACTATAGAATTCATGCTAGAAGGGGAATGATTCCTAGTAAGATTTGGTGGGCTAATCAGATGATTCTTATAACTCACCTCGGATGATTATATTACTAACTAGTCTAATAGGGATACTAATATTGTAACTAGTTTAGGTATACAGGTGTGTGTTACTATAGTGATTTTTTATTTTCATAAACCCACAGCTTAAGTCCATTTCGCATGTACATTGATTATTTATTTTCCATATGATAATTTACCTCTTTATGTTATCTATGACATTTTATTATATGTTATTTTTTCATTATCACCATTTCAATTATTTTAGAACTTGTATTGTTTTTTAAACCAATTAAATATCAATATTTATGAAAATAATTATTTTATTGAACAAAATAACTATTTTAAATGTATTTCATTCAATCAACATCTAAAATTTTACTTTTTCAAATTCAGTTTATATAATAATTGTGGTATCATATGGTGATTTTCCTTACAATATTTTTATAACCATCGGGTATATGTAGACATTGGTTTTTAGGATATAGGTAAAAGAAAGTATTCTTTGTATTATAGTTTCTCTACTTCGTCATTATCATCATTCCATGATTTTGTGATGGTTGGAAACTTGGTTTTTGTGTAGTTTTGTCTTAAGAAGAGTATTTTAGGATCTTTAGTTATATTACATAACATTATATAATCCTATATATCCTTAAACATTTTTAATTTATTTTAATTATATTTTGATTATCATATTTTTTAAATCATTATTCTCATGATTTTATATTATTGGATTACATATGATATGTCGATCTATATTTTTCGAAAATATATTTTCATAAATATTTACTTCATTACATATAAATAAAAATTATTGATTTTCTATGCTTTATTTCAATGACGAATACATGTGGAGGGAAATTTTTTTCTAAAGTATAATTGGATTGTCAGAACCACTAATGAAGGATCATTGTATCTATGTTGATCTTTTACAAAATAAAATATCTTGATATTAACCAATAAAACATATTAGTGTTATTATTCTCTTTAACTATCTAACAAACAATAAATGATAATAAAATAAATAAAGTCATAAATTATTGAAAACATTCCCCTATAGTTTTGGTAAATATTAAATTTCCATGGAGAAACTTCTTAGTATATAAAAATTCACTATAATCTAAAAGTAAATAAAATGGACCAACTCCCATTAGAATCCTACTTTCTCGTAATAGAAAAATTTATACTGAATTGCTTTAGTTAAAAAATTTATTTCTTATTAATGTAATCCCATAAAAAATGCCAGAATTAAAAAAAATTCTATATTCTATAAATTTCCCTTCATTATTCACTGTCTATTGTGCCCTGTCTCTATAAGCTATAAACTATTTGATATTCCTCACTAAAAAAACTATGATTCAGTTTTTTGTCTTGGGGAAAAACATTTAACTTAATATCCTTCATCAATACACAATATTACACTATATAAATTTTCTATAATATTATAGATGAATCTTTATGATATCTTTGATTAGTAATTCTATCTTGTAAAACACTGAACTATACATCTTTCATGTGTTCGTAAACATAAATTTTATCTCAAAGTAGTTTGGAGATCACCTTTCTCATAACATTAGATTTTGGAACATCATCTAGTATCTCCACCCAATACATATTATTTAACACTTTATCTTACTGACTCATGTGAACAGTAAATGACATGTACAACACCTTCACCCTTTATAAAGGTGAGATCATATGAGAATATATGGGGAAAAATATATTTCCATGATCATCATAAAAAATCAAAACAATATCTAATCCTAGATTCACATAAATATTCTCATCCCTTATGGAACATTGATTAATCTTCATGAAAATTCAATCTTTGGAAACCTTCTTTCAACATCATTAACCTCTATGTTACTTAATAACTTTGAACTCCCTGATCTCAATTAGATAAAAAAAATTATTAACTAAAAGGAAATTACTAATTAAATGTTCCTTAACAACATTATGTGAAGCCTCTTAGTACTCCTTACAATGAATGTGTTTCAAATGGATTTTTCCCATCCAATAATCATATATTACTTCTCTCTTGATTCAATCATAATTAATTCCCCCTATCCATTATACATTGATCGATGTCTTGGAAAGAATTAATCTTTTTTATCATACCATAACATTAACTCCATGTGTTTAAAAGAAATAATCCCTATAAATCATCACTTAATATTCTTCAAATAAATTTGATTATTTCTTGATGTTCTTCCCTCTAATTGAATAATTAGTTCTCAAATCTATTCCTAACAATTATTATTGTGGAAAAATCAAACCAATTACTATATAATATATCACAATTAATGTAAAAGTATTATAATATTTTTAATATTTAAGTGTTCAATATTAAAAAAAACATAAAAACAATTTTTATTGTCACCTCATATATGTATGTCGTGTGAAGTTGAGTTTTTAACTATGTGAAATCCTTATTGAAACTTCTGGAATATGTTATCCTAGAATACATTCCCACATTTCATAGTTCTAATTTCCATGTTTCATCTGATTTTTTAACTTTTAATTTATATATCATCTCATAAATTTTAATCTTATAATATCTGTATGATATTTATCACTACCTTTACAAATCTCTATAATAAATTTTTATTGTGAATCACTAAAATTAAACATCCTTGTGATACCCTTATTAAATATGTTTTTGGAAATTTTTATCTACTAAAATATGTCTTTGTTCATCTAGTAACATAGTGAATCTTGGGATTCATCACCATCCACTCACAACAATCCAATGGTTATCATTGGATGATATTGATGAACATAAACATATTCGTTTGAAATTTCACAATAATAATATTGGATCGTTTGTTTCATTTGGATTTGGTGAATGTTAACAATGGAACATCAATGTTTAAATTGATAAATATTAATAACATAGTTATGGAAAATAACATTCACTTGATCATTTGAATAATCACTTTATTATCATATTTGACAACTCATTATCACATATATTACAAAAATAATTCCTAATATGATATGTTGAAAAAAATAGAAATCATATAATATGATCATCAAAAAGGATCATTAATCTGACCAATTATATTGGTGGAAACATATGAAACAAAATTTAAATACCAATTTCTAAAACACTTTTCATAATATTTATCTTCTTTTATAAAATCATATCCTATATCAAGGAGATTTTTATGACACTAAACTATTGTATAATGTAAATTTGTTTAAGAAATTTCATCACAGGGTGAAAATTTTCCCCCAATTAAAATAAACCACCACTAAATTTTATCATATCTCCGATTTTATTTTTACAAAAACATTAGATTAATTTTGTAGGATATTTACTCATTCATAAAATGATATTATTACTCCTCACTTTGAAAACATTATCCATAGCATGGTGGTGAATCTTTTCCTTATATACATTAAGATGTATTTTTTTGTCTATTGAACAAGTAGTTACATAATCAATTCATCAAATATTACACTTTAAATATATTTTCAAAATACGTCAATTTGATATTTTGTGGAATCATATTAATGTATACTATCCCTATAAGTAACATTCTAATTAATGTAGTGATACATAATATAAATATAGTTTGATCTTTAATGTGTAAACTATTTTTGGAATGATTAGTGAAATGTTATTTATCTCAATGTATCTTTAATGGTTTGCAATGTTTTACCTTAAAATATTCAAACTAAAAATTCATCTATATCAACTATGTACCAGAATGGGGGGTCGAATAAAATTATCCTTCCAATATAGTGATAATAATAGAACATTGTTTCTTATTATTCTATTTCAAATGGAATACCCTATAGAAATTCTTTCCCCTGATATTGATTTTCTATCATTAAATTATCCATTTCAATGTGAATCAGTGTATATAAGAAATATTATGTCACAAATTTTATCATAATAAGATAAATAATATGATTTTTCTTGAAAATACCTACGTATTATATTTTTATTAATGAAAATTTATTTCTTTGGATCAATAATATTTATTTCATATAATATTACAACATATACAATGTCATTCCTTGAAGCTATCTAAATGAGATCGATTCCAATCATCTTCCAAAGGTATTTCTAATATATACATTTACTAAAATCATATTTACCCATAATTACACAAACACATAGTATGTTTCATCCTATACGAAGATTTATTTATCTTACACATCATGGTATGATATTTATCTTAAAATTACCCACTTGGATCATAATATATAAACGGACATCAAATTCTCAAATTACGGAAGATTATTTCAAATTTATATGATCCCTAACTTCCCTGAAGGTATGTTTTTGTTTTTGTTTTTTTTAACATGTTTCATTTGAAAAAATAAGTGTTTTCCAATGATCAAGAGAAGGCTAAGGGGTGTTCTGAGGGTTCGAGGAATGAAAAAGAAGGATAAATGTCTTTCTAAGAATATTGTATGGTTTGTGAACAGTTAGTGAACACCAAGTGGAAGCCTCTGGTAACCATCTGAATGGGTTTTTTTTCAGAATGTAGAATCTGTATAGTTTTCACATGATTTGGAAAACTCTGTGGTTAAACCATATTGCCCGGTAACATTAAGAAATTTATATAAATTCCATTTCATGATTTTTATGTTCCACTCAGGATTTCCTCCATTCTTCCTCCCGGTAACCCAACAAATGATCCAAGTACCCATGATCATACAAGAAGAAATTCTATTTCAATATGAGGTTATTTGGAGTGTCATCAGCTATAGATTTTGGATCTTGTTATGTTCCATCCCTCTATTGTATCTATTTCCTATTTATGATTTCCATTATCCACCCTTCTCCTTATAAAGCTCTCAAACCCTATTTTGTGATGAGATATAGGATAGGGATTCAAAGGGTGGTTGAATCAGAATCTAATGCTTCAATTATGAGTGCATTCTCCAATGGATTCATTTTAGGTTGTCTAAAAGTTATATCCTGTAGGGTATAAATGAGTTTATGCGTGTAAGGTTTTATTACTATTATCTTAATGATGTGTCCTTGATTCCATTGGAAATATGTGATATATTGGGGGGGTCTATATAATCAATTGAATCCCTTATGATCCATATAGGGTGTATGAAGAATGGTGTGACTTATTTTAGAGCCACTCATAGGGTGCGCTGACCCTCCCGAATGGGGCTAATAGAAGTGTAAGGTGTGAAATTAACTCATGATTATATAGAGACTTAATTAATGTGTTAATTATTTAATGTAATGAGTTAGGATGGATTTTGGTTAGTTGTGTCTACTTTTTAAAAATACAAGGGTTTGTTTGGTTAGTATTTAAATGGTTTAAATTGTATTAATGGGAATATGATAAGTAATTATGTTTACACTATAATGTGATTAGCTAGATATGCACGGGGAAGGGGAATTGAGGTTAAATGGTTATGTGTTATAAATGAAGAGTGTGCTAATAGATTATAGAATAATGATAAATTTCAATTTATTGATATTTTTGTCATTCATCTTATGATATATAATATTCATGGTTTTAATGTAGTTACTTGTGGATGATGATGAATAAATATGTGCACATGAATTTGTAGAGTGGAATATATACATGAGGTTCTACTCCCATGGTTCGTTTTTGATTGAGGTTCTCAGCTCCACCCTCTAAATTTATGGTTTAGGGAATGTGATTGAGTTCTATTCCACTAAAATTTTCATTCCACCTAGACTGAGGCTATGAGATGAGGATAATGTGGATATTGTGATGTGATGCCTTGTGAGATATGAATGTATTTATTCACATATCTCTAAAAAACATTGATCATTCCAAATTCATTCAAGACCTAAAAAGGATATCAAAAACTATGATATGCTTAAGTAGTGAACATGGATTTAAGGGTATCATAACATAAAAGGAACATAATATAGAATGGATTGTGGATCTAATTTCCTTTACATTCCATTATTTATCACATTTATGTGATGTCTAATTTGATTGTATATTTTGTAGATACCATTTGTGGTGGCATACAGAGTGGTAATCACACCATGAACAATCCAAATTTGGTTACTCGAGTCGATTTAATGGTTGCATGTTAAGAAATAGGCGATGGAATTATGCTTGGGAAGTGATTCAGGTTTGGTATGTGTACAAAATTGGTTTGGGGATTGATGTAATGACCATTTTTGGGATTCCACTATTTACCTTTTTTTTATATTTTCATTTAGAATTGTTGCATGAGATGATATAATTATTCAATCATGTGTATTTTATCTTATTGGGATATGTTTCACTATGCATGGTACTTGTAGTTTTATATGTTTTTCACTATTAATATTGTGTTCTACTATGGAATACTCTGTTAAATTTGTTTTGGTATCCCCACATGACATATTATTCCTTCAATTCTAGTTAACAACTTGTTTCATTTGAGGATACCTTCATGGGGTCAGGTGATGACTCGACCCAGGGAACTCATTTAATGGAAACTATGTTGAGGATGTTAAAATGTTGTACCAAAAGAGTTCATTTCTATTTCTTGCTATTTGGGGATAGTAGACAGGATATTAGGACAGGGCCAGGCATTTGTACTGAGATCATTACATGGTGTATCTAACCTATGTATAGGAAAAACACAAGTCCTTCTAGGCTGGAATTGTGGTTATTGTTGTTTTTTGTTACATTTGGTGATATTTCACCATTCTGTGACACATATGTGGTGTGATGTGACCATTTTATGATTTTCGCACATAGCCTATCTAGAACAAGGTTTTTCATTAATAAATATTTATAGGCTCCTATGTATATATGTGAAAAGCATCATAGTAGACACACACACACATGAGATAGGTGTATGGTACATGGAGAGTAGGATGTAATTTATTTCATGAAAATTATGAAGATTGATACTAATGAAATGGTTTCGATGTTAAAAAGGGAATATAAAATATTAGAAAATAAATAAATAATTGTGATTAATAAGGGGTAGTATGTGGATTAGAGTGGCCCATGTGAGTATGGATATTGAAATAGTCCTAAAATAGTGCAAAATGTGAGGTTTGTAATACTGTGAATAGGTTACCTAGGTTCGTCATTACCTTGGTCGGGTGGGAAATGGTAGTGTCCTAGTTGTGATCGGGCTTCTTAAGGTGGTGAATGAGAACTAACTTTTTGTGGATAGTTATGAGCTTTACCTTTTTCACGAATGATTTTCGGAATGACTTATAAATCTTGTGGTTCGAATTATATAAATATTCCACCACGAAGATGTGTTCCACTTGGGTGATAGGAGGACATATCCTAGAATGGTCCTCCAATTGTGGAGTAGGACAAATTGGTAATTCAGGAATATAAGGAAGAGCAGTTCTGTGAGATGTTTTGTCATTTTATACAGATTATTGAATGTGAACCATGTAGTATTTCATTGAGTATTTTTGAAAAGTCAGTGGTGTTTCAGCTGCAAAACCCTCTGACCCTTAACGGAGAGGGTCTGCCAGAGGTTACATACATCTAGATAGAGTCTATCCAAAATATTCTTAACCATCTATACTCTACTGTTGAGAAGCAATTCAGGTTTGTGGCATATATTCTATGAAATTAATAAAAGAGATTGTGAAACATCATGGTTCAATAAGAGAAGGTTGAAGGAATGATATGGAAGGATTTTTAGTAGAATATTATTGATCACTTATACCACGAGTAATTGAGGAAAGAGAAGGATACAAATTTTATGAGACTAACTCATGGGAAAATTCCGGTGATATAATATTCTATTCACTGCACCGATGTGTGATGTTTCGTAATGATATTTATAGGATACTATGCAGCGGTGACGAATTTTTTCAAGGATGAGATGAGACATGAGAAATATTATCAGTAGAATATTTTCCATCTGAAATGAATCGGTGTAGTTGTGGATGAATCCATCACATCATAAGGGAACCTTTTAGGATCAAAATGATGATTTAGATGCTCAATATACAATATGGGGGAGGGGTGAATTGTATACTTTCAAAAATTCCTTAGGAACTATTAAAGATGGTAATGTTTAACAATGTTAAATAGTATACATTCAAAAAACCTCTTAGTTCTAAAAACATGCATTTTTTTGGAAATGTGGTTCTAGAAATGAGACTTAAGAAATGTTTACAAATATTATGATTTTACCTTAAAGCGTATAGAGACTCACTAATAAGAGTACAAGTATAAGAAAGTATAAGATAGTTATACTGTCATCAACAACCAATATGCAATAGAAAACATGAAACAATACAAGTAACACCTAATAAATATTTTTACACAAAGAGAAGGGTACCCAACAACCTTGGATAAAGGTCCCTTGATTTATACTTACAAGATTGTATTTCTTACCCACACTAGGGTAAGCCCTTGATACGAATATCGGAGTCTGTCTTGCTATCCCCGCAAGACCTCGAACTTCAAGGTAGTAAGTACCTATTTATTCTTGTCCCCAGAAGCCCTCGAATGTACTCAACAACACTTGGAGTCGCATGAAGCAATTCTGAACTAGATGTTCAATACCCACAAAGAATCAAAGTTTCTCTCTATAAATCACTTTAGCAGAATGTAATCATAGAGACATTGAAGAGTTCTTCAAATTAGTGATCTATTTCAAATGAGCTTCTATTTATAGTCACACTTAAACAGTCAGCTCCCTCCTCCAACGGTCATATTTTCCCTTGAATTTCGGAAGGACTTGTACACATTTCACTCAAAAAATGGTTGTTTAGAAAAAGAATGCACTACATCATTTTATAACTCCAATAATAGTAAGTAAACAATATGGTGGCATAACCAAATCCATTTTTCAGAGTGTGAGGAAAAATAAATGTTGGGAGTCTAACCAAAATCACATTCGGTGTCTATAATACATGGGTATTCAGATTAAGTCTTCAAACTTATTCTGAACCTAAATTCTATAGAATTATAGAGTCTGAATTTCAAGGAAATTCAGAGTCTGATGTCATAAGAATTTGGAGTCTAAACATAGAATGTTTGGAGTCTGAATTTAGAGAATTTGGAGTCGGAACTGAGAATGATTAGAGCCTAAAATCATGGAATTCAGAGTCTGAACTCAGAATGTTCAGATTCTGAATTCAGAGAATTCAGAACCTGACTTAGGATTCTGAAAACATAATGCTCTATATCTAATTTTTTATAGGATTCTGAGTTTTTAGATATGAAATCTAATTTTATACATAGAAATAAAATGTGCTAGATTATAATATGAACAATGAAAAAAAGGTAAGGTTAAATTTTCTTTGGGGAAGGAATATTTCACTTATTAAAGAAAAACCAGGTAAGGAGAAAATTTCCTTGAGGAAGGAAAATCATCCTTATGAATTATTAAAGAAGAAATTATGGAAAAGAATTTATCCTTAAGATATAGTGTTTGTTATTTTCAAAACATGAAGGAATGTAAATGTTATAAAGAAACCTTATTGTCTCAATAATACCCCCCTTCTTGGAAAGAACAAACATCCTTTCAAAAAAGAATATAATGAAATAGAAAATATTTTTATGGACATTGAAAATAAAAATAATCTCCCTTAACACATGGCCAGTGATGAATACGACCAACTACCCCTTAGGGTTTGCAAACACTAAGGATCGTATTCTTTATTTCTGGATTGAGATTTATCATTTTATTTCATACGAAAATATTATTGGATATGAAATCCCCCTTATATGAACTCCCCCTTACATAGATAAATTTCTTCTTTTACTTTGTATTATTTTTTAACATTCTTTTCTCCACCTTTGTGATTTTCAAAAAGGAATACAGAGAATAGAAAAGAAAATATAGTGCCTGAAATATTAGTACTAGATAACTGACAGCCAAGCAACCAAAAATTTCATTAGAAATGGAAAAAATTTATACAAGGAAGAAATAAAACAAAATATCAGAATTGAACAAGATTATCTTTCCTTGTCTTTCGTAATCAACTTATTCACAATTTTTTGAGCTTCAGGAGTTCCTTGTGATCCTCCACTCTATGTTCAAGAAGCTCATCTTGATCTTCTGTTTTCTTCTCTAAGGATTTAATTTTTTTTGGACCCTTAAGAGATCTTTCCTTCACCTTTAGACCATCTTTGTGCATTGAAAATATTTCCTCATGTTCGATTCTAATATCTCTTTCCCTTTTCCAACTATGAGAAACCGAATATAACTTCCCATTCAAATCTTTCACTTCTTGCATTCGAGAATTAGTTTCTAGATTTAGATTTTCCTCAAAACTATTTCTGAGATCCTTGATCTTCACATCATCAGTGTCAAATGCATCCTTGACACTTTCTTGGAATTCATCAATAATTCTCTTGTATTCTATAGTTATCTTTGACCAGCTAGTCATTTTATTGCTAGATAATTTTTGGGATTTGTAGTTTATGTGATAGTTTTTGATATTGGATTCATGATTTATGCATTTATCCATTGTCAAGGATACTGAATATGATTTTTAATTTAAGGAATGATGATGCATCAGGCATCTGGAGTCTATGCTTGGAAATAGAGGGATACATCCAACATGAATTTTCATAGATTGGACAAAAAAATCATGTCTAAGAGAGGATGATTCCAAATTAGATATTTTTAATGGTGAAGATTCTTTTTCTATAATAGAATATTTCCTCTTCAATAAAGAACCCACTTCATTCTTCTTCACGATTATTTTGATAGGTGTATCAACAACCACCTATTTGTCCGTATCATATTTCGAAATTGCTTCTTCTTGATTGGGTGATTCCTATACACTAACAGATAGTTTCAAAAATTTATCTTCATCTACCTATTCTTTCTCAACTCCTTCCTTAGTATCGACTGGCTGAATGAAATCATGGTTGGAGCTTTCATCTTGAGACACTTTTTTCACTTCTTCTCCACTCTTCTCACCATTCATTGGGGTAGCATGTTTTGAAGACACGACTTCAGAGGTTCGGAATGATAATTTTTCATAAAGGGATTTCGTTCTCATAAAAATCATTTAATTGGTTTATCAAATCCTCAGTATCATCACTACCTTATTCTTATTCTTCTGCTTTATCATCTGCTTGTTTTTATTGGACTTTTTTCGGAGTCAAAAACATCTTTCCCAGAGTCACTTGTAATGATTCTATCAAAAATGATTCTGGTACTGGAATATTCTCGGATGCTTTCTCAGTAGCCTAATGATTGGAATTTCTCTTCCTCAACCAACTTTTTCTTCTTCTTTTTCTCTTTTTCTTGATTCTCAAGCTCATTATCTGCCTTTTACTTCAAAGATTTTTCCTCAGTAGGTTCGAGGAAAAACTTAGGCTCCACTTCATCATGATTTTTCTAGTCTTCCCTCCACTTAGCCACAGCCATATGAGGATAGGATTTTTGTTTCTCTGGATTTTGTGGTGAAGATTGGGTTTCATTTGATTTTGGGGTTTTTTCCATCTCTTCCACTTCTTTTACCTTCCACTTCTTTACACCCATTTTAGTGGTTTCAGCCACATCCGGTTTCTTTTGAAGAGCTTCAACATCCTATTCAGGAAAATCATAGAATTCTTCGGATTCTTTGGAAAAACAAACATTCATCCTTCTCAATGTGTCGCGACTCATAAACATGAGATTGTAATTTTCTAAACTAGATTTTTAAGTAATTTTGAAGAATTATAAACACATAAAAATCATCTTTGATAGAATATATGGATACATAATAATCTAATCCTTTAGATTTCTATTCTTAATGTTCTCAATTGTAACCAATATATGTTGGAAAAATTTATCTTTCTTATGATTACCATGAAATTATGAATTTAGATGTCACTCTTCATTAATGAATCCTTATCAAAATTTCTCAGAATGATGAATCCTCGAACCCACAGTTAATGAATCCAAAAAATTATACAGAGGAGAAGAATATTCGTAGTCTTTAACTCTGAAAGACCAAGACAAGCCATTTATTTTTCATTAATGAATCATCCTTTAACATTAGGCAGCTTATATGAGCAGCACTCAGCCTCTCCATCATAAATAATACCAACCGAGCTTACAACCATGGTGTAGGAAAGTGAAAATGTATTCCTGTAACACGTGAAAGAAAACATGACCCAGCCTTCTTCCTAGAAGAAAGTTACTATCTCATAGAATTCAATCAGCAACATTGGATACAATGGATCTTATGCTTTCGATTTTGAAATGCAAACATTGTCCCACCCATTCAGATTTATATTCATAGAGATAATAGAATTATACTTAGTGAAGAAATTAGGATGATCCAATCTTTCTCTTTAAACCTTCCATTTAGAGATTTCTATTATGGATGATATTTGTTTTTGAGACAAAGCATCAACAGACATTCGGAGCTATGGAAACCAGGATGATTCAGAATGAGCTTATGAAGGAGGGTCAATGATTCAGCACACAAAGGCTTGAGTTTCAATGTGGGACAACACTTGGGGACACTTTATATAGGAATTTGAGGAGAAATATCAGCTTCCATACTTAATATAGTGGTTGAAACCCCTTCTGATCAGATCTTATGGCTTAAAATATAATGACAGAAGAAGAATTTTAATGGATTCTGATCTTTTGAGGTTTTTAAATAAAACATTCAGATTAAAGGAAAAAAATATTATGATGAATTTAAAAACAGATGAAAATACCAACATGTAAAAGATGATTACAAATATTTAAGAAAGGAAATATAATTTTATGATTACTAGGTACATCATTCATAATAAGAAAATTCTTCTAGAAGAACTTTAGATAATGAAAAATTTTATTACAAAAATTTTCAATACGAAAATATCCATTACGAACTATTTATGTCCAAAAGTATTCATTAAAAAAAAATATGTACTAAAAGTTTTATTAAGAAAATTTTGTGTACGAACATATTCATTACGAAAATATTAAATACAGAAATAATTTGACAATGAAAAAAAATTTAGATTATGAAACATTTTAGACTACGAAAAAAAATTTAGACTATGAACAAATTTAGAAATCTAACAAACAAATATACTCCCCCTATGAAAAGGAGTTCCTTAATGTAATGAGATTTTTTTGAACAAGAATTTAACATGAAATATTAACTTTCTATTATCATTCCTAACTTCTGTTTAATGTGTTCAAATCAATCGGAGGGTAATGGTTTTGTGATAATATCTGCATGTTGTTCTTGTGTTCTGGTAAATTGAAGAATGATATCTCTTCTTTGTGTGTGATCCCTAAGAAAGTGATTCCTAATATATATTTGTTTTGCATGAGAGTTATGTTAATGCTGTTTACTTAAGGAAATGGCACTATTATTATCCCATAAAATTTGAGTTTTGGTGAAACGTATACAATAATCTATGAGTGTGTGTTGCATCCACAACACTTGAGCACAACAACTTCCAGCTGTTACTTATTTTTCTTTAGTAGTGGAAAGTGCTACTGGGTGTTTCTTTTTTGCATGAACAAGAAACAAATGAATCTCCTGAGAAACGACATGTTTCAGATTTACTTATCCAATCGATTCTATACCAACCAATGTCCATATCTGAACTACTTTTTAAAACAAAATAATTTCCATAAGTGTATAAGAGTCCTAGATCCATGGTTCCCGTTATATAGTGAAAAATCCTTTTCACTACCTTTAAATGAGATTCCTTAGGATTTTAATGATATCTTTTACCTAATAATACTGAAAAAATTAAGTCTAGATGACTAGCTATCAAGTAACGAAGACTTCCAATCATAATTCTAAAAGATTTTTTATCTGCTGACTTCCCAGCTTCATCAAGATCAAAATAAAATTGAGGTACCAATGGGAATCCTTATACTCTTAGACTTGTCATATCCAAACTTTTTAAGAAGATCATTAATATACGTTTGTTGGGATATACTGATTCTTTCTTGTTTTTGATAAATTTGAAAACCAAGGAAAAATTTCAACTCACCCATCAAACTCATTTCATTCTCATATTTCATTAGATATGCAAAGTAATTAGATAAATATTAATGAGTTGAACTAAATATAATATCATACTCAGTAATTTGAACAGTCAAAAAAAATTCTTATCTTTATTTATAAAAAATATAGGATCAACATTTTCCTTAACATAGTTATTTTGAAGCAAAAATTTTGTAATTCTATCATACCAAGATCAAGGGGCTTGAATAAGTCCATACAATGCATTGGAATGTTTCTAAACATGTTCGTAATGTTTTGAATTTTAAAAAATATGAGGTTTTTCAACAAAAACATACTATTGTACAAAACCATTAAGAAAAGAACCTTTAACATCCATTTGTAAAGGATTAAAATTAAAGATTAATACAAAGGAAAGTAGAATATGAATATATTCCATTCAAGATACTAGAGCATAAGGTTCTTCATAGTCTATTCTGTCTTATTGATTATAGACTTTAACAACCAATATCACTTTATTTCTTACTATGATTCCATTTTCATCACATTTATTTATGAAGACCCATTTTACACCAATTACAGATGTTTCCTTGGGTCTTTCAACCAATGTCTAGACGTTATTCCTTTTAAATTCATTTAGATTATCTTGTATAGCTTTTATCCAATCATCATCACCTAAAGCTTCGTTGGTTCTTTTTTGTTCTAATTGGGAATGGAATGCTAAAACCTCAAAATCTTTTCTTAATGAACATATAGTCCTTAAAAGTTGATTTACATCACCAATTATACTATCACTGGGATGATTCTTTTGAAAAAACTAATTTGTGTTTTGTAAAACCTATTCATCAACTTAGGATAGGATGTCCTCTAGGTTAAATGCTTCAGAAATACCTTCTTGAACATTTTCCTTATCATAAGGATATTCTAACAAAGGTTGATAATCAGTTTTTGAAAACACATCCAAAGATGTAGGTTGAGGTTGTTTAAAAACAAAAGGATTAGTTTCATAAAATTGTAGATCTACTATTTCTTCAAAAGTACATGAATTTTATTGAAAACACTATAATTCTTAAAAGTTGTGGAGTAGCCTTAGAAAATTCTTCAATCAGATTTTGGTGTGAATTTTTGTAGATTATCTTTATTATTTAGATTGAATACGTAGAAACCAAAAACCATGAAGTAGGAAAGTATAAGTTTTCTACCAATATATAACTCATAATGAGTTTTATTAATAAAAGGTCTATTCAAACACAATTTATATTATACCAAGCAGTAATTATAGCTTCAGCCCAAACAAATTGGCATCAGAATATTCACTCCACATGGTTTTTGTTGTCCCTTGAGGAATTCTACTTATTCTTTCCAAAACACCATTTTGTTTTGGTGTTCTAGGTGCTGAGAAGTTATTAGTATTGACTTTTCTACTACAAAATGATTCAAAATTAGAATTTTGAAATTCTCCTCCATGATCACTATGAATAGTCATCAAAGGAAGGTTTTTATCATTTTTAACATGGGCTATAAAACTTTTGAAATAAGAAAATGCTTCATATTCCTTTACTAGAAAATAGAACCATGTAAATCTAGTGTAATCATCAACTGAGAAAAATACATAATATATTCCACCAAATCTTCCAGTTTGTGTTAGACCAAAAAGATCCATATGAACTACGTATAATGCATCAATGGTTGAGACTTCACAAACTGATTTAAAACATGATTTCTATTTCTTTTAATATTGACAATGATTGTAAACTTTTCAAGAATCAAATCTATGCTCTTGTATATCTTTAACTAGTATTTTCGTATAGATTTTTCATAGGTTCATAAGGATACAGTGTCCCAACCTTCCATTCCACAACCAAGAATGATCCTCCATTGCACGAAGCCAAGGTAGATCTTGGCTTATATTTTATTCTAAGCTTATTGTGAATATATTCTCTTGCCTATGGGTAGAAATAATTAAATCTTCCATGGAATTGTGTACGAAGAACTTTTCATTCCTAAAATTCACAAGGTAACCATAATCACATAAATTACTTCTTCTAATGAGATTGTGCTTATGAAATTTAACAAAAAAACCTTTGAAATAAATGTTTTTTCTAGAAGAATAATGTTACCTATACCAATAATTTCTCCCTTTTCATTATCTTTGAAAGTTACTTTTCATCCTTCCATATTGATAATCTTTTCAAAGAACTTTTTGTTACCATTCATATGCTAGGAACATCCACTATCCATGTACCATGTATTTAATGTGGTACATTATTTATTTTCCTGAAAATTAGAGAGTTAGACTTTATAAACCCAAACATTCATGGATCTGGAATCCTCAAAATGAAAAATTTTAGTAATCCACATTTTCTTTGAAAAAATATGCTTTATGAAAACCCAAAAATAGAGTTTTGTTTCAGGACCAATTTTTTCCCAATTCCCACCATATTGACACTTTGTTTAGAAATGATCACTTTTTGGAACAAAATAATTGTTACTAAAAATCAATTTTAAACTAGAATATGAAAAAACAGAATTATTCCTTAGAGGTTTAATTTGGGAATACATTTTATCAAAATTTTCCATCCCTAAGGTAATGTTTGAAAAACACTTCCTCAAGGAAAATATTTTGGGCCTTAGTTTAATAGCTATGTTCTTATCCTAAAAAATATTAGTTTTAGCACTAGAGATAGGCTCGAAAACATTTTTCTTAGAAATTACTTTTTCAACATCCTTATTATGTTTATCCATCTCAGAATTAACTTCCTCAATGGTTTTTGAAAAACATTTCAAATCAAGGGTTTTCTTATCAATATATTTAGATAGATATGATATTTTATTAGTAATAATAGATGTCCTAGAATATTCCTTATCAACTTTTTCTTGACTTTAGAAATTTCATTCTCAAGGAATTGAGAAAACCTGTAACCGTCTTCATAAGAAGGTAAAGTATAATCTTCATCAGAAGATTATTATTTAACTGAGGATTCATAATATTTACTATCACTATAATTAGCATTTAGTTATTCATTGGTTATGGATTCATCATTGTGTACCTTTTCCATTAAACAATAATTTCCAATAGGTAGCATGGATATTAGACCAAGATTCTTCTTTCCAGAAGATAAGTAATCTGAGGATTCATCAAGAGAGTCTCCATCACTGGAACTCCATGTGTCATTAGCATTGAAAACATTCATATCATTATCTTTGTAGTAATTCTTTATAAACCTCTCAGAATGTTTTTCCTTTCAATCTTTTCTCTTATGCATAGGACAATCAGGCCATATATGTCCATCTCCTTTGCATTCATAATAAGTGACATCATAGTCTTTCTAATCCTTTCATTCTTTCTTATTGTATCTATAATGAACGTCATTCCTCCCAACTATCTTGTTCATCCATTGAGCAAGATTAGCTAGTTCATTCTCAAAATTCTCACTTTCACTTGATTCAGATAAAACAGTAACCTTCTTAGACATAGATCTTGTATATCTCTTAGGAGTCTTGGATTTCATATGATTTGAAGTAGTTGTAAAAGAAAAAAAAATCAATCTTCATTCTTCTTCTTAACATTTTCATTATCTCTCTTCATTCTAGTCTCATGTTGAAGAAGAGTTCCAAAAATCTCAACATGATTGATCTGTGAGACTTTCATATTCTCATTTATATCTGTTCTCTTGGATTCAGAGTCATTAGGTTTGATGTCTATAATATTCTATACAACTGACTCATCATCCAAACCATTTAAACCCATGGAATTTAAGCTATTGTCAATATTCATAACTTTCTTTTGTACCTTACATATAGGTTATCCATAAGGAAAAGAAAAAAAACATGGTACTCAACTCTAAGCATAGCTCTTATAGTTTCAATAACCTTGGAAGTACCAAAATGTGTAACTTCAAGCATCGTCCAAATAAAATTTGCAGCTTCCCAATATGAAATCTGGCTATATATATTTCTGGTCATGGAACACAAATATGTATTATGTAACTTATAGTTAAGTTGATATTCTAACTTCTCTTGTTTAGTAAAATTTATGACTTACTTATCATGAATCTTGTAATCTCTTGTAACGATATAAAATTTGTCCACTCCAGTGTTAATAACAAACATATTCATACGATCTCTCCAATATTTGTAATAATTCCCATAAAAAATATGTGGTCTTGTAGGATTAATATTTTCAATTGAACCTATATTGATTCCTTCCATCATAAGGAAAATCATTCCCCACAAACTTGTCTGTAATAGAATTTTGTAATCAAGAACAAAAATATCCTATGAAAGGAAAATATTGAACAATGAAAAACTTAAGCAATAAAACATATATATGAATATAAGAATTTCAAAAAACTACTTGTATACCAATTTTAGGATCGAAATGATGATGTACATGATGAATTTACAAGAGGGGGGTGAATTGTATATATTTTAAAAAATTCCTTAGGAACATTTAAAGATGGTAATGTTTTACAATTATAAACAAGATACATTCATGAAACCTCTCGGTTCTACAAACTTGATTGATTCCAGAAATGTGGTTCCGGAGATGAAACATAAAAAAAGTTTACAAAGATAATGATTCTACAATAATGTGTATATATTATCACTAAATAGAGTATAAGAATAAGAATTTATAAGATAGTTACACATATCTCAACAACCAAAATGCAGCGGATAACATGAAACAATACAAGTAAAAGGTAATAAATCTTTTATCCCAAAGAGAAGTGTATCCAAAAACCTTGGATAAAGGACCCTTGATTTATACTTTCAATAAATTTTGTCTTACCCACACTACGGTAAGCCCTCGATATGAATATCTGAGTCTGTTTTGCTATCCCTGCAAGCCCAAGAACATAAAGATAGTATAAACCTCTGTCTTCAAATCCCCGAAATCCCTCGAATGTACTCAGGGAAATTTTGAGTCACACGAAGTAATTCAGAACAAGATGATCAGTACGTGCAAGTCATGAAATTCTCTCTCTAGAAATCACTTCAGAGTCATAGAACAGTTCTTCCAAGTTGTGAGCTCTTTCAAATGTGATCCTATTTAAAGGAACATCTTCAATGGTCATCTCCCTCCTCCAATGGTCATATGTTTCCTTGAATTTAGGAGGGACCTATACACGTGTCACTCAAACAATGGTTGGTTAGAATCATAAAGCACGAAATTGTTTTATAACTCAAACAATAGTAAGAATAAAATATGGTTTCCTAACCAAACACATTTTTCAGAGTGTGAGGAAAAATAAAAGTTTAGAGTTTAACCATAATCAAATTCGATGTATATAATACATGTGTATTCGGATTCTGTCTTCAAAATAATCCAGAACCTGAATCATATAGAATTCTAGAGTTTGAATTTTATGGAAATTCGAAGTCTGGATTCATAAAAATTCAGAGTCTGATCTTAGGATGATTGGAGTCTAAATTCAGAGAATTCGGCGTCTAAACTCATAATGATCAGAGTATGAATTTTGAGAATTCAGAGTCTGATCTCAAAATGTTCGGATTCTAAATTCAGAGAATTCGGACCCTGAATTAAGATCCAGAAAATAGAATGCTCTAAATATAAATATTTCTATGATTCTGAGGTTTTAGATATGAAATTGAAATTTATACGAAGAAATAAAATTATTGAGATTATAATATGAACAATGAAAACATTATGAGGATAAATTTTCCTTGGGGAAGGAAAACGTCCCTTATGAAAAAAACTCAGTAAGGAAAAAATTTCCTTAGGGGAGGAAAATATTCCTTTTGAATTATTAAATAAAACATATGGGAAAATAAATTTTTCTTAAGGTAAAGTGTTTTTGATTTTCAATATAATAAGTAATTTAAAAGTCATAAAGAAACCTTATTGACTCAACAAACTTAAAGGAAACATTGGGTAGTGAACATGTGGTGACTGATGGGCGAGCATGTGGTTCGACTTATGATAGTATAAAGCACCATTTTGGAAATTCTCAGTGGAGTGGAAGAATACATAGTAGACAGATGATGGTAAAAGACTCTTATAGAGGTGACTAGATATTTTTTTGTCATTGTGGAAGGCCAAGGAAAATGTTTGGTCAGTGTCTCCTACCACTAGTCGAGTATCGAGTGTGGAGTAGGATGAGGCATGGATAGAGGTTATGCAAGAACCCAAAGATGCCATAAAATGTTGGAAGTCAGTGGCAGATTTCCAAGTGTTGGTATGAGTTTATTTTCCCAATATAATGAAGGTAGTTGGAGCTCCACATGTTATACGAGTAATGGTGTTGGACGTGGAACTCTAGGGTGAGATCATTCAAACCGACATGGAAGATCAATGAATGGTACCCAGGATGGAGCTCAAGGTAGAGGGGAAGGTCATATATATTCAGTTTAGACTACAACTGAAGGTGGTGAGGTGGGATAATCAACTACTTGAGGTACGATTCTCAAATATTCCATGATTAGTATATCATTATTTGAAATAGGTGCTACACATTCTTTTATTTCTTCTCATTTCAAAGTTGTGTTGGGATTAACAATGGAGTGATCTAGTCGAGTAATGCCACTTGATACTCCATTAGGGATATGAGTTAGGGATATTAGGAAGTGTAAGGGTATTTCCTTAGAGATTGGTGGATATAATTTTCTATGGGATATGTTTGTTTTTGAAATGTTAGGTTTGACTTAATCATGGGGATGGATTGGTTGGTGTTTTATTGAGAACATATTGACTATTACTGATGTCAGGTAATGTTTTGATATATCGATGGGGATACTCATGTACTTTAGGGTGAGTGTGATACTTGAGCAGGTCAGGTAGCGTAACTATACCAATATATGGAAGAACTCATGAATCATGTGGCTTGCATTATGTTTGATGATGGGGGAAGGATAATCCATTTTAACCTTCTGTTTTGGACCAGTTTTAGGATGTGTATCCTATGGACTTATTCACGTTACCACTATAGAAAGATGTTGTGTTAAAAATTTAATTTTCTCCAAGGGAATATCCAGTTTCCATTCCATATAAGTACATTACATTTGGGATCTCTTACATTGTATCATAATAATGTTGAAAAATCAATGAGGTTATTTTTTAATTATTAGAATCTAAACCAGATGATGGTTATGAAAATATACACCCTTCCTATAATCGATGACTAGTTGACACTATATGGTTATCTGTTATAAATTATAAATGGGTTATTTGATTGTGTCATAATGTTAATTTCTCATTTTTTTATATTCTTGCAATGTTGAAAATGTTATTCGTAATGTGAGGTTATATTGTGGTTACTTATGGATGATGATAAATAAGTATCTGCACATGGATATGCAAATTATGCTAATGACATGAGGTTCTATTCCCCAAGGTTGAGTTTGACTGAGGTTCTGAGCTCCACCCTCTAAGTACAAGGGGTAGTGTAGAGGATGTAGTTCTATTCCCCACAATGTTGCATTCCACGTAGAATGAGACATCAAGGTGAGGATAATGTGGTTATTAAGATGTGATTCCTAGTGAGATAGGAATGGATTTATTCCCATATTTCTTAAGAACCATGATCACTCCTAATCTATTGAACTCATGAAAAAGGGTGACCGAAACCAAGATATCCATAAGTATTGAAACTCACATTAAGTATAGCATAAAAAAATGGAACATAATCTAGAATAAATTCTTGGAACTTATTCCTTTACATCCAATTATTTATAACATGGATGCACTATCTAAAATGAATTGATATTTTGTAGACACCTTTGGTGGTAGCCTACTGATTTGTACTAACACCCTTCTCGGGTGGACGTTGGGTACCAAATTATCATGGTTGTAGGTCAATAAAGTGGCAAGGGACTTATAAATAAAAATTGATTTGGGTTCGGTATTAGCATCGTTGAGGTTCGGGACATGGATCCAAGATAGTTTTAGGGATTTTGCAGCTTGGATTTCATTTTTTGGGTATTTTTCACCAGGAATTGTTATAATAAATTACGTAATTAATTTTTCTTGTGGTTTGTATCCCATTAGAAAAATGATTGACTATGTATGTAACTGGTTATTTTGTATAATTTCAACTATTTATATTCTATTAAAAAATTTCATACTCTAGTAATGATGGTATATCCTCTTCATGTTTTCTATTAAACCCTCACTACTAGTCGGCAAGCTCAGGTGTACAGAGAGGAGTGATTGAGGTCATGTGATGACCCGGATCGGGGCACTAATTTAGTGTCTCCCAGTTCAGAAATGATACAATGTTGTACCAGAGAAGTTATTTTCTCTTTAATACTATTTGGGGATGGTAGGTATTAGAATAAGACAGTGTCAGGCCTTGATAATGAGATCATTATTTTGGAGTATCTAACCAAAGAATGGTGGAAATACCTTGTCACCCTTGGTGGGAGTTGTTGTTCTTATTTTGTGTTGTGAAATTTGATGATATTTCACCATTGGGTGATGCATAGGTGGTTTCATGTGACAATTTTCTGATATTTAAATCATCGTCAGACTGAAATGAGGATTCACATTCTGGAATTATTCTAGGAACCTATGTATATAAGTGACATGCATTATAGTAGCCACACACACTTGGGACATGTGTGTGGGAAATAGATTATAGATGCATTTGATTTTAAGAAAATAATTAAAATTATTACTATTGAAATGGTACAAAATGTTAAAAAGGGGAAACAAAATATTAGAGAAGAAATAAAAAATTTGTCTTGATAAGGTGTTGTATATGGATTACAGAGGTCCATTTGAGAAGGGATATTGAAATAATCCTAAAATGGTTTGAAGTCTGATGCTTCTAACTGTGCATGTTGGTCAATTATGTTAAACATTAAAATAGTTTAGTGGCCAAGGGTAGTGTCCCCATTCTGATGGGCCTCGTTTGGGTAGTGTTTTTGAAATAATTGTTTATGGATATTGATGAGTTGTCTCTTTTTCTGAATGACATATGGCATGTGTTCTAAAGAACTTGTTTGGAATTGTTTAATGATGCCACCATGAAGACGTGTGCCAATGGGGTTATAGTAGGATGTTTCCAAGAACGCTCATCCAGTGGTGGAGCATGAGAATATGATGATTCACCAAATAGGGAACAACAGTTCCGTGAGGACTATGCATGTTTTATGGAGACGATGGGACCTGCCCTGTGGCGTGTTTCACCAAGTATGTTTGAGTTGATCAATGAGTTTCAAGATGTAACACCTCTGACCATTATCATAGAGTGTGGGATAGAGGTAGTAGAGTTTTTGATAGCGTTTGTTCATACTATTCTTGACAATATAAAGACTCCTCATAGGGATCAAGTCAATTTAGTGGTCTATAAGTTGATAGGTCACACAAAGCATTGGTGGTACATCATTGTTCAAATAGAGAAGCCTGATGGAATGATGTAGAAATATTTTAAGGATAATTTTTCAAAAATATTTTACCCAATGTCCCTGAAGTAGGATAAGGCTATAGATTTTATGAGTTTGGCCCAATGGAAAATTTCATTGATACATTATTCTAGTAGCTACATTGATTTGTGATGCTTCATTGCGACATTCATAGGATACTACGAAACTATGGTGAAATGTTTCTGGGATACGATATGCCATGAGATCTGATCTTAGGTGATAATTTTATTTCTAAAAAGGATAGTAGATGTTATAGATCAATCCCCCATTTCATAAGGGAAACTGAAGAGGGCATTATGGCAGTGAACATGTGGTTGCAGTTGAGAGATAATGTGGTGTGATTTTCGATAGTAGGAAGCATCGCTTTGGAAATTTTTATCCATGTGGAAGTTTAAAGTGTAGAAAATTGAGGGGAAACACCTCGCAGAGTGGTGACCATTTGTTCTATTATTAGTGTAGAAGGCCAGAGAACATGTGTGGCCTGTTTCCCCTACCACCAGTCATGTGTTGAGCGTCCGATAGGTTAGGCCATGTGCAGAGGCTCTGCAAGAACCAGCAGAAATTGGGAAATGCTTGAAGTTAGAGGAAGAAGTTTAGTGTAGTATTGGGGTCATTTTCCACATGTCATGTAGGTATTTGGGTCTCCACAGGTTGTACTGGTATAGGTGGTGGATGTAGAACACTGGGAAAAGATCATCCACAACAACAGGGAAGTGTAGCATAGGGTACTTTGGTTGAGGCTCATGGTAGAGGGAAAGGTCATCTAAATGTAGTTTGGACTACACTTGAAGGTGGTGGGGTCATGCCATATATTGTTCGAGGTACAATTCTCATTTATTACATGCTCAGTAGTTTTTTATTTGATTTAGCTGCTTTGAATTATTTTATATTTTCTCAGTTCTTAGTCGTGTTGGGCTTACCCATAGAGAGGGCTTGTGATGTAATGTGACATGATACTTCATTACGGGTACAAGTTATGAATATGATGTACTCTAAGGGTTATTATCTAGAGCTTGTTGGATATCATTTTTTGTGGGATCTATTTGCTTTCTAGAAATGTATTTTTTTTACATAATGTTGGGGATGGATTTATTGGTGTTGTATCAAGATCATATCGACTATTAATGGCATCAGGTAATGTTCACATCTCTCTATGGGTATAATCATATCCTTCATGGTGAGTTTGATACTCGAGCAGGCCATGCTGGGCTGCTTTTCCAAAAGTTAGGAGAAATTAGCTCACATATGGCTTACCTTATATTCGATGATGGGGAGAAATAAAATCCAATTTTCCTTCCTATTGTAGACAAGTTTCACGATGTATTTTCAAAAGGACATCTTGGGGATACTACACAAGACGGATGTTGATTTCAAAATTTAATCATTTACAAGAGTAGAGAATGTTTCCATTTTATCATAGTACATCACCTTGGAGTTGTATTAAAATATTTGGGAAGAAGGATGAATGATCAATGAGTCTATGTATTGATTATATGTAAATGAACCAGATGATGGTTATGAACTGATACCCTCTTCCTATGATGGATGACTGTTTTGACCAGCATAGAGGTGCCTCTGTCCTCCCAAAAATCAAATTGATATCTGGATACAATCAGTTAAGGGTTAAACCTTATGACATAGCTGGACAACTTTCTGAAGCAGGTAATGTTTGTATGAATTTTGGGTGATTCCATTCAGATTGACCAATGTGATGGTTTTATTCATGAATTTTATTAGCCAAATATTATACCCATATTCTGATAAAGTTTTAGTTTTTTTCACTGATGAAATCTTGGAGTAATCATGAACTCATGAAAATCATGCACAACATATTAAAAATCTATAGGGTACACTAAGAGAGCATATTCTTTACCCAAATCTATTAAAATTTTAGTTTTGGTTAGTGAGGTTCACTTTCGAGGAAACATCATTTCTCAGTCAGGTGTGTCAATGGATCTAGAAAAGGTACATGCTATGATGTTAATGTTTATTATAGATGTCCATCATTTGGAATCACCTATTATTGGAATACCTAGGAAGGGGCTTCTGTTTGAATGGTCAATGGCTTATGAGAATGCTTTTTAAGAGGTGAAGAAGTGGTTCACTACCAAAATGATTTTGATCCTTCCTAAACTAGATATATAGTACCCAATTTTCTGTGATGTGTCTAGTGTTGTACTTGGGGCAGTGATGATTTAGGATGATCGGGTTATAGCTTATGGGAGGAGGATGTTGAGACCACATGAGGAAAATTACCCTAATCCTTACCTTGAGCTTGCCGATGTAGTTCATTCCTTGGTCTGTTAGAGGAATTATTTGTTCGCAAAACCCTTCACGGTGTTTTCTTAATATAAATTTATCATGAACATATTCCCTTAGTGGGATTTGAATCTTAGAATGTGAAGGTGGGTCGAGTACCTACAACCCTTCGATTTCTTGTAGGTATATACCCTGGGGAGAGTGAATATTATTGCTGATGTTATGAGTTAGAAGATTCTGAATCAGGTGGATCAATAATCTAGTTCAGAGTGGAAATGATGGAATTCCTTTCGGAGATACATTTTGAGGTATGGGATGGGCACATGAGAATGTCTCTCACATCTATAGTAGCTGAATCTATGCTTGTGAGCAGATTTTTTGAGAGTCGGCTAGTGGATCTAAATTGTATTTATATAAAGTAACAGCTTACAATTTTAATGTCACCTTCGAATTCATATTTTGGTGATTATAGAGTTGTTTATATTTTTGGACATTTTTTAGTGCTGACATGTGTACAAGATGACTCATTAGGAGTGTTACATGCATCATGGTGGATAGTTCATCTAGGCATGACTAATAAGTACAGTGATCTCCATATGAAATATTGGTGGCTGGGAATAAAGAAATATGTTGTGTGTTTTGGGCATGATGCATCATCTTTCAACAGGTGAAGGTTGAACATAAACATCTCGGTTGGTTGTTGCAGTCATTTTCTATGCCAAAGATGATGTGGAATGAAATGATGATGGTATTTATGGTTGGTCCTATGGGAAAGCCTAATAAAAATGATGCAATCTAGGTGGTTGTTGATAGAGTGGAAAAATTAGCTAACTTAATGTTGATCCAAGAGACTGACATTGTTGATAAGTTGAGTGAGTTATATGTTCAAGATAATGTGAGATTTAATGGAGTGCTAAGAACTATAGATTTGGATTGGGACTCCTATTTCACCTCACACTTCATGAAGGTGTTATTGAATACTCCTAGTACCCTAGTTATTCTGTGTATGGTTTATCACCTATAGACTGACAGGTATTCAGAACACAAAATTGAAGCATTATAAGACATTATGAGAGCATTTGATATATATTTTAGTGGTTCATGATAAATGAACATTTCACGTGATGATTTTTCATACACCAATCGTTATCATGATACAATTCATATTTCTCCATTTGAGGGACTCAATGGGAGACTGTGTAGAAGTCTGCTATGTTGGTTAGAGGTTGGGGTGATTGAGATTTTAGGACCAAGTCTTATGAAGAAGATGTCAGAGATGGTTCATTTGATTAAGATGTATATGAAAACAGTTCATAGTAGTCATAATTCTAATGGTGATCAGTGACTTAGAGCCCATGAGTTTAGTGTGCGTGATAGTGTGTTTCTTCAGGTGCCGCCAAGGCTGTGTCTGCACTGTTTCCTGATGGTGGGAAAGTCAGTAACTAATAATGTGGGGCTACTGGAGATTATAGAGATGCTCATATCAATGGCTTACTGATTAGCTCTTCCACAGTGGTGTAATGGGATGCATGATGTTTTCCATGTTTCACAACTCCGTCATTAGCAACCTGATTCATATCAAGGTATAAACACTAATGATGTCCAGATTGAGGTTGAATCATTTTTTAGGTGAATTCAATTCATATTTGGGAACATAGTGAAAATTTCTTGTGAGGCATGTTTTTTCAATGGTTCATATTATATGGAAACATGGAAACATTCGGGAGGAAGCATGGGAGTGAGATTCATATGTGTGGAGCAAGTGCCTGATAACTTTTTTTGGAACTCAATGATGCTCGAGAAGATCAGCTCTAGGAAGAGCCACCATAAGGTGGGGTGGTTGTAAGATCCCATATTTTTATCAAAGAATGTTTTTGTTTATGTTTCAGTTTACTTCCATTTTTTGACAAATAGTTGTTTCTCAATGATCATTAGAAGGCTAAAGGGGGTTTCTGGGGTTCGAAGCATGAAAAAAATGGGAAAACAAGATTCATGGCTTGTTACAGGGTTTCACAAGGATAGTGACAGTCGTACAAAAATCCCATGTAAGCATGGGTGGGGGATGTTTTTGGACAATAGAATCAGCATGGTTTGCACACAATTTTGAAAACCAAGTGGGTAAACCATGGGCCCCTATAATATTGAGAAATTTGAAAGAAATAGATTATTGTATTTTTATACTCTCCTCAGGATTTCCTCCATTCCTCCTCTTTTGAACCCTAGAAAAGATCCATGCTTCCATGATCTTCTAATAGGTTATTATCCTCAAATCCTAGGTCTTTTATAATGTCATCATTTTTAGATTGAAAATCTGAGTATGTCTAATACCACTCTTGATTCTATTTTTATTTAAGGGTTTCCATTATATCCCCAATGTCCATTTGAAGTTCTAAAACCCTATTTTTTAGGTGACATATAGTGTAGGATTCATAGATCAGCTGAATCAAGATATAAGGATTTGATTGGGAGTGCATTTCACCAACAGATTCATTGTATGTGGTATAAAAGTTATATAATATAGTTAATACATAGTTTTTACATGCAGGGTTTTATTATTCTTTTCTTATGGATTTGTTCTTGATTCCATTGTCATGGTGTGGTATTTTGGGGGTCTAAATAAACAAATTAACCTATCATGATCACTATGGGATGCATGGAGGATGAAGTGACTTATTTAAGGGCCACCCATGGGGTGTGCCGAACCTCTTGAGTGGGGATAAAAGAAGTGTATGGTGTGAAATTGACTCATGGTGATGTAGAGTTTTAGTGAATGTGTTAATTTGTTTATGTAATGAGGTTGGATGGATTGTGGTTAGTTGTATCTAATGTGGGTAAAGACTAAGGGTTTGTTTATTTGGCCTATAAATGGGTTAAATGTGGTTAATGAGAATATGATAAGGAATTATGTTTACACATGAAAATTCATAGTGATATGGGCATGTGGAATGGGAATTTCGTTTAAATGGTTATTTGTTATAAATGACGAGGGTGTTAATGGATTGTTTCATAATGTTAATTTCTCATTTATTGATATTGTTTTGATGTTTCTAATGAAATTTGAAATGCATGGTTGTAAAGTGGTTACTTGTGGATGATGATAAATAAGTATATTTACATGGATTTGTAGAGTGGGGTATAGACATGAGGATACTCGCCCACAGGTTGAGTTTGACTGAGGTTATAAGATCCACCCTCCAAATGCACGGGTTAGGGAAGGGGATGGTGTTCTATTCCCCTAATAGTGGTATTCCACATTGATTGAGGATTTTATTAGAGTATAATTTGGTTATTGAGAATTGATTACTAGTGAGATACAAATTGATTTATTCCCATATTCCTTAAGAACATTTATCATTTCTAATCCATTGAATACATAAAAAATGGAGAACTAAACCATGATATTCTTAAGTAGTGAACCTGGATTCTAGAGTAGGATAACTTAATTGAAAATAATATAGATTTTATTTCTGAACTATATTCCATTTCATGTCATTATTTGTCACATAAACACACTATTTACTTTCAGTACATATTTTGTAGAAACCGTTGGTGGTGGCTTACTGAGTTTTACTCACACCCTGCTCTGGCCACCCATGGGTGTCTAAGAATATTTCATGGTTGTAGGTAAGGAAATATGGAAGGGCCAAATGCTTATGATGTGATTTGGGTACATTATATGCACATATGATGTCAGACACATGTATCCAAGAATGTTTTTTGGGATTCTATAGTTTGGGTTTCTTTTTTTGGGTTTTTTTACTTATTATTGTATCATTCCATGACATAATTATTATTTTTTGGTTTGTATCCCGTTTGTGAAATGTATGAATATGCATGTTATTAGTTTTTTACTATTGTTTCATCAATTTATATTGTGTTCTACTAGAAATTACTCTTGAAAAGAGGGTAAAATCTCCCCACATGACCTATTAAACCCTCACAACTATTTAGCAACCTCTAGAATATTGGGAGGCACACTTGAGGCCATGTGACGACCTGACTCAGGGAACTGACTGATTGGATCTCAGGTTAGATATGTTATAACATCCAACTAATATTGTTTCTAATAGAAATTTAAGTAACAACGAAGAACATTATTGTTGTTTCTATTCTATAAATCTAGGAAATTATTTTCAAAATAAAAAAACATCCACATATTATTAACTATTGTAAAAAATCCATTCATTATTTCATGAAATTTCTCTAGGTGAATTATGCATGTTTCTAAACACTAACATTGTTCCAATAAAATTTATTCCTATTAGTCATATATAAATTCATAGTTTCCATTTTTCTCAATCTAATAAAACTCTTCATTCATATCTTCTACACATTATTTTTTTCTCTATCCATGAAAATTAATTCTACTTTATTTTTTCGTGTAAGTGATGTCTAATTCTATAATCTTAGTTTCATTCTTGTCTGAAAATGTGGTTTATAATTACAAATTTTGTAGTCATATTAAGGATATTTTTGTAGGTTATGTTAGTTGATAAATTTTACACATGTATCAATTTTTTATCATACAGTTCATCTAAATCATCATGCACTTGTTTTGGATGATACTAATCTTCACATTTATCATCATTATTAGATGAATCCATTTTATCATTAAAAACATTTCAATGATCATAACCAAAAATATTAAGGAATTTTTATTATCAATAACTCTCACATCAAAATAATCCACCAATTTTTTTCATGATTAAAACGATCATAACATTTTTCATTTGATGAATATCACCTGAATATTCCTTCCTATTCTTTTTTAAAACATCCAAGATCCTAATTGTTTATCACTAATATGTAAGGACTCCCAAAAAGAATGAATTATTTCTCTATATATTTCTCCATATACCACATCCCAAAAGAATTAATTATATATTTTCACAATAAATAATCTTTTATTTGGTACATCAATAATAATACTGATATATTCTATCTATAACAACTAATAATTTTAAATTTAGAAAGCATTATTCTTAGAATTTATAATAACCATTTAATGTTTACATTCCACAATTAAATTTTGTTAAGGTGTGTATAGAGAACTATGATGGTGTTCAATTAAATGCCTCTACAAATAGTATTATAAGTTATTTATTATATACTCATTTCTATTTTTTATACTCAATATAATTATATAAATTCATATATATCATAATAAATTTATTTTAGACTATCTAATCATTATTTGATACTCTAATTTATATTTTAGGAACAATATTTTTTCACCAAAATGAACTAAAAAATAATGTAATGAAGTAAATATAATAATAATTCATTGTTGTATCATTTTCCCACAATTATTAGAGTAAATGAAGTCAAGAGGTCTAGTGGATTAAATATTAAAATTATTTTATATTATACTAACCATATTACAATTTGGAAATGTTATATGAATTATATAACCATTCCTTTTTTGTAGTGATATATTAATTAAAACATTTAATTTAGAATGATTTGTCACACATTTTGGCCCAATCATCCCATTTCATCGATATTGAAATGTATTTTCATTATAAACACTTAAATAAAATGAGAAAAAATATAATAAATTTAGAATAGATTTATTCTCGTAATTTCAACCATTATAACAATATATCCTTTAATTATTCTTTTAATGATTTAATAATATTTCATAAGATCACTTAATTTCTATAATCACTGCATTAGTCGACACATAGTATGTCATTTTTGGAACCATCAAAATTAAAGAATCATTCGATTCTAGTTTGTATGATTAAAATTTTGAAGATTCCATATAACCTATTTTTTTGAAATATAATTCCAAAATTTAACTTCTCCTTCATCATGTTCTTTTATATCATTTATGATCATTATATCCCAATTCTTATGGAGGATCCACAATAATCAATAAATCACATTCTACTACTTTTTATATGTTTTAGATCCATATGAGAAACCAATGTTGTTTCCATAAAATTATTATTTACAATATAATTTTATTTTCTAGAGTAATATTATATTCTAAGTATATTTTCATACAATAGGTACTAAAGTAAAATTTTCTCCCACAAACATGATCCAGCAAAAAATGGGGGTTTTATTTGAAACATACTAGAAACTAATAAATTTTATTTTGTTTCATTATACATATTATTAATGTCAATATATTTTCTCCCATTATTACTCCCATATAGTTTATCATAATTTCTAGGGAGTTACTTGGCCTACAAATAGTTATGTTATTTGTTCCCAAAAATTCAACAACCGCAAAAAAACCTACCAAATCGTGATATTCTATAGAATTTTTTTATTTATAAAAGGTTTCTGGAGGATCATGACATCATTCTACATTATTTTGAAATGGTCATGGAGAATCCTTTATATACAGTTTATAATCAACTTTTGTTAATATGATGTGATTTCAACATCCTTTCTCATTATATTGTTATTTAATTTCTTTATCACAAGATTTTGTAGAAGTATAAAATGAAGATTTACATTTAGTGTGTAAATATATCACTGGAATCATGGGAAAATATTTCCCATCAACCGGAACCATTTCATAATTTAACTCAGATGACTTTAGAAAATTATCATATCTTCATTAATATACAATCTCCCTCTAGAAATATCTATTGATTTCTAAAAACATCTTTTTCTTCTGAAATAATTTGTTTACAAATATCTTCCACTATTTTCCATTATTTTGAATCTTCTTGTTTGATATTTACTCAATGTATATATTTCATTTTTGTAAAATATCTTCCACACATTTGTAATTTTACAAATAATCTCTCTTCCTCAATTCAATTTAATTCTTTAGTTCTCTTTTTATTTAAATACATTCAAAATTTCTCTATAATATATAATATTATTGTATTTTTATTCAATATCTTCTTATTCAATGTTTGAGGAATCTTCATTTTACTCTACATTTAAGGTGAATTTTATGATTATCATTAGGATTTAATTTTCTATATAATTCTATTTAGTATAATATCATTAATGATTATGAGTCATAATTTTTTTCAATTTCTAGTTATCTTTTTATTACATACATTATATTATTTATCATCATTAGAATTTATGTTACAATAAAACCATTGAGGATTCTCATTAGTTTCATCATTATTTTTTTAAAAAAATTTCTCAGGAGAATTCACACAAAAATATCATGTTCCTCCACAATCAAAACATTTAAGTCGGATATTTTCTCTTTTTTTCCCATTACATATCCAAAATAAAATTAAAAATAGAGGCATGAATTTTCATCATTTATTCATTTTAATTTTCATATTAATAACTATGTTTAAAAATATTTGGATCATCATATTGGATATTCATAATTATCAATAAATCAAAATTCCTTTCATCCAAGATATTATTTCTCAATGATGGATAATTCCTTATATAATATAAAATTATAAGGCTATGTAATTCATTAATAGATAACTCATATTTATCTTGTAGTGAAAATTTTTTAGATTCAAAGCTATTTGGAAAACATCTAACAAGTTTCTTATTGATTTTGGAATATTTTAAAACATTTTTAAAACTTCAGATGTTGAAAAAAATTTAATTTTCTCTTGTGAGGCATTCATCAACAATTTCATCAACATCCCTCGAGATATCAAAAATATTTTTCTACTATATTTATAGATTTATTTCCTTTATTTTGATATTTCCATAAATAGTATATTCATTTTTCTCCCATTTTTTCTTATCCATTTTTATATCCATCTTCTTCATGATTTGTTTTGTAATGGACTTAGAGTATTAATTTTATATTCCATATTTAAGTATTTATTTTTTCACAAAACAAATTATGAGCATTTTTTCATTTTTTGGAAACCCAAAAATAGTTGCATTAATTATATATTGGAAAATAATTATAAATATTGTATCATTATATTTTAATAACCAGGAATGATGTTTCCATTGTAGTTTTGTGTTCATATGTTGTCAACTGTATTTTGATTATCCATTAATCTGTTGTGATAGTGGGAACCTTATTTGATACCAGTTGAAGATCTTTATAATCATGATAAATACTAAAATGGGTTGTCGAATTAGTCATGATATTTTAAAAAATATCTTCTCCTGAATTTAACCCCTGTATGTTATAAGAGTTATTAACCTTATAAAACAATTCAATATCATGGAATAACAAGAATGTAAAGCAATATGTGAAATAATTACATGTTTATATCACATTATGAAAGACCATGAAATTTCGATGTAAAATATTATTCAACCATAAAATTTAACTGTAATATAAAAAGGAATATAATGAGTTGAATCCTAGTAGTCTCCTCCCATCTCCGGATAGTAATGATTATACTAACTCTTTTTAGTGACAAAATTTTTTCTTATCAAAATGTGAAAACAAAAAAATGATATAATTTATTCAAAACATTTCAGAAAACCATATTTAAATTTTATAACTATTTTTCTCTATATAGTAAGAGTCTATTTGGTATAACTTTTTAGGGACTATTATAATTTGTCTAGTTCATCTAACTAACTATGCCACTAATTGATTGTTTTTTCTCGTGATAAAAATTATTAAAAGACCAAACACTCTCAGATGCTATATCTGGTAATATATATGTATGATATAATCTTATTAATGAAACTATCTAATTACTCTAATACTAAAATATATCCAGTAAAAAATTAAAATACATATATGGTTTGTATTATTCAAAATTTTCAAGATATAAACCTAGGTACATACTTATCTTTCTCAGGACACTGTAATTTGATGTTTGGTCTAGTGTCTCCATCTGATACCTTTTTAATGAACATCATACATCTAGATCATGTGACCATTAAAATATCTATATTATAAATGAACCATTTTTTATTGATACACTCGTAGAATAAATAGAAGAAACAGATATTGAATTTCCCACTAAAAAAATATTATTTAAAAAAATCCCCAATCATCTAGAATTTATTGAATGCTTCTCAATCCTTTTAGAAGATTATTAAAGCATCATAAAAAGTTATTGAATTCAAAAAATATATTTATTATACTATAAATCATCCTTAAGGAACTTACATAATGATTATAATGATAACAAGATAAATTTTTTTTAATAACACCACATCGTCAATGAAAAGTTGATTTACAACATTAGGTAAATATTCCCAATACAATTTCTTGTGGGTATAATTCAAATGGATTGGTTATCTATCCGGTGAATGTACATTACTTCTCTAATTATGGGTCTTCTTTCATTGACATCTATATGTCTCATATTCCTTGAATTCGATGTTATTAGGATTTCTTGTGGTGTGTACTATCATACTAGTAACTCAATTCATTTATAGAAAAAATATCAGTGCAACATTATGGAATAGCTCATCTTATGATGTGGTAAATGTTTTTCTGATTTTTGTATAGTGGTTAGATTCATGAATTTATTGACACTCTATTTGATGTTTCCTGGTCAAATATACTGAACCCGATTTCTTTATATCGCAACTCACTAAATGATAGGACATCATTCTTCTTGTAACAATAATCGTTCCAACAATGAACATTATAAATTTTTTGGTCTATTCACCGTGATGTATCTGTGTATTTCACTCATGTCTTTGAAATTTACAGAAACAAATTATGCTTTTGAAAACTACATTCATGATAGACATTACCACTTATCCATTTTTCAATTTCCACAATCAATTTAGTATTTTGAAATTACATTTATGAATTCATAAAATTTTAATGCTTACAATCCCCAAACAAGTAATGATCAATATCTTTACACATCTCATCAATTAATTTATGATGTACTTCCCCAAACATAATAAACCTAACACTATGCTTATATTGTATTTTTTGAAATTTTTCAACTAGTAAAATTAGACTTTTTCTGACAAGTAATAATGCACATGTTCTACTTCATCTTTCTTAACACAAATCTTTCTGTTGACCTACATCAAGTTATATTTTTTAACTTCTATTGGTTTTTCATAAAGAATAAAATCTTCATTATGGATTATCAAATTATTCATCAACTTTGGTACACTATGAATGAAATAACATTGTATTACTTAAAAAAATATTAAAAATAATTAAAAAATTAAAAAATATCTCCCTTAATCATAAGAAAAAAAATTATTAAAAACATCCTCAACTGATTCCCATGTATTTAATAAATATTTAAAATAGGATTTATTAATATAAATTACAAGACGTATAAATAAAACATCAAAAAGTAACTTTCGATTTCAATGTAAAAAATAATTCCCAATGTCTTCCTTTTATGTGAGTATTCTTATCACCTATAATTATGATTGGTTATGTTATTCCATCCTTTTAGAAATCCAAATACGGTTTAATGTATTGGAAACCCACAATAGTTTGTTACAGAATATTATGATTTCACTATTTTTTTCAGATATTATTTTTACAGTACATATAGGAAAATCGAATCTTAAGAAGAAAAAAAGGTTCGTGGAGATCCTTAATATCTCTTATTCATGCCAAATATTTCATTACTGTATGTGGTTATGATCTATGTTTTTTATTGGATTTATATTTTATTTTTCTATGATATATAATGATATTTACTATTAATCATTTGTTTGAATTTGTTAAGTTTTATGTGGGAAAATTTTTTCTATTATGGTTAAAGAGCTATGAAAATCATTAGAACATGGTTTAGGTATAAGTTATTGGAAATTGTATGAGACCCATGCAACCATGTTCAGACTCCATGTAATAGAACATTCACAGTTGGTTCATATTTTTTCTAACTATGTAGCCAAACCATGATTATTTTGAAAATGATTAAATTTTAAATGTTTTCACCCCTTTGTATCCTTAATTTTCACGATTTCTATTTTTTCCCTATTAATTTGGTGATTTGTTGTGGTCAATCTGTTTTTGATTTAAAATAATTTTTAAAATTTAGTTGTATTTTTTTATAGTATTTTCCACTAATAAAAGACAATACAGACTGAAGTGCAGAACTACAAATCATGTCTTATAGGATAACCCCCTATAGTCCTTATTATAACTTAATTAGTTATCCAAACTATCTGTTATATGTGATTGGAGATAGAAACTAATTAAACATGTATTGGACCATTCATATGACTTTACTAAGAAAAATACATAATTCTGTCATTTTGAAAAAGGGCTTCAAGGGAATGGGTTTTGAATGCAAAATATTGAAAATATTTTCCATTTCATTGGAACCTAATAGACTTCAACTAGTGGCTTCACTAACTAAGAGGACCATTTTGGGATATACCTAACACTGATAGGGAGGGGTGAATCAGTGTTGGGGAATTTTTAATCCAATTCCAACTTTCTATCCATGTACATCTTGACCTAGGATCTTCATTCTCTTATTCTCTTTTCCCTGTTGCATGTAATGATAGAAATCAGTATAAATATGAACATGATATTTTTACAAGGTTCACCACTCAATAAGAGAAACTATATCCTTACTATTCATGTGAATGACCAATTAATCAATTTTATGTTATAGTGGATTGACTAGGAAAACAATCCTCTATTTAGTGTCAGTTGCTAGACTTTAGAGGGGGTGGGAAACAATCCTCTTCCCTTGACTGGTGATATCCAATTTTAACATGCAGCCTTAATCTGGTTCTTTATACTGCATGTGAAGATAATATTCTTCCTTATTCAAAAGTAAGGTTCTATTCTTGATCATTTTAAGCGTACTTCACTAGATTACTTACAATGTAGTGGGCATGGAATTCTCACCTTCATTTATATTCTACTCAGATCACAAACTGATTACACTAATCTTATCATTTCTTTATATAGAATCAAATACACCAATGTGATTACTCAAAAATTGAGGATCAGATCACTTTTCATCATCATAGCTAATTCATTTATTGTTGTTCATGTAAGAATATGATCATGTATATGGCATTTAGTTTGACCTCTTCTCTTATAAACTTCTTTTTCTTATTTTTCACATTTTCACAAAAATTTGGGTTCTTAATTTAATTGTATTCATATGTGCATGTTCTAGATTGAGGTCATGATCTTATTTCTTAATCCTTTTGTATAAACCCCTAATAGGTTGACATCATTATGTACATGCCCTTCCTCATCCTTTAACTTCTTTTTCTTATTCTCTCTTTCACTTTGCACATGGTTCGACTGCATTTACATCATTCACATAAGTGTATTTATTGCATGTGTGCTATTCTTAAAACCTGAAATTGTATGACCTTACATTGTAAAAAATCATTTTTCAAGGCCTCAATATTCTTAAAAGAAATTTACATAGGTGCATGAAAAAAATAATTTCACATCCTTATTCAAAAAAACGTGAACCCCTACAATCAATCAGATGAAAATGAAAATAATTTTGTTCTCAACTATTGGAAGACAGTGAGACTCACAGCTCTTCTTCATTCACAAGAATCACGGATCTCCCTCTTCGCAAAGCAAAGTGATAGTCTAAGGCTCAACCACTGGCTTGCGATGGAGTGTTCTTCACGAATAAAAGGGATGGTTTTGCAAAAACCTATCACATGTTTTGGTGTTATTTTATTACAATGATATTCGAGGGTGCATAATACATGTTGAAGCCTTGGTGGATGTCTCTATTATGGAGCCGTGAAGACTCAAGGTGCACTACTTTATCTTCATGAAGTGATTCATATAGAAGATTCTCTATTTATTGAAAAAATATTTCATGGGTATGTGGGATCAGTGATAGAGATAATATTTCCAATATTTTTAATTTCTATTTAAATGATTTAAACCTCACAAATTTAACAATTTGATCTTATTTGTAACAATTTTGGATTTATAGTGTGTTTTGGGATAAAAAGTTTAAATTTCATAATTCTGGATTTTTAACAGCTTTTTATCACAGGGGTATTTTGGTTATTTATTATACAATATATTTCCAAATTTTGTGATTCTAATTTTTTTTGAACCAATATTTTATTTCCTTCAACTTTGTCTTCAGGACCAGGGGTTGAATCGATATTAATGGTGCCCAAAAAATCAATGAAGATGACAATTTTTTTCGGGCGGACTGCGTTGACTCCACCATAGTAATGGAAGCAAATTTCGGCCTACAATACTCCAAATGATGCGATTATACCTGGATATGACAGTGGACTCCAAGGCGCGTCTCCTCAATAAAGTTCAAGCCGTTTGGAATCCCTTAGGATGGCCGTTTAGTGGTAGATTTGTGAAGGAAGCTTCCAGGAAGCATCATCCAGAGAAATATATTTTTAATAGAAAAACCATAAATCCTTCAATACGAGTCCAATTAATCTGAAATTTTGAGGGTGGACGGCCAAGACATTGGTGAACAATATTTATGAAGAGGTCCACGCGTGAATCGGCCATTTAATGGGTCTCAAATGCGACAACGTTGTGAAGATAAAATCTGCCTATAAAAGGAGGGGAGCTCCTACCTCTCAAGATATTCAATTTTTCACCACACCATCCATCACAAAAGGGAGTTGGCTTGAGAGAGTGAAGGGGAAAGTGGAGATTTTGATCCTTAAGAAGATGACATTCTTTGAATATTCAATAGAAAATATGAAGGCTTCTCAAGTGATGGAAGGCTAAGCGGCAAGTGGTTGCGGACGGCGACACCCGACGGACACTCTCTTCCGAGTTTGGATTTTAATGTGTAATCTCTTTTTTTGAATTTCTCTTGAACCTATATTTTTGAATGAATCTGGTTGTTTTCTTTCTTAAATATATTTTCAACAAATTTGTTTTGACCGTTGTTCCATCTATAAAGTAGAACAATTGACTTCGCTATTTAAAATTCTTTGGTGAGGTTTTGTCATTGAGCATCTTGAATTAAATTAGGTTCAATTACTTGGAGGTATTTATGTAATTGAATCACTTCTATATGCGGGACAACAATAATATTGAAGTCTTAAATATGGTGTATTTTCAAATTTGAGTGTAAACCTGGGGGTACATTTAGGAATTTAAAATAAGAGATATTTTTTTTATATACAAGGAAGAGGGGAGTGTCCGAGAGGGTGAAGCTTGTCTGTGACTGCTATTTTTATTCTTGATTTCAAACCCACATTATCATTCCTTTAAAATTATTTCAGTTCAGAATTTAATTAAAATTTTATTTTCAAATTGCTAATCAAACCCCCATTTTCATTTCATTAAAAACAAACAAAACAACAAAAGTGACAGTTTTACAACTCGAACTGTGACCTCCTCGAGAGAAAACCCCGTAGTCACCACTGTGCTACATTAAAAGGGGAATTATTGATTCAGGGTTTTACGAAAAAAATGCTCACATCAACTGGCGCCGTTTCCGGGGAGGATGCTAGAGTTGATTTGATTTTAGTTATATATATATATATATATATATATATATTCCTTTCTCTTGCATGACTCAAACTTCTGAACCGAACTTGTTACCTTTAGATTCAGAAATTGATAGAACTTTTCACACTAGGGTTAGAGGTAATAATCCACAAGTTTCAAGTTGTGAATCTTCCACCAATACACCTAGGAGGGACTTAGTTGAAACTAAAATCCAAATGGCTGAAAATAGAACTTTGAAAGAACTGGCTTCGTCCTATGATGAAAATCAAGAGAATCATGTTGAGTACCCTGATGCCCCTGCTGGATTTGAAATCAAGTCCGGTTTCATCCACCAGCTTCCCAAATTCAATGGGTTTCCCAGTGAAGACCCACACAAACACCTCCAAGAATTTAGTTATCTGTGTGTCAATATGAAACCTCATGGAGTTGATGCCGATCAAATGAAGCTTAGGTCGTTTCCTTTTTCTCTAGATAGAGTTGCTAAGTAATGGTTTTTCTATTCTCACTCAACCTTGATTATAAATTGGAATGAATTAAAAAAGATTTTCCTTGAAATTTTTTTCCCTGCGTCTAGAACTGCCTCCATTTGAAAGGAGATTTGTGGAATTAAGAAAACACAAGGAGAAACGCTTCACGAATACTGGGAATGGTTCAAACGTCTTTGTTTTAGTTGCCCCCATAATCAAATCAGTGACCAGCTTCTCATTCAAAACTTTTATGAAGGATTGTGCCTCACTGATAGAAGTATGATCGATGCTACTGCAGGAGGAGCTTTAGTTGATAAGACACCATCTGCTTCTAGGATTTTAATTGCAAACATGGCCCAGAATGCCCAACAATTTGGAACTAGAGGCCTTCTTCATGTCAAAGCTGCACAAGAATTCCCTACTACTAGTCCCGAAAACAACACAATTGCAAGTCAACTATCTGATCTCACCACCATGGTAAGGTCAATAATGTTGTCTAACACCCCACCAACCCAACCCAAACCTGAAGCAGCCTTCCAACTACATGTCCATTGTGGGATTTGATCTTCGAATGAAAATTTTAGTGACCAATGCCTGCAAATGAAAGAGCCTCCTGAGAAATGCAATGCAGTTTTTCCTGGAAGGCCATTTCAACCAAACCAGCAAAGACCATTTCAAAAAAACCAAAATTTCAATCAAGGATGGAACAACAACTCAAATGAAAGATTTTTTCAACCTAAACAACCAAGAGGATTCTTCCAAGGACAATCAAGTAATTCTCAACCAAGATATTTCAATGAGCAAGCAAATGCTAATTCTGGAAGAAATTTTCACACTACCCCTCCCACTCAAAACTCTGATAGGAACCTTGAAGAAGCAATGAGGAAACAACAAGAGGAAATGAGGGAACTAAAAGAATACACAAAATAGCAAGATAACAAAATAAATACCTTGATGACTCAAATGGGTCAACATGCCTCTGGTATTAATTGCATAACAAATCAAATGAGTGGTGGTTTACCCTCACAGCCACAAGTAAATCCGAGGAATAATGGGAAGTAAAATGTGAGTACAATTGAACTTAGGAGTGGAACAAAATTGAAAAATCCTCATATTGATAACATCAAGCCTTCTTCTGATACTGTTGATGAAAATCCTACCCTTGATAAAAATGATGAAAAATCTGAAGTTGATAGAAACTCCAAGTCAAGAGATGAAATCTTGTTTGAAAGAACAAAGAATGATTGGAAGAGGATGTCTGGCCCTTATGTTCCTCCAAAACATACTCAGAATACCCCAGAAAAATTCAAACCTCCACTGCCTTATCCAAGGTGTGAACCACCACCAAAGTCAAGAGCTGAAAAAGAATTGGACAAGGAGGTTTTGGAAACATTCAAGAAAGTCCATGTCAATATTCCATTGCTCGATGCTGTGAAACAAATTCTTAGGTACGCTAAGTTTCTGAAAGACATGTGTAACAACAAGAGGAAGATCAAAGGGGGTGAAAAAGTAAACTTAGGAAGGAATGTCTCATCGTTGATTCAAGATGCCCTTCCGGTCAAGTGTAAAGACCCTGGGACATTTACCATTCCCTGTACCATTGGGAAATGTGAATTCAATGATGTGATGCTTGATCTAGGGGCCTCCATCAATGTCATGCCACATTCTGTCTACTCATCTCTTCAGGTTGGAGACTTAAAACCCTCTGGAATTATCATTCAACTCGCAAACCGAAGTACCACCAAACCTGCTAGAGTTATAGAGGATGTTCTCGTTCAAGTGAGAGACATGATTTTTCCTGTTGACTTCTATGTTTTGGATATGGAAGATGATCGGTTCAGCACACATGCTCCCCTCATCCTAGGGAGGCCATTTCTAAAAACGGCAAAAGCGATCATCAATGTTCACAAGGGAACACTTTCACTGGAATTTGGAGGAGATGTTGTTCATTTCAACATTTTTCATTCAATGAAACACTTAGTTGAGGATCATTCAACTCCCCATGTAAACATGATTGATTGGTTTTCCTCTGGCATGTTACCTATTTTTTTCTATGATGAAATACCAACTGATGTAGAAAAAGAGGGATATTTGTATGATACCAAATCAGATAAAAATGAGGATGAAATTGGAGACTATGAAGAGTCTTGGGATGTTGAGACTGGATATCTGAGAAATGATGAAGATGAATTTCTAGAAACCATTGAATCTGTTAGTGGTATTCCAGGAAGGGTTTCCAATTTTTCACATGAAACAAGTCTTGATATCATAGAAAGAGATAACTTTGATGAACATGGAGCTTCACCAAATAATCAAACTTCTGAAGAGTTTCCAGTTATCACTGAAACCAACCCACATATGGTAGAATTGAAACCCCTTCCAGATAACCTCATGTATTCCTACCTAGGTCATAAGGAACAATTCCCTGTAATAATCTCAAAAGAATTGTAGAAGTCCAGGAAAACCATTTGTTGGAAGTTCTCATGTCCCACAAGGAAGCCATAGGATGGACTCTCTCTAATCTAACAAGAATCAGCCCCTCGGTTTGCAGGCACAGAATTTTACTAGAGGAGAACACTAGACCGGTAAGACAATTTCAATGAAGACTAAACCCAACACTTTTGGAGGTTGTGAAGAAATAAGTCACCATCTTGTTGGCTGCTGGAATTATTTTTCCCATATCTAATAGTCAATGGGTAAGTCCAGTCCATGTTGTTCCTAAAATAGTGGATTTACAATCTCAAGGAATGAATTTGGTGATCCTGTCCCCATAAGGCTTCCAAATAAATGGATAATGTGCATTGATTACAGGAAACTCAATTTGGTTACAAGGAAAGACCACTTCCTGTTACCATTCCTTGATCAAGTCCTTGAATGACTAGCTGGAAAAACCCACTACTGTTTTCTGGATGGATTCTTTGTATAATTTCAGATTCACATTTTACCAGAGGATCAAGAGAAAACCACTTTCACATGCCCATTTGGAACTTTTGATTACAGAAGGATGCCCTTCGGTTTATATAATTCCCTAGGAACATTTCAAAAGTGTATGATAAGAATCATCTCTAAATTTTTGGAAACTTGCATGGATGTTTTTATAGATGAATTCACTGTGTATGGATCATCTTTTGAAAGTTGTTTGAAAAGCTTGGAACGTGTCCTGAAAACATGCATTGAAAAGAACCTTATTCTAAATTAAGAAAATGCCATTTTATGGTTTCTAAAGGGATCGTTCTTGGACATGTTGTGTCCCGTGATGGAATTCAAGTTGATCAACACAAAGTGGAGATCATTTATTCATTACCATACCCAAAAAACTTTCAGAGATGTGAGATCCTTCCACGGGCATGCTGGATTTTATAGGATATTCATTAAAGATTTCAGTACGATTGCACTTCCATTGTCCAGATTACTCCATAAAGATGTCCCATTTGTCTTTGATAAGAATTGCATAAATTCGTTTCATCATCTAAAACAAAGATTGATAACCCCTCCCATTGTTCAACCTCCTATATGGGACATTCCCTTTGAAATAATGACAGATGCATCTGATTTTTCTCTTGGGGCAGTATTGAGTCAAAGGATAGAAAAGAAATCTCATGTGATTTCCTATGCCTCCCGAACTCTTGATCAAGCCCAATCAAACTACACAACAACTGAGAAATAACTGTTGGCTGTTGTCTTTGCTCTAGACAAATTTAGAATTTATCTGCTGGGCTCCAAGGTGATTTTTTTTACTGATCATTCTGCAATCAAATTCTTGATGAAGAAACATGATGCAAAAACCAAGACTTCTGAGATGGATTTTAATTTTACAGGAGTTTGATGTTGAAATAAAAGATAAGAAAGGATGTGAGAACCTTGTTGCTGATCATTTGAGTAGGATACCATCTATTGGGAATTGGAAATTTCAGTTGTTTTCCCCAATTAAGGAAACCTTTCTAGATGAGGATTTATTTGCTGCTCAAAGTGAAATACCATGGTTCTCTAATCTTGTAAACTATTTGGCTTCTGATGAACAACCCCATTGGTTTTCCAAAAATCAAATTGATAAACTTCAGAGCGATTCAAAGAAATAGATTTGGGATGATCCTTATTTATGGCACATTGGTAGTGATCAAATGATACGAAGATGCATTCCAAACTCTGAATTTCAATCCATCCTACATTTCTACCACACATTAAACTGTGGAGGACATTTTGGACCACAAATAACAGCAAGAAAAGTTCTTGATTCTGGATTGTATTGGCCCACCATTTTTAGCGATGCTTTCGAATTCTGCAAAACCTGTAAAAATTGTCAATTCCAAGGAAACATTTCCAAGCGGAATGAGATGCCACAAAACCCACTTTTGTTTTGTGATGTTTTTGATGTACGGGGAAAGGATTTCATGGGGCCTTTTCCTAATACATTTGGTTATCTCTATATCTTGTTGGCTGTTGATTATTTTTCCAAGTGGGTAGAGGCTATCCCCACCCGAACTGATGATGCAAAGATTGTGTCTAAATATTTGAAAGGAAATTTGTTTTCAAGGTTTGGATTTCCAATGTTTCTAATTACAGATCAAGGTACCCATTTTTGTAATAGGACTTTGGAATCGCTTTTGAATAAATACGGTGTTAATCATAGGGTCTCTACGCTCTATCATCCTCAAATAAATGGAATGGCTGAGTTGTCTAATAGGGAGATCAAACAAATCCTAGAAAAAATAGTGAACCCAAATAGAAAGGATTGGAGTTTGAGACTTGATGATGCTCTTTGGGCCCATAGAACTGCTTTCAAAACCCCCATTGGAATTTCACCATTTAGATTGGTCTATGGAAAGGCTTGTCATCTACCAGTTGAGTTAGAACACAAATCCTTTTGGGCTGTAAAAACATGTAACATGAACCTATATTCAGCTGGGAATGAAAGAAAATATTGTTTTCAGGAGTTGGAGGAGATCAGAAATAATGCATACGAAAGCTCCAGGTTATACAAAGAGAGAAAAAAAGCCTTTCATGATGGGAGGATTCTCAACAAAAACATCAAGGAGGGAGACAAAGTTCTGCTATTTGATGCCAGATTGAAACTCTTCCCAGGTAAATTTCGTTCCAAATGGTCTAGCCCATTCATTGTTACTCATGTTTTTCTTTTTGGTGCAATACAGATTAAAGATCCAGACAAAGAGACATCATTCACTGTTAATGGGCATCGGTTGAAGCTATTTCGAGAAAATTTTCATGATCCTCCAGGGGAGGAAATTCAACTTCATGACACAGAATATAATTGATTCCAGGTTGTTTCTTTCCTTATCATTTATTTTTTCTTTGTGTTTAATTTCCTTAATTTCATGCTAAAAAAAACTACACAATGAGGACATTGCATAGAATAAGTGTGGGGGGACACAATGCTGGGTAGAGTAGATTTTGTTTATGAACTTTTTTTGAATTGTTTTGTCAAAATTTGTTTCCATTTTTTTTCTTCTTTCTTCGTGTTTCTTTTTTAAAAAAAGGGGTTTTGGAATTTCTTGGATTTCATTTGAAACTCATGCCATGGAGTGAACCAACATATCCTTTGAAACTAAAGATAAATGAATGCTAAATACGACATTGTTTTAAGTTCAAAAATTTGGAAAATTCTTAAAATGACCACTGATTTTTAAATATCATGGCACATATCACTGGCATTGTGATTGAAATTCTCATTCCTGTGAGGCCTCTGGACCCATTTTTACATCTTCTTCACATTTACCTCTTTCTTGAGAGAACCAATTCGTGTTTGTTTAAACCAGAACTTGATATATTTCTATCAAAACTTGAGGGCTGAGATACGTGTGATTAAAATGATTGAGGCATTTGTTTGAATATTGGAGCCTCCTTTTCATGATTATCCTTTTTATTTTGGCCTTCCTTGAACATTTTATCATTCGTGAGCCCTTAGTAGACATGTATAGCCTGTTAGGTTAGCCACATTAGAAGCCAAATTTCCCTTTCCAACCTACTTTGGAAGTATAAATTCATGATCTAGTTGAACTTAAGTGTGAAGGGGAAGATGACTCATGATGTGCTACCTCATTTGGTGTTGCTATGGGAGAACATTTAAACATTGAAGGCGTATTTGTGATGCTGGAATATATTTTTCTGAGAGCTGTGCCTATCTGGAGCTCTCAAATGAAATGGAGTTGTGCCTATCTGGAGCTCTCAAATGAAATAAGTTGTGCCTATCTGGAGCTTTTAAAAAAAATTCATACTATGTACTGAAATATTGATGGAATGGCATGGAAAACAGGATATCCGAGATGATTATTTTAAGAGAATATGTAGGAGACCATACCTGAGTAAAAATTAGAATCATGCATTTCTGCTTCAAAAAGAGCCAAACCCTCCTTATTCAGCCACAGAATTTTTCACATTTGAATCCTACCAACCCTAAGCCACAGAAAAGCCCAGTAAAGTCCTCATGATAATCACATGTTCTTGGTTCACATCGGGTGGAGATGTAGAAATTTATCAAGCCTATGGTAATTCTTGCATGAGTTGGATGAGAAAATCCTTGTTGCAAATCTATATTGTGTGCTGAGAGAAAAAATGAATGTGAGGTAAGTGTGTTGTTTCCATGAGAAGACAAAATAAATGGAAATGGATTGAATGATTTGAATTTAGAATTTTAAATATTTTTCTTTAATGATGAATGATATCTTTTTAATTCATTGTGGTAAATTGGTAAACTCCATTGGTATGTGTTTTATTTTTCTTGATACCGTGCTCACTTGTCCAGGAGTCCAAGAGCCAAGTGTGGGGGAATTGATAGATATAATATTTCAAATATTTTTAATGTCTATTTAAATGATTTAAACCTCACAAATTTTACAATTTGATCTTATTTGTAACAATTTTGGATTTATAGTGTGTTTTGGGATAAAAAGTTTACATTTCATACTTCTGGATTTTTAACAGCTTTTTATCATAGGTGTATATTGGTCATTTCATATAAAATATATTTCCAAATTTTGTGATTCGAATTTTTTTTTTGAACACTTATTTTATTTCCTTCAACTTTGTCTTCAGGACCAGGGGTTGAATCGATATTAATGGTTCCCTACAAAATCAATGAAGTTGACAAGTTTTTTCGGGCGGACTGCGTTGACTCTACCATAGTAATGGAAGCAAATTGCGTCCTACACTACTCCAAATGATGCGATTCTACCTGGATATGACAGAGGACTCCAAGGCGCGGCTCCTCAATAAATTTCAAGCCGTTGGGAATCCTTTATGATGGCCGTTTAGTGGTAGATTTTTGAAGGAATCTTCCAGGAAGCTTCATCTAGAGAAATCTATTTTTAATAGAAAAACCATAAACCCATCAATACGCGTCCAATTAGTATGCAATTTTGAGGGTGGACGGCCAAGACATTGATGAAAAATATTGATGAAAAGGTCCACTTGTGAATTGGCCATTTAATGGGTCTCAAACGCGACAACTTGGTAAGATAAAATCTGCCTATAAAAGGAGGGGAGCTCCTACCTCTCAAGATATTCTATTTTTCACCACACCAACCGTCACAAAAGGGAGTTGGCTTGAGAGAGTGAAGGGGAAATTGGATATTTTGATCCTTAAGAAGATGACATTATTTTAATATTCAATAGAAAAGATGAAGCCTTCTCAAGTGATGGAAGGCTAAGCGGCAAGTGGTTGCGGACGGCGACACCCGACGGACACTCTCCTCCGAGTTTGGATTTTAATGTGTAAACTCTTTTTTTGAATTTATCTTGAACCTATATTTTTGAATGAATCTGGTTGTTTTCTTTCTTAAATATATTTTCAACAAATTTTTTTTGACCGTTGTTCCATCTATAAAGTAGAACAATTGACTTCTCTATTTAAAATTCTTTGGTGAGGTTTTGTCATTGAGCATAGCGAATTCAATTATGTTCAATTACTTGGAGGTATTTAAGTAATTGAATCACATCTATAGGCGGGAAAAAAATCATATTGAAGTCTTAAATGTGGTGTATTTTCAAATTTGAGTGTAAACCTGGGGGTCCTTGGGGGTACATTTAGGAATTTAAAATAAGAGATATTTTTTTTATATACAAGGAAGAGGGGAGTGTCCGAGAGGGTGAAGCTTGTCTGCGACTGCTATTTTTATTCTTGATTTCAAAACCACATTATCTTTCCTTTAAAATTATTTTAGTTCAGAATTTAATTAAAATTTTATTTTCAAATTGTTAATCAAACCCCCATTTTCATTTCATTAAAAACCAACAAAACAACAAAAGTGACAGTTTTACAACTCGAACTGCGACCTCCTCGAGAGACAACCCTGTGGTCACCACTGTGCTACATTAAAAGGGAAATTAATGATTGAGGGTTTTACGACAAAAACGCTCACATCAATCAACAACATTTTTTGAGGCCTGGGATCCTTTTTTATAAGTGAGGGGAGCACCCATTCCACAATAAAGATGTACGTGAAATTCCGTTGAAATCATGGATTTGAATTCTCAGGATATTTGTTGTATTGAAATAATAAATCTCACGGGTGAAGATATACTAATACTTGCAACACTTTTACTTTCTTTAGTGTGTGGCCTTCTCTCTAATAATTTTCATGTATTTGTGATTTTCATGTATCCCATTTTTAAATCCTGCATGAATCCATGTGGCCTTATAAACTCCATTTTTCTTGGTTGAACCATCATCCTTTTGATATCGTATGAATGCAAGATGAAGATTGCATGAATGGTCTCGGTTCAATCCAATAGCCTTAATGGTGCTGAAATGAGCCTTCGTTGATATCCAAAGCTCATCTATAGTGATTGGGATTCTTCTTTGGTGAGTGTATTGTCGTCAGTGGGTGGTAGCATCATTGAGAAGTTGAAGATGATAGTACGGGAAGAATCAAATTTGGTAGGAGGATCATATGGCTCTGGTTCATACTAACGCAGTGCGGGATATATGGACGATAGAGATTAGATCCATGTTCCACGGACAGATCAAACGATAGATAGATTTGTGGGATTGTTTTTACGGAGGTGATTACATCTGCATTTTTTAAAACACATCATACATTGAAAAGGTAACATAGTAATTCCATATATTATAATTCAACTCCCCCCAGAAACTTGTTAGAATTATCCTCTCCCACCTCTAGTGCCACCCTGCACCGGTTCCCTATGGGGGAGATCATAGGGCCCCCAATACCTCCTTGGGATAACACCTAGCACCCACCATGAACACCCTAGGGGCTTATAAATGGCCCAAATGTGCATCCTATGGGATGGATCATCCTTGGCATCCCCATAGGTGTGGTTAACCTGTAATGGTCCCACATATGCCTCGAGTTAAGGCTGGGTAACTAGAAAGTGGGCTGGACCCATTTTATTAGGTAATCCACATAAAATATGTGGTACAAAACAGAGTATGAAAAAAATGAATGGACATCATTTAACACAAACCAACCTCATGCATGGCCACATTAATGTCTAAACCTTTTATTTAACTATATTATTCTCTTCATTATTTCATATTCTTTATGATATACACATCATGAAAAGCACATGATTCTTTTAAATTTTTCATGTTCATAATTTCAATCATTAGTCATCCTATAAATGATGCTATATAAATGTTTTAAACCATGTATTACATTTTGATACATGTTCATTGATCATTATGAATAGTTCATCAATTGTCAGCTATGTAACAACATGTAAAATTTTCAATGAATGGAATCCAATCTTTTAAATCCATAACAATTATCCATGAATATTCACTTTAACCAATCTCTATTCACTTTGGTGTGCCTTCTTGTCTTTTACATTTATTGATAGATATAGAAAAAAAAATTCAACTTATTCAAAATGTGGTCCCAACAACCTCCCCCTTTTTATTTTGTTGTTAATACGTTAGAAATTCACCTAAAATGAATGTGTCATTATCAAAATGAGAATATTCTCTCTCCCCTTCCCGTAGACATTTATTTCACTTCTCTCACACTTATTGATAAGAAATATAATTTTCATGGAATATAGTGTATCATTACATACATAATCAATGTGCCATAAATAATCTCACTCTAAGTCAACTTGAGGAATGCTCGGTATAGAAAATTAGAGTATTTGATTAAGAGAACAATGGTGTCTCTTATCCACTAAATATTAAACCTCATCAGATGAGACCTAATTTACTTATCTTCGTGGGATTTACTCTTTCGTTACATGCTTAGTATAATAAGTGTGACATGAAATAGTAAACCTGAAACTCATGCCCTCATTTCAACAAAAGGATCAAACACATTCATGTGCAATTGGCAGGATAAGTGGCCTTGGGGCACATTCACTCTTCTTATGTCACGGATTAACATTGTTACTCCCACTTTGTGGAAAGGTATTTATTATTATTAACCAAGTATGTGAGGCTATGAAATACCTTGCATTTTCTAGTGAGAGGATCTTCTAAAAATCATCAGAGTAATTGAATTTTATTCCAACTGTTGTTGATACAGATCGAGATAATGACTATGGAAGCTTCATCATGTACCTCCCCCTCAAGGGACCATTTTTATCACAGAATATCATGTTCTCCCCCTAATAACTTTATTTACCTTCATTTACATGTATGACAAGAACAAATACAATAAAAAAAAGATTTGTGGGATTAAAATGGATTCCCTTTGCTCCAAAAATGTGAACTACAAGGTTGAGAAGATCTCATAGACCATAATGCTCCATTCATCACACATTCACAACTAATCTTCAATGCTCATTGTGATTGTGTGGCTCCCAATATTTTTTATATATATTTCTGTATGAATCTTCTTTATTCATGTTCATTCAATGAACCAAAATCTTTTTGTACAACTTATATCTTCTTGAGTTATTCTTTTTGGGCAGGATTAAATTCAAACCATCTTCTCATAGTGGGACTAGCCCGGTTGCACCTCACACACATAACATCATTGTATTCATGTAGAATCATATTTTTCAACATTATCCTTATCTTTGGAATCATCCATTTTCCTCAATCTTTCCAAATATTTTGGCCAAACCACTAATATATCATTAGGGAATAAGGAATAAATATTGGATCTTCTAAATGGGTTTTTTAAGTGGATTACTTTTTAGTGGTTCCTTTGGATGCACCACCCTTCACATTCATAGACATAGAATCAATGAAAATCTCATATTTTCCATTTTGGACTACTTCGGTGATCTTATTTTCTTATCATCTTTCGGTACCTATTGAAATGAACATGCACCATTCATGTGACCACACCTATTTCAAAAATCACAGATGTTATCTAAAATTCAAAATATATTTGCAGTATAAAAGTTGTTTTGGATATGTTGATGTTGCTTCTTATTCGCTGGATTTCTCCTCCTTGATATGAGAATTCTATGTGTTTTTACATTTAATGGATTGTACCTACAATCCAGTGTACAATTCCCAAATCTATTGCAGCACCAGCATTGACCAGCAAACCATGTTCTCCTGATATCTTTTGTATAAGGATTTTGAGGATTCTTATCAGTATAATTTTCTTTCTATGGGGATATATCTTCCAAATTCATATTCCTATCTACCAATGTCATGTTGGCAGGTATCTCCTCCCTTTTATTCATCCATACTTGTTTATAATTTTCCATCAAACCCGTACTTTTTGTACAATCAATTTTAGAAACATGAGTACAAGTTGGTATAGATGGTACCATATCTTACTCAACATATTGTGACACATCAATGAGTGAATCCAAGATATTATAATCACATGTTAAAGGTGTTTTGACTATACAATCCTTCAGTGAGCATTTAGTTCTGCAGCAACTATTTCATTCTTTTGGGGAGACTCAATATGTGTCTTCTCAGGATTGGTCCACTCAACATACAATTATAGACATCTCATATTGAGGATGACTTCATGGTCTTCAATGATTGTCATCTTCTCTTCACAAGACATATTTAATCACTAAACAAAATCATCATGCATATTTTCATTGTTTTGCAACAAAGAGTCATGTTATATGATCTTCTTGGAGTCTTATTCCAAATATACCTTCTTAACATTATTTAGTTTATTCTACTCAAATTTACGTGCATGGATATTCTCTTCTAGAGTCTTTTTTACTCCCTCCTTTTATACAACATATTTGAGCCACTTTTTGGAAAATACATCAAAATAGCATCATTCTTTATTCAAAGGCTCCTACTGTTTCAGAAGCATTAAACATTCAAAAGTTTTTTCATGTTAGACATTTTCCACAACATCAGTTTCTTCTTCCAGCTGAGTGATATAATCGTGCATGCATTTATGTACTCCACAAACCAAGGATTTACTTTCTTCAAGAATACCATTTAGAATCATTATTATTTTGTAAATGGATATTTCTTGAGATGTAGTAGATTGATCAACCCTGCTTGTGCTAGAATTTTCATCATGAGAATAATTTCCATATTTAATAACACATTCCTCTTGATCTATTGAGTTATGAAGGTTTTACATCTTCTTTGTGGTGACTTAGGAAACCTTATAATTAATTTACGAGTCCGTTATGTCTTCAATGTCACCTAGATATGGATTATTAGATACTTCCTCTTCTTTAGATATGATGGACTTCTTTGTCAAAGTTCTCTTCTCCTTCTTCTTCCTATTCATCGTAGTCGTGGTAGATATATCCTTCTTCTCAGAGATTATTAAATTGTTACTATACTATGCACTTCATTAATAACTCAAGAAAGAAACTAAATTATAAAAATTTTAATAACATTATTGTAGAGAATCTAACAGAGGTGAACCACCATCTGATACCAATTTTTAGGACTAGTTTGGGATTACCTAACACGGATAGGGGGTGATTCAATTTTAGGGACATTTAAAACCAGTTCCTACTTCTTATACATGTACCTCTTGACCTATTACGATATTGATTCTATTATTCTCTTTCCCCTATTGCACGAAATGATATAGAGAAATAAAAATATAAATGAGATATTATTTCAATGATCAACACTCAATAAAAACATATACAACCTTACCATGAATGGGAATGACTGAGGCATGGATTCTATACTATAATGTTATATTTTATTACAGTGGATCGACTAGAAAAAAAATATTCTAGTTAGTGTGGGTACCTACTCATTGGAGGGGTTGGGAAAATCATCGTTCCTGAACTAGCGATAGCTTAGTCCAAAATTCATCCTCTTGCTCATTCCTAATACAACATATGGAGATAGTATTCTTCCTTTTTAAAAAGGTAGGATCTTCTCTTGATATTCATATGTTCTCTTCACATGAATACATGCAATGCATATGAAAGAAAATTTTCCCATTTCTTTCACATCTTCTTAGGGAAACAACTGACTAATCTTATCTTATCATTTCTTTTTATATAATCACATACAAAAATGTGATTATTCAATAATTGAGCATCATATCACTTGGCATCATCAGATTCAAATATTTTCTTCTTGATCATGTATTCTTGTTATCATGCATATGGAATTTAGGTTGAACTCTCCTCTTTTAATTATTTTTTTCATGTGTGAAAAAAATTGGTTTCTTCTATAATTGTGATTACGTGTTAATGTGAATGAATATGTTCGCGAACATACATATTATTCCTTTTGTGTGAAACCCTAATAGGTTTAGATCTTTGAACAAACACATTTCCTCATACTTTGACTTTTTCTCATCCTATCTAGGTCAATTCTCACTTTATTTGGACGCCTTTACATTATACATATAATTGCATGTGTTTTATGTGTTCTCTTCTTCAAACCCTAATGGGTATAACCCTTATTTAATGAAAACTCAATTAGGGCCTTAGGATTTTTAAAAAAATGCACATTAGTGCATAAAAAATGTACTTCCCCCAACCTTCATCACCAAAATTAAAACCCCTAGAAGCTATGGGATGAGTGTGAAAACAAGAGGCTGATCACCTTTTGGAAGGCTATGAGATTCACTATTCTTTTTCGTGCCTATGAATCACAGATAATCCTCTTCACAAATCACAGGGATAGACTATAGAATAACCAGTGGCTCACGATGGCGTGGCCTTCGTGAAGCACATTGTTGGTTATACAAAACCTATCATGTGTTTGGGTGCCAGTTCATCAGGATGCTATTCAAGGGTTCATAGCACCTGTCAAATGTTTTTGGGATATCTCTTATGTGGAACCATGAATTCTCACGATGATTTTCTTGATCTTCACAAAGTGATGCGTATGGAGATAATATTTTTTTTCTAAAACTAGATCTCTCTAGTATGTAGGATTAGAATCATTCATCCTGGCTCAGGTCCTCTTTTTAACTATAAGGGGAGAACCTATTCTGCATTCATGATTTACATGAAATGCCGTAGAGATAGTGGCTTTGAATGCTCAGGATATCCCATGTTTTGAAATCTTAAAACCCATGGGTGAAGACATGTCATGACTTTTAGCATGATTCCTTTTTTGAAAGTGTGGCCTTATCCCAAATCACATGCATGAATTTGAGATTTTCATGTATCTCATTTTTAAATCATGCATGAATCCACATAGCCATAGAAACCCCTTTTGCATCGGCTGAACCTTCATACTTGACATATCAGATGAATGAAAGATGAAGATTTCTAGCATGGTCTCAGTTCATTCTAGTAGCCTTCATGGTGCCTAAATGATCCTACATTTATAGTCAGAGGTATTACATGGTGATCGAGATTCTTCTCTATTCGGTGTAGTGTCCCTAGTGGGTGGTAGCAGCTTCGATAGGATGAAGATGACAACATGGGATAGATCGAATGCCATGAGAGGATCGTATGGACTAGTTCATACTCACATGGAATGAGATATATGGAAGGAAGAGATTAGATACATATTCCACGGATTGAACAAATGGTAGAGAAATATGCTGGATTGGATGGACAATTGATATTAAGTCTGTGTTTTTAAAAATGCATCCTACATCGAAATATTAATCTGAGAATTCGGTTGTTTATCAATCCACTCACCCCAATAACCGGTTTGAGTTTGCATCTCCCCCTTTGTTGCAACCTGGAACCGGCTCTCTATGAGTGAGTTCTTAGCGCCCACTCTGCCTCCTCGATCATTCATCTAGTACCCACTATATAAAACATGGGGATGTGTACATGTTCCCCATGGGCCTCCCATGGGATAGATCTTCCCTGGCTTCCACATAGCTGCGGTCGACTCCCTTTGGTCTTGCCTGTGCCTCGGGTTGAGGCTGGGTAGCTAGCTCATGGGATTGACCCATTTTTTTAAGTAATCCACATAACAATACATGGTAGGATAGTTAGTATGCTCAAAATTTCATGTCCACCATTGAACAAAAACCAACCACATGCATGGACACCTTAAGTCCACGCTTCATCATTATCCTTTATCTTCTCTACATTATCCCATCTTCTCCATGATCTCCACTACATGAAAAGCACATGATTCTTCTACATTTTTCATTATCACAATTTTAATCGTCAATAATCCTAAATAGGATTATAACTAAATGTTTTAAACTATGTATCACATTTTCATATATTTTCATTGAACTTTAAGATCAATGCATCAATCGCCAGATATGTTACAAGAAGGAGAATTACCCAAGCATGGAATCCAATTCTATAAATCCATAAAAATTCTCTAGGAGTCATCACTTCAACCAATATCCATTCACATTGAGTTCCTTCTTTATTTTGTCCATTATTGACACCAGTTTACAAAAAATAAAACTTATACAAAAAGTGGTCCTAACGCCAATGTTATGATAGAATGGTGTGGCAGTAAGGTATTATAGTATATTTTATAAACCAAGTTGTTTTTGTATTTAAAATGAGTCATCTTTAATAAAATTTTCAATTCGATATTTTAATTTCGAAACATACATTAAAATAATTCAGAAAATTTCCTGATCCTGGATAATGGGATTCAATCCATAATGAAAATTTTCATTGGTTTTATGAATTTTTTAATCTCTATCTATAGGTCTTCATGAATTTTTTTCTCAAGGCATGATTATTTTACAAGGGAATGTAGCCTGAGATAAAATTAATACTTGGTATCTTATAATTACCAAATTATATTTATGTGTTCAATAATAAACTAATGGTGTTAGATAATTAAGAATGTTTTTAGGCCTTAGTGGATCCCCTTCAATAATATGGGTAGTCAGAGACCCTTAGAATTCTAAAAGAGGAAGTATAAAATAGATTCACCATTGTAGTGGATATGGAACTATGAATAATTCTATTATATACCAAAGTCATATTATAGGTACATGAAAGAGAATCTCTTTGTGTGTGGTAAATCAAGACACACTAATCTATGTTTTTAGTAGTCCCACAATTGTGGTTTTCCAACTATTCATTATCAATTTTTTAATGATCCATAAAAATTTATCAATATAGGGACATACTTTTAATGAGGTTAACAATTTGGAGATAATGTATTTAGTTATATTAGTAAATATTCTCAATCTAAAGGGATGTCTCACATGTTTATAATGTCATAGCATGGGAGTTAATGTGGGGGTTCTATCCATTGAATCATTTTATAAAGTATTGAAATGTTGTTCTACCCAAAATGACACTATGAGAGGTGTGGTACTCATAACATATTCTACGGATTTGGAATTTATTGATATTGGTGAATCACATTTATCTATATCATAAATTTTTATTAACAACTTAGTTTTATGATTTAAAATAATTCCATACAAGCGGAAATGGCATATCAATTAGAAAATAAGAAATAATTTGGATTCAATTGACCAATTTTTTGGGTCATGATTAACAATTTTAATATCGGGTTGTATTTTAGATTCCCTAACATGATTTTACATAATTTCATTACTAAAATGGATTATATTGAGGGTTTTAAATCCAATGTTAATTTTTATTATTATTTATTTTAGTTAAAATAACCATGAAAAACTCCCAATATCATCTAGGGTTTATAGGATCCTAATTTAAGGAATTAAGGACATATTATATTGGATGTTGACTTTATCAAATTCTATTAGTCTATTTTTCTCATATGTTTAGTTAATTAGGGTGTTTTTTATTAGCCTCTAGCAAGATTTGGTAAGTAAAATGAGTAGTTTCTGAATAATTATTCTTCAATTACACCTCATTGAGAGGTGGAGTTATGTATTATTTTACTACTTGGGATGAGCCCCATCTCCTTCCCAACATGATAAATATCTCTCGAGATGATGATAATGATCAATGTTTATATGGAATCCCTTGATGTAAACTGTCTTATTCCCTCGACTTTTTACCATTGGGAATCACTTGTTATCATTCAAAAGAAACAATGTGCACTAATGAAAATATGGCCTTTATCAGTGCCAGAAAAGGGCATTAACAGCACTAAAAAACACTGTTAATCTAGGATAAGAAAGGGGGAACCCTTTATCAGCACTCAAAAAAGCATTGGTAAAGGTCCCTTTTATCAAAAATTATTTTTATCTCCAATAAAAGTTTAAAATACATTTAATTTTTTTTGAAATTCGAGGAGTCTTCAACTACAGTTGAACCCCTTATAACAGCGCCCCAACTCCCACACTACACACCCCAACCCCCACCCCTACCTGGACCATTTAACTGTGTCTCCATCCCCCTTTTACAGTGCTAGCTGTTAGTCCTCCCACGTGCACGACCTTCCTCCCCCTAAATTTGAACTCGGGACCTATTACATGCTCACACTTAGCCTTTAACAATCCACCATATTTCTTCTATATTCCTTTTTAATATATCTATTTATATATATATAGTTATATTTACTCATATGTTAATATATATATATATTATCAGGTATATATTTATATTAATATATTTATATATATTTAGTTATATTAATATATTTATATTTAGTCATATTAATTTATATATATATATAGTTATATTTATATATTAATATATATATTCATTTATTGATATATATGTATATAAGATCAGTTATGAATGCAATTCTAAAATATTATTTTTATGTGTTTTTATAAAGAAATAAATACATATATACATCACACACACAAAATTTTTTATTATATGTATATCAGTATATATAATTATACATATTTATATATATTTACAAATAATAAATATTTTTATTTTTATACATTTTTTTGGAACATATAGATAATATATGTCAGTTTGTCAATACAGATGCACACAAATATATAAATATACATGTACACATTAAATAGGTATATAAATATTCATATATTTGTATTATAAAATAAAATGGATGTTAGTTTTTTATTTATATAAGGTGTATATATTTAGAAATATATTTTTTATGTAAATATGTTTAATTATTTATTTATAAAATTAAATTTTTATATGCGAATATATACAAAATATGTATATATTGTTATATGTTTGATTATAAATAACAATACATTATGAGAAATGACAATATTTCAAAACCATAATATGAATATGAATGTGATCAGTTGAAAAAAATTTATACCTAGTGAAAAAGGTCTAGAAGACCCCCATAAATGAGGCTGAAATTCCATATAATGTTAAAAAATTTGGAATCTTGACAAAAAACGCACTTTTGGAGGCATTCTCGTCCTTTTTTGGCCTCGAATAATTTGAGAAAATCATCCCTTATATAAATAGCATGTTGATAACATTTTAGTATTTGATTTGAAATGATGTTGAACACAAATGGACTGCCAGATAAAAATTCATCTTCGTTTGAAGTTTGAGTTACGTTTTCAACTTATTTTAGATATTTTATTATTATTATTTTGAATTTTTGTGTCTTCGATTTGTAATTTTGTAATTATTAGTCGATAAAAATTAGAAAATTATTAATTAATAATTTTTTATGATATTTTTTAATCCATTTTCAAAACATATCATACATATTAATTGAAAATGAATATTTATACTTATTTAAAACATATTAAAAAAAATACGTTATATTTATATCAATATAAATATAGATAGATATCATGATATTATGTTTTATGAATTTCTTTTTGAAATATACATTGTATATGATCTATGAAAATTCACTAATAATTCCCCCCACTTATATGCTCTAATAAAAAAAGCGCTGATAAAGGGGGTGCCTTTATCATCTCTTTTTTAGAGATGTTAAAGGGGGGAATTTTTAAAACCCTGTTTTGAGGATATGATGAATGTTGTTGATATTACAACTATTGTTGAAAACTATACAAGTTGATATTCAAGAAAAAATAAATGATTTAACAAATCCATGATATCATTGACCATATCAGGGGAGCTCAATGGTTTCAAAAAATTCATTTTTTATTTGGATACTATTTGTTGAAGTCATTAGATGTGGATATTCCAAAGAATCCATTCACTTGTATATATGGGAACTAAAATTATTTTGTTATTCATTAAGGCCTTTGAATTTATCATATATTTATCTTGTATTTTATAAAATATATTTTCAACTGCTATATTTATTCTTCTATAGTTATTTTTGTGATTGATATCATGAAATATTCCTTTTAAAAGGAGGAGTGTTATTATCATCTAGGCATCACGTTAAGAAACATTAATGAACATATCACATATTTTTATCTAACTAAATATTATTTTTCAATCAATTAGGAATGTTTTTTGGGAAATATGTTATTTGAGAATTGAACATCAATTGATAGGAGATTCCTCTATTCGGTTTGGTATTATAGGAAATTAATTTTGAACTTCTCTAGTCTGGATTTACCAATTTCAACTTTATCCTGAAAGGGAAGAAGATCGATTGGAATAAAAAATATCAAATATTTATTAAGGAATCAAAATTTATATTGACTTCATATCTTCTTTTACATCCACCTATGTAGATAATGAGTTATTTTTTGTGTTTAAATTCATTATATCTGTGATTTGGGAATGTTCTGGTGTATGGTTGTTGTATATTTTCTTATGAAACTATAAAATTGAACACTAATTAAAATAGTAACCATAATAATGACCTTTACATAGTATATTTGATGTATCCCGTGAATTTTTTTCCGCCAATATAATTTTATTTTGTGGGTTATAGTGTATTCAGATAAAATAATCGAAAATACATATTCTCACCCCAATGAAACCCTAATCACTGGTAGAGGTTTTAGGTGAACTGTCTGTGGACATTTAATTTAAATATTTTTATACCCCTTGGAAGGTAACTGTGGTTTCTGATGTATTTATAAGATAATTACACTCCCAATCATTGAGGTAATTTATTATTAAATGTTTCATGATGGGTTTGTTTTCTGATTTTTATTTATATTTCTAATAATATTGTAAGAATGTGTTCTAGGCCTCTAGGGATTCTATTTATTCTATTTATTAACAAATATATAAAGTTGTTGGGATGAATCCAAAAAATTGAAATGTTAGTATAGTTTAAAATGGTGGTGAGACCTTGAGTAAATCAAATTTTTCTCTAAATATATCTTAATTTTAAATATAGGATAGGGATCCACATGTCATGAATACATGACATAATGTATGGTAGAACAAGTATAATAGGATCATAAAAACTACATATAACAATTTTTTATTTGAAATTTTTGTATTGCTATCAAAAAATGAGTTATTCAGATTTTAATGTTATGTTTCAGTATCGCACATGTCAATTTTTCAAAGCTACGAATAAGTGACCCATGGTGTTGTTGGTTCCCCATCCCATTCTGGTAACATATTTGGCTAAAGATTACTTGTATTTCATGATAATATTTCCTATAACTTGAATTGGTATGGAATATAATGGAGTTGATATTTATTTGTCAATAAAACAACCCAATACATTTACATTAGGAAGTATATTAAATTTGAAGAGATTGAACACCGTTATTTATCAATAATCCCGAGATTTCACTGCATGACATCGGATTTTAGATTTTATTTAGAACCACCATTAATCTCTTGGATTTGAAAGGGAATCTCTAAATTTATGAGATATTAGCTAAAGTAGATATTGAGATATAATTTTCAAAAGGATGATTTGAATGATTTGAAAATACCGAACAGTGAGAATATTCTTCTGGAGTGAGTGATTTATTTTGATGTTTCTAGTGAGAAACATATAAAACATAATTAATTTTCATATTCAAACGTTATAAATAATTGTTCAAGATCGATCCCATAGAATCCTTGATGATATACTATGTCAAAATCCTGTCATCGGATAGGGGTTTTTGAGTTCCCCATATTAGTTCAATGCTCCTTATAATAGAAAATAGAGAATGTGTATTTTATTGGAAAGAGATTGGAGACAACTCATAATCATTAGAAATTGAATTCTAATAATCATAATAACACAATATAAATTTTTTGGTGATCTTGTGTTTCCTAAATTATATCCTCAATTGCGACATCATTAATTCGAAATGAAAAGTACACTAGCTCAAGGGTACATTGGTCCTTTTAAACTCATATTGATTCTTGGAAAGGTGTCATACTGTCTATACAAACCATTTCATATTACTTTTATTTAGGGTGTGCTATACTTTTCCAAATGAATATGATTCCATCATTCATGTGCCACATTATATAATTTTAAGACATAGATTGGTGGATATACCCCCTTTACCATTGAGTGGATTATTTTGTATCATGGAATATGAATGAAATGTGTTTCTTCGTAAAAGTATTACCATAGTCTATATATTTTAGAAGTGTTCTAGAGGTATCCAAAAACTATTTCTGTATGAGGATTTATTGAGGGATCAATGACATAAAAATTTCTCAAATTTTAAACCTTGATGACATTTTAGGGAACAATGTGTCATGGTGAGGAGAATTTTTACATTCAAAGTGTCACTAGTGATTATTTATTTTATATTTTTTCTATGAATTTATATATATTATTGTTTTTAGGTGTCGGTAAAAAAATATTAATTTATGAAGAAATGGTTTAGGGAATACAATTATTTCATTTTTATTTATAAACATATAATGAAATCTGTGACAGTTATATGGCTGTCCAATAATATTTTTCATGTTTAGATCATGATTAATTAAGGTATGTAGATTCTATAGTTTCTCAAGAAGCTTTTCGTATTATGAAAAGATGACTCACTTGGTTGGGTAATGATTAGAAGAATTTTTTTTTGCAAAATTGTATAGAAAATCCTTTAAAAGATAAGATCAATCTAGTGTATCTCACAATATATTAAAAAAAATTTCCTATCTATGAATCCTATCCAAGAATAAAGAAAAGTATGATTAAAAATAATAAATATTCATGTACTCAAAAAAATTAAATCTTCTATAAAAACATTCTCTACACATTCTTAAAACACAACCCTTATATCCATATATATCAAAACTCTATTGGTTTTCGGTGATTCACAATGCGATCTTGGTGTACCTTCTTTTGTTATGAGTGAATATCATTAATATTCTTCATATCTTCTTCCTCTCAACTAATTTTTTTAGGTAGAATTTTTATTGATGCTTTATAATTCTATATGTTATGAATCTGGATTTATAAATTGGTTGTTAATTGAATTTGGTTATTTTTTAGTTTTTTTAGGATAACTTTTACTCATTTGTAATGATTTTAAATTATGGAAATGAGGTTCAATCTATTATGAGTTTTTTTATCTACATGGCGTGACATTCCAATTTAATACTTTCAATTATTGAATTTAATTTAGTATAAATTGAGAAATTGTTATGTTTTTCTATTCTGAAGAAATATTTTGATATTATTTTATAAAAAAATTGGGTTATTTTATATATTGCTTTAAAATGGTTTTTATTAAATATTGGTTGATGTGAATGTTCAGATCAGGCTAATTCATTAAATTGGAAAAATATTCCATGTTGTTTGAATAATTTCATAGAAACTCAGTAGAATATAGCTAAACAAACAATAAGGTAACTCTTTTTTAAATATATATCAGGAAATTTATTTTTTTGTACATTTTTATTTTCATTTGATGATACGTCTTTATGGATTCAACATGAGTGTATTTAAACTAGTCAATATATTTCATTAAAAACATCTAATGTGATATACTGGTTTTCATTGTATTATTGTATCCTGTTGAAATTTGAGGTGATATAATGGTTTTAAGGTGATATAATCATTTTAAGGGTTCCACATGGGTTTCCCATAGAAATTTTTATTAACCAGATTTAAAATTTTGATATCTAAAATTTAAGGATTCAAATTTGGTGGGGAACAATTGAAGTGTCTTAAATTGTGTTTTTAAGTGTAGTTGGTGAGATATAAATTGTTTAAAATGAAAAGTAAACTCATGTAAGTGGATATACAATACATTTTATCCCCAAAATAAATATTAATGTTTGATTACATACACTGTTATGATTGATGATATATTTTGATATGATTGAGGTTTCCTTTGTGTTGGTTGGGGGTTTATTATGTTTTATTATATTGTTTTATGGTCACTAATTCTTATATAAATCAATATATCATAGTGATAGTTAAATAAAAAAATTTCATGATAAAAATAGATGTATTATTTAACTATATTATAGTGATTAATTGATTTTACATGATGAAATAAAATATTTTTCTATTAATGAAAAATTATAGGTTATTGTTAGGGTTTCACAACATTGTTTTCATTACAATTATGGAACACCATTTTATCTATAAGGGAGAACATTATTACCTCTATGAAAATTGTCTATGTATTTTACATTAATTACAAATAATGATTAATATAAATATTATATTTAATTTAATATTTTTGGAAATGAATAATATTATGTCATGAAATTTACAAATCAATTATTTTTTATTGGTAAACCTTGTAAATTCTTATATTACCTATGGTTTTAAGGATAATTAATATTTTTCACTAAATTCAATAATATATCTTCATAAAATTTAATTACATCAAATAAAGGATCCATGATATCCTGATTTTAAATTACATTAATTGATTAAAAATGTTTTTCTAAAAATTTATAACGAAACATATTCACAAATTCTTAATCCCTTTGATAGAATACATGTGGTGGCTCTAATAAAATTTATAAATTAGTATCATAGTGGTTTAAAGGTTATCACTCAATGATATAAATGTGGTTAAAAGTTTAAGATGTAATATTTTTTTTCAATTTTTAATGAAAAATTTTGGTTCATATTCGGGATATTATAATTTATTGAATGAAATAATGCTACAATATTTATTTTAATATATATTTGAAGTGGAAGATATTTTATCAAATGTTTATTTTATTATAGAGGTAGGTATTGTAATAACTTAAAATGATTAAAGGGATATTAATTTACTAAATCAACTGATAAATATTGTATTTTTCATACATTAAACGATATACTTTTCTAATGTTATGCGGTGATGGAAATGATAGATATTTACGAAATGTGAGAAAATATTCATAAAGGGAATATTTTAATTATGTATGTTGAACATAAAATCTACTGTACAAAATTTCAAGAAAATTATATACCCAATGGAAATGAAATTTATGATGTCTTTGATATAGTGAACGATATTCAGAGATCCATAATAAGTTTAGATAAAATCAATAAATTTATATGTTTTTGACAAGATACCATGTATCTTATGAGAGAAATGTGTGGAAAAATATTAGTTTAAAAAATTTCATTATCAAAATTAATTTCTTCTAGGTGACATACATTGTGTATTATTCACATAAAAATGGTTAATCTCTTATTGATGTACATGTGGGAATAAAATCAATTTTAATGATCTAATAATTGAGAACCTTTCAATGAATTCAATGATGATGAAGTATATTATTTAATTGATGAAAATTTTAATTTGAAAAAATTATATAGTAATGTCACTCATATCATGATCTGTTTGAATGGAATAAGGTTTATACCCTAGAAAATTAAATTTTATATTTTTTTTACATATATAGATATTTCACATTTTTCAATATATTTCCCATAGATAATGAAAAAAGGAAATAAAAATTGTGATCTGTGCTCCTGGAGGTAATTTATGAAGATGACTAAATAAATTCTAAATATTATTTTACCATATTGGAGAATGTTATAAAATTTTAAAAATTAAAATATTTTTTTTCAAAAATGAAAAAATAGTTATTTTATTGAAATAAAATTGAAATGGATTTTACAAGTAGTGAAAATAAGGAGAAAGTATTCATTACTATAGTTAATTTATACGAGTTATTATGTATATAATATAAATTACAAACAGACATAGAATATTTTGTAAATAAAAATATTAAAGAATTTTTAATAATACTATAAAAACTAGATTCACATACAAAAATTATTAAATATTTTTTATATAAATTTAATAACAACCTATAAATATAATGGCATAATTTCTTATAGAGAATAAATATGTAATATGTAAACATAAAATTTAACCTCAAAAAATTTGATGTAATATACATAATTTAATCCTTATTCCTACTAAACATCTATTATTCCATAGGAATCCATATAGACATACATAAATATAAACGGTTTTGAAAAATTTCTGATAAGGGATAAATTATAATATTGAAGTAAAGTATATATATCAATAGGAATATAAGAATATAATTGTAACACCCCGACTATAGTTACCCAGAGTCAGTGCGTTATTAAATAACATTGGAATGATCACAATAGATCAATTCATTAATGACCTATTAGTTTAGTATCCAATGAATTAATAGATACATAGATAAGTTTTACATTACATTATTAAATGAAAAACGCTAATATTGATTCTCTATTTAACACTATTATATACCATATCCTATTTCTATAGTTCAGTCACAAAATATATCTACAGTTCCTGTGAAAAATAAAACAGAAGAAAGGGGTGAGATCAGATTCTCAGTAAGGAGAACAATATAGTAGAAACTATCATAAATAATCATTAACATTTAATGGAATGTATAAGACTAAAATACAAGCCTTATAAAAATAATCTTCTATATAATATGGAAAATATAAATCAAAGAATTTCATTTACTTATTCACATAGATATTCTACTAGTCAAATAATCTCATGTAATATCAATATCTAAATATATAATGATGGAATGCATAATGTCTGACATCATAACCACATATTGAAGGCCTTGTTCCAAGTCAAAAATTATTATTTTTTCAAGGCCTTGTTCCAAGACACTAGATTTTCTCATTAGACCTACTGATGCATCGAGTATCTATAGCGGGTTCCACACATCACATACTATGTCCAATTCATTACTTTTATGAAATGGTTGAATCATAATCTATTCATTCATATTAATACTTGAATATTAAATGTGAATATTTCAACCATAAACAATGAATGGTATAAAAGTAGCCCATACCTAGTCAAAAATAACTCATTCAATAAAATATGAATGATTTTATTATAATAAATTTACCCCAATCGAGAATAATTAAGGATACTGACATAGATGAAAATAATCATCTAATATACTTGAGAGAAATATCGCCCATTTTCTTGAAAACTTTTAAATGACACAATATTTATCAACAATATGTTTTAAATAGATTTTGAAATCAGTGTGTCCCATAACAATTTGAAAATTTTAAAAGTAATTTTAATTTTAAAACATAAATGTCTATATAATTAAATCCTCAAAAACATTTTTAAAATAATGACGTTAATGAGAAATATTTATACGAATAACATTTGAAAACATTTAAAATGATATTTTAGTTAGAGTTCCTAACCAAATGAGATACACCTGAATACAAATAATTGATGTAATGAAAACATTATAATATCATGAGAATAAAGGTATTGATGATTTAGCATGTCATATTACTATATATACACCATATAAAAGTGAATTGGTGCGTAACAACAATGAATTTCCAATTTAATGTAACATGAGATGATATCTCATATAATGATCGTATCCTTAGGATATAGATAAACCAATGAATAAATTATGTGTGAAAAATATAAATACACTAAATATGATTTGATATTTAGTGTAATTCAACCAGATCACATTCACACATATTCTTGTAAAAACAACAAGAAAGACTTGGATGATTAACTCAATTAAAAGAAATTGAGTTAAAATTACTCATACCATGTTCATATCGAGGACTTGAGAAATTATCAAAGGAATTAATATGTGTAATACAAGTATATCCACACAAAGGAGAGTGGAAATTACTTAATAAGTAGATAAATAGAGATTTCACACATAAACCTGGAGTAAAATAATCAATGAAGATTGTGTAAAACCCAATGAGTGGAAATTGACATTTAAAAATCCCTGACTGATTTGGTATCTTACGAGACATTCCCCCCATGAAATAAGGGTCATAAAATTATGATGAAAATACCCATAAATTAAGGTATATTACACAAATAATACAATCATGGGTAGTATATAGGCCGCAAAAAAGGTAATAGTGGAAAATATATCATGAAACTCACTGGAATAAAAGTGATATGAAAACCCCTTGCCATTTACTTTTCCTTATTAGAGGGTAAGCTGACCTCCTGTATAATAGTTAAATTATTTTTATTAAATTATAAAATAACCACATAATTAAATTTTATATCATATATGATATTATAATATTACATTGCTAATAATATTTCAGTACTATCACTATTTTGGGTGTTAACGGATTTGTTTTCCTTTATATGATTGGGTATGTAAGAAATTTTTTTATCGATATGATGTATATCATTCATATCTTGAATTATATTAAGTTCTTAAAAATTATTTATAATCATAAAAATAAAATTATTCTTGAATGGTTACGATGGGGAATAAATATCATCGTGTTCGTGGAGACGGTAATCTGAATTTACACACAAGTGACAATATCATTCAATTGAAGGTGAGATTGTATATAATTGGATTTGATATCATATATAAAGATTAATTATCATGTTATACTTATGTAAATCATACATCATTATTATACCCATCCAAATAATGGAGTTTTGAATATCAATTACCCCACGACGTGGAGACAGTAAGTCTTACGTACGCATGTTTGGTGACTTTGTCATTCATAAGATGAATAGAATAATGAATATTGTTGTAAGAAATTTATAATAACATCACAATATTTATAAGGTAATGGATTTATTATTTGGTATGTAATAATCAATTAAAGAGGAAGTGGAAGAAGAATATAACATTGAATGAGGTGATGTTATTATTACATCTTCTTGAGGTGGTTCATTTTGATTAGATCAAAATTGCTCCATAGGTTGGCTTTCGGATCAATGGAAAGCCTCTAGGATACTGTGATAGTATTTTGGAGGATATTTGGGAAAGGTTTGGCAATTCCAAATGGTTTTGGACGTGTGAAATTAAGAGAAGGTCAAGTACCCTTTAATAATCGAGATGAGGATCACTTTAGAAATACCTTGAAATATTATTTTATTAAAAATTCATTTTCGGTTTCTAATGGATCGAAAGGGATTTATTCTGAGGATAAGGTGGGTATGGGTCGAAAACCATTCAAAAAATAGGTATTAGATAGTTTTAGGAAACCATATTAACCATAAACTTTAGATTTAACACTTAGTTTAGTAGTTTATCTTCTACCATGTATTCTTGTATTATTATAATAAATTATTAATAAACATACAATAAAAAGATAGGTGAAACACAAGTGGTTAATTATTGATATATCTAACCTTATCATAGTTTTTTGGCTGAAACATATATTTTTAGGAATATTATATCAATTAATAAAATAGTATTTGTTTTAAAAACTCATTTACGTAAATTTTGACACTATTTTCTATTTTTTTATTGTGAATGTCATAAAACCATTATCACATAAAAGAAAATTTATTTAATAATCACTAACATAACATATTAACCTAGTAAATTAGTTAAATTCATCTAATGTCTCAATTGAAATTTTATGAAGATTTTCAAATGTCGCTAGAAGGTGGGTAAAAGACAGTAAAAAGTTCAACAACATTTTATACATCTAATATTATTATAATGTTACTCTAATGAATTATGTTCACTTTATATTGGTATTATGTTTCTATTTTCACTTAAAATATATATAAATAAAATAAATAATTATTTATATAAAAAGTCAGTTTTAAACAATAACACAATGTTTTTACTATGGATAAAAAATGAACAGTTTTTAGAAAAATACCAAAACATACTTTAAGATAATTTTGATATTTCAATTTAAAAATTCATGTCTATTTAACAAAATTAAAACAAAATAAGCTTTATTAATTAATTGTAAAAAATATTCTCGTCGTTAAAACCTAAAAGCGTGTTTTTGAAAAGTAAAAACTATCAAATGATTCATATGTGTTTATGTCCAATTTAAATGTAAAATTATATTCAAATGATCGTCATTGGATTAAATGATTAAATTTATTGTAAATATTCCTCAAATATATTCCAATATATAATTTATCACTACAAATTTTTTTGAATAAGAAAGTTTTTTTAATTAAAATTTAGTAATTTTTACTATTCTTCAAAAATATAGGTGTTATTAAAAAAGCCCAAAAAATTTATGCAAAGATTATTTTTGTGTCCCTATTTAATAGAAGAAGTTTATTTCGTCAAATTTAATATATAAAAGTGTCAAATATTTGATATAAAAATTTTTTACCCTTAAAAGGTGGTAAAATTGTATTTTTTTTGGGAAAATGAATCTTTTATCTAAAAATTTGAATTTGTTCTTATACAATGTCTACGAAACACATAATACTGATGTTAAAATTATATATAGTATATTAAAATCATAATTCTGTTAATAATATTTGTAACTACTTTTTGAATTTCTAGGTTGGTGGGTCGTGGTGCGCTTGAACTCGGTGTTGCATGTAGCGCAAGCTATTGTTTTATTTTAATGAAAATTAATTACTATAAAATATTGTGCTGTTACATTTTTCCCTATTTGGGAAATTATGTCCTGGAAATTTTAAAATTGTGCTTGTTAACTTCCTTTAAATTCCAACATCGGAAAAAGAGTCAATAAACTATCACATTAAAAAAAATAGAAGTAAAAAAGGTCACCTGAGATAACCCATACTAGGACTACAAGTAAAAAAACATTGACATGGAAGATAAACTAAGTGTCATATTCTTATATAGAGTGATAGAAAACATGATCTGTAGAAAGTTAACCAGAAGAAAACTAAAAACTTTTGATGGGTTAAACGGTCATTAGTTTCCAAGTAGGAATTGTAAACAGACAACATTTTTGTTTTAAGTTCAATTTCATATATTTGAGGAAATAATTTAAGAGACTGAATAAAAATATAAAGATATATACTTACATTGTAAGTTGACTTAAATCCTTAAAAAAAATTCTACCACTAACTCAAATTATTTTTATATGATTAGTATTCCAGATGACATGGTCACACCTAATGTGCTAGAATCAACTTCTAGGGAATCACATAGTCCACAAAGTATGAACTATATATTTCCCTTGTATTTAGAGATTAACCAAAACCAAATGGTTAATAAAATATTATATGATCCCCAATGTGCATAATCCTTTATAGAAAGAAATAATAATCATAATTTCAAAAATTGAACAAACAACGCCCAAATAACAACAAAGACCATTCAGTAAACAATATTCCATAAAATCTATCCATATAATCCAAACAATGATTGAAACCCAAAACACAGAATAATTCAATCACATAGAATTTCATAGTAAATGTTATCCTTTATCTCCAAATAACATCAACTAATCTTAAGGTCTAATACATATTTTTAATTAACCAAATCACAAATTATCCATTATAGGATAATCATTTCCATCAATAACCTGAATATCTATATAAAAAACATTGATTCTTCCAAAAAAACTCCATCATTACTCCTCAAATGAAATTACATAGTATTCTATTTTCCTTAGGTTTATAGTGTACCCAACAGAGGGTAAATCTTCCAAAATAACACTTATCACTTAATCAAAAAATCAGTTTCTAAAACTAATGATATCCATTTGATTAGACATAATATTCCAAATAACATTATTAATGGTCAATAAAATCTTTTAAAAAAAAAATTAGTCACACTATCTTGAGACTTCATGTTTTCTAGTGGTAGGTGATAAATCTCAATCGCACTCCAGTTGTGGGTTCAATTCCCACAGCTTTGTCAGACATGACGTTTTGTCACATGGTCTGTGTGTTGTCCTTTTTCAAAAATTAATTTTATAAATTTTTTAAAATGAGATAAATTCTTCAAAATAACCATAACATAATTTAACCCAAAATTTTATCTCATACATTGCATTTTCATTCCAAAAAGGAATTACCTTTAATTTCCTCAAATTTGAGGATCACATAAACCCAAATGGTTATTTATTACTATATCCACCAAAGAAAAGATAATTATTCCGCAAATAGCATTTTCACATAACGAATAGTATGGTTATACATACATGAGAATTGTATTCCAAAGTAATCCCATAATTTTAAACATTTCTCTATACATTTATTTCCACATAAGTTCTTCCTTGACTTTGAGGTTATCCTATAAAATAGGGCATTGACAATAGTAATTCCAAGGTATCTTACATTTATAGAAAATGACTGTAATTGGATTCTTATGATCATTTTTATTTTCTTCTATAGTACTCTTAATGTTTTCTCGAAAATTCTTTACATTATGTCCTTGTTTCCCCAAAATAAAGCATTTATTTGTTCCATTGAGAAACTTTATTGGGTGTCTCCTTCCCAATTTATGGGTTTATGGGAATTCAACATTATTTTCTCCACAGTTTCCACTGCTGGAGATCTTATCATTCTCCTCCTTTCTCTTCTTTGTTGAGTTTGGGAGTTAGTTAATGTCGATATTGTTGATCATATTTATTGAAACCTGCTTTGAAATGAACATGATATATATTATGCCTATAAACATTACATTTTATTTCTCATTTCCATCGTCATACACACCATGTACATAATGTTCAATGATAACATAAATTACTTGGAATCCACCCATTGACTAACATAAGAAAGCATAGTGTGAGTAATAAAATCATTTAGAGAATAACATAACACATTATTTTAAATCAAAAACACCTTAAATTAACCATATTTATTAATTCACATATTATATTAAAATCGATAAAATAGGTTTTTATTGAAAATGTGATTTTTCTTTAGCATATCCCTCAAGTTTGTCGTAACCAAGAGTGGAAAAGGCCCGTTGTTATGTTCCAGGATACCCCGGGTGAAGCCTGAAACTCCTTGTTGAAGTTTTAACTATATTGTACCTCTATTACAAAGCCCTCTCTACTTTCTTGTAACTAGAATGAGATGTATATCATTAAAAAAAACATAATATTTACATTACAATTTTTTTGGATTCCATTCTATACTTATCCTCAAAGTCTATTTTAGGGTAGTGTTTTCTAATGAGAGTTTTTCTAAATCTAGTTTCCAAGGATTGTACAAAACATGTTGGGATACCAACTGTAATCCCCCAAAACTAGTTATCCAGAGTCAGTTTTTTATTACATAACATTGGAATGATCACAACATATCAATTATCAAAAGATAGATTAGTTTAGTATCCTTGGAAGTAACAGATACAAACATAAGTTTTACAAAACATTATTATAGGAAAAACTACAATATTTAGTCTCTATTGAACACTATTATATCCCGTAGCCTATTCATTGTATTGAATCATAATATACTTCATCACATCCTAAAAAAACATAAGAAATGGGTGAGCTCAAATGCTCGGTAAGGATAAAAATATAGAGGAAAATGTCATAAATAATCATACATGTTTATGGGAATGTATAAGACTAAAACACAAGCCTTGTAAACATAAAATTCATCTTAAAATGGAAAATATAAATCAAATAATTCAATTTAATTATTCTCATGGATATTTTACTTGTCTAATAATCACATGCAATATCAATAGATAAATTCATAATGATGGAATGAATAATGCCGGACATCATAACCACATAGTCAAGGCCTCGTTCCAAGACTACAAGTAAGATTTTTTCAAGGCCATGTTCCAAGACACTTGTTTTTTTCATGAGACCTACCGATGCATCAAGGAACTATAACAGGATCCACCCATCACTTACTATGTAGAATGTATTACTCCTATGAAAAGCTTGAAACATAATCTAAACATTAATATTAAAAATTGATTACGAAATGTCAATATTTTAACCACAAACCATGAATCGTTTAAAAATAGCACTTCCAATGTCAACCAAAACTCATTAAATACAATATTAAATATTGTATTATACTAAATATACCTCAATATAGAATAATGATGGATATTTACATAGATGAAAATAATCATCAAAACTATTTGAGTGAAATATCCCCCTTTTATAGAAAATATTTAAAAGTCCAACTAATTTCCAAGAAGTTGTTTAAAATAGATTTTTGAATCAAAGTGTCCCATACCAATTTGAAACAATTATAAGGTAATTTAATTTTTAAAAAATAATGTCTATATAGATAAATCAATAATACCGTTTTTAACAAATACACATTAATAAAAAACATTTAGGAGAATAATGTTTTAAAACATTTAAAATTATATTTTAGTTAGAGTTCCTAACCAAATGAGAAATGATTGAATTAAAATAATGGATATCTAAATCATGTATAAAACAATGTATTTTATTAAACCACGATCTATATAGGAGGTTTAGATATGAAAAGACAATACACATCAAAAATGGTAATTAATTATATCATTACTTTTATCAAAAATTGAATATAAATGGGTAATAAAAGTACATAATAAAATCATATATGGTATGAAATATATAATTAGGTTACATAATGTTGAATGATAAAATTTTATTTATTTTATCCAAGTATTGAACAAGTAGGAAGGAATCCGAGACCTTTGGTAAGGGTTTTTTTCCTTACTATTCCTAAATTTAGAAATATGCTATTCTATGAATTGATATTCATTTTTGACATCATTAAAAGTCCCCTTTTATATAATATCATGACTTTATTTTTCCCTCCTGATATTTTTAGTTTCATTTTATAGTAATACATTATTATGAATAAAATTAAATGCTACCATAATGGTAATATATTTATGTTACAATCTCATTGTTTATCATGATTGTTTATCGATATGAATCTCACAAAATAATTTTATGATATATATCCCATTATAATCATTAATTTTTTATCATGTAGTTATTTTATGATAATATATTTTTCCCTTAATTTTCATTTCTTTATGTACTGATGATATCAATAGAATTTTTTTATGAAAACTCTTCTTTATTTTTTACATCATTGGAAAACTAATTTTCCTTAAAAAAAATATGATTTTAAAAATAAGTTTCAATTTTTTTATAAAATGATCCAAATTATTTATTAATGTAATTATTAAAAAAATTTGATTAAAAAAATTAAATAAATCTTCATGTCATTTCTAGAAAATTACCATCTCGATTTTACCTAATATGTGAGAGAATCATCATTTTAACTTCAAAAACCCAAAAAAATATCCACTATCATGATAAATAATTTCCTTGATGATTAATTTCAAATATGCTTTTGTTATTTTAAAATAAAAATATTATACCAAAAATTATTCTTTCTAGTTTTTTTCAATGTGGAAAAAATATTTTCCTAAAATAATTTTTTAATTAATCATTATAACTATCTGTCCATCTAGGATGAAATATCATGATGTTAAATATTCCTTAATGAGGAGGGGATCTAATGGTACTATATTTATTCTTACTCTAGTTTTATTTCTATATTATGGAATGATGTTTATGAAACATGTTTCCCTACAATAGTTTACACCATGAAGATATTCTTATGAAACTTGATTATTTTAATATGCTATACTATGATGAAATGTTTAGGAAACTGTGCACTTTTGAAAATCTAATGAAATGTTTAAATGTTTATTAAGAACATTTATTTTCATATGTTATGATATAATTAATGTTTTATAATCCCTCATTTTAAAAATGTATGTTTTTAAAAATTTCATAGGTGGGTCTTATATATCACTCTAACATATTGGTTAATAATTTACATCTAATGAAATATAAGGATCTATAATAGGGAGTGAACATTAACCAATAAAGGACTTTGTTTTCTATAAAGGCCAGGGGAGTGAACCATTACTACAATGATGAATTGGTCAGTGAATCCATTTAACTATAGTTTCCTTGGTAATGAGCCCTTATTGGAATGGAAATGAATTTATATGATTATATATATATATACCAAATCCCATATCTTATTCCAATGATATTATCTCATGAATCATTTTCATTGATTTAGTAATTATCTCTGTTATATGAACTAATATTCATTATTCAGTGTCTTAGTATTTTGATATTCGATATGAATGGTAGAGTTTTCAAATGTTACATTCTTATTTGTATACCCTTATGTCCATGTTATACTTATGTATATCTCTTTTTTTACCTTTTCTGGGAATATGAGTGCAGACATTATTATGATTAATTTCCCTAGGTTATAATTAAGTGAATTATGTATGATAGGTTTTAGAAGGGTTATTATTATTAAAAACATAGTGGGAGATGATTTTGTTCGTATATAAACCAGTTTTTTATGTTTCCATGTATCCATAGGCACTATATCGTTACGTTACTCAAGAATTTGTTTGTGTAACGTGATGAATGTTCATCAGAAAATGATGGAATTTCTGTGTATTAATATTAAGTATTGTTAATGTTTGTTTTAGAGGGTAGGATTAGTTATCCTTCACAAATGAGGATAAGTAATTTTTAATAACAATATTAGGGATATTATAACAATGTTTCAAGATATATGTCTAAGGATACATATAAGGCACCAGCCTTAAACCTTACATAATATTGAATTAAATGAATAATTCACATTGAAGATCTTTTTAGGTTTAGAGTTTTAGAGAATTAGGACATAACTATTACATCTCAAAGGATTACAAAGTATACCCTTCTACAATGTTTCCATAGAAAAAAATCTCTTAAAAAGAAACATGTCTAGTTCCATGTTTTATATAGAATGACTTCCCCTTGATCCCATCCTTGACCCTATTCCACATTAAGTCCTGTGAAAAACATTTCAAAAAAACATGGGGTGAGCATAAAAAGCTTAGTAAGGGATACACAAAGAATGAAAACTGTTAGTTTATCAAAACAATAAGAAAACCATGTATACTTTATCAAAGTAATACTTTTCACCATTATGAAGTAGTAAAAACTCTTCACTAAATAAAAGATCATTACTTACCATTTTTAACCAAAATATTACTATAAAAACCTTATAAAGATCACATAACATATAAAGGTAACTTGGGACATAAACATACTTAAATGGAATAACCATACGGTCGACTTCCACACATATGACTTAATGGAATATCCATACGACTGACTTCCATACCCAATGAATTTGAGGTTATAACGTAACCACCCATCCTAGTATTCACGGCACCACCCATCATATGGTTTATCACGTAACAACTCATCAAATGTCCAAGTACCATTATAAAATCTTTTGACATAAAACAAATATAATGGGAAAAACATTTCAACACATTGATCACAATATATCGCTTAAATATATTGACATAACAATTCCATTATAAAAATAATTTTCAATACCAAAATACATAAAATAGTATATGGTATTTATTTTATTTAAAAAAACATTACGGCTTATTGAGGAAGCCAAATACCAAATAATAATCGCGGCAGCGGAAAAGGTCGTTGTCACCGCGTACGTTAAACGAAACATTCCTTTTTTTCGTTTAGTAAAAAACTTCGTAGAAAAATATTCCTTTTGTATTAAAGTAAATGTCAAAGGGGTTTATACACCATACAAAATAACGAAATATGCCTCAATGAAAGCAGATTGAGACGAAGTCACATACCTCGGGTCCGACTTGACTCGATCATTCTTTAATGTCTTGAATAATAAACATGAGTTAATTTCTACTTGATTAAGAACCGTTTTCAACTTCATTATTCCTTTTATATCAATTATTACAATGTTATGAACACTATGTAATTATTTAAGGTAATAATGTTTGTTTTTTCGATATTTGGTTCTTAAGTCGAAAGTGGACTTCTTACAATTACATGTTGTTCGTGTGGTCAATGGTTCATTATATCCAGAATGATATTCATGATTTGGATATCATATATATCATATATATCCAGTATATAAATTTATTTATAGTATTTCATAATCATTTATAGGTAAGAAATGAAATGCACTGTTCATGGATACGGTAAGACGAACGTACGCATGAACGCTACTTTCATTTCTATGTCATATTAATGGAATTGAAACTAAATTAGAGGTATTTATATTTTAATTCCAGGATTATATTCATAATTTACATGTCACATACATAATATATAATAACTTTAAATAAATCTTTTATATGTCCCACATATGGCATTAACGAATCAAATCACTTTGAGGGGGCTGTAGTCCGCACTTCCTAAAATGAAGATATCACGTATACCCATAATCGATACCACAAAGGTATTACATAAATGAAAAATACATAAGATTAAGTAAAACAAAAATATTTCATATATCATATATAAAAATAGTGACATCTTAATGTCCACCATTGAAGGTGTTAGAAGAATATTGAACAATCATCGTTTCGTGAGGCTGAAATTCGCCATCCACAGAAACAGTATGTTCTTTAACCATTAGATGTAGGTGTGTGTAAGTGTATCTCGAATGCTTCTTATAAAAAAATCCTATTATATTGAAGATATTAGAGATGTTACAAAATAAATGAATAAAAAGTGTTTATGTGGTTGGAGATGAAAAATAAAACAAAAGAACACAAGTGAAGACATTACCTTAAAATAGGGTAACTCTCTTAGATTTGAGCTCAAAGGCTTCCTTGGGAAGACTTCTACCCAATGTGAGGCTTCTAAGAGTAAGAGAGAGATGTGGAGAGAGAAACAGAGCAGATCTTGGTTGATCCAAAGGCTTGAGAGGTGTGGGTAAGGAGGTAGAAGTGGGGGTCTTTTATAAGAGGAGAGGAGGGGCACTCTTGGAAAGTTATAAAAGGTTACATTATTTTCAAATGATTTTCGGATTTTAAAGGTCCCACAATGATTTATTTCGAGGATAAGGTGATAAGGGTTCTAAATACACTCATCCAATTTGTATTTGACAAGTTTCTGTCTTAAATTTTACATTAGCTTTTCATTTTATTTAAATCGTTTATTAATGAGATAATCACTACATCATCATGATGTCATAAAAAATTTAATTTATTAAATGTCTAAAAATTAAAAAAAAATCATGATTTAGGAAATATTTTTAGATTTCTAATTAATATTTATAGTAAAAAGTCTGAATTTTATAACCCCATTTAAAAATTGTTTTAGTAAAACAACTCATGTTTGTGACATTTTTATTTTAACTTTAAATAAAAAGGTATTAATGTCATTTTCTACCAAAGTGGTTCCATGGGGTCCCCAAGTTCACCCATGGATTGTCTCAGTCAGACATGACACATCCAATAAGGGTAGGACTTGTGTCTAGGTCATTTCATATTATTAAAATATTATTTTTACCCTAAACTACACTAATTACCTCTAATCACAATTAAAAACATAAAAGTTACTATTCACCAAAAAATTATTTTAATCACATTGATCCGCATTTTACTTCTTAATGACAACCATGTATGTCGGATTTTTGAAATTCAAAACATAGAGGTGGTAAATTTTCATTTAATCGAAAAATCGGTTTTTTTAAGTACCACTTAGTGGTTTCACTATTCATCAAAAATTGATGTTTTTCAGAAAAATACCAAAACATCACCCTAAGCTATATTTGATATTCCAAACTCAAAAATTTTGTCTATTTTACAAAATTCAATACATATAAGTTACATTAATTAATTTAAAAATTAAATCCCGCTGTCAGAGCAAACACCGTGTTTTTATGAAATAATAAGTATCAAAATATTGACAGTACTTTAAGTTCAATTTCAAAGTGAAATAAATTCCAACGACCACTATCGGATTAAATGGTAAAAATATATTCTAACTACGCTTTAAAAAAATTCAAAATATAATCTAATCATATAAATAAATTATATTAAAAATAGTATTTGAATTAAAATACAACAGTTTTCACTATTCATTAAAAAATAAACTTTATCGGAAAAACACCAAAAATTTACACAAAGTAAAATTTGATGTCCCGATTATAAAGAAGAGTTTTATTTGGTTCAATAGAATGTATAAATGTGACCAAAAATATATTTAAATAAGGCTCTCCATCAAAAGGTGATAGTTCGACCTTTTAGTGAATATTAGAGTATCCATGCCTAAAATTGAATTCTTTTCGTATTTTAATCCTTTATCCTTTATCAGATGAATGTAAATACATATATAATCATATTTTAGCATTTTATATTCATTCCTGACAATACAACGGCTACGTGTTATCAACCATTTAAAATAATATTATTTTATTACTATTGTGCAACGTAAGATTTCAAAGAAACACTTTATTGCGTATCGGGTATGCTATCGAACATAGAAACCCCTTTAAAGTAAAATTAATATTTAATTTGTAAATATTAATAAATATGAAAATGTTTTTTTCTTTATTTACCTGGGATGTTACATCATTCCCCACTTTTGTGAATTACATTCTCGCAATTTTATTCACTTATCAATATAAGTGGGGGTATTTATCCCTCATAAAATTTTCAGATTCCCATGTTGCCTCTTCAACCATATGGATTTTCCATAAAACCATTACCTAGTGAATTACCTTATTCCAAAACACTTGCTCTCTATGGTCATGAATTTGGACTGGTTTTTCTTCATAAGATATATTCTCCTCCAACTGAACTACCTCTGGACTCAAAACATGAGATGGATCTAGAATATACTTTCTCACCATCGAAACATGAGAAAAATTGTGTACCTTAGATAAACTCAGAGGTAATGCCACTCGGTAAGCAACTGATCCAACTTTCTCTAGAATTTCATATGGTCCAATGAACCTTGGACTCAGCTTTTCTTTCTTACCAAATCACATCACACTTTTCCACGATGAAACTTTGAGAAAAAACATGATCCCCTACCTTGAAAGATAGATCCCTCCTCTGCTTATCTGCATAAGTTATCTATCTGCTCTAAGATGTTCTCTTGTGTTTCTGAATCAACTGAACTTTTTTAGCCATATCTTCTACCAATTATGGTCCCATCACCTTCCTTTCACCCACTTAATCCCAAAAAGCTGGAGTTCGACACCGCTTCCCATATAATGCATCAAATGGTGCCATCTGTATACTGTAATGAAAACTGTTATTTTAAGAAAACTCAACCAAAGAAATATGTTGGTCCCAACTTCCATGATAATCCATCAAACAACCATGTATCATATCCTCCAATGTCTATATTGTTCGTTATGACTGCCCATCTGAGTGTGGATGAAAAGCTGTACTAAAATTTAATTCAGTACCCAATGACTTCTGAAGGCCTTTCCAAAAGTTAGAAGTAAACATGTGGTCATGATCAAATACAATGGAGAGAGGAACTCCATGAAAACTAACTATTTCTTTATGATACAACCGAGGAAGTTGATCTAGAGAAAAAGTATCTCGAATAGGAAGGAAATGAGCAGATTTAGTCAAGCGATCAACAATAACCCAGATTGCAGTATTACCTCGAGATGTCCTCGGAAATCCCAAAACAAAGTCCATGGATACATTTTCCCATATCCACTCTGGCACCGGTAAAGGCTGAAGCATCCCTTTAGGTAACTTTCTCTCTACTTTAACCTGCTAACAAGTCAAACACTTCACTGTAATATCAGTTATATCATTTTTCATTCCATCCCACCAATAATACTCCCGCAGATCTCTTTACATCTTAGTAGTGCCAGGATGAACTGAAAACGAGGAACTATGAGCCTCACATAACAACTCACCCTTCAACTATGAATCACAAGGCACACATAATCTCTTATGAAACCTCAAAACACAATCATTATCAATGTTAAATTCAGGAAACTTACCCTTCTGAACCTGCTCTACCTTTTTCTACAACCCACTGTCTTCCCTATGCGCTTGCTTAATTCTGTCTGATAGGGATGATCTCACTGATACCTAAATCAAAACAGAAGAAATTCCTGCACAAATAACTTCTATGCCAATGTTCATCAAATCAAAAAACAAAGATCTCATTCCAAACGTAGCATGGTTAATGAAGCATTATTTTTTCGACTCAAAGCATCATCCACTTTATTTGATTTTCCAGGATGGTAGTGAATTGTATAATCATAATCCTTGATTTATTCCAGCCATCTCCTCTGTCTCATGTTCAATTATTTCTGAGTGAATATATACTTTAAACATTTGTGATCAATATATATTTCACACTTTACTCCATACAAATGATGCCTCCAAATTTTTAGAGCAAAAACAATAGCAGCTAATTCCAAGTCATGTGTAGGGAAATTTTCCTCATGAGTTTTCAACTGACGTGAAGCATATGCAACTACCTGATCATTATACCTTAGGATGCAACCAAGTCCTTTTAATTAAGCATCATTTTAGATAACAAACTCACCATTCCTGGATGGAAGTTCCAAAACTGGAGCATTCACCAATCTTCATTTCAATTCCTGAAAATAACCATCACATTTTTTTGTCCAGATAAACTTAACACCCTTTCGAGTAATCTTAGTCATTGGACTAGATAACCGTGAAAAAATTTCAACAAACCATCGATAATAACCTTCTAGTCCATGTAACCTATGGATATCGGTTTCATTTGTTGGTATTGGCCATTCTTCAACAACTTTTGTTTTAGCAGGATCAACAGTTATGCCATCTTTTGAAACAATGTTACCAAGGAATGAAATTTGTTATAACCAAAACTCACACATTCTAAATTTTCCATACAGTTTATTTTCTTTTAAGGTTTGAAAGATAACCCTTAAATGACTTTCATGCTCTTATTTACTCTTAAAAAACACCAAAATATCATCGATGAAAACAACCACAAACTTATCCAAGATCTCATGGAAAATTAGATTCATAAAGTCCATTAATATAGTACGTGCATTGGTTAACCCAAAAGGCATAACTAAAAATTCATAATGGCTATATCTAGTACGGAATGCAGTCTTCAGAACATGTGATTCTTTTACTTTCAACTGATGGTACCCCGACCTCAAGTTAATCTTTGAAAAATACTGAGCTCCCTAGAGCTAATCAAACAAATCATCGATATGAGGCATATGATACTTGTTCTTAACAGTGATATTATTCAAGGCTCTATAATCAATGAAATTTCTCATTGAGCCATCTTTATTTTTAACAAACAAGACATTAGCTCCCCATGGTGATGTTATAGGTCGAATGAAACCTTTATCTAATAACTAATGCAATTCTTTCTTTAACTCTAAAAGTTCAACTTGAGACATTCGATAAGGGGGTTTTGAAATTCGACTAGAATTAGGAACTAAGTCAATAGTAAATTCAACTTCACGATCATGAATAATACTAGGAAACTAATCAGGAAAAACATCAAGATACGCATTTACCACTAGCACATCATTAATCTGAACAGTTCCTTTATTTTCAACAATATGTGCATGGTAACATTCATTTCCATCTTTTACTAGTTTCCCAGCTTCTTGATATGTTATCAACAATAAGGTTTCATTCTTGTACAAAAACTGAAAATCATTCTTGAAAGAAACCATTTTAGCTCTGCACTCAATCTTAGCATGATAAACAGAAAGCCAATCCATGCCCAAAATAACATCAAACTCTACTAGAGGCAAAACAATAAGGATTGCTGGTAGATTATTTCTGCACACAAGGATAGGAAGGTTCTTATAATTTCGTTTTCCCTCAACGTTCCCTCCAAGTGTTTTTACCATAAGTTCAAGATTCATATCATGAGATGGAATTTCCAATTTACTAGAAAACTTCTCAGAAATGAAAGAATGTGTAGTCCCTGAATCAAACAATACATTGGAATAATCTGAACAAACAAACAGGGTACCTGATACTACTTCATTCGATGGACCAACATCTGCTGAAGTAGTTTCAAAGGATTTCACCACCCCTTTCTGCTTGAATTCTGGCTGCTTTCCCTCAGTTTAGTTCTTCATTAGACACTCATTCTCATAATGACCCATTTCATTACACTTAAAACATCTTACTGCTGGCTTTTCGTTGCCCGCTTGATCATCTTCCTTACAGTTATGAGCAATATGACCCGACTTACCACACCGAAAGCACTTTCCAGACATGGATAATCGTTATCTAGGATGCATTTTACCACACTTCTCACAGGATGGATATTTTGTTTTCTTACCTCCTTGCTTCTTTGATGAATTATTCCATTTTTCCTGCCAACTGGACCTCTTTTTCAGTTGTTTTTCAAAGATCACCTCATCATCAGCAAACACAATATCCACCTTCTCTGCACATCAAACAAGTTTTTCAGAACATTTGAACTCATGAGAATCTAAATCCCTTTGATACCTTGGAATTAACCCTGAGTAAAAAACGGTTTATTTTACTATCAAGATATCGTATAAAGTTTGGAGCATACCTTGACAGTCGAGTGAACTTTGTTTCATAAGCAGCCACTGAATCATTCTCCTGCCTCAATTCTAGGAGTTGTTTTTCCATCCTAAGACGAACAACCATAGGAAAATATTCCCCAAGAAACATGCCTTTGAATTCATCCCAGTGAAGATCATCAATATAATCACTATCCCTGATATTTTTCACCATCGACCACCATTGATCAGCTTCACCTTCAAAATGGTAAACAGAAAGACCGACCTTTTGATGTTCTGAACACCCCATGACATCAAAAATCTTCTCTAGTGCTTTAATCCACCCTTCAGCTAGCACGGGGTTAGATGATCCTATGAATGATGGGGGATGTTGCCTCAGGAAATGTTCCACCACCAAAATGTTCCTTTGCGGTTGATCTGGCTAATCTCATGCATGGATTCCACCACCATTTATAGCCTGAGTCAACAGTGTCATCACTGCAACAAACTGTTCAGTTCCGATTCCGACCATCTCAGGTTACTGGTTTGGAAGGTTGTCTTCCTCCTGATGTCGTCCCAACATAGCATCTTTTTTTCCACTGTGGAAAACCATTCTGAACACAGAAATATCTTAGTCGAAGCAACATGGTAATCTTTAAATGCTATATAATTTCAATCATACCATAAATTAATTCATAATTTAACAATTTTCTAACTCCTAAAGTTGTCTAAACCGACCTCTGATACCAACTATAAGTCCCTGAACTTAAACATTACTTAATATTGAATTACATGAATAATTCAAATTGAGGATCTTTTCAGGTTTAGAGTCTTATAGAATTAGGATATAACTATTACATCTCAAAAGATTACAAAGTAGACACTTATACTAAGTTTCCATAGAATAAAAATGCTTAAAAATAAACATGTCTAGTTACATGTTTTATGTAGAATGACTTTCCCTTGATCCCATCCTTGACCCTATTCTACACTAAGTCCTGTAAAAAACATTTCAAAAAAACGTGGGGTGAGCATAAAAAGCTCAGTACAGGATACACAAAGAATGAAAACTGTTAGTTTATCAAAACAACAGGTAATCCATGTATACTTTATCAAAGTAATACTTTTCACCTTTATGATGTAGTAAAAACACTTCACTGAATAAAATATCATTACTTACCCTTTTGTAACCAAAATATTACCACAAAACCCATCTAAAGATCACATAACATATAAAGGTAACTTGGGACATAAACATACTTAAATTGAATAAACATATGGTCAACTTCCACACTTATCACTTAACGGAATAGCTATATGGTCGAATTCCACACCCAATGCATTAGAGTTTATAACGTAACCACCCATCCTGGTCTTCACGGAACCACCCGTCATATGGTTTGTCACGTAACCACCCATCAGATGTCCAAGTACCATTATAAAATCATAAGACATAAAACAAATATAATGGAAAGAAAACATTTCCACACATTGATCACAATATATCGCATAAATATATAGACATAAAAAATCCATTATAAAAACCATTTTCAATACCAAAATACATATAAGAGTATATGGTATTCATTTCATTTAAAAAAACAATATGGATTATTGAGGAAGCCAAAGACCAAATAATACTCAAGGCGGTGGAAAAGGTCGTTGTCACTGCGTACGTTAAAAGAAAAATCCCTTTTTTTCATTTAGTAAAACGATTCGTAGAAAAATATTCCTTTTATATTAGAGTACATGTCTAAGGGGTTTATGCACCGTATAAAAGAACGAAATATGCCTCAATGAAAGGAGATTGAGACGTAGTCCCTTACCTCAGGTCCGACTTGACTCGATCATTCTTTAATGTCCTGAATAATAAACTTGAGTTAATTTATACTTGATTAAGGACCTTTTTGAAGTTCATTATTCATATTATATCACTTATTACCATGTTATGAACACTATGTAATTATTTAAGGTAATAATGTTTGTTTTGTCGATATTTGGTTCTTACGTCGAAAGTGGACTTCGTACATTTACATGTTGATCGTGTGGTCAAAGGTTCATTATATCCAGAATGATATTCATGATTTGGATATCATATATATAATATATACCCTGCATATAAATGTATATATAGATTTCCATAATCATTTAGAGGTATGAAATGAAATTCACCGTTCATGGAGAGGGTAAGCCGTACGTACGCATGAACACTACTTTCATTTCTATGTCATATTAATGGAATTAAAACTAAATTAGAGATATGTGTATTTTAATTACAGAATTATATACATCATTTAGATATAACATACATCATATATAATAACTCTAAATACATCATTTATACGTCCCACATATGGCATTAACGAATTGAATTTCTCTGAGGGGGAGGTAGTCCGCACTTCCTAAAATGAAGATATCACGTATACGCATAATGGAATCCACAAAGGTATGCCATAAATGAAAAATACAGAAGATTAAGGAAAACATAAAAATATTATACATCATATATAAATATAGTGACAAATTAATGGCCACCTTTGAAGGTGTTTGAAGAATATTGAACAATCATCATTTCGTGAGGCAGAAATTCGCCATCCACAGAAACAGTATGTTCTTTAACAATTAGATGTAGGTTTGGGTATGTTTAGCTCGAATTTTTCTTATAAAAACATCCTAGTATATTGAAAATACTGTAGTTGTTACAAAATAAATGAATAAAAAGAGTTTAGGGGGTCGGAGAAGAAAAATAAAATAAAAGAACACAAGTGAAGACATTACCTTAAAATCGGGTAACTCACATAGATTTGAGCTCAATGGCTTCCATGGGAAGACTTATGCCCAAAGTGAGGCTTCTAGGAGTAAGAGATGGATGATGAGAGACAATAAGATCAGAGCTAGGCCAATCCGAAGGCCTGGGAGGTGGGGGTATGGAGGTAGAGGTGGGGGCCTTTTATAAGTGGAGAGGAGTGGCACTCTTGGAAAGTTATAAAAGGTTACTTTATTTTCAAATGAGTTTCGGATTTTAAAAGTCCCACATTGATGAATTTCGAGTATAAAGTGATAAGGGTTCGAATTACACTCATACAATAGGTATTATACAAGTGTAAGTCTTAGATTTTACATTATCATTTCATTTTATTTAAATCGTTTATTAATGAGGTAATCGCTGCATCATCATGATGTAAAAAATAATTTAATTTATTTAATGTCTAAAAATTATAAAAAAAATATCATGATGTAGTAAATATCTTTATATTTCTAATGAATATTTATAGTCATAATTCTGACTTGTATAACCCCATTTAATAATTGTTTTGGTAAAACAACTCATGTTTGTGACATTTTTATTTTAACTTTAAATAAAAAGGTATTAATGTAATTTTCCTGACAAAGTGGCCCCATGGGGTCCCCATGTTGACCCATTGATTTCCTTGGTCGGAAATGACACATACAATAAGGTTAGTACATGTTTCTAGGTCATTTCATATTGTTAAAACATTATTTTTACCCTAAACTACTATAATTACATCTAATCGTGATTAAATACGTAAAAGTTACTATTCACCAAAAAATTATTGTAATCCCATTGAACCACATTTTACTTCTTAATGACAACCATGTACGTCGGATTTTTAAAATTCAAAACACAGAGGTCGTAAAATTTCATTTAAACAAAAAATCAGTTTTTTAAGTACCACTTAGTGGTTTCATTATTCATCAAAAATTGAAGTTTTTCAGAAAAATACCAAAAATTAACCCAAAGCTATATTTGATATTATGAATTCAAAAATGATGTCTATTTTACAAAATTAAAAACATATAAGTTACATTAATTAATTTAATAATTAATTTCTACTGTCAGAGCAAATAGCGTGTTTTTATGAAACAATAAGTATCAAAAGATTGACTCTAGTTTAAGACCAATTTCAAAGTGAAAATAATTCCAATGACCAATATTGTATTAAATGGTAAAAATATATTCTAATTTAAATTTAAAACCAATTCAAATGATAATTTAATCATATAAATAAATTATATTAAAAAGAGGTTTTGAATTAAAATACAACAGTTTTCACTATACATTAAAAAATAATCATTATCGTAAAAATACCAAAAATTTACACATAGTAAAATTTGATGTCCCGATTTTAAAGAAAAGTTTTATTTGGTCCAATAGAATATATAAGAGTGACCGAAACTAAATTTAATGAAGGTTCACCATCAAAAGGTGATTGTTCGACCTTTTAGTGAATATTAGAATATCCATGCCTAAAATTGAATTCTTTTCGTATTTTAAGACTTTATCCTTTATTAGATAAATGTAAATACATATATAATCATATTTCAGTTATTTCTATTCATTCCCGCCAATACAACGGAAACGTGTTAACTTCCATTTAAAATAATATTATTTTATTACTAGTTTGCAACGTAAGATTTCAACGAAACTCTTTATTGTGTATCGGGTACGCTGTCGAACATAGAAAACCCTTTAAAGTAAAATTAATATTTAATTCGTAAATATTAATAAATATGAAAATGTTTTATTCTTTATTTACCTGGGATGTTACAATACATATAAGGATGAGTCCCTATATAAGAGAATGTCTTTGAATTTAGGTAATGGATAGAACGAGTGGTTTCCAAGAAATTAAAACTCTATAAGGATATTATTATTGGAAGTGGATCTTGAATAGTATATCCAATATTAAATAACTCTGAAAAGTGTGTAATGAGATAGACTCGATCATCAACTAGTGCAAAACAAAGGGCCTTATTGTATAACATGTTTGAAACTATCTAGGGATATGATTTGGAAATTGAAAAACTCTTTATGAACTATAATGAATGATACAAATAGATTATGACTATGACTAGACATGGAAAACAATAGGTGTCATAGATAAAAAAATGTGTTATGATTTAGATATCATAAATTGATTTCTCCGGAAAATGTGCTTCTGAACTATGATTATTGTTCCATATACTATGAATTTGTGTTTTAGTCTATGGAAGGAACCTATAAACCCATATTAATACTTAGTGTGATGGATAATTTAGTGAAATTATTCTTAATAAGGCAAATTTAGTGGGATAAGGAATTGAAATGCACATTGGTACGATCACATAAATTTCTGATGCCATGAATCATGCTGAAAATTCAAACTTACATTGGAGGTAACAACATTATATTGAGTCCTTCATAATATAATTTACAACTTTTTCAAAAGATCTATTAACATTATATTTTATGATCATTGGATCCATATGACTAATATGAACTTTTCCATTATTAAATTTTCGTAACATGAATATCTCATTTTGAATTTATATCATTTGGAAGGTGAAGTGAATCATCATTGGCCACTCATAAAGAATACAAGGGAACATAATAAAAATAACTCCATGTATTTTTGAAATTATAATAAATTATTTTTAAATATTTAATTTCCTCATAATAATCCTACAAGGATAGAGAAGTAGTTCATTAAGAATACATAAAAGAATTAGAACTCTTTTGGTACATATGCAGAATATTTTACCAAACATATGAGTTACACTTCTGAAATTATCATCCAAAGTATAAGTATGTTTGGTTTATTATTCAATGGATTTAAACAATGTATCTATAGTGAGTTATCTATAATTGAAATCAGTAGCTATGAAATACAATTTCATTTTTTTCTCATGTTGGAATCGTCAATAAGAGTTGTATTTAAGTATCATGGTTTTGAAAAGAAGCTAAAAATATAATTAAATGTAGAATATAAAACAATGGATATAAGAAGATGATATATCCTTTATGTTCAAGGTGTGGGTAGATACATAGAGTTAATTGTATTAGTTGGATTTTTAAATGAGTCATGGGTGGTAGGGATGGTCCTCATGAAATTAAATGCATTAGTGATGGAAAAAAGTTAGATAATGATGAAAATATTGTGAATTATCCATAGAATTCCCCAACAAAACTATAGTTTTTAAATTTTAAGTAGAATGGTCATTACTCATACCGGTACCCGTGTATAAAGGTTAATGGTGATGATCAATGTAAATAACCAATTAATCGTCAGGTAAATAGAAATATCTTGTGATCAATAGTTCAGATATGGGGTTCAAAATATACATAGTGAATGATACGATTATAATCAACTATTGAACTCAAAATTCATTACTTTTCTTTGGATCTAACCATTTATTAATATAAAAATAATTTTATAATGGTATAAATATGGAACCCAAATAGTTAGATATAAAATTAGTTGTAAAATCCCTTAATATTACGATGATCACACCTCAGGTCCATGATTCTATTCTAGTTAAAGATGTTGAGAATTTCTTCCATGAAATTATGTCATTCTTCTTCTGGTTGAACATGACGTTATCGTAGATAGGGACATAAATTCATGGAATAAATCCCCTATAAATTTCGAAGGAATAGATTCCACATTTTATATTATAAAGCATTATATGATCATCAATCAATGAGGTGATATACATAAGAATCCGATGGAAATCATATCCATTGTTTTTTAATTTTTTTTCAAGAGGGTGTTTTATCTATAAAGAATGGGGAGAAAATCAACATCAATTAAATTCCTTTTTTTGAGAAAATATTGATATATTTTTAAGATAGTTTCATTTCTTTATGTTAAATCATGATGATGAGTTCAGAATTGAAATTATAACTTATATCATACTGATTTCAAGGACTCTCTATAGAATTTCCCTAATTGAGTTGAAGGAATTAAAAAAAGAAAATAAATGATATCATTAACAAGGGTTTCAATATGAACCATGTGTCACCATGGGGTGAACCTATTGTTTTTGTTATAATAAATATAGATTGATTTGAATCATTATTGATTAGAGATACATATAAAAAATAATAAAAAAGAACAAGTATCCTCTAACCCTTCCTGATAACCTATTTTATCAACTTCATAGTGAAAAATATTTTTCCGTGACTAGATATCTTTCTAGTTATCTTAATCCAAGGGTCAATAAGGGGGATATATCTGACATAATATTATTCACATGGTTTGGAAATAACGTAAAAATATTTATGTCATCTAGTCTTATAAATATTAACATTATCTTAAATGAATTGATGAATAGAGTATGTAGATATTATTGATGAGATTGTGGTACTATATAAGTATTTATATTATATTATTATATATTCAATGATAAAGGAATAGAACTAATACAACATGATAATTTTACTAATTTACCTAAAGAAGAATCAGCTACATGAAATATTTACTATGTGTGAATTTTGGCTACCAAAGGTATTGATTTTATAATCTCAATAGAGTTTATATCAATACATCCATAAGTGAAAGACATAATTGAATAATGGATACGAAAAACCATGGTGACTGAGATCTATAGTTTTCATGGATTAGCTAGTTATTATCTTGGTTTTGTGGGTTGTTTTTTATGACTCTCTAATAAACTCACCATGTTAACTCAAAAGGGATCCATGTACCCCAAGATAAATAAATTTGAAGAAAATATTTGAGGAAATAAATCAGAAATTACTCACTGCACATTTTCATACATTAACCTGTTGTAAATAATTGTTTTTAAAATATTTTGATACATCCAATATAGTATTGGGATGGGGTTTTTATGTATAATGGAAAGGATATAGATTATTCCTCATGAATATTGATGGTTTATGAGAAAAATAAATTAACTCGTGCCTTGGAGTTTGGTATGGGAATTTTTTTATTAAACATTTGATCAAATTATCATTATGTTAAAAATAGTTATATATATATATCAATCATGAAATTTTAATGTACATATTCACACAGAAGGTATTTAATATTCTATAAAAATAAATTTTAGAGACAGATAATGATTATGACTGCTAATACATTACTACCCGAGGAAAGAGAACCATGTGGATAATGTGTTGAGTAGAAATTCTCATTTTTTCTTATAAATGACGTGGTTCACAAAAATCAAATATTTATAGTGGTTCAAATGATGGATATGGAAATATGAATGGAATGAAAGAAATAATATCTTTCTCAATTAAATGTTCAATATCTAAATTAGTAAATATTAAATATGTGTTGAAAGATCATATAGTGGTCCAAATAAGGTGAGAAATGTTTTTGAGTCTAAACATGATCATGATGGAATGATAAGGACCATGAATCATGCATGTGCTTCAATCATAAAATATTTAAATAATGTTTTTTGATGAATCTCATAGTTCTTAATTCCATTTTCATCATAAAATATTTAAGATGTATAGAGATTTGAATCATTATTTTTGGTGGGATTTCATCAACAGAGATATAACATATATTTTATTTCATTTATTAGTTTGTAAAAAAATATTATTCCTATAGAAAAAAAATAAAAGGGGATGTTAAATCCATTTGGAATAGTAAAATTTAAATGGTAAAATGGTTTCCCCAATTTTATCAGTGTAAACCACAAAACAACTGATGAACATAATACGATATGGATTCTTGTTGATCACCTTAAAATTTTCATCACACAAAATCACTATCATAGATTATTTATATCTAGTTCTCCATATAGGATATACATTAAGTAAGTGGTATGGCTTCATTAAGTACCACATTCAATTTTGTTTGTTTGGGATCTATAATTTAACATGATGTCATTGAAATGACTTTAATAGGTTCTAGATATGGAGTTAATATTTGGATATTCATATATTTATCATATATATGTTCAGTATGAGAGATCAATCCTGACCCTATATGATATACATAGATCATTTTATAAGGAATTCAAAGGCGGTAGGGATCAACAAATTCCAATATTTTTGTTTTAATATTATAATATATTTTACTCAAGTATTTAGTGTGATCCTTATTAATACCTCCATGGAAAGAAGCTTGGATCTCACAAATATAATAATGATGATAGAGGTTAATCCCAATTGTAACCTGAGATAGCTGATGAAATGGAAAATATGGTTAGATCTAACTAATAACACATCTGAAATCTCATATTTGGATTAAAATCTATGATGAAAATCACCAACATATTCTTGAATTTAATTTTGTGGACAATGTTTTTCTAATTATTTCAGTATAGAATAATTTTTTGATATTTAGAGATGATGGAAGATATATAACGTGGTATATTGGTTGATTTTATATTATTAAACATATTGGGATGGAACCTTTGTTTTTCAATTTAAAAAACCCTCTCTCATTTCGTTGATTTATTTTATGTATCTCTCACAAGGATGTAATGACTCAGTCATTAACATGTTCTGAAAATAAAGGTCATGAAGATGGATCAGAATATTTCATATGAGGAATAACCAGGGGTTATTCTATATCTTAGATAGAATGTGTTATGTAAAAAATCACTCCAGTGGTAAATGTTGTTTGGTGAAACCACAAGTTTGAAGAAGCTTCATGGGATCCTGAGTATATGGTGTGGCAGAAATATCCCCATTTTTCTTATCATAGGTAAAACATTGATTGGAAAAATAAAATTTTGGGTGGGTATAATATAACACAATAAATATTTTTGAATTTTTATTTATTTATTTTGAATACAATTATATTTTTTATATTTTTAGTTACATTCACCATAGAGTTTTAACTAAAAGTGATATATAATAGTAATCTTATTTAAACATGATCATTATAACCAATCCATTTGACATAGAAAAATAAATAGTAATAAATAATATTTAATAATAAATTATAATGGATTTACATATAGAAAACATATTGGTAAAAAAGAACATAATGTTTAGAAAAGAAGTTAAATTTTTGGAAAATAATATTTTCTCAAGAACATGTTTTTATCCTTTTTGTGAACACTAACAAAAATATTTTTTTAAAATATTGAAAACTAATTTTAAAAAAAAAGTACAAATTTTTATATTTTAATTTAAAAAATATATTCTTCTGATGATTTAGGGTTTTTCCGAAATGAGTTATCTTTCAATGAAAACTGAAAAATACATATTTTTATTGGAAAATAAATATTCATTTAAAGAATTTATATGGTTCATTTTTTTGATAAATTGGGTTAGAAAGAACTATGAAATCAATTATATATCAACTTATAAAATTTATGACATTATAATTATTTTCATGCTGAATTTGGATATAACATCCTTTTATACTTCTGAGCACATTATTATCCGAAAAAACTATTTCTTCGAGTAACTGGGTATATTTTTAAAATAAAAATTTCTACTAATGTGAAAGTAATTTGAAATAATGTATTACATATTTAGAATATGATTAATTTAAATTAAATAATAAATAATATTTAGTTTTTCAACATAATTAAAAATAAAATCATTAAACGCAATTTTCTACATTTAAGTTTAAAATGGGTTTATCAGTGGTTAAAATTAAACGATAATGGTTAAAAAAGGCCTAAAACATTTCCAAAAACATTTTGGGAAATATTTATACTTTATAGCTTATAAGATCTATAACAGTATATTTTAGAGCATTTTTTCATGGGAAAAAATTTTGTAAACCATTTTATATTCCAAAATTAAAATTATTCAACATTCATCACTTGTAAATAGCCAGCCACTATGCTCTCTAATTCACAGATGGATTCTTTATCCACCAATCCATTTATAAAATAACATCCTTACCACTATTCTACCATTCAATAAGTATTTTTATAGAAATCGAGTCTAAGAATAATTTTCATGAAAACCAAAAGATGTTATCTGAACAAGAGATAACACCCCTAACTACGCTTTTTAATATATTTCTTCCTTGATAAAAAAAATTATTATTAAAACATGATGATTTAATATAATTAGTATCTTCCTTTTACATATATGTTATTATCTTCGGATCATGACAAAAAAAACTCTTCTTCAATAACATGGGATACAAAATCACCAATCATGTCTACTGTAGACTACCACCTCATGAATTAATGTTATTCATCTTTCATCACCTCCTCCAAAAGATGGATATAATAATAGATTAAATGAATAAATTTTATTTTTTATACTATTATTTTTAATAATATTATCGAATATAACTTAATACATTTGATTCTATCTAAATATGATAATGTCGCTCTTCTGTATAGTGGACTACCATCTTGTAAAGAGATGTTATTCATTCATACATTACAGAAGATATAATAAGGTATGTTTTAATGAAAATATTTAAAATATTTTAAAAACATTATTCTATAATGGTAATATATATTTTTATTTTATTCCACTAATCATCCGAGTAAATGGAATCAACATCCATGTGTATGTACATCTAACCATCTACCTGAATGATGTATTTAATTTTATACCTAAAAAAATAATGACTTTCTCTAAAAACATGTCTAATAATTATATATTATATTTCTATCATGTTAAAAATTCTTAATCTTATGGAACCATTATCAATCTATCATGGTAAAAGTATAACATATCATAACAACCACAAAAAACAAAGCTGTTATTTCTAAAAACATGACTTTAACATAAAATTGTTAATAAATAACTTAAAAAGAACATAATATTATCATATAAGGTATTATATATATATAATTTTTTATTTAATTGATTTATAGTACACTTCTATTTATTATACCATATTTTTTACTCTGTATGATTTTATTGAATACTTATAGAAAGGACCTTTGGTATCAATTACCCTTTATTAAATGATATGAAATTTTATGAATTGATATTATTTTAAAATGTGTAAATAATACAATTTTTACATTTAATTTCAACAATTAATTAATTATTATGATATTTTATGTTTCATTATATTTCAATCTTTCTTTGTATTACAATTAAATATTACCGAAATCATAATGATTTTAGGTTATTGTATTATCATTTTTGAAGAGATATATATGATTACTTTTAAAATGATAAAATATTATGATAAACATATAAATATAATAATTACATTTAATTTACCTAATTTGAGTTTTTAAAATTAATTTTCCATTCATTCTCCTCACTTTATATTCATTATAGTTAAAAAAAATGTTTTTACGGGAAATATTCATTATTTATCTCTTCGGTCAAAATCAAAATTTTTTTCAAAAACCATGTTTTCTATATTAAATTTAGAAAATTATTTTTAAAAATATCATCTTATTTATAAAATACATTTTTACACAAGTTATAAATTTGAAAATATTATTTGAATGTAATCTACATATCATTTTCCAAAAAATCATTATTTTTTCGTTTTTATAAATCTAAATGGAGCATTTATATTAACATGTGTAGTGTTAATGAAATTTCATGTATTCATAACTAATAATTTCATTGAATACTTTATTATAATATTCCAATTTCATTTTAATTGAATATTTTTTGGAAATAATTTTATGTTTTAATTTTTTTAAGTGGAATGGAGTCATTCTACAAAAAAAGTTAAAGTTATTTCCAAATAATTTTCTATCTAAGATGACTTCTGTTAGTGATACATTTTCCGCTACAGGGTAATTTTCCATGGTTAAAATTCATATTATTTCTCTAAATGGGTTATTATAATGTAATAATTTTTATGAAACCAATTTTTCATCCACGGGTTCTAACATGGGGAAAAAGATATGAATCCAACTTCTTTTCCTGGGTTATTCTATGATTAAATGATACAATTATAATGAAACTTATTTATTTTCCACTAGTTTTGATATCGTAATGTTTTTATCAAACCAATTTGAGGGGTTTTTATGTAATGATTTTTTATGACCATGTTCATGAATACATATGATTTTCATTATGTGAGAGGTGGGACTTATATCTCCCTCAAATGAATTAGGTAATGATTTATATCTCATCAGATATACATGAATAGTTGGGGGAGTGAAAATTTTCTATTAGGGGAAATTTTCCCCTAATAAATTCAGGTGTGTGAGCCATTATAATTATGATTTTTTGGGGATTGAACCAATTCCACATTGATATCCTTGGAAATGAACCATCACTACTATGGTGATAATTTTATATGATTATATTTATGTGAATATTTTATGCCTTATACAAATGTTATATCTTTATGGATCAATTTTTATTATTTATATATGTTTCATACCTTTTGAACTCCCAATAATTATCCCTTCACTCATGATTAAGATATTTGATATGTAGTGTATGGTTTTAAAATTTTATAATCATGTTCTCATGCAATTACATTTATGGAATTCTTATATATCTCCCTTTTTTGTCATTAATAATAATCTGAGGTCACTATTTGGAATTTTTTCATTCCCTATGTTATTAAGAAATTTATTATTTTTGTTATTTTTAATAAGGGTGTTAGTTGTAAAAAAAATAGTTGGAGATGATGTAGTAACATATGAAGTTGTTTTCTATGTTTCATTATTTCCAAATGAACTATAACTTTATGATCTACATGCATTTGTTTGTGTGATGTAATATAATTTCATCAAAAACCAATTAAAATAATTTTATTAAAATATAGAGATTCAATACACACATAATTAGATTCCAAATTAATTACAATATGAAATGTAAAAGTGGGAGAATACTATCTAATTAATGAGTGATCATTTTTTGGCCTGAATAAGAAAACAGTCAAATATATATATGAGTTTTTATTTGGTATGTGTAACAACCTGACCCCAGTTACCCAGATTCGGTGCATTATATTAATACATTGGCATGATTATTGGGAATCATGTCCCAAAGGACCGATCGGTTTAGTTTTAATGGAAAATAGATTACATATTAGAATGTTACATTACACTTTATATCACAAAACACAACATAAATAATCTCTTATAGACACCATTATTCCCGTAGCTTAAACCTACATATTAATCACAATACACATCTTATAATCCAGGGAAAAATAAAATATAGAAAGGTCTGAGCTTAGATGATCATTAAGGATATCAATATAGTGGAATCATTCATAAATAAGCATAAAAATTTAAGACAATGTATAAGAATAAAACAAAAGACTTTTAAACATAAACATTAGTATAATATGGAATAGAAAATATACAATAACTCCATTTACATATTTAAATGAAAATTATACTTGTCGAATAATCACATTAAATATTAATAGCCTCTTTCATAATGATGTAATTCATAATGCCAGACTTCAAAACCACAAAGTCGAGGCCTTGTTCCAAGACTACAAATAATATTTTTTCAATGACTTGTTCCAAGACACTAGTTTCTCTCATGAGACCTACAGATGAATCGAGGAGCTATAGTGGGCTCCACCTATCACTTACTATGTCCAATGCATTCCTCATATGAAAATGTTTAAACATAACATAAACATTCATATTAAAACTAGCATACAAAATGTCAATACATTATCCATAATCCATGAATGGTATAAAAATAAAACAACCACAATCAAACATATCCAAAAACATCAACATAATATGGATGGTTTTTTATCATAATAAATCAACTTCAAACAAGTTTAAAATCCATCAAAGGATCTAGATATAGATGAAAATGATTTGTAAAAGTCTGTGAGAAATATCATATTTTCATAAAAGAATTTAAAATTCACAAAATTTAGAAAAGAATACATTTAAAGATATTTTCGAATGAAATATTCCTATACCACTTTAAAAATATTGAAATTAATTAACATTTTAAAAAAATTCATGTCCATATACATAAATCCTTAAAAAAATATTGAAAACATGGACATTAATGATAATGATTAAGAAGGATAAATATTTAAAACATTTAAAATGATTTTTTATTAAAAAGTACACATAAAATTAATCCATTTGAAAACTCTTTTATGAAAGATGGACATGGATAATAAATATATCCCAGTAGAAACTTACATAAAAACAACATCAGACGATAAAGAGATTGTGAAATTAACCCTTACCTTGTACTTTCCTTTAGTCGAGGGTACATTTAACCTCCTATATAAAGACTGTTGTATTTTATTAAATTTTAATAAAACCATATTAATATTTATGATATCATCCATGATTCATTTATGAATTTACACTACACATTTAATAATAATTTCCAATTTAAATTAACATTTCGGGTAGTAATCACTTTCTTTATCGTACGTATTTTAACTTGTTTCTATTGATTTTATCACATAGATCATGATTTGAATACATCCATAATATAAAAAATTATTTATATATCCTATATATTTTGAATATAGATTTGTATAATAGACATATATATGTAATGGAAAACACCGTTTATGGAGATGGTAAGTCGTACGTACGCATAAACGTTGTTTTCCTTTTTATATCATATTGAACAGAACAAAGTGAATGAGATATATGTATGTACATATATATATATATGTCTCCAGAAGAATTATTATTTAATATATTACATACTTATTATTGATATATATTTAATAATCATCGTTGAATGGTGAACGTAAAAATGAATCTCATCGCGTCGTGGAGACGATAATCCGTACGTACGAACAATCGACAATATCATTATATTAATATATAAATTGTATGTAATTGGATGGTATATCATATATAAAGAATAATTAACATGTTATATTTATTATTTACATATTTTATACTCATTATTTTAACCATCCAAAAAATGAAGTGTTTGAATAACAAACTACACCACAACGTGGAGACGGTAATGCGTACGTATGTACGTATGGTGACTTTGTCATTTATAGGATGGATAGAATAATTAATATGTATGTACCATTTTATAATAACATAATATTATATAGAATATAATTGATTTATTATTTTATAATGGAATCAACAATTAAGGAGGAAGTGGAAGAAGAAAAGAACTTGAAAGAGGTGATGAAATATTTACCTCTTCATTGGGTTCTTCCTTTTGATTTGATCAAAAGGGCTCCATAGGTTGGATTTATGACCAAAGGAAGGCCTCAAGAATGAAGGAAGGAATGTTGGGAGGATATTTGGCTGGTTTTTTCCAAGACAAATGGCTTGGGAGCTGTGAAATTAGGAGAAGGGGATGTGCACTTTTATAGAGAGGTGAGGGTAACTTTTGGACAAGTTTGAAATATTATTTTATAATAAAATCATTTTCGGTTTCAAATTACTCACAAATGAATTATTTAAATTATAAGGTGGGTATAGGTCTAAAAACTCTTAACCAATTGGTTTTAGATAGGTTTAGGTCATTTTGTTAAATTTATCCTAAATATTTAACTCTTAGTTAAATAGTTTGACATTTACCATGTCTCATTGTTTTTTTATATTATATGGTTAATAAAAATAATATAAATTAACAAGAGAAACCTAATTGGTTCATTAATGACATATATAATATTTTTAAGGACCATTCGCCGAGATTCAGATTTTTACGAATATTATATCAACCAATAATAGAGTACTTGATTTAAAATCTCAATTATGTTTATATTGACATTATTTAATAAATGATTTTTTTTAAAGTCCTAACTACATTATTACTTCAAAATAAATTCATATGTTCCATAATAATATGTCATATTACCCTCAAAAAATAGTTTAATTCATTAAATGTCTCAAATTAGATTTATTTGGATATTTATAATATCATTTATTTTAATCATTCATTAATAAGGAAATTACTACATCATCATTGTGTAATAAATAAATTTAATTATTTAATGTCTAAAAATTATAAATAAAATTCATTTTTTAGGAAATATTTTTATCTTTTTAATGAATATTTATTGTCGAATATATATTATGTATACCCCAATATTAAAAATGTATTACTTATTAACCATTGAATTTAACTCTTTTAACTCTTCTTTAAATAATCTAATAATAAATGTCTTAATCTAATCCAAGTGGACCAAAAAGGATCAGATTTTATTCCTAAGGTTTTTTTTGGTCTAATTATACTTATCCAATATAATGAAATCATTTTTAGGGTAATTATGATATCATATTTACCCTCAATTATCATATTTAATTTTAATCGTGGTAAATAAAAGTCCAAATTTACGATTAACCAAAAAATATTTTCATCTTATTAAACAACATTTTACATATTGATATTAACCATTTGTCTCATATTTTTGAAGTTAATATCATAGATGTGGAAAAATTAGGTTTTATACAAAATTGTAAATGCTCTGAGAAGGTGGGTAAAAGATGGTAAAATGTTCGATAAAATTATATATAATTATATAATTATTATAAAATTACTCCAATGAATTAAGTTGAACATATATAGGTATTACGTATCTAAGTTGACCTAAAATAAATCAAAATAAAATAACTAATTATTTAAATAACAGACGGTTTCTATAATAAAGTAGTATTTTTCACTATTTTTCAAAAAATGAATGTTTTCAGAAAAATACAAAAAATTTACCCTATCTTAATTTTGATATGCCAAAATTAAAAATGAAGCCTATTTTAAAAAATTCAAACTATAAAGGTTTCATTTATTAATTTTAAATTATTTCCCATTATAAAATCCAAAAAGAGGGTTTTTAAAAAGTAAAAACTACCAAAAGATTGACATGTGTTTATGTCAATTTTAAATGTGAAATTACATATGATGACCTAAATTATATTAAATGATAAAAATATAATCTAAATATACATACAAACCATTGAAATGCATAATTTATAACAATTAATTATTTCTATTAAAAAAAATTTAAAATGAAATTTAGTAATTTTCAATATTCATCAAAATATTAAAGTTGTCAGAAAAGTACAATAAATTAATCCAACCTAATATTTTTATCCTGATTCTAAATAATAATTTAATTTCATTAAATTTAATATATAACATTTTCATATATTGTTTTGAAAAAAGGTTCTCCATTAAAAGGCGGTAATATTTCATTTTTTTTAAAAATACTTATTTTATCTGAAAGAAATGAATTTGTTATTATAGTATATCCAAGAAACACATAATACGAATGTTAATATTATATAGAGTTTATAATATTCAAAATTAAGTTAAGACTATTCATAAATGTATTTTTAATAATTAGTTTATTATGTTGTGGTGCGCTGGAACTCAGTGTTGTGTGTTGTGTAAGCTATTGAATTAATTTAATGAGAAAACTTACTATGAAAACCTGGGGTGTTAAATTCTCCCATCCTTAAATAAATTGCGTCATCAAAATTTAAAATTATTCATTGAAAATAAATGGTTAAAAATAGAAAAATAACATTTTGTAAAACCCACATTATAAATTGGGTTAATAAAATTTAGTGTTAAAAGATCGAAAAGGAAATGAAATAGTCACCACCAAATTATGATCTCGATTAGGAGAACATTGGTGGAAAATAGAGAAACATAAATGGAGGAAAAACGTAAATATTTATAGGGAAAGATTGAGTTCATCAATCAAAAATAAGTTTAAAATTTAGGGCATCGAACCCATCAATCTAAGATGATGTAAAATATCATTAGTTCAAAAAAAATATGGTATTAGGATACCACATTTTTGGTTTTAAGATCCCTTACCTAAATTTGAAGAATTAATCTATTCATAGCATAATATGGAATATATATATATATATACTTGAAATGTAGAGTTTCATCCTTTAACTAATTCCTTCCACAAACCCATATTTCACTCCAAAATATAATAGAATTAAAAAAATATTCTATTTATTATAAGTAAATGTAGATTATAAAAATTGGGTGGTTGTAGGATCTGTGATATAAGAGAATATATTTATTTAAAATTATAAAATAACATTGCTCAGTATATCTTTGAGTTTATAGTATAAATGGTAACACTAATAAGCTCTTAGTACATAAAAAGATAGTCATGTAGCCACTAGTGTTACTAATTTGTTCAGTATATCTTTGACTTTATAGAAGACTACATTCTTCACAAATTTTTCCTTTACTGGTCTCCCCACCAATTTAGGACTCTAAGAGAATACTAACTTTCACAAATAAAAAAAAATAACCATTCAAGACACCTGGCACTAGTGTTACCCCTTATCTTATCGAGTCATACCCAACCAGGTGTATGTATGACATTGGTGAGACCTATTGTAGGTATCCCTACCATTTTGGATTCTGGCCAACATTGACCCCATCTAAATCAAAACCACTCACACAACCTAACCCAAATACTATAACTAATGAGATTTTTGATGGTTCTCCTTGCCATATTACGAACAAGACAACAAATGTGGTTCATACCTTCCATCATAAATCCACGAGCACATATTTGATTCTGACACATGATAGGGGGTCCAATAGAATGAACCTGAAATGAACACTAATTGTAGACAAACCATGCAAGATGAGAGAGAAAATTACCCTTCATCAATAAACATATTGTTCTCTAAATAGAAACAGAATGGCTAACACCCTGAAAACATCAAGATTTCCTAAATAACCAATGAAATACTCAACTTCCTCACGGTACACCACAACCCCTACTAAACCACTACTACCACAGGTAAAACAAGAAACATAGAAAATAAAATAACCCCAACACTCCACCGAGGGTCTGGGTAAAACTATCAACTATATAAGACCCCTCGGGGACCTATGGAAATTTTTGGGCAGTATATTTTAATCAAGTTTAACATAACCATCCTGAAGCACATCACAAAACAAGCCTCCACAATTAACCATAAAATAATTAACTCAAACTCAGAACAACATTTCAGGATTTAAACACCAGCTCAAAAACAATAACCAATCCCATAATATAATAAATCACAAACCCAAACCCTAACCGAATCAAATATCATCCAAAATAATACCACGAACCCTCACCAACCAAGCCTAAACCCAAATTTCAAAAATGACCATATTCAAAACCATACCATTTCAAAATCATCAAAATGATAAAAACCCCCTTTTAAACCCGACTTTTCTTTCTCCAATTTCAGAAAAATTTACCTCCCAGAAAATCTCTAAAAAACAAGATTTTTGAAAACAAATAAAGCCTTGAAAACAGATCACCCACAAGTGGTATTCCATGAAACCGCACATAAATAAATTCTCGTACCTACTCAGTTACCGATCCAAATGTACCAACAACCATCCACATCGAATTATATCCATTACATCCAATTGCATTCATCCATGCATATGGACTTCTATAATAATACCAATGTTAAAATAAATCATTCCAAATTCTCATTTCCAAAAAATCCATTCCATATTTCTCAAAAAAATATAAAAAACCATAATACAATTATTCAAATACATTTATGATTTACACATCATAGTAGCTTTCAATGATCCCATAAAACTCCCAAAAGAACATAAATTTTCAAAATAACTCATTTAATTTTCAAAAATAATAATATTCATTTTGGAAATCAAATTTTAATGATCAAACCCCAAAATTTATGTCCCAGGAAAAATATCCCAAACTAACTAAAAACCACACCAAAAACATCCCAAATCAACCATTTGACTTGATAAATCAAGATTCCAAATTCTCAAATAAATACATATACACACTTCACGGTTCCATAGTTTAGTAGACCGTGCACCAACTATGTGAGAATATAGGAAGTCATCAGAGATAATTGAATTGTCTTCACATGGTTTACTAGGTCATTAAAAACAACCATACACCCCTCTAATATGACCACAAAAATTCAAGTCACACTAAAATCCCCCAAAAGACTAAGGACCTTGAAAATAATAAATATCCAAGAACGGACATTAAATAAAGACCATCCTGGACCACCCTGGCAATTCCAGTTTCATTCTGAATAGGTGGTGATCAATCACCAACCCACAACTGACCACATGGATTAAAAAAAAACATAACTAAAAACTACTAGAAATATCTAAAGTATATGAGATAAACCTCCTTTGATGCCATTTCGTAACGAAACAACATGACTTTGACCTTAACTGGTCACTTGAGTTGTTCCACAACATGTCCTAATGGGATGTCCTGATCCCCATGGGCTACAAACAAGTGTCAGGCATCAAAACAAGTACTTTGGAATGATTTAGTCTTGAAAATTAATGATATATAAAAAGAAATAAACTGGATAAAATAATTAATGACTAATAATGGAAAAATAAATTTAATATCACCGGATAGGAATACCTCTAAGTGACCCCATGGGTCACCATCAAACATAGTACCATGCTCGCTTCAATTGAGATCCAAGACTAGAACCTGAAACAAAAAAGAAGGTTCAATCAATGAGATGCTCAGTTGGAAAGATAATGGATAACAATGCCCTATGCCCTTACCTTTAATAATAAATGCAATCGTGATATTTTAAAAATATGCCAGATTGATATAATGTTTGTCATTATTTTTAAAATATATTATCAAATATACAATTTTAAGATAAACATTTCTCTTCCATTCCGTTTTCAAAATAGAATCCAAGCATGAATTAACATTCCCAAAATGAAAGGAAACCATCGTAGATTAAGATGTGGTTTTACATATGTGACATCAAGTGAGAAAAAAATGATATGAAAACTCACATAAAAACATGTCACAAATGAGCACCATTGGAAATACATATAGGTAACAAGCAAAAGTGAGACCCTTGATCATCGCATCTCAGTGAATAGTAACCATAACAATTATCTGTTCTCATGCACGATCCACTAGTAGGAAACAAACCCATAACCTAATATTCCCCAACATCATCAAAATAGTTTAGTTGGTGTTGTATGTATCATACATTATATGTGAAATACGGATGATACCACTCCAAATCACATGTGCAATATTTTTAGTCCTCCCACAAAGATACATAGGGTTACCAATGTTCTATATTTCAAATGGTGGTGAGGTTTTAACAGAAGAACATAAATGAACATAACACATTATTCATCTTTAACCCATTCAACCGCTCACCATCATTCTCCCTCCTTAAGAACATTCCCCTTTTTTATGTCACACAACATTGCATAAGCCTCTTCTTTAGGCACATATCACAAATCACACATTTAACAAACACATCATGATTCGAAAACAACGGGTAATTCCTTAGGATGTGTTTTTTTCACATTCAAAAATCATTTTCAAGGTTCCAAATAGGACTCATTACTACATAAGAATGACATATCTTCAGAAAACATGTTTAACAAAAATCCATTTTGGGAGTCATATTGGAACACTTTTGAAATCAAACAGGTCCTTTCCCTTTTAAAATAAAATCTACCGAAGGTCCTCATGTCTTTAGAAATACCATTTTCAAATTCAAAACCTCTATAATTTTTTTATAACCACAACCATTTATATATACATATACATATAACATATTCATTTTAAATTAATGAAGAAAAAACTCCTTTAAAAGAACACTAAGAAATAATATAAATTCTAAATAATGATTAGTGAACAGTAAACCTACCTAATTGTGAAATCAACCCATCCAATTAAACTCTTGACACTTTTTTTAACATAAAGAAGTAGCTCCCCCACTATGAATGTGCATCTTCGCATACATGAAAGGATAGATAGCCCCTATGCAGACATTTTCATACCCATGAACATGTGCAAGGGGATCCTTACAGGTATTCTTATATGCATATACCCATATTCACTAACCTATGTATGAATTTTTATATATAAACATAGGCACACATAGCCCAAAAAACGTACATTTAATTCTGTGGATGAATATGCAAGAAAGATGTCAACTTACATGGATGTATTTACGTTCTTATGTACATGCAGGCGAGTTTCCTTGGACCTGAAACTAAAAAACACTCATAATAGTCCAACACCCTAAACAATATTAACCGTGGGCCTTTTAAAAAATTAAATACCCTAAAATAAATGATGTGACAAACAAGAATTAAAAATATGAATAAACTAAGTAGGAAAATATACCTTAAGACACACAAATTTTGACAATGGTATCTTGGGACCGCTTCACCCACACACATGTTCATTTTCATATATATATATATATATATATATCAATTGATTGAATCACAAATTCCCCACACCAAGAGGGAACATTCCCAAGGAGAATATGTATATATACATGCCAACCCATGTATATACATATAGATATTCACTACTAAGGACTTGAATCAACACCACAACATAATATAACAACAAAAAAGGAAAATAAAAATAACTAAAGGATTAAATTAAAAATAAATTAAACAATTTAACAAGATAAACTCACCTCAAATGGTCACCGATGAACTGATATGGACCAAAATCACAATGCACTGACAAACACACTGCATGATAATTACTAAAAACCATAAAACACATAATGTATTCAACATAATGTGGTTTGAAACAACCCAATATCATTAAACCTTACATCGAGTGTCAGCGACGAACCAAAACAACACAAAAACAATATGAAACTATCCAAAACCCTACCGAAAATATAATAGGGATTAAAAAAATTAAAGTACCCAAATACCAGAGATGTGAAATAGGAGGCAACAACAAAAACTCACCTCATGTCAAAGTCAGTAGAAAAAAACGCATTGAACTACCTTGCCATTGGCGAGAGTTTATGGTACTCACACCAAAGGGATCAAGAGACTATTTTCCACAACATAGAATTGGAGAAAACTACAAATTAAAGACACCCCCAATACCTATGGTTTAGCTGATCTCTATGGGGCGCTGGAGATAGAAAAATGTGGTTAGAAAGAGGGAGGATATGTTAGAGAGAAGAAAACCTGGTAGTTTTATTGAGAAACCAGAAGGAACTGAGGATAAAATTTAAAAATGGAGGAGGGATCTAGAGGGGAGGTCAAACGAATAAGTGGGAAGCCCCCTCATGCCACTATGTCGTGTTGCGGGTTGAAAAATAGAGGGGTGAGGGAGAGCAGGGTGTCAGTAGTGGCTCGCAGGAAGGAGGCCATGGAAGGGAGAGCGTCGAAAGGGAGGGGTGGTGGCACAACATATGTGAACATGGGGAGGGGTGAGGAATTACGTGAGGGGGAAGATAAGGGAAGAGGGAGAATGAAAGAAAAAATAAAAACATAATAATGAAAATGAAATAAATAAATAATGAAATAATGAAATAATTAGATAAAATAAAATAAAATAAAATATAACATTACTCACATAATAATAATAATAATAGCCCAAAAAAATTATTAGGAAAAATAAAATACGATGCACCAATTTGGGGTGCAATATAAATGCATATCATGTATTTATTAATGATATATTCCTGTAATAGTTTCATTTTATTCTCCTTGAAACATAAAATGATAGAGAACTTTTCTAATAAATGGTAACATTATTTCAATTTTTGTTCACAAATAAATTTTTATTCCTTTCATTGTTATCAAAAATTATTTTTTAGTATTTATTACTATTCACACATTGTTTTTTAATTTCATCTTATAAAATTTTTACTTTATACAAAATTTTTTAAAAAAATTTAGCCTTCTTGCAATTTTCTTAATGATTCACTTTTTACATTTTTATAAAAGTATGAATGGACTATACTTTAACATATATCGAATGAAATAAATTTCATACTATCTTGACCTATCATTGATCTAATAATTTATTTATAATTTCACAGTGTTATGATAAATTATAAATCATTACATCATATTTGAGAATTTTTATATTTTTAATATGTGCTTTCAATAAGAATTATGGTATTTTCCTCATAAAATATTTCAATTATCTTGTGAAAGTGGTTTTCATATATGAAATCATATTTGGTTAAATATTATTCTCTTCTATGTTTATAATCATATAATAAAATCCGAAATACTTCTTTGAATAGATTATGATCCACATGACAGGTGAATGTATTGATAATTTTTATGTCATTTATTCCAAAATAAAAATGTAATGATTTTATGGAATGATGATTGTGTAATGTTTTTTAATAATATAATGAATGTATTAAACATATTAACTACCAAGTGGGTCCTAGAGTATCATAATCCCTCGATGAATTAGTTTGTCTCATGATATAAACTAGATTGAGTATTTTTCTATGGCCTTATCATTTATATAGTTTTCTGGGAATGGGGCCTTGGAAATATTCTTTATTATCATGGAAAAAGGCCTCAACGATATGTTCTGTTATCCTACAATATATATTCAATCATTAAGAAATCACTACTTAATTTCCATGTCATTATACAATTATTTGTGATATCCATGGATATGTTTCCATCAAATGTGATTATTTATATGGAATTAATTTATCATTATTTTTTCTTTACATATTATTCATTATTTATTTATCTTCCACTGTATGCATTCACATACTAAGAATATAATTCACCCCAATTTTATCTTTCCATTCTCTATGATTCTTGGAAATGTTTTATGATTTCTATAAAGGGATATACTTAAGGGAATAAATATTATCAAAAATAAAATAATATGTTTTATTTTATTTTCTCTAATATAATATAGGATTCAAGTATGTATCTAGTTTACAAATACTGTTAAGAAATTATTTCTATTAAGATCATATTACATTAACTTATTAGTAATTAAAAAAATAAACCACTATTTCTAGGCTACTAGAGTTTCGGTATTAAAAATATAAAAAGAAAATATCCTAGATTAAATCAATAAAATATGATTTCCATATTCATATTGTTACTCATTTAATATTTTTTATTCTTTCATGATTAGCTGTCATACTATAATTATAGGTTCCATGCCATAACGATAGTATAGGAATATGGAGATAGATTCTCAAAAAAAGTATAAAATATGAAAAATATTTCACATTCATCTGTTTCCATAAAATAAATTGTAATGATTTTTTATTTATCACGGATTATGGAGGTCATGTTGTGGTACTATAAATCATGACATAACATATTGAGATAATAAGGATTTAGTGATTACATTGGAATGTGTTTCACCCCTTGATTCACATTCCCTTTACAGTGAATGTGCATTTAACTATGAACCCTTCAAGATGTTATAGTATATTATAATAATAAGGAATTAGATTATAATAATATGATAAAAACTATGGATATGGTTTCTAAAATAATAAAAAAAGATTTTGTTTGAAAACATTGTGTGTTGTTATAAATGTTTAATGAGAATATATAAGTAACATGGACTATGTAAGACCTATGTGGAATGAATATTTTCAAATTGAAGAAATTGAATTCAATGTAATTTTTCTTCATTTTCAATTATCAAAAGAACAATATTATTTATTTTGATCTAAATAAATTTTATGTTCTCCTTTATAAAATTTGAATATAATGTAGCGTTGTCAGTTGATCAAACAAAATATTTATTTAATTTCTAAGATGATATATGAGTCTATATATAAATAATTAATTAAATAGATTTATCTATGATTCATGTTAAAGGTATTTTAATAATAAATATTATATATATTCATACGATTTTATAAATATAAGAGTAAATTGAAACCTATACATACTTAAAATCAATATCATCTATAATGATGATATTTTATTTGGTATTAATATTATACATATAATGAGTTTTTTACTTATTTGATTGTTTTTTCTACGATTTTATTTCATAAAATGATGATATACATCATGTGTCATGTGATATCTTAAATAAAATTCCCACATTTCTAAACTGTAAGAGAAATATACCATGGTAATTTTTTATGTTTAGAATAGGGGATACTAATACATATTCATTTTTTGTTTTATAGTGAAATAATATAATTTGGGATTAATATTTCATATAATTTTATCAATCTTATTTGAATAAGATTATTATGATTATTAATTACATAATTATTTTGAAACAAAAACTTTTTTCATTGTTAAATTTTATAGAGGAAATAATTATGTGACTAGAGATACTTATTTAGTAATAGTGTATAGAATCCTAATATATATTGTTGAAATTAATTTTTATAAATCGGGTTTAAAAAGTGACAGAAAAAATTTACTCTCTATGTATGTAGTTGTGATGAATTATATGGATGTTCTGATGATACAAAGTCAACATTAAGTAGAGTATATTCCAAAAATGATAGGCATACAAGTAAAATCATGAGGAAGTATAATTCCATTACCAAGAGTATAGTCAATGAAACAAATGTTACTAGCACTCAATAAACAACACCATTAATGCGAGTATTATTAATATGGTGGTTTAATTTTTTTCAATACCAAAATAAAATTCAATATTAGGTTGACCAAGTTTTCCATATCTGATAATTTTAAAGTATTATTATATTTTTTTAATTCCATAATAAATATTATAGTGGTGATGGAATTTTATGCCGGTTTATGTGTATTTTTACAAATGATGTCAAATTTTATGAAAAAAATTTCAATGGTCTATGTTCCTAAAAATTTAATTATGGTGAATTTGAAATAAATTTTGGCCTTGATTAAAACGGTATATTGAGATCATTTTAGAACATCAAAGAGTCTATAGGGAAGCTGACCATGTATTATTATTACAATTGTTTAGTAACATGTTTATGGGGAAAATGATTTGATTATCGTTTGAAAATATAGAAATAAATGTTTATGTATAACCATGACATGGTTGATATTTCTGAATCATGGTTTATTTTTAAGTATTTTTCTAATCCACTATAATTTAGTGATCATGTATCATGTGAATTTGATTAATTGATTAGGGAAATTTGGTTTCTTTATTATTTTTATGGTTTCAATTTTTCAAATCCAATTCAATGAAGTTTATTTAGTTTAAGAAAAACATGTAGTGGATTAAACTAAGACACCATTATTTAAAATTTAATCATGGTTTTGGGTGTTAATAAAATTAATTTTGACAATGTTTCTTGATAGTTTCCATATAGGTTTATTCCAAATAAACCCCCAGTATCCCTAAATTATATCTAAGGTGATATAATTGTTTAATTTTATTTAATTTAATTAATAAATTTTGGAGTTGATAAACGTTCACTTTTGAGTTTTAACTAAAAATTCAATTATATTTATGTGTTAGGAGAAAATTAAACAGTTTTTTATATTTTAAATAGGGTTAATTTTGGTATATATCATTGGGAGAATGATGATTATACTCGAGGAATTGAAAATTCGTTAAATTAATTCGTAATATTTTTTCTTTATGTACGAATAATTTGGAATTATATAATTAAGTGTTACACAAAGGAATATGAGTAAGTAATTTAACTATGTTGTATTCAGGAGATTCCCCATGACCATACTATAACGACCCATACATTACATACATTATTAATCCTTCATAATTTAAGTATAAATATTACAATAGATAAAAAAACAATGAAAGGGTCGTATAGGTATAGTGTCCTTAGAAACTGGGAAACATAAACACATGGTTCATAAATCATCTACATTGTCTCCTTTTTTATTTTATCATATCTAGAGTATCTTTTGGCATATCTTACTTAATACCATTCTTCCTGACCTGGGGAAATGAAAGCATAGAAATGGGTGAGCTTAAATTCTCAGTAAGCGTAAACAAAAGAAATATCAATCACAACATATTTATAATAACATAACATTTTGGAAATCTTAACCTGAAAAAGAGATCATAATTTCATAAAATTGGATAAATCGTAGTAGTGAAATGTAATCCCAATAATTATAACATGAATCATTTTGGAATAAACAATTAATCATATAGAATCATTTATTAGTAGTCAAGACTCATTTCCAAGACTATTTTAGCAGACAAATTCCATTTCTAAACTGAGTACACTTCTCGTTTCAGTCTTGTATCACTTAACCAGATTAACCTATTGTTCCATCCATGTCTATCTCATGATATATAAATCATTACCCAATGCATTGGAGGTAGATATAGGTCCCACCCATCTCAAAATGAAACCATTCTTATGTGTGCCACAAAATCGTAAATCATACATCATTGCATAACCCATGTAATAAAAATGGGATTCTTAAACATTGTTTCACCATAACATAAACCATATAAGATGACAGGACTTTATAAAAATAATTCCATCATAACATAATCAAATCAAGGTAAAAATAGGGATAGAAACAGAACACTATATTATCTTAGATGGAAAATATTTTTGATAAAACCCTTGAACTCCATTGTTGAGAAAAATATGCTTTCTACTTTGAAAACATTTTCCTTTATTTAAATTTCATATAATATTAAACTAAATGAATTTGATTAAAAATAAACTTGAAAAATTTTAAAGGAATCTTTATGGAAATAATGTTCTAAATTTCCATTTAGGGCGTATAAGTTAAAATAATCACTCTTCTCGTACTTCAGCCAAAAAAGTCAAAAAGTACCTCGTACTAAAAATGACAAAAGATTCAATTCATATATTTTACTAAAAACTAAACATTGGGTAAAATTGGATTTAAAACATTGTCGGTGGATGGAAATAATATTACATATTTAGGGAAAACGGATGTGGATGATAAATATTCCCTAGTAAATTTCGAAGTATAATCAATATCATATAAAAATGAGATTGTGAGATTTTCCCTAACCTTAGGTCTGATTTGCTTCATAAGTGTCTGAATCTCCTGTATAATGATTTAAATAATGTCATTGAATTATTATAGACTCATACTAATTGTTATTATATCATATATGGTTATATAATTAGCTTTTTAATTGTAATATTTCAATGTTACTTGTTATTCAGGTGTTTATTGCTTTTTGTTCTTATGCGTGTTTTGTCGAATAAATTCTTATTATTATTTTAGGTTATAGATACCTCATTTCCAGAATGTTATTAGTGTAATATATATCATATTTATTCATTAAATTAATTTATATATTCATTAATCATTGAAGATCATGTAAAAGGAGTCGCATCACATCGTGGAGACGGTTGGCCGTACGTACGCACGAGCGATGATATCGTTCCCATGATCCTAGAATTTCATTATAGTGTATGTATAATATTTCACAATTAATATCAATTTATAATGATCATATATAGTAATTATTTACACCATTATACCCATCAAGGTATGGTGGTGGTGGAAAACAGATTAAACCACGACATGGAGACGGTATTCCGTACGTACGCACTCGCGGTGATTTCGTTTTCCGTAGGATGGATAAAAGGTGAAATAGGGTTGTTTCATATTTATAAATAAATATCAGTATATGAGTGATACTTATTATATTACTTCATAATGAAATAACTAAATAAGAAGTAGTAGACGAAGAAATAAAGTTGAAAGAATCGGTAACGGACATTACCTCTTCTTTGAAGCAACTCTTCATAACCTTCTCTTAGGGCACTAAAGATGGTCTTTAATGAATACCAGGACCCATAGGATGTTTCTAGGGAAGTGGGTAAGGTAAATGTTCAGGGTTTTTCCAAGCTTTAAGGCTCAACGTGGTGTGAGGAGGAGAGGGAGGAGGTGCCCTTTTATAAGGGAGGAGAGATGCACCTTAGGAAAATCGTAAAATATTATTTTATTATAAAGTCATATTCTTTCTTTAATAGCTAAAAATTGATTTATTTAAAAGATAAGGTGGGGATGGATCAGAATTCTCTCATCCAATAGATTTTATAAATGTTTAGTTTACTATTTTAACCTTATCATTTAGATTTAACTCAAGGTTAAATAATTTATCTTTTACCGTGTCTTCATGTTTTCTTACATTATATGGTTAATAAACTTACTATAACAAGCCAAAAGAACACCAAGTTGTTTATTATTAATATATATAACCTTATCTAAGTCATTTTTCTGATAAATATATTTTTTGGGAAAAAATAACAATTTATATTATAATATTTTTTTAAAAAACTATTTTATGTCAATTTTGACACTACATGGTAATTGATTTTTGTTAAACTCATAACAGAATGATGAGTTAGAAAAATTTTAATTAAATAAATACTAACTTGTCATATTAACATATAAAATTATTGGAATTCATAAAAAGTCTCAAATTACATTTATTTGTGTATTTATATCATCAATTATGTTAATATTTCATTAATAAAGTAATTAATGCATCATCATTGTGTCATAAATAAATTAAAATATATAATGACTAAAAATTACAAATAAAATATAATTATCTATGAAATATTTTGATCATTCTAGTGAATATTTATAGATGAAATTATCTTATGTATAACCCTATATTAAAAATTATTGAGTTATTAAACTTTGATTCAAACTATTTTAAACCTTCTTTAAGTAAATTAATAATAAATGCCTAATCTAATACAAGTGGACCTAAATGGTCATATTTTATTCCTAAGGTTTTTTTTGGTCGAAGTAAACATATCCAATAGAATTAGTTCATGTGTTATCCAAATAATAATAACATTTTTACCCTTAATTACCATATTACTTTTAACCGTGGTAAAAAAGTAAAACATTAATATTCACCAAAAATTATTTTTATCTTATTGAACCACATTTTACTCTTTGATATTAACCTTGACTCTCAGATTTTCGAAATTCCACTCATAGAAGCGGTGAAATTATGTTTTATGTAAATTTAAAAATTCTCCTAGGAGATGGGTAAAAGACGGTGAAAAGTTCAATAAAATTTTTATATATGTAAAATTATTATAAATTGACTACAGTGAATTACATTGAACTTATATAGTTATGATGTATCAATTTTGACCAAAAAATAATTTTAATAAATAATTATTTAAATAAAAAGTCGGTTTTTAGATAGTAACCCAGTGTTTTAACTATTCAGAAAAATTTGAATGTTTTCAGAAAAATACCAAAACTTCGCTTGAGGGTAATTTAGATATTCCGAATCCAAAAAAGAAGTCCATTTTGATAGTTAAAATTTATAAAATTTCAAAAATTGTGTATTATTATTCATAACGGCTAGTTTTAATAATATTTCAATAGCATATCGCTATTTAGTGAAACTCGGTATTGCGTACAATGCAAGCTATCAAGTGAGGTCGTGATTGCATGTAAAGAAAGACAAGATAGTGTTGTGTATAGTGAAAGATTCCTTTGATGCTGTATATAACATAAATAAAAATATTTCTCATAAAAGTCTCGGGTGTTACATTCTACCCCTTTTAAAATGAATTTTTCCCTCAAAATTCATCACATTGTAACAAACAGATGAGGATTCCTCTCCCTTATCATATCCTCAAGCTCCCATGTAGCTTCTTCTAATTGGTGGTTCCTCCATAAAACATTCACCAAGCGAGTGGTCTTGTTCGGTAAGACTTTTCCGCTACGATCCAAAATCTCTATCGGTTGTTCTTCATATGAATAATCTTCCTCCAACGGTATAACTTCTGAGATGAGTACATGTGAAGGATCGGGTATGTACATTCTCAAGTGAGATACATGGAACACATCGTGAACTTGAGTGAGATTCGGTGGAAGCGCCAATTGGTAAGCTACCTTCCCAACATGATCCAGTATTTCGAAAGGAACGATATACCTTGGGCTCAGATTTCCCTTCGTTCCAAATATTATTACACTCTTCCATAGAGATATTCTTAAGAACACTTTATCACCCACTTCAAACTCTAGGTCCTTTCTTCGGTTATCTGCATAACTTTTTTTTCGACTCTATGTTGCTCTTATGTGTTGTTGAATAGATCTGACCTTTTCTGACATCTCATCAACAAGATCAGATCCTAATAGCTTTCTTTCCCCAACTTCATCCCAACAAGTTGGAGTTCGACATTTCATTCTATAGAGAGCTTTATAAGGATCCATCTGAATACTGGAGTGAAAGATATTATTATAAGAAAATTCCACCAACGGTAGGAGTTGATCCCAACCACCTTTGAAATCCATAGAGCAAGCTCTTAACATATCTTCTAGAGTTTCAATTGTTCTATCTAACGGACCATCTGTCTGAGGATGATAAGGAGTGCTGAAACTCAACTCTGTATCTAGAGTATGCTGAAGACTTCGCCAAAACATTGAGGTAATCCTCGGATCCTGATCAGATATAATGGAATGTGGTACTCCATGCAATCTTAACACTTCATTTAAATATATCCTGGAAAGCTGATCCAGAGAGAAATAATATCTAATAGTAATGAAGTGTGCAGACATTGTAAGACGATCAACTATAACCCGGATAGCATTATTGCCTTTGGATTTTTTAGGATGTCTGGTGACAAATCCCATATTGACGTTTTCCCATTTCCATTCGGGTATGGGTAATGATTGTAACATCCCCTTAGACTTCTGTCTCTCAGCATTAACATGCTGAAAAACCAAGCATCAAAAGACATATTCCGCAACATCTCTTTTCATGCCATCCCCCCAGAATTACTCTTTCAGGTCCCTATACATCTTCGTACTTCCAGGTTGAATAGAGAATGAAGAACAATGTGCTTCATCCAGTAGCTCCTGCTTTAATTTGGGGATAAGAGGAACACAATCCCGATTCCTGAACATTATTATCCCATTACATTCAAGGTTGAATTCAGGAACATTTGTCACCTTCTTTTGTAACTCTACATCTTCATTCCTTCACTCTTTAATCTTCACATGTATAGATGGTTGAACATTCATTTGAGAAAGATACGATTTTCCCCTTCCATTATAATTCCTAGATCCATCCTTTGTAAATACATAAATATTTGATCTTTTGTGATCCTTATCATGGATAAACTAGCATGGTCTTATCGACTTAATGCATCTGCAACCTTAATTGATTTCCTAGGGTGGTAATGAATTGAGCAGTTTTAATCATTAATCAACTCCAACCATCTTATTTGGCGCATATTCAGCACCTTTTGTGTGAAAATATACTTCAAACTTTTATGATCTATATAAATATCACACCTTTCATCATAAATATAATGCCTCCAAACCATTAATGCAATGATTATCGCAAATAACTCCAAATCATGAGTTGGGTAATTTTTCTCATGGATTTTCAACTCCCGTGAGGCATAAGCTATCACCATATCATTTTTTAGGAGAACAAACCCCATACCCTTCTTGGATGCATCACTGTATATCAAAAACCTTTCACCACTACAAGGCAGTGTGACCATAGGTGCACTGGATAACTTTCCTTTCAACTTCTTGAAATTCTCTTCACATTCCTCCATCCACACAAACTTAACTCCTTTTTAAGTCAACCTGGTGAGTGGATTAGATAATCATGAAGCATCCTTCACAAAACGTCTATAATATCCATCCAAACCATGAAAAATTTGGGTCTCAGTTACTATTGTTGGTCTCGACCATCTTTCGATAACCTCTATTTTTTCTGGATCCACAGATATCCCCTCCTTTGAGATTGTGACGAAAAAATGCAACTTTTTGATGCGAAAATTCACACTTGGTAAATTTGTCCAAATGTTTCTCCTTTCTTAGGGTCTTTAATAAAATTCCCAATTGATCTTCATAATCTTCCTTTCTCTTTTAATAGACAAGAATATCGTCTATAAAGACTACCACAAACTGATCAAGATATTCTCTAAAGACTCTATTCATCAGATCCATGATGATAGCATGGGCATTGGTGAGACCAAATGGAATCACTATACATTCTTAGTGTCCATAACCTATATGGAAAGCCATCTTTGGTATATCCTCCCTTTTAACCCTTAATTGATAATACCCAGAACGAAGATCAATCTTGGAAAATTATTGAGCTCCACGTAGTTGGTCAAATAAGTCATCAATGCGTGGGAGAGGATATTTGTTCTTGACAATTATCTTGTTATGTTCTCGGTAATCAATGCTGAGTCTCATTGATCCATCTTTATTCATAACAAATAGAACGGGTACTCCCCATGGTGATGCACTAGGGCCTAGTAATCCCTTATCAAGATTCCCTTTGAGTTGCTTCTTCAATTCCTGCAACTCAATTGGGTCTATTCTATAAGTTGCCTTTGAAATAGGCAAAGAACCCGGTACGAGTTCTATTGAAAACTCAACTTCATGATTTGGTGGAAGACCCAAAAATTCCTCTGAAAATGCATCTTCAACTCTCGTACAATGGAAATATTCTTAATCGTGAGTTTCACACCAACCATTTGAGACAAATAAACATCATTTCATGGAATCAAGACCCATAAGATGGGAGAAATTTCCACTGGAAGGTTATGTTGATCCTTGCATCGATAGAAGATTATATATTGATCTGGAATATGAAATGTGACTTCCCTTCTTTGGAAATTTATATGATCTCCATATAAAGAAAGAAAATCCATGCCAAGAATCACATCAAATTACACTATAGTAAGGATCACTTGATTTATAGGAAGCACTTTCCCTCAAACATCAATCGGAGAAGAATTGTAAACTTTTGATGTGACTATTTTACCATTAGGGGTTCTCACAGCTAACTCAATATCTAACTACTGAGGATATTCGGCGATACCCTTAAAGAATTCATCAGAAATAAAAGAGTGGTTGGATCTAGAATCAAATAAAACATTTTCTATTTTAGAGTGGATGGTATGGGTACCTTTCACCACATCGTTATCATACTCCACATCGCTGATAGAAATTGCATGTGACTTTGCTTTGTCTTTAGACTTAAGAGATTTTTTGATGTCGATCATCATCAACAACCGTTGGATTAGGGAATTGATTAGCATAATGGACCATTTCCTTGAACTTGTAAAATTGAAGTGTAGGAGGTTCACTCTGTGTAGCCTTTTATTTAGTTGCATCACTAGAAATATTCCTCCCATCATTGCAGTATTCAAATTCATGATGACCTTCTTTTCCACATTTGAAACATTTACATGTCCCTTTAAGACAACTACCTCCATGTTTCCTTCCACACATTGAGCATAAGGGGAAACTCATCTTCTTTTCAGTGTGCTCTTTAGATTTTCCTTTGAATTCCATTTTCCTCTTCTTATCAAACACATTAGACTGATGGGTTACTCCAATCTCTATCTCAACCTTGAGAGAACATAGAATGATTTCCTCGTAGTTATTAGCGTCCCTTATGTCTAACAAACTTTGAAGACTTGTTTTTAAGCCACTAAAGAATCGATTGATATTACTCTCAGGTTGGATAATAATCCCAGAAGCATACCTTGAAAGTCTTCTAAAATTTGCTTCGTAGTTACCAACATATTCATCATCCTTTTTCTACAGTTCAAGAAACTCCTACTCTATCTTTTCTCAAAGAATATGAGGGAAGTACTTATTGAAAAATAAGTTCTTGAACTCATCCCATTCCATGGAATCAATTTCATCTCTTGGCCTTATATTCTTGATAAGATTCCGCCATTGATCAGCTTCACCTTCCAAACTATATACATCAAAGATGACTTTATCATGTTCAGAACATTGATGAACTGAAAATATCTTTTCAGTGGTACTGATCCATTGTTCAGCCACTATTGGATCAGTAGACCCGATGAATGAGGGTGGACGCTGCCTCATGAAGGATTCAACAGAATGTTTCTCCTTCCTTTGCTCATTTGGACGTCCTTCTTGATTCATAGCATGAGAAAGTTGTGTGAGCAAGGATACAAGATTTTGCATTCTAGCTCCCATAACGTTTGGTTTCTCCGGGGGACAATTATTGCATTTCTCTTCTGATTCCTCATTAACACGGTTCCCCCGGGTTCCAACCATGGACTAAAACCAAGAAAAATATTGTGAGAAAAAATTATTATAATAGGAAAACCACATAATCAAGAATAAAATTTCACACTTAAGGTCTTTTCAATGGTTGTTCATGGCCATTTCTAAAACACTAAATAGTGTTCTATGCTTAAACATATCCTTAGGGTTATTACTAAGGCTTTCACATCCTAGTTTCCAAAGGTTGACTATACCTTTCCACCGATACCAACTACAACGACCCATAATTTACATACATTGTCAATACTTCAAAATTGAAGTACAGTTATTACAACATATAACAAAACCATGAAAGGACCGTATTGGTATAGTGTCTTTAGAAACTGGGAAAACATAAAAAACTGGTTAATAAATCTTCTACAATGTCCCCCTTTTTATTTTATCACATCTAGAGTCCCTTTTGGTATATCTTACTTAAGACCCTTCTTCCTGACCAGGGGAAAATAAAATATACAAAAGGGTGAGCTCAAATTCTCAGTAAGGGTAAACAAAAGAAATATCAATCACATCATATTCATAATTACATAACATTTTGGAAACCGTAACCTGGAAAAGATATCATAATTTTATAACATTGGATAAATCATTGTAGTGATGTGTAATCCCAATAATCATAACTTGAATCTTTGTGGAACACACAAATAATCATAGAGAATCATTTCTTATTAGTCAAGACTCATTTCCAAGACTATCTTAGTGGACAAAGTCAATTTCAGAACCGAGTACACTCCACGTTTAAGTCCTGTATCACTGAACCAGATTAACCTCTCATTCTAGCCATGTCAATATCATGAGATATAAATCATTACCGATTGAATTGAAAGGAGATATAGGTACCACCCATCTCATAATGAAACAATTCTGATGTCTGCCACAAAATCATAAATCATACATCATAGCATAACCCATGTAATAAATATGGGATTCATAAACATTGTGTCATCATAACATAATCCATATAAGATAAAAGTAAATCATAAAAATAATTCCATCATAACATAATCAAATCAATGTAAAAATAGGGATATAAACAAAACCCTATATTATCTTAGATGGAAAATAATTTTGATAAAATGCTTGAACTCCATTCTTGAGAAAAATATCCTTTCTACTTCAAAAAAATTTTCCATTATTAAAATGTCATATATTATTAAAATAAAAGAAGTTCATTAAAAATAAACATGAAAACATGTAAAGGAAGCTTCATGGAAATATTGTTCTAAAAGTCAATTCAGGCCATATAAGTTATGAAAATAATTCTTCTCGTATTATTGCCAAAAAAGTCAAAAAGTACCTCGTACTAACAACGACAAAAGATTCCTTTCATATCTATTACTAAAAACTCAAAAATGGGTAAAATTGGATTTAAAAAATTGTATTTGGATGGAAATAATATTACATATTTATGGAAAATGTATGTGGATGATAAATATTCCCCAGTCAATTCTGATGTATAAACAATCTCGGATAAAAATGAGATTGTGAGATTTTCCCTTAAATTAGGTCTGATTTGCTTTGTAAGTGTCTGAACTTCTTGTATAATGATTTAAATAATTCAATTGACATATTATATAATAATAATAATTGTTATTTTATCATATATGGTCTTATTCTTAGCTTCTTATCAGTAATATTTCATTGTTACTTGTTATTCGGGTGTTTATTGCTTTTTGTTCTTATGCGTGTTTTGTCGAATAAATTCTTATTACTCTTTTAGGTTATAGATAACTCATTTCTAGAATGGTTTTAGTATAATATATATCATATTTATTCATTTAATTCATTTATATAATCAATAATCATTAAAGATCATGTAAAACGAGTCGCATCACATCGTGGACACGGTAGGTCGTACGTACGCACGAGCAATGATATTGTTCCCCTGATCGTGGAATTGTATTGAAGTGTATGTATACTATATCAGAATTAATATCACTTTATAATAATAATATATAGTTAATATTTACACCATTATACCCATCCAAGTATGGTGGTGGTGGAAAACAGATTACACCACTGCGTGGAGATGGTATTCCGTACGTACGCACACTCAGTGATTTCGTTTTCCGTAGGATGGATAGAAGGTGATGTAGGGTTGTTTCATATTTATAATAAAAAATAAATATATGAGTTATAATTATGTTATTACTTCATAATGAAACAACAAAAGTGGAAGAATTATAAGAAGTAATAAAGTTGAAATAATCGATAAGGGACATTACCTCTTCTTTGAAGCGCCTCTTCTTAACCTCCTCTTTGGGCACTAATGATGGTCTTTGAAGAATACCAGGACCACTAGAGATGTTTCTAGGGACGTTTAGAAGAGAAATTTGTAGGTTTTGGCCGATATTTAAGGCTCATAGTGGTGTGTGGAGGAGAGGGAGGAGGTGCCCTTTTATAAGGGTGGAGAAGGGCACCTTTGGAAAAACTGAAAATATTATTTTATTATAAAGTCATATTCAGTTTTTAATAGCTCCAAATTGATTTATTTGAAAGCTAAGGTGGGTATGAGTCGAAATAATATCATTCAATATATTTTAGACAAGTTTAGGTTACTATTTTAACCTTATCATTTATATTTAACTCTAAGTTAAATAATTTAACTTTTACCGTGTCTTCTTATTTTCTTACACTATATGGTTAATAAACATACTATAACCAGCCAAATGAACTCCAAGTTGTTTATTATTAAAATATATAACATTACCTAAGTAATTTGGCATAACCGTATATTTTTAGGAATAAAATAAAAATTAATAATAATATAATTTTTTTAAAAAATATTTTATGTCAATTTTTACACTATTTTGAAATTGATTTTGTGAAAATCATAACAGAATGATTAGTTCGAAAAAAGATAATTAAATAAATACCAACGTTCCATATTAACTTCTAAAATTATTGTAATTCATAAAAAGTCTCAAATTACATTTATTTGTGTATTTATAACATTAATTATGTTAATATTTCATAAGTAATGTAATTACTGCATCATCATTGTGTCATAAATAAATTAACTTATTTAAAGTTTAAAAATTATGAATAAAATATCATTATGTAGGAAGACTATTTATATTTCAAATAAATATTTGTAGTCAAATTTAACTTATTTATAACCCTATATTAAAAATTATTTAGTTATGAAACATTGATTTTCACTATTTTAACCCTTCTTTAAATAAATTATTTATAACTGTCCTATTCTAATCCATGTGGACCTAAATGGTCATATTTTATTCCTAAGGTTGTTTTTGGTCTATTTAAACTTATCCAATATAATTAGGACATGTTTTAAGAAAATAATAATATCATTTTTACCCTTAATAACCCTATTTACTTTTAGCCGTGGAAAAAAGTAAAAAGTTACTATTCAGTAAAAATTATTTTTATCTTATTGAACCACATTTTAATACTTGATATTAACCGTGTCTCTCAGATTTTTGAAATTCCACTCACACAAGTGGTAAAATTAAGTTTTATGTAAATTTGAAAAATCTCCTAGGAGATGGGTAAAAGACGGTGAAAAGTTCAATAAAATTTTTATATATCAACAATTATTATAAAATGACTCTAATGAATTACATTGAACTTATATATATCATGTATCAATTTCGAACTAAAATAAATTTAAATAAATAATTATTTAAATAAAAAGTCGGTTTTTAAATAGTAACCCAGTGCTTTCAATATTCATCAAAAATTGATTGTTTTCAGAAAAATACCTAAAATTAACCTTAGGCTAATTTCGATATTCCAAATCAAAAAATGAAGTCCATTTTGAATGATAAAATTTATAAAATTTAAAAAAGTGGGTATTATTATTCATAACGGCTAGTTTTAATAATATTTTAATAGCATATCGCTGTTTAGTAAACCTCAGTATTGCGTACAATGCAAGCTATCAAGGAAGGTCGCGATTGCATGTAAAGCAAGCCAAGCTAGTGTTGTGTCTAGTGAAATATTCTGTTGATGATGTATATAACATTAGAACAGAATATTTCTCATAAAATTCTCGTGTGTTACATATAAACTATTATCCAATATAAAAAAAATACTTCTTTATATAGTATTTGATACCACCAAAATAAACAAAAAACATGACATCCCTAATTACAACACCAATAGCAAATATTGAACCACCTACATACTCAATGCCTTTTCTATATGTGTATTTATATAATTATGGCTAATAATATTTAAAATACCATAAATTTCTCAACAAATGGAATTATTTAAATTTATATCATCAATTTCTTATTTTATGACAATGTCTTCAACATCAATCAAAAGAATATCCATAAAATATTAAATTTTATACATTATAAATGTAATATTATTCTTTTTTTAATGTATAAATGTTAACATAATAATTTTGAGATCAAACCCTTAGTATTTCTTGTCACACATCAAGAGCTATCATTGAATAAGAATGACATGAATAATATTGAATTACTTAATGTAACACCTTGAAATTTTAATTTCATTTTAATATGTCAATGTGACATACATTATCATTAAAAATATAAAATTTAAAAGATTATAAAATTATAGTAATATATTTATTAATTAACCTAATTTTTTAATTAAATGAAAATAATTACCTTTAGAAGATAGATTCTTATTATGAGTTACAATTTAAAAGGTGGGTATTAAGTTAAATCAGTTCTCTTTTATTTTTCTTTTAAAAAAGAGAAATGTGGAAATATTATTTTATGAATTAGATAAAAGGGAAATAATTTTTCAGTTTATTATATATAAATTTAAATATTAGGAATTTTTTTATCATTTTATGAAAAGATGATATTTAGTCAGAAAATAAGGGATTTAGAGAAATTGCAATTACATTTATTTTTTTCACTTTGTAATGAAGACCTATAGAACTATGAAACTGTTAAATTGAGAAAATATTAAATTAATGGATAATATGTTACATTTGTCATTATTCTTTCTATACATATAACATATGGTAAATATTTATAGAACAGAAGTAAATTGTTACATTTTCATAAAAAATATTTCGATATTTTCATTAAATAATTTGATTTCAATGATAGCATTCATTTTTTTTTTCAAAATTGGATTCTTCATAACTTATATTAATTTAAAAATAAATCATTTATGTTTTAAAAAATAAGTATTCAAGGCAATTTAATCATGTATAAAATTATTAATCTTAATAAAATACTTTTTGAAAACAATGTTCTACAAGTATCTTTTTTATTTTAATCATAAATTATCATACATAAAAAAGTTTATTTAATCAGATATTTAAAAACTGTAATAAAAAATATTAATATTACTACAAATTATTTATTATAATTATTTTTCATTAATATTAATTAATAAGGTTAAAATGTTTTTATTGTTTTGAAAATAAATTGGGTAAATTTAGTTTGACCTAGTGTAAATAACATAAATTTATTGAAAAATCATTCCTTAAAATGATTTTGTGATATTTTTCTTGACCATTAGATGATTCACCTATATTCTTCCCGTATTTATGTCAACGGACCATAAAAGTATAATTAAATTTTTAAAATTGAATAATTGATTCCAAAATATCCATTACTTTAACTTATAAAAACATACAACATATTCTCTTCAAATAAACACTTATGATTAGATATTGTCACGACCCGTCCTCGGGGCCCGTGCCGTGACTACCCCAATCCCGCCTTCCATAGGCCAGGGGCTGGAGACTAGCACCAAAGGCATAAATTCCGATAACTGGGAAGGAATTGTCTTTATAAAAGTAAACAAAAAACCACAGAGTACAAGCAGAAGTAAAACACTAAGTACAAAATAATGTACTGAAAAGTAAATGGGCCAGAATACAAACCCAACTGAAAGAACAACAAAAACTCAACGAAATTACAACAGAAAAAGACCAAAAGCTGGAAGAAAGGAAGCAGCACCTTGGTCATCCTCCTCGGATCATACCTGAAGGGTAGGTACAGAAAGTTAAGCTCATGGATCGTCCACCACGGATCCTACCTGAATGGTATGTACAGATAGCATAGCTCCTCAATGTTCTCACCCGTCAACCCCCTCCGAGTATCGTCTCACTATGAAGTCCACCTCAGGATACCGTCTATTCCTCAAACACTCGGCCTCTGTCAGCTCTGCCCGTCGTCTGCAACTTACACAACGAGGTGCGGGCATAGCCTATTCAGGGGTGAGTATAATGATACTCAGTAGGGACCCCGAGACCCTCAAGGTCCCACTAAAACTAACAAGGATAATCACAAAGAAGATCTCAACAGATAACCTCTACTTAGGTATATGCCCATACATATACCAAAGTTATCAAGTAACTCATCTCAAACATGAGGTAACACAAAGATCATGAAATCAACGGATAACCACTAACCAGGTATATGACCATACATATACCTATGTTATCAAGTGACCCATCTCAATCATGAGGTAAACACATGGTCATAGACTCAACTCAAACCCGGATTTTCATTATCGAAATTGTAACTACTGAAGAGCCCCGTCTCTGGAGTGTACAGTTGTCCTGTCAGGACTCCGAGGTACTACTCACTAACATAATACTGCTGAGGTACTCCTCTTATCGAGTACCACGGGTCAGCCACCCAAACACATTAGTACTTCCCGCCGGGGTATGCCACCAAAACACAGTAGTTCACACCCCCTAGTAGCCTGCAGAGGTACTCTCCGGACGAGTACCGTGGGTCTGCACTGTCACACTGGTAGTGCTCCGTCCGCCATGGGTCTGAACCCAAACAAATTAGTGCTCCGTCCACTAGGCTAGTCGACTCACTCCAAGTCGAGTCGGTCAAGCAGTCTTCAGGTCTCAGTCGGCTACACGGTCTCCGTACTCCGCACGCTCATCTCTGGGAGGGTCTGTTCCACGAGCTACAGGTCGATACTCCATGTATCTCAAAGTCCCAGGAAGAAGTATCTCAAAGGACCGCCTCGTCAAAGGGGTCTCAACACAACCGACGGTCTGTGAGTTATTATACTTTTCGTCCCAGGGGCCCGGTTAGTTTCGTGAGTGAACCAACCCGGCTGTATCTCAACTGTACCCCGAACTCTCATTGGGTACACTCATAGGGACAGTTTCTCAATGTGATCACCAATGCCGCTGACGATTCGTCAAACGAATGTTCGGTCTGAAAGATATTAGCTTTTCCATTCCAATGGCCTGGTTGGATTTCGTGTAACCCGGCGACTATCCAACAGCAACCAAAATTGAAGAGAAGTATTCCAAAAGTTCCATCTCATCAAGAGGAATTCAACAAAGTCGACGGCACATCAATCGGACATCTGGAGCTCCGGATATGAGCATTTCCGCTCCGAGGGCCCGGTTGGTTTCGTGTACAAACCAACCCGGCCGAACCCAAAGTATTCTGAAACCTTGAGTGTGATACACCAGAATGAACGTCTCGATTCAAGGATCGCATCGCAACTGACGGTGCATCGATCAGAGGCCCGTAGCACATGTTATGGGTGTCCGACCGGAAAAGATTTGGTATTAAGGGGTTTGGGCCCGATCCGACCTGGCCCGATACCCAAGGGTCGACCCGATCCGAGTCCATATCCGACCTCCATGGGCGCGGCCCGGCCCGGACCGGCCTGGGCGCAGCGCGCCCAGCGCGCTGGTTAGGCGTTCGGCGAAACGACCGAGCCGTTTGGAGTGAGGGGCGCCTGCCCCCTGGTTTGTAACAGCAGCCCCCCTTAATGGGGGCCGCTCAGCTCGCCGGATGGGGGTTTAAACCCTCGTCTTTCCCCTCATCCGGTCGGCCCACCCTGGTCGGCCGGTTTCTGCTGCAACGGGACCGGTGATGACCGGTCCCCTCCCTGCTCCGACACCGGCGGCCCGTTTCCGAATGTCGGTTCCCATGGTCTGCCGCGGCACGGTATCGGCCGTAGCCTTCATTCATCCGGTGGGGCGCGACAGCACCGCACCCCTCTGCCATGGCCCCGCTCCAACCACGGTGCTTTTTCAGTTCTCTGGCATGGCGCGATGGCTCCACGACTTGGTTCAATTTCACGGCGTGGCGCGACGGCGCCGCACATTCATTGCCGCACGATCCCGCGCGAAGCGATGACACCGCACCATTTCCGTTCCAACCACAATAGAAACAAACATGCATAATTGAAGAGGGTCGGGTGGGTTTGTGTGGTCCGACCCCCTCTCGTTAATCGATAGCAATTGATCATACTCCATGAAGAACTCCAAGTAGTAATCACGAACAAAAATAATTAAATAAACCCCTACAGTTTTCCCGCAAACAAGAATTCCCAACCCGCAACATATTCTTCGCGGATCAACATGATGTTTAGTTGATCCACATTATTTGATTTAGAAGGAAGAAAAATTAGGTTCATTAATATTCACAAATCAATTCCCTACCTCGACATTTCTTTAATGGAGGTTCGTTGAACGGGGATTCTTCGCGGAAAAAGACATCGCGAAAGAAGACTTCGTCAGCGTCGCGGTAAGAGGCATCGCGGAAGGAGACGTCGTGGAAGAAGATGTCGACCTCCGAGGAATCCGGTGTTCTTCGCGTTCGTCGCGTTCTTCATGTTATTCGATGAAGAGGATGAAGAAACTCAAGTCTCCCTTAGCTTTTCTCCCAATGCTCTCAAGCAACAATCCTCCAACCCAAAATAAAATAATTCCCTTACTTATTTTATTAACACAACATAAGGTTTGAAATTTAAGAGTCTGAAATTCAAACACTCACATTAAACACAATTCATTAATATCATAAGTTATCAAAACATAAGTTATAAAATTAAAATGTGAGTTGAGGGAGTTAAGGAATGTGAAGGGGTGGGGTTCGTGCGGGCCCCACCACTCTAATAACCTTCCATGGGAAGTTTTGTAGTTACCCAACTTCCACCCAATGCTTAAATCCACTTAGAGAAAATAAAAATTGTAGTTAAATTTTTATTCTATCTTCCACAATTTTTATCAACCTCTCTCATGAAAATGAAACTCCGTAAATGGTGTTTCTAAGCAATTAACGGCATAGTGGTTTCATCAGTGCCCTCAGAATTAGATTCCGAGCACTGGTTCAAAAGGTAGAAAAACCCGCTCGTCCGTTCACTGAACCTACCTGAGCCAAACTTTGGAAAATGATTCCAGGCACACCGGGCCTCAGAATCAAGCGCAGTCAGAAAATGCGTTCTTGTAGAGTTCCAAAGAAATTTAAGAAAAACTTTTCCGTGAAATTTATGGGTCTTTATATTACTCCCACCTCAGGGATTTACGTTCCCGTAAAGCTTCAACACAAACTAGGGTCACAAAAGCGATATTGAGCACGCATCTGAGCCTTCCGCTCCCATGTGCTTACCTGGAGATTCTCGTACCGCCAAAGAAAGTGCAACCGAGGAATCGACCATCCTCATAGGATCCGCTCCTGTCGATCCTCGATCCCCACTAGAACCTCTATGGATGTAACCCTATCACCATCGTCCTGCTCATGGTCAATGATATGAGAAGGGTGGAGCACGTATCTCCTCAGTTGAGAAACATGGAAAACGTCATGCACCTGGGGCAACTGAGGTGGATGGGTCAAGTGGTAAACCACCTCGCCTACCCAGCTGAGGACCTTGAAAGGTCTGTTGAACCTCAGATATAACTTTCCTCCTTGGCCACATCTCCGTAAACCTCTTCGAGGTGAGACCCGTATAAGGACGTGATCATCATCCTCGAACTCTAGAGGTCTCCAATTATTGTTAGAACTGAAACTCAAATGACTGCTGCCACGAGGGTAAGGTTGACCGACTAAAGAGTGATCGGTCGCACTCTCCGGGGCAAGAGTTTATCCTGTGCTTCTAGGGGTTTCCTTTTTTCCGACCAAGGAAAACCCATCCCGAAGATTGCATAAAACCGTCAATTTTAGTATGAATAGTTATTTCCCATTCCATACTCAAACTAACGTTTTAAGGCATCGACACTTCCACCAATAGATTCCAACCGAAACTCTCGCCTCGAGGGTCTGGCCACACCGTCAGCCTATGTGTGATTATCGATTCTCCTCTCAAGGTATCTCTAAACGTGAGGGTCAAGTCCACAGCTTACCGGAAACTCTAGGTCTGGAACAAGATTTGTGAAAGAAAGGAATGATTCATATCGGCGTCTGTTACTACAGCAGCTAGTAGTGGACATAAAATGTCCCTTCAAATAATTTTTTTAGAGCCATTGGGTCACACTCCTTGACCGCATATAGCCACACTCTTCCTCCACCTTCCAACTCCCTGAGCCTGGCGGGGATAACTAAGGCGGGTGGTTGTAGCATGTTATGATGTACACAACCTCATGCTGCTCTCCTAGCTCTACCTCCACGTATGCTGCTTCGCAGACTCATCTCTCATTAAAGCTTCCTATTCTTGAAACATTTACCATGCTCGAGTCTCTAAGACTGGCACCGGTTTCCTGTTTCTTACTAAACTGTGCAGTCTTTATCTGCTCTTGGATGATCTGCACCTTTTTTTCCCACGATCTGAAAGAGCTGCTAAAAATTTCTCCTTTTCCGAAAAGAGAAACTCGGTCTCATCCCCTGGATAGACCAAGCCCATTTCCTAATATAGTCAATCCTTACCTGAATTATGTATTCATGCCATGGAAGACGTCGTAAGGCCTCGACGTAACTACCAAGATATCCAACTGTCACTATCGCCTCCAAGGGTCGAGTCACACTGTCGACATCAGTGTGAGGACAGTAGGTCTCCTCCAGTAGAAATATCTAAAGTGAGGGTCAAGTCAACAGTTTTAACTGGGACCACTCAGTATCAACCAAACAAAAGGACAGGAAAGAAAACATCACAATGAAAAGTGTCTTTTTATTATTTCACCTCATAGTAAAAAGACACAAATACAACAGAAATATCGAACTAGAAGTACAAGGGACGCATCCAATTGTTCCACTCCTGTCCACCTCCTCCCGGAGCTCTACGGACTTGTCCACTGCTCGGCTATTGCTCAGGCACTTTCCGCTGCTTCTGCCTCAGTGGCTCCCCCAACGCCTGTGGATTGACTGTGCGGAGGGTCGGACAGTCACGTTCCAGGTGACCCTTCCTGCCACATGAGTAACATTGTCTGATTCTGGCATGCCTAGCTCTGACCCCACCCCGGGTGCCCTGCACCACCGATCCTAAAACCCGAGATCACCGAACTGCTGGTCTGGTCCTCCTGGACCTCTGCATCATCTGTCTACTGCCCACAGATGTCTCGACTACTAATTGAAAAACACGCAGAAAAGGAAGCAGCTCCTGAACACGCTCGGGTTGTAGAGCTACTGGCACAAACTCCCCCCTGAAGAAGGTCTCGAAGTCTTCCCATGTGAAGGTCATCCCATCAAAAAACTGGAACAAGTGGCTCCACCACCTGCCTGCTACTTCCTGAAGAAGTCTGGTAGAAAAGATCACCATGAAGTCTGCAGGCGTCTCCACTAGCCTGAAGACTCTCACCACAGCCTCCATCCAATCCTCAGCCGCTTGCGGGGCTGTCTCTCCCTGGAACCTGGGTGGCCTCTGGTGTTTAAACTCGTGAAGCACGCTCAAGTGGCGTACATCGCCTACTTCTGGGGCTAGTGGCATCGGTGGCCCAACGTATGGTAGTACCGCTGGTGCCTCCGCAGGTGCCTCAACTGCAAGAGGGCCCTGTACCGAAGCCACGTCACTCGGCAGGCTGTTAGTACGGACATCCCTCTGGGCTCTAGCTAGTCATCTGTGAAAAGGCATCCTGATGAAATAGTGTGACACAGTCAAACGATTATACCTGGTGAGATGACCTGGTTTGAGTAGACATTTAAAAACATCTGGAAACACACACGCAATCAGTGTTTTCGTGCACATAGTCCGAAATTAGTTTTCAGGGTCCTGGTGTATGGATACGTCAGCCGCATGCACCAACACTGGACTCCCTGATCTGAAAACCACACTCGGTACTCTTAACACTATTGCTTCACAGAAAGAAAATATCAGAGTTATAAGTTCTGCGGTAGAACCGACTCCTCTGATACCAATTTGTTAGGACCCGTCCTTGGGGCCCATGCCGTGACTACCCCAATCCCACCTTCCATAGGCCAGGTGCTGGAGACTAGCATAAAAGGCATAAATTCCAATAACTGGGAATGTATTGCCTTTATAAAAGTAAACAAAACACCATAGAGTACAAGAGGAAGTAAAAAACTAAGTACAAAAGAAAGTGCTAAAAAGTAAATGGGCTAGAATACAAACCCCATAGAAAGTACAACTACAACTGAACTAAAGTACAACAGATAATGACAAACAGCTGGAAGAAAGGAAGGAGCTCATGGGTCGTCCTCCTCGGATCCTACCTGAAGGGTAGGTACATATAGCGCAGCTCCTCAATGTTCTCGCCTGTAAACCCCCTCCGAGTATTGTCTCATCGTGAATTCCACCTCCGAATACCGTCTAGTCCTCTAACATTCGGCCTCCATCAGCTCTGCCCGTTGTCTGCAACCAACACAATAATGTTTGGGCATAGCCCGTGCAGGGGTGAGTATAATGATACTTAGTAGGGACCCCGAGAGCCTAAAGGTCTCACTAAAACCAAAAAGGATAACCACAATGAAGATCTCAATAGATAGACTCTACTTAGGTATATGCCGATATATATACCTAAGTTCTCAAGTAACTCATATAAAACATGAGGTAACACAAAGATCATGAAATCAAAGGATAACCACTACCCAGGTATATGCCCACACATATATCTAAGGTATCAAGTGACCTATCTCAATCATGAGGTAAACACAAGGTCATAGACTCAGCTCAAACTAGTATTTTCATTATCAAAACTGTAACTGCTGAAAAGCCCCATCTCTGGAGTGTACAGTGGTCCTGTCATGACTCTGAGGTACTGCTCACTAACCTAAGACTACTGAGGTACTCCTCCTGTCGAGTACCGCGGGTCAGCAACCCAAACACAGTACTGCTTCCTGCTGGGGTATTCCACCCAAACACAGTAGTGCACACCCCCTAGTAGCCTGCATAGGTACTCTCTGGATGAGTACCATGGGTTTGCACTGTCAAACAGGTAGTGCTCCGTCCGCCATGGGTCTGCACCCAAACAAATTAGTGCTCCATCCACTGGGCTAGTCGACTCACTCCATGTCGAGTCGGTCAAGCAGTCGTCAGATCTCAGTTGGCTACACGGTCTCCATACTCCGCACGTTCGTCTCTAGGAGGGTTAGCTCCACGAGCTGCAGGTCAATACTCCAAGTATCTCAAAGTCCCACTAAGAAGTATCTCAAAGGATTGGCTTGTCAAAGGGGTCTCAACGCAACAGACGGCGCGTCAATCAGACGCCCGGTCTGTGAGTTATTAGCTTTTTTCGTCCTAGGGGCCCGATTGGTTTCGTGAGCGAACCAACCTGGCCGTATCTCAACTGTACCCTGAACTCTAATAGGGTATACTCATAGTGACTGTTTCTCAACGTGATCACCAATTCTGTTGAAGTTTCGCCAACGAACGTCCGGTCTGAAAGATCTCTGCTTTTCCGTTCCAAGGTCCCGGTTGGATTTCAGGTACAATCCAACCTGTCCACTATCCAACAGCAACCAAAACTCAGGATAAGTATTTAAAAAGTTCCATCTCATCATGAGGAATTCAAAAAAGTCTATGGCACATCAATCAGACGTCCGGAGCTCAAGATATGAACGTTTCCGCTCCGAGGGCCTAGTTGGTTTCTTGTACAAACCAACCCGGACGATCCCAATGTATTCTGAAACCTTGAGTGCGATATACCGAAACGACCGTCTCGATCCAAGGATTGCATTGCAACTGACGGTGCGTCGATCGAAGGCCCATAGAACAAGTTATGGGCGTCCGACTGGAAAATATTCGGTATTAAGGGGTTCGGGCCCGATCCGACTCGGCCCGATACCCCAGGGTCGACCCAAACCGGGTTGACCCGATCCGGGTTCAGGTCCGGCCCGCTTGGGCGCAGCCCGGCCTGGAGGACCGGCCAGGTGGCAGGCCCGGCCTGGGTGCAGCGCACCCAGCGCGCTGGTGAGACGCTCGGTCAAACGACTGAGCCGTTTGGAGTGGGGGGCGCTTGCCCCTCTGGGTTGTAACAGCGGCCCCCCTTAATGGGGGCCGCTCTGCCGGCCGGCTGGGGGTTTAAACCCCCGGCTTTCCCCACGTCTGGCCGGCCCACCCCGGCCGGCCGGTTTCTGCCACAACGGGACCAGTGACGACCGGTCCCCTCCCTACTCCGACACCGACGGCCTGTTTCTGGCTGCCGGTTCCCATGCTCCGCCACAACCCGGTATCGGCCGCGGCCTTCATTCATCCGGTGCGGCGCGACGGAACTGCACACCTCCGCCGCGGCCCCGCTCAGGCCGCGATGCTTTTGCCTTTTCTCCGGCGTGGCGCGACGGCTCCACTAATTGGTTCAATTTCACGGCACAGCACGACGGCGCCACGCATTCCTTACCGCACGATCCTGCGCGGTGCGACGACACCTCGCCATTTCCGTTCCAACCAGATTAGAAACAAACATGGATAATGGAGGAGGGTCGGTCGGGTTTGTGCGGTCCGGCCCCCTCTCATTAATCGATAGAAATTGATCATACTCCACAAAGAACGTCAAGTAGTAATCAAGAACAAAAATAATTAAATAAACCCCTACAGTTTTCCCGCAAATAAGAATTCCCAACCCGCAACATATTCTTCGCGGATCAACGTGATATTTAGTTGATCCGCGTTCTTTTATTTATAAGGAAGTAACATGGGGTTCATTAATATTCACAAAAAAATTACCTACCTCGACGTTTCTTGAAAGGAGGTTCATCAAATGAGGATTCGTCGCAGAAAGAGACGTCGCGAAAGAAGACGTCGTCGGCGTCGCATTAAGAGGCGTCGCGGAAGGAGAATTCGCAGAAGAAGACATCGAACTCCAAGGAATCCGGTGTTATTCGCATTCATCATGTTCTTCGACGAAGAGGATGAAGAAACTCAAGTCTCCCTTAGCTTTTCTCCCAAAGTTCTCAAGCAACAAGCCTCCAACCCAAAATAAAATAAGTCCCTTACTTATTTTATTAACACAACTTACAGTTTGAAATTTAAGAGTGTGAAATTCAAAAACTCACATTAAACACACTTCATTAATATCATAAGTTATCAAAACTGATGTTATCAAATTAAAATGTGAGTTTAGGGAGTTAAGGAATGTGAAGGGGTGGGGTTCGTGTGGGCCCCACCACTCTCATAACCATCCATGGGATGTTGGGTATTTACCCAACTTCCACCCAAAGCGTAAATACACTTAGAGAAAAAAAATTGTAGTTAAATTTTTATTATATCTTCCACAATTTTTATCAACCTCTCTCATGAAAACACAACTCCAGAAAAGGTGTTTCTAAGCAATTACCAGCACTACGGTTTCATCAGTGCCCTCGGAATTCGATTCTGAGCACCGATTCAAAAGTTAGAAAAACCAGCTCGTCCGTTAACTGAACGTACCCGATCCAAACTTCGTAAAATGATTCCAGGCACACCGGGCTTCATAATCAGGCACCATTAGAAACTGCGTTCATGTAAAATTTCAATGAAATTTAAGAAAAAAATTTCCATCAAATTTATGGGTCTTTACAGATATTATCCTTGAATGAAATTAAACTGAAGTCTCATTATAACCCCACACCACTGAAGTAATCCACCATTGAGTAATATTTATCTTCTTCCCATAATATTCAAGGGGATTTTATAGAAAAATACACTAGTCCTTAATTAAGTACCATTTCCCTCTCAAATTATTTTCTAAATATTAACATTCCTAATAGATTTTCCAAATAATTATAATTCAAATTTAGTATAATTTTTATACTGCAACATATTTATATTAATTATACCACCTTATTTATTCATTTTCACCCACTTATAGTAATAGAGTAATATTAATTGTGTTCGTGCATCAATTACTATCACGAAATATATTCATCAATTGTTTTGATTATAGTTTTAACTAATTTTCCTAGGAATCATATAATATTCATCAGAAACATAAAAAAATCAAGGTGAAATTATTACCCATGTTTTATATTTATATTATGATAAAATGAAAAAACACTATAACCCTACTCACCCATCATGTTTAAGAGTGATTATGTTTTTAACTATTTAACGACCAATGTGAATAATGTATTAAAATTCAACAATAGATAACTGTGAGAAATAATAATGATATTATTATAGTGTAATATTAATGTATGGATAATATATGATTTTCAAAATGTTAAATAATGTATATAATTTAATATTAATAAATCATCTTCGATCACTAAAATTAGGAAAATAATTTGTTAGCAATATTGTCTTTACACAACAAAATAATAAACCTGTAGAATTAAATATGGGAGATCTAACTCAACATATGTTTAATATTATACTGTATTTTATGATATATAAAATAATATACATTGTATTGATTTTTTTAAATAATATCACATTCATCAAACATAGATGAAATAATTAAGGTTATTAACACCTCATGGTGGTATTGTGTTTTATCTAATTAAAGTAATCATGGTAAAAAAATATATAATATGAATTAAAAATCATAATATAAATTATTATGTATATAAAATAGGAAATTATATTTGTTATATTTGTTTTATATGCGGTTATATTGTGATTGACATAGATAGTAAACAGGGTGAGGATTTTTTATCAAATAACTCTTTTTAAGACAAGATCGATATTATAAACATAATTTAATTAATTTGTTTTTCATATACTAACTATTAGACATCTCATATCATAAATTTTATGTCAATAGTGTTATTTTATTTTCAATTACATGCCCCCTCCTAGTAAGGTATTTTAAATAAATATTACTCAAGCACCAATATTTTTTTCATCTCGAATATGATTTTTTAGATTAGTAACATGTTATGGAACATGTTTCCACTGTATTATTAACTCACTACCCATGGATATAAATTTTTCATTAAAATTCATTTTTTTGGATTTACAATCAAAATAATGTTCCCCCATTCATGTTTCAACTGATTCTATTGTTTCAATATAATACGAATTTTATTAAATGTAATTTCCATTCATTGAGTTATGATCATTCAAAGAAATTATTTCATATATGTTGGGAGCATACTACTCGTTAATTATATATTTTCGAATCATATAATTTAATTCTATGGATATAAATTATGACAACATAAACCATTTAATAGTTATTTCTATCTTCTAGAGTTATGTTTCTTATAAGGGATATTGGTAACTAAAATCTACGTTACTAAGTTATAATGTTTTATAATGAACATTATTTCCCTATGATTGGATTATCCCACACTGATATATTTTAATATGGTATTTTATAATACCATTCTATAAAATCTTGTTTTAAGACAAAAAATTGAATTAATACTATTTTCGAAATTTTGTATTTCAATAATTGAAATTTCATGCATTAAAAATGTATACTTCATAATTGAATGATTTAGATCAAAAAACACAATAAAAAAATTATTTCATTTTCACGTCTCTCTTATAGGGTATTATATAAAATGTAATGGTTTTCAATGAGTTAACACACAACATTCTAAAAAATATGTCTGCAAGGGACATGTAACTTCCTATTTTAGATAAATATTAAAAAATATAATCTAAAATCTCATTTAAATTTTCACATTCATTTCTCATTTCAATTTTAAAATGATTTACCCTAATAGGTTTTATATTTCATGAATTCTGCTCTGATATATATATATATATATATCGTTGTAGGTGTTTATTTTTTATCATTTAGGGGAACTAAATGAATGGTGTTAAAAATTTGAATTCATGATCCCTTATTGGATTGTGTTATTGGTGGATTATTTTTCAAGGATTCTTTTCATCTATGTCAAAATCCATCAAGTATTACTTAGTCACATTGGGGATATTTTGTTTTTGTACCATCCAACACATTCTGATGGATCTTTTTTGGAAGTATTTTTCAAGTATTTATTTATCTAGATACTCATTTCCTTATACGGTGTGAATAACACATTTTACATAATCATAAATGGATGATGTTCACCTTGAAAGAAGGTTATTGTATTAACATAATTAAATTTCTTATAAGTATATAAGTTTTTATTATAATAAAAATTATTGTTGTTATGTTTAAAATGTAATTTTGAAACATCCATATCCATCATATAGATGGTATATGATCAACATAATCATTTTATTAAAATGGGATAAACTGTTAGTATTCCCATCATTATTATTAACATACAAAAGAATTTTGGTAATTTTAATATAAAATGACTGGTATATAACATCATTATCTATAAAGGTTGAGATATTTTTATCTCAATAATTAACAGGGTTCAATGTATTATCATTCTTGATAATTATTGATATTCATCACAATTTTATCATGTATTGATATTTCATATAATATAGATAACAATGCCTTAATCTTTATGTTGATACCTAGAGAATGGTGTGGAAGGTATTGATGAAACTTTTGGTGAAATCATTGTAATTATGTAGAAGATGGGTGGGGGCTGGCACTATATATCCACGGATGCATAAAAAAGACTCGTCAGACAAAAATTATGTTTATATTTGTTGTATTATCCCTCATTCAATAATATTTCATGATTGTAATCTTTCTGAAAAAAATATTCTCCACACAATTAATTAACAAAAGGGTTTTGATGTTTGAATTTTTGAATTTCATCATATGTGATTGTTATTATTAATATTATTGTTTTGGTTTATTTTCATTGATATAATATGATCCAATTTTCATGTTGATTATGGATTCTTGTTTTTTAATTATTCCTATGAAAGTATACTTTCCATGTGGAGAAAAGTACTGTACATGACTTGTTTATAAGGATAAAACATGTGAATGAATTTTTGAGAGATGTTGAATGGTTTTATTGAATTAAGTACTCTCACATATAATGGTAAAACATTATATTTCATAAAATAAAATGGGGTTTCCATGTTTATATTTATTCATGTTTCGGTAAAAAAATATTCATAAAAAGACCCTTAAAATGTACGTGATTAATTAATAATTATTGATTTTTTAATGATGGATGGTTACATAAAAGATTTTATATATGGTACCAAAGATAGTTGGTAAATAATGGTTATATGACAACTAGATTTGGGACTGTAGGTTTGATAAATCATAAGAGTTTATAATTTAAGAATTTTGTATAAATTTTTACATAATATTAAATATATCTATAAAAAACAATAAATCAATCACATGGAAAACAATATTTTTTAATTATAATGGATTGAATAATTCCAATCATCAGTATCATACCTTCATGGCCTCATCATAGAAATAATATATACCAGGAATTCCACATCCAATATAATATAAATAATTAGGTAGGAATATAATGAATACTCAATATTGTTTTATTCCTTAGAGATATTGATGCATATATGGGACAAGTAATCTCAAGAAACACCCCCCACTAATAAATTCCCATTAATTCATAATTTGTATGGAATGAATAATAAATACAATTCATAATCGTCAGTCCTTAATGAAACATACATATAGGAAAACCATCATATGGAATGATAATAATTTTCACATTCAATATATTAAAATTCATTTTTTTATCGAGAAACTCTAATTAAATTTATGTATCATAAATTATTCACACCATTTATAGTATATATTATATGGTTAATTTGAAGATATTTAGGATATTGAATACAGCCCTAATAAAATATTCCATCAATCCATTTGTAATTAATGTGACTTCAGAAATAAAAAATAATTTGGAGATAGAGTGCAAAGAATATGTTAAACATTTTCAAATAATTATATATAAATATTTTGTGTCTTTATTGAAAAATTTAATATAACAACAAATAAACTATTTTTAATATTTTAATGAAAAATGAAAATATTATTTTCAAAATAAATTATTGTATTTTAATAATGTAAATAAACAGTACTTATCAATGAGAATTTGAGGGGTGGTGGAATAAAAATATATATACGTGAAAGAAAAAAATGTAATAAATAAATTAATAAATTAATAAATATATAATTTAAAATTTAAAAAATTAATATGAATAAATAATATTTTTTAAAACCAAAAAAAATTATTATGATAAATATCGATGATTGGTTATGATAGTGGGAAATGTTGTTCATGAAAAAGATGTTTAAATCAACTTCGCTTTAAATTTTTATAAATAATGACAAAAATAACTTTTTAGAAAATGATAAAAATATTCCAATTTAATTATTAAACAGAAATTCTAATCTAAAATAATTTTACCTTCTATAATCATTGATGAAATAGAGTAAATTTATAGAAATAAAATACCGAATATTGATATAGAAGATATTTATTTCCAATTAAAGAATAATAATGTCATATTTCTTTATAAAGCATGATTTGATAGTTTTAAGTAAAAATTTGAAGAAAAATAAAATTAAAACCCTAAAATAATATAAATAAATGTTCTAGAAGAAACTATTTTGGGTTCGATTTGGAAATAATTTAAAATTACCCCTATGATAATTGAAAAATGAATGATTTAACAAAAAACTAAGATTGTAAAATAAATTATTATGGATTGAGTAAATTTTAAATAAAAATACATAGAATGTTATTAATTTTTTCATATTCTAAATAAAAATAATTTCATGGAATAATATTAAAATAAATCAAGTGGAATTACGAACACAATATAAACAGTCGAATGACGAAAAACACTAAATGTGTCTTAGGGAATCGAAATTAAGACTACAAACCCTTACATATATTATAACACATGAACAAAAAATTAAAAAAAGTTAAAAACATGAAATGGGTCATTAATTACCTTTTTTATATAAATCTTCATGATAAAAAATTTCAAATAGGTATCATATACACCATATTAATAAATATTTGTATGTAATTAAAACAATTTCGGAATAATGGATGTTTGATAAGAGAACCTCTTACAAAGTCCATAAAATTTTTATGTAAGGATAATTTAATGAAACGAATATGATAAAATATTTAAAAAATATAAAAAAGTAAGAATAAAACATAAAATAATAATAGCTCATATCATGAAAAATCCAAGAACAACATTGTTATTTTGGAATTGATAAAATCCTATGAAAGAAAATTGGGTTTTGAATCCCCCACCCATATATACCAGCTTAGTCTGATGTTCTCTATCCTTTTCGAATATTAAAATGTAGATATATTATACATATATTTCATAAAAATATTTTTATTGATCATTATTAAAAAAATAAAATTATAATTTCTTAAAAATCATTTACAAAAAAATGTGTTAATTTTAATAGAATTTTTCTAACTATTTAGTTTTTTAGGCATGTTCTAATTTGATAGTCCTAGTTATTGATATGTGTCCATAGTTTCATATTTAATAAAATTTTAATTTTATTCTATTTTATTTTTTATAATGTTCTATAGTTTTATGTTATCCTTACATAATATATGGAGATGTTTCTCATTGAAATTTTAAAAATCAATTTGAAAAAATGATTCTTTAAAAAAATGGATTTTATTTTTGAATAAAAAATGTAATTAATTATTATAAGATATTTATAATGTCTAAAAATTATATTTATAAATAAAATAAATTTATAGAAATATTAATGCTATGAAATAAGGGAAAAATATATGTCTTCCTTGCATGTGGTCGTCAACATGTACACACGAGTGACATTTTTGAATTATAATGAACAGTATGGTAGGTATATAGATAATATTATATCATTCAAAATGTTTATATTTTTTAAAATATCATAATTATTCCTTAAGTTCATCATTATGAACATTCAAATGATGTGGTGATAAATAATAAAAGGAATTGTTCGTGGAGTGGGTAGTCCCCTTGTGTGCACAACATTGATTTCATTTTTTTAATTGATGGAATAGTCTTATAAAATAGTTATTTCATCAATATAGTCATATTTAGTAATATAGTTACACTAATAATTAATTTTTAAATTATTAATGAATATTTTAGGGTGGATTAATATGAAACACACATGAATGAATTTGACTAATATGATTACCTCTTTTTTATATCCTTCTTTAGAATAAACCTACAGACTTTGATTGAGTGGTTTATGGCCAAAATAGGGGATTTTGAAAATTTTATTTTAATTTTTAAGATATAATAATTTTAATTATAGAGAAATAAAAAACAAAAATAATCATCGGTAAATTTTATATTGATTTCCATTTTATAGGGAAAATACATTAGTGTATTCATAAATATTCAATCATAAAGGGTCAAAATATGATTATAAACAAATTAAAAGGGGATCATTAATGGGCCAAAAAATTTATTATAAACCATTTATCATCTAAAAAAATTAAGATAATAATTTTTTATTTTTAATTATATTAATTAAATATGGTTTACTATGGAATACTCATTACATTCGTTTTCATCCAACTTTACATAATTTGTCTTTAATGGTATCAATATAATGATGGATTTAAAAGTCTTCCATTAAAAATAATTTTTATCTATAGTTTTCATTCAAGTATACAATTGATAAACAATTATTTCATTATTATTATTAATAATATTTTATTTGTACTTTTCTACTCCTTGCTGAATCATTTTATTGTTTCTACATTAACAATTTAAAAAATAAATTACAATTTAAAATGAAAAATAAATCCCAAAAATAAATATAATTTTATATCCATTATTATTTTTATATAGTTTAATTCATAAACCCTTATAATCATCATCATTTTAATAAATATTTAAATATTTATAGAAATATGGTGACATTTTTTCCGTACTCCTATCACAAAATGTTATATATATATCATTATCAATGAAAATATGAAATAAATGGAAAACTATTTATAGATTACATATATAAGTGTTTCAAGTCACTCATTAAATTAATTTTAGATATTTTTACTATGCATTTTGGCCCTGTAATATTTTTAACCATTTACCATTGTTAACATCAACCACAATGACTAAATTTTTACCTAGGTACCCATTTTTAATGAGATAAAATTAAAGATGAAAATATTATTTAAATTAAATATTCTAATTAAAAATATTGAATCCATTTTAAAAATTAAATTAATAATGGTGGTAGAATTTATATTTAATATAAATACAAAAATCTTATTGAAAAACAATTTTTTTGAATAATTAATTTTAATGAATAAAAATTAATTTACCCCAAAATCTTCTATAATATTGATTTTCAGGACATTTATATGTGTATATTTAAAAAAAATGTATATGTATGTTAATTTATCTCTACATGAACTAAATATTTAAAAAAAATTATAGTTAATTATAGTGAATGATAAAAAATTCCTTTTATTAAATAAAACACAATATTTGTTCTAAAATGTAAACAAATGGTTTAAAAATTTAAAATAATATTTTAAAATGTTTAATTTTATTAATTAATTAGTTATTTTGTCTAAAAAGTCTTTTTTAACATTTTAATTAATACATATATAATAATTATATCTTAAAATGATAGTATTTTTAAAAATTTTATTTTCACCATTCACGATAAATATTACATTTTATGAAAAATAAAAAAATATCTAGATAATGTAATTTTGACATGATAATTCAAAAATGGAATTTATATTATCGAATTATAATTCTAAAATTTTTATTTTTTTTCTTTTGTACGAAAAATTAAAAAATAATGAAAAAAGTAGTATTAAAAAAATTTTATTTTAACCATATGTTTTTTCTAAACCCTATTTCCTATTAATTAATAATTAAATGAGTTTTTTGAGTTATATTATATTTAATTTATTACAAGTAATTATATAAAATATGTTATGAATTCAACTAATGAATAAATTTATAAAGATTATATATATAGTTTATAAAATCCCATAGATCAATGGTCCAATGATCAAATGTCCATCATCAATATTTTATTCCAATATATATCCATAAACAATTCAATAAAATTTCATCATATTATTAATTTAAATATATATCAATGTGTAAATTATATTTCACAATTTTCACCTTGATTACATTATTTCAATCAATAAAATTATCTTTAATAAAAACAATGTGGATAAATATTTTCTATTGATGATATGTTTTTATACAAGTGAATTTACTTTACTGGAAATATTTTTAATATTTTATTCATATTAAAATAATATAATTTATAAGTGAACATATTATATTTAATATTTTATATGAATAAAACATATAATGATTTATTTTAGTTCAATGTTTTGTCTATCAGGAGCAACCCATGTTGTTTTTGAAGGTGAATACATAATAAAATATTGGTTTTTTATAGTCATAAAAAGGATCTATTAAATAACTGATGATAAAAATTTATTTTAATAATAAATATATCTAATAAATGTTTTAGGATGATATTTTTGTGATTAAATAAGTATTTTTATTCACCAATTTTTTGCCTCTATTTTTGAAGTGAATAAGAAGAATCAGTATTATTTTGACATAACTAATGGATTCTTATTATATGATTAAGACATTACATATTATAACAATAATGAAAAATATTCCATTTTTTCTAAAAATAAAATTATTGGTATAAGAAATTTTGGATATATATATATATGAGTGCAAGTATAATCCCTACACATTAGAACCATTTTATGATATCAGTGAAATATATAAAAATCTTTTATTTATCACCATATGGTTTTATGTTAAATTCTACTTTAATTTTTTTTAATTCTGTTTATAACATGACATAAATGAAAAACTATGTTTAAACAAACCATGATATATAATGGGAATATTATTATATGATTTGTTATTTATTCACAGGTTTTTTTTAATTTGAGAGTGTGAAACAAAACCCCTTAAATTATGAAATTCTTTTTCTAGAAATAAATAAAATGAAATCATTTATATTTTCTTAAATATAAATTAAAATAAAAATATTTGAATGAAAAAAAATTTGTTTTCAGAAAAATTTATATTGGTTCATATATATTTGTTTTTTCATAATAAATTTTTTTAATTACAGTTTATGAATTATTTTCATTAATTTTAAATATAATATATTCAAAAAATTTCCATTAATTTATTATTAATTATTAGTAAATCAATGAGAATAAAAAAAATCTATGCTAAAATTGAATTTGTTAAAAATTTATATCCTTGAATCTTGTATAATATTTATAAAATTAATTAAATTATTGAATGTTAATTTTATTAAAATAGTTTATATTTTTAATCATCATGTACTAATTTTATAATGAGTTTAATATTATTTATTATTATTAATAATATAAAAAACGTAAAAAATCATTACTATTTTAATGGTTTAAAGGTATAGTGATGGATTAAAATTGATACTTCATAACATCATGGAAATTATTTATAATTCCATTAGTATGAAGTTATTTATATACAAATTCATCCAATATTGGAACTTAATCTAATTTTGATCCAATTTCCCTTGAGAGTTACATTATTACATAAAAATATTCCTCATAATTAAGTGCCCCACTACCCTTACTTATTATATGGAACTTCATATGATATGTTCTATGCAACATTGGATCTCATTAAATCTATTAATTTATTCCAACATACTATTATAACATATTATCCAAAACTATATGGTTATGGCCTTCTAAAAATATCCATCTATTAGACCCTAATGTGATTTTCATATTATGATACATAAAGAAGACATAATTATTCCCACCATTTTTTCGTGTATATTTAATTATAAAAATATTTCAAATTTAATATTACCATTTTAAAATGAACTAATATGTATATTTAATATACTTATATTATTATAAGTTAATAATATTTCCATTTTCTATCTCATTACCATCGGTCCAAAAATGATAACTCACCTCATGCATATCTCTGGACTACCACTACCACAAGGCATTGTGATATGCTTTCAATTTCTTTATTATATGGATCAAAGTAATGATAGATTTTATATGATTTTTATGATATTATTTTGATTCATTAATATTTAATTAGGTTATCCCTTTCATTCATTCCATCCATTGAAATGTTTATGATTTCATTGTTGGTACGTAGATAATATCAACTCAATGTAGTGATGTAATTAATTTTTCAATACTAATTTATATTAATGAATATAAAGGTATAAATATTGAATATATAATATTATAACAAAATTTTTTATATTCTTGAGATCATAAATCCATAAACATGGAATAAGGATGAGAACCATAAAACTAAAACACGTATAACATATGGTCTACTTTTCACATAAATGTACATTTAAATGATGGATTTTTAATAAATGGTTATTAGAAAATTATAATTTAATGATACATAGTATGTAAAATTTATATAGGGTTATGTAAATTACATATAATAAATTTATACTTATTGAAAAAATTATGAAATGTATATGAATCCTGATGAGACGTTCGGAATTGTTTATTTTACAATATCAATTCATTTTTAAATTGTATATATTAAATTTCAGTTGAGGAAAATAGTATCAATAATATCTTTTAAACCCCATATAATTTATGATAATATGTTTCTTTATATGGTATTTATGTTTACATTTCATATTCCTTAATTTGGTAAATAAAATGATTGAGAAAATGTCTTCAAGGAAATCTAACTTTACTTCATCTTTGGTTGATGAACCAATTCTTACACCTCCAAGCTCAATAATTTTTTATACTGAATTTTTCATTGGATGAACCATTTCAATATTTTCTATAAACATATAGATTTAATGATTTTTAAGAAAAAGGATTTTTCTTATGATTCCAAATATATTTCATAATATAGTATTAAATGTACATTTCATTTGTGTCAAGATAATTGATATTTCTTAAGTTTCAATTTGGGATATAATTTAATGATACAATAAATTTTATTTTTATAGATATATTATGGTTATTTGAGGAATAAATTTTTAGGAAACAATTATTTTCCATGGATTGTGGTAATATGAATTGATGAATTTTTTTTTGAAATTATATAACAAATATATATTATTTTTATTATATGAAGGTTTATTACATTTAATAAACCAAATAAATTGGGTTGTGGTTAATATATCATGAGATAATATGGAATAGAATTGTCTGCATAACTAGTTTAGTAAGGGACTCATTCCACTATGACATTCTTAGTAGTGAACCCTGATTAAGGAAATTATTTAACGGGGAGTCAAAATTATATATTATTGGACTTTTCCACAATATTGTTCATCGAATTGTGACATGTAAACTGATAAATTTTATTATTATTATTATTATTTTTACATTATTCCAATGATTGTTTTTTCATATGATATATTCTCATTGATCATTATTCATTAATATTCAATCCTCATTATTTTGATTCATGTATTTTGAAATGATAAATCATTATTCCATGACTCAATTATTATGATCCATGAATTATTATGTATGGAAATTTTATTTTATAAAAATTATCTAATATCATATTATTTAATATAATTGTATATTGAAATCATGTAGCTTTACTATTATTAAGAATCTAATCTCACCCTTTCATATGTTTTCATTTTCCTTGTGTTTTGATGAATTTTTTTAAGACATAAATGGATTTGAAGGATATTATTAGTGAAGAGAATTGAATGATATAAAATGAATATTTAATGGAATATATTGATTACGTAACAAGTATAAAAAGACACTGGGATTTACAGTATTTGTGAAATTATAAATTTAAAATGTGTTTAAAATTATTAAAAATGAGAAAATATTTAATTATGTAATTATAAAGTCATCTAAAATGATAAAATTTCCTTGATTATAAATATCCACTAATTTTTAATGGTGAAAAATATTTATCATTGTGAAGCTGATTAAATGTGAACAAAAAATTGAATTAGTTATCTCCACTAAATCTTTTTTGATAAATAAAATTTTTGAGGATTGATTAAAAATTATTCATTATAACCAATGAACAATATTATTTTTATGGAAATTATAAAATATATCCCATTATAATTTAATTGCCTCCATTAAATGAATATGTGGGTTATAACAACCCATTTATAACATACATATACATTACATCATTTTTTAGAAAACTGAATACATTACACATACAGACACCAAAGAACCATATTTGTAAAGTACCTTTGGAAACATGGAAACATAAACACAGCTACATAATTGATCTTTATTATCTGCCAATATATTCTTATTTAATATAACCCTTATTAGACATAAAATAATTTCCATATATGTTCATATATTAGGGAATGGAAAATAAAAATTGGTTATATTAGATGATCAATAAAGGGTAAACAAGGGAGATAAATAATAATAATCACGGGGATAAAGGTATGAGAATGTGGTCATAACATTAAAATATGATACCCTTTATATCAATGATCATAAATGTAAATTAGGGAATAAATTTTAGTAGTTTATAATAAATTAATAATAATGGAATCAATATAATAATCCCTGAAAGCATAACATAGGAATATGATATGAAATTTTTGAATACAAAAAAACACAAGCATCCACCCCTATAAGTCAATATACATTTCTAGAACTTATCATGTTACTTAATTGGAACTACATGCAATAGGAAATTCAAACAACCATCCCCAATCATATTAATTTCCTTGTTATAGATCATGTTTCCCCTTCTTCCAATAGTGGATTGGGTATACCCATCATCTCATAGTGGATCAGGATTCCCCATCTTCCGTCTTTGTGGTTACTACACCTACTAGATGGGACACACCACCATCCCCAATCACAATCATTTCCTTGTATGGGATCATGCTTTGGTATATTACCATAGTAGATCAAGACCATCGATATGATTTCCATCATTATACAATGAGATATTAATCATTACCCAATCTATAGTAGTGATATATTAGTCAATATATCACATAATAAAACCATTCATACATGTGCCAGAGGATAATATAACATTCATCATATCATTTCCCATAAAACGTGATGGGTTTTATAAATATAAAATCATAACCCATGGAATGAAAATTGTATCATAAACATATAATCCCGTAATAACCTATAGAATATTTATAGGCTTCATAAACATTTCATCAATGAATAAACTATGAATAAAAGAAGTTTTCAAAATCATATAACTCATGGAAAAGAAATATGGGTCATAAACATCATGTTATTAATAGATAAACCATTAAATAAATAATATGAATGGATTTCATGGGTCATTTCCCCAAAAAAATTAATTAGTCACATCAATAGATATATTCTTAGATGGAAACTAATTTTTAAAATCCATTTATAAATATTACTTTAGGAATATATACATCATTATTAAAAAAAACTTTTGAAAACATAAATCATTTTGAAAACCCTATACATTTATAATAAACATGAGTACATATAAAAAACCATGAAATAGATTTGAAACCCATTTCATTAAAATCACTTTGAAAACTTATAATAAAATATTGAAAATGTTTTGGCATCCATTTTTTTGAAAACACTTTGATAACCTATATTTAATGTTTGAAAATGTTTTGAACCCCATTTAATCGAAAACATATTGAAAATTTATAAATGAATCTTGAAATCTATAAATCATTTTTAAAATATATATTCGTAGAATATGAACATAAAATATTATCTTTGAAAATATTTTTCATATCATGCTTCTTGAAGTTCATTTCATGTGTCTAAATAAAGAAAAATTGAGACAAAACTAATTTTATGATTTTCTAAATATCCAAACATAAACCCCATGACAAAGAGATCATAACATGGTTATGTAAATAACCATAATATTATGGATAAAAATAATATAATATATTCATGGGTTGTATAATCACTCACCTAAAAGAGTTGTGTGGTGAATAAGGCATAAATATTAATGAAATCAAAGTGAGAGTTGAAATTCACTTTCCTTGTGTCATTAATGTCTTCATCCTCATAATAAACTCCTATATAATAAATATAATTTTTTTTATATCTTTTATAGATACATATTTTTATATCAAAAAACATATATGGATTTATTATGACTTTATTTTACTCACATATTTAAGGTCCCATGTTATGTTTTTTTCTTCGGGTAATATCTGCTTTTTTTATTGCACATGTCTTAATTTGGTATGTTTTGGGTCCTCATTAGTATATAGAGATTTCTAGAATGTAAAAAATGAAAAAAAATTATTAATATTATATATGTATATATGTGTGTGTCTGTAATTGTTATAATATATTGATGAAATAAATTTGAGATTTATTCCACCAATCATGGAGATAGTAGTCCTTAAGTGCACATGAACACTTTTCCCATTAAAATATATTATTGAAGTTGTGAATTTAAATTAAAAATATCAATAATATTGTATATATTTATATTATTTTAAAAAAAATATTATGTTATATTTATAATATAAGATGACTGAACCGAACCATAAAACGTTCCATGTATATTTTTAATGAATCACATTGCATTGATGTTGATGTAGTCCACACTTCCTTGAACGAAATTATCATAGTTACACAAATTGGAATGAAAAAAGTATTTGTTGTAGAAAAATTAATGAATCATAAATAAATTTAAAATATCACATATAATATTTATAAATATAGTCTCAATAATAATCCCCTCCCATGAATGGTGGAAAATAAAAAATTAACAATATCATTTTGTTTGGCAGTAGCACATTGTACACAAGAATGGAATGTTCGTTACCTATTACATGGATGTGTTTGTAATTTCATATAAAACTCATATTGTGACAAAATAACATAATATTTAGGATAATTAGTCTCTTATTTACTCATTAAATAATAATAATTGAGGTATTGGTGAAACAAAAAAAATAATAGAGCTTAAGGAAGGCTTTTACCTCTTCTTAAGTAACTCCAATTAGTTTACAACAAAGGGACTGCAAGGATGGATTTTTCCCCAAATTGTTTATTAAAGGAGAAAGTATCTATGTTATTAAATGAATATGGATGATCATGGAATATATTAAGTGTCATGGTTAGTGTGATGAAGGGTGTGATATGTAGCCTTTTATAGGGGTTGGAGGGGATAAACATGAAATTTTTTAAAAGAGGTCAGTGGTATGCATATATTTACCTAATGAAAGAATTAAAAACAAAAAAATCTCAAAAAATTTAAAGATTATGGCTAACATATTTCCATTAAATGAGTGTTGGATAAGTTTCATTATCATTTTGGACTTTATATTTATGGTTTACTCACTTGTTAAACTTAATTTTACATTAATAGTTTTACATTATTTTAATCACTTCGACAATTCTTTTTATAAAACACTAATGTTGATATTAAAAGAATATAAATATTATAATAATTTAAAACATTTATGTTCATTTTTAGAATTTCATTTCATAGAGTTGTAAATATATAAATTAATTTTAATCCTACGGATGTTGTGAGAAAGAAGAATTTTAATATTGGAATGATCAAATGTTCATTAAGCCATTATATCTAAATTAAATATTAAAATGATTTTAAATAGATATATCAGATTAATTGAAATAAAATTAATATATTGTGACATTAAAATTTACAAAAAATAAAATTTAACTATATAAAAAAATTAGAAGAAAATATAGTTCTAAATTAAAATTTATTATTTGTCACTATTCATCAAAACATTATGTTTCTTAGAAAAAATCCTTCAAATTGACCCTCATAAAATGTTTCCATTTTGAAATAAAAAATGAAGATTACATTTTAAAATAAAATTTATACAATATTATAAATTTATTATTATTTTTTTTAGAAGGAAATAAAATTATGTTGTTGTATGAAAATAGTATTTTCAAACATATAATGTTTTAACTAAAAAAGTTTTTTAAATTATAAATATGATTACCTAATATAAAACCATTATAAATAATATTTAATAATTTTTTATTAATATTTATTTCAATATGTCTAATGTAAATTTTATATCTATATCATTTAAATAATTGTAATAATTATATTTTGATTCATAGAAACTCTATGTTCTATGTTACACATGACAAGTTGATGTTTACTATTATAAATGATTATCACGGTATATATAATAAATAATTATTGACATAGTGTATCAAGAAACACATGTCATCAAATTAAATTAATTTAGTGAAAAAAATCACAAAAACCTAGAGTGATACATTCTACCACCATAAAATAAATTTCTCCCAAAAAATTTGTCATTCGGATTAAAAAGGGATGATAAATTTTCGTCATTATATCCTAATGTACCCATGAACCTTCCTCTAAAATTTTATTGTCTAGAAAACATTGACCTGGCTAGTGGTTTTTTTCTCTATAGAATCTCTAAATTATCCAGAATTTCAACTGGCTGGTCCTCGTATGAATGATCATGATCCAGTGATAAGACCTCTGAGTTAAGTACATGTGAAGTGTCAGCTATATGCTTCATTAGGTGAGATACATGGAACACATCCTAAACTAAATATAGATTTTGAGTAACTTCCATGATATAGGCTTCTATTCTGATAAGATCAAGAGTGTCAAAGGGGTCTATATTCCTAGGTCATAGTTACCCTTTCATCTTAAACATTAGAACATTATTCCTTAGTGATATTCATAGACACCCCTTCACACAAAATTCAAATTCTTGTTAATTCTAATGGTTATTTGCATAAATTTTCAACCAGTAATGATTGTCCATGATATTTTTATGAACGCATCATAAATTCTCTACCATTACTTATGTTATATCAGGTCCCAATAGCTTTCTTAATTTAAATTCATCCCAAAACATCGGAGCTCTACACTAATTAACATTTACGGCTTCATAAGATTTCATATAAATTATTCAGGGAATGCTATTTTTATGAAAAAAAACTATTGGAAGGTGTTTATCCCAGCCACCATTTAAATCCATTGAAAAATATCTCAACATATACTCTAGTGTTATAATTTTTCTTTTAGACTCACCATTTATCTAAGGATGACAAGAAGAAATGAAATTCAATTCTATATCATTTTATTTCTAAAAGATTCATAATAACATTGATGTAATCCCAAAATATCAATGAGATATAATAAAATTTTTATACTCCATGTAACATTATAAAATCATTAATTTATATCCATGCAAGGTAATCTGGAGAAATTTCATCTAAAATAGAAAAGAGGTGTGATGAATTAGTAAGGTGATTAACTACTAAACATGTATCACATAACCTATTAATGTTTTTAGGGATCCCAATATTAATATCCTAAGAAATTTCCTCCATTCTCATTCTAGTATGGGTAGTAGATGCATCATCCCCTAAAATTTTTGACTTTCTACCATAACATGCTGGCATACCAAAACACCGAGATAGAAAATCCGAAATATCCCTCTTAATTCTATCCCACCAAAAGTATTCTTTCATGTATTTATACATCCTCACACATCAATTATGAATAGTGAAAACTGATCTATTAGCTTCCTCTAATATATCATTCTACAAATTCAGTATGGAAGGAACACATACATTGTTCTTGAAATATATCATTTCATAATGATCAAGGTTAAATTAATGAAAATATCTTACTTTCCTTTGTATGTCTACATCTTTATTATGTGAAACATTACTATTCACTTGGATAGAGGGATGAGAGGTCAATTAAGCAAGATAATATTTCTGACCTTCCATTAGAATTCAAGATCTACCCATTGAAAATCTATAAATATTGGATCTTTTATGGTCATCATCGTTGACAATCTAGCATGAACCATTCGACACAAGGAATCATCTTCTTTGTTCTCATTCCCATGATGGTAATTATTTAGGAGTCATAATAAATTATCAACTCTAACCATATTCTTTATAAAACCTTCAATATCTTATATATGAATATATATTTCTTATGTTTATGAATGGTATATATATCACACTTTTCCCCATTATGAAAATTCATTCATATCATTAATGCGAAAATTACCACTACTAACTCCCAAAAATAAGATGGTAAATTTTGTTCATGAACAAATAACTATCATATGGAATAAACAATAACCATGTTATTCAACATAAGAACACTTCCAAATCCCTTAATTGATGAATCACTATACAGTAGAAACCAATCTCCATTATAGGGTAATGTATCCACAGGTGTGTAAACTAGACTTGTATCCAGTTACATGAAATTACCCACAATTTAATTTGTAAGAGGAACATGGAATCCTTCATAATTAACTTGGTTAGAGGATTACATAGTCATGAAAAATTATCTCTAAATCGTCAATAATGTCTAATTAATCCCAGAAAACTACATATCTCAGTTACCGTGGTTTGTCTAGGCCAACATTAAATATCCTTTGTCTTCGATGGATTTACTATTGTACCATATATTGATATTATGTGATGAAAAAATGAAATTTTTTGTATTCAAAATTCATATATTGTATGTTTTGAATGAAATTTTACTTTCCATATGGAATTCTTGAAAATTCTCAATAATTCTTCATGATCATATTTTATCTCTTAATAGATAATAATTTCATCAATAAATACAACCAAAAATGATAGAGGTAATCTATAATTACATTATTCATCAATTCCAAATATAAATATTGGTTATTAGTAAGTCCAAAAGGCATAACTATATACTCATAGTGTCCATGACTTGATATTTAGGCATTCATGGGTGTCTCCTCTTTATTTAACCTCAATTGAAGACATACAGAACAAAGTTCATTCTTAGAAAATAATTTAGATCCATGTAGTTGATCAAATAATTCATCAATATGGGAAGATGATACTTATTATTGATCGGGATCTTGTTCAACTCCAAATAATAAATGTTGAGTTTCATTTAACCAACTTTCTTTTTTGTGAAGAGAATAGGTGCATGACAAGGTGACACACTAGGATAACTGAGTCCCTTGTCATATTTTTCATGGAGATTATTCTTCAATTAAAACAACTATACGCTTTCAATTATATAGGGAGTCATTACAATTTGTTTGGAACCATTTATGGTCTTTATCGAGAACTCAGCATCATGTTTTAGTGGAAGGAAAAGAAACTATTCTAGAAATAAATCCAAAAATGGTTTGAACAATAGGCATATCATATATGTATATTTTCTCCACAATTATTTGATAAATACATGCATTTTGAATGGGAATTAATACCCATACACTATAAGTAATAATTATAGGAAGTTTGTACATATCAACACATTGATAAATGATCATAGGTTGGTTTGAAATATTGAACGTAACATTTTTTTCTCAAAAACATATTTTTTATTTATGTATAGAAATCCAATACTTGCCTTATATGACATAAAAGTGAACTAAGGGAGTAATGAGAATATTTTAAAGAAATATATTCAAAAAAATATCAATTATTGAGTAATCATATACTTGAAATGAAATCATCATACCATTAGTGGGTTATACTTCTAATTCAATGTCAGATAATTTGTTTGGTATCTTATTTCCATTAGAAAATTCTGTAGATATGAAAGAGTGTGTATATAAATAATAATATAAGAATTTATTAGTTCTATAGTGAATGGTAAGTATCAAATTCACCATGATTTTATCACACCCCTTGTCTAAAATAGTTATAGTGTTATATTTCCCCTTGTCCCTCAGTTTATGTGGTTGTTAATGTCGATCGTCATTGTCGACCATTGGTTTGGGTCAAAAGTAATAATAATCCACATGCTCCATAATCTTGAATAATTGACTTGTGGTATGTTTATGCTGTGTATATACTCCATTATTTTCATCATATTCTAACATCTTCAAATTAGTGTGTAAATAAGCTCTCAGATGGCTATACATTCCTCAATTAAAACCCTTATTATACCCCATAATAAAATTCCCTCTATGTTTTATTCCACACATAGAGAACAAATGACCGATCATCTTATTCTCTTCCTGATTCTTAAATTTTTCATCAATATCCATGTTAACTTTCTTGATAAAACCATGATATTGATATATAACCCCAAACACTATTTAAACATTGATTTCACGATGTAAAATATCATCGTATCTTCTAATGTATCTTATGTAACATTACCTTTTGAGACACTTCATTAAGACACTGAGGAACCTATTAAATTTAATTTCTTGTTGGATTATAATTCGAGGGGAGTACACCACAAATATTGTGAAATTTTCTACATATGTACTGAATGATTCATCATCACTAATCATTAAATCACCAAAGTCAATTTCAATCTTTATATGAGGAACATAGGGAATGTAATTACAAAATAATACGTTCATGAACTCAGTTCAATTTAGGGACTTAATTTCTTTGTTCATCATCATATTATATATTATATTCCCCCACTATTATTTTTCACCTTCTATCTTATACATAGCAAGAATGAATTTCTCAGGATCTGAAAAAAAGATAATAAAAATATATTTTTTGAGGTAATGGTCTAGTATTCGACAAAAAGTGGATATGATGTCCAACTAAAAGAAGTTGTACATTTCCTCATGACTGAATCAAAATAAAATTGTTCCCTCATTTTCTCATTTAGATTCTAATGATGATTTATTACATGAGAATGGTGTCTAAACATAGAATCTTGGCCTTCAATTCCAGCTCCCAAAAATTATGGATGATCTGCAGAACAATAATTACATTATTAATCACAATAACCAGTATATTGGTTCCTTTAGGTTCTATCCCATGATTAATACCAAAAAGAATATAGTAATAATCATTATACAATGTGAGGAACCGTAAAATCATGAGAACACACTTACAATATTTCTAAATAATGAAATATTCCTTAATTTATGACATATTATGTTTATCCGAGGATATTTATCGCTATCTAATTTTTAAATACAAAATGATAGTTTTTGAATATTTTTTTAATTACAAAATCATATCCCCTAGGAGTTTCAGACCTGATGTGAAGTAATGCACTTTTTCATGTACAATGTTACACTCATGTTAGACCTGATGCACCATGTTGGTGTTATCACACCTTGGTACATATGTTATATAACAATATACACTTATAGTATCCAAAATAACATTTATTTCTAGGAAACAACTCACTCAATAAATTACCAAAAATCATGGACATTTTCCAATAATTGTCCTCATCCTTAGAATTATTAGTAGGCATGTCTTTATTGTTCACACTATGGTTTCCACATCCTATTTTTTAGAGGCTATCTAAAACATTACTCTAATACCATTGATAACAACCCAATATTAATGTACATGTATTTACATAATATTTTTAGTTAATGTAAATAATTACACAAAATGACTCTAAAATACAATATGTGTCTAGTGCCTTTGGAATATCAGAATCCTAAACATTGGTATATAAGTAAGTTAAATTTTCTCCCCATAGGGTATTCATGACTATCACCCTTATTAGAAGGATCATAAAAAATACATATGTTCATATCCATTGGGATGGAAACAAAAAAGGGGTGAGATCAGATGCTCTGTAAGGCTAAATAGGGGAGATAAGTAAATGTAAACATCTGCACATGGGTGTGAGAATGTGATCATAACATTAAAAGATCATACCCCGCATATCGAAGACCATTAACATAAATATTGGAATAAATATTTGAATTTCATAAGACATGAAACATAAAGGATTCAAGAGTGTAAGACAATAAATAATGACATAGTAATGAGATAGGGAACTTTCTTCATTTACAAAAACATGTAATATCATTCCCTAAAAGCCCAGATGAATTACTACAATATATTAGGTCATTTCATATGGACTAGACCTATTGGATGGGACACACCACCATCACCAATCATCGTCTTTTCCTTCTATGTTATCAGGTTTAATTATTATCCCAAACTGGATGTTGTCTCCCCTTATTCCCATAGTTGACAGGGTTTCCCCATCTTCCATCATTGTCGTGAAAACATATATAGGTTGGGACACAACAAATTCTCCAGTTTCCTAGCATTCCATATTGGTATCAAGTATCCCCATAATCCCATTGTTGATCATTCCTAACTCCTTGATTCCCATCATTTTCTCAATAGATATAATTCTCTACAAAATGCATAGGAAGTAGATATAGGTCCAACCCATCACATAATGAAACTATTAATACAAGTGTCACAATATAACAAAAAATTCCCCATATGATTACACTTTAAAAGTGATGGGTTTCAGAAACATCATATCATAACCCATAAAATGAAATGGGTATTATAAACATATCATCACATAATAAACTATCTAAAAGAGATAGGTTTCATAATAATTTCATTGATGTATAACCCATTAAAGACGAGATTCAAAAGCATATAAACCATGGAATAGAAAAAGATATCCTAAACATCATGTTGTTAAGTCATATAACATTAAACAAACGAATATGAACGTTATTAGTTGATCATTTTACGAAAAACGAATTACTGAAAAAATTTATGTAATAAGAGATGTAGAATAATTTTAAATAAAATTTAAACCCATTTCATGAGGAAAATATACTTTTTCATAAAAAATTAATTTTTAAAACATAAATTATTTAAAAACAATTTAATTTGTTAATAAACATGGAAAAATATAATGAATGATTAAAAAAGATTAAAAATTTATTGGAAATCACTTTGAAATCTTATAAAGTAATATTGAAACATTTTGAAACTCATTTCCATGAAAACATATAAATAATGATTGATCTTTTTTTGAAGGTAAAATCAATTAAAACTAATTGAAAAATAATAATTTAATATTTAAAATGATATATGATTTTGAAAATCATTCTTCCATATATATGACCCTAAAATATCATATTTGAGACTATTTTTGAATCCCTATTTATTGATGTTCATGGAATATTTCTCAAATAAGGAAAATTGAGACCAAACTAAATTACCAATTTTGTAAAAAATGAAAAATAAACTCGATGAAAGAGATATAATTAGGTAGATATTTAAATAACCCAAAATTTGACTCTGAAAATAATAGAATATATTCATGGGTAGTATAATTACACAAATAAAATAGGAATGTGTTGAATAATGTTTAAATCTCAGAAAAATGAAACTGAGAGAAGAAATCCACTTACGTTATGACTTTAATCTCTTCATACTCTTAAAAACCTCATGTATAAAAATATAATTTTATTAATAATCTTTTATAGAACCTTATTTTTATATCATATATAATATATTTCATGAATATGAAATTAAATTATCCACTTATTAACAATTCAATGTTATTGATTTTCCCTGAAGAATGTTCGCATTGTTTTTATAATGTGTCTCAATATGTTATGTTTTTGGACTTCATAATTATATCATGATTTCCATAATTTAAACTATGAAAGAAATTAAATTTCTATTCAGAATTTTTTATTTATTATAATTTATTATTGATTGAAATATGATATGGAAGAGACTATTTATGGAGATGGTATGCCATACATATGCATGACCATCGTTTATATTTAATTATCACATTAAATGAAAGTATGTAAACAAAATATATAAATATTCTAATTCCATAATAATTATTATGTCATATATATCATATATATTTATTTATCCCAACCACAATTAATTCCATGTAGATTATGAACAAATCACATCGATTTGAGGAGGTGCCAGTCCACAATTCCCATAATGAAATTATAATAGTTACACAAGATGGAAAGCATAATGGTATGTTAAATATAATAATTGAAGTAGAATAACATAATTATAAATATTAAATATAAACTATATAAAAATATTGTAAATCATTATTTATAACCCGGAATGTTGGTATAGGAAAAATGAACAACAACATTTTGTGAGGTGGTAGTTTGTCATACACAAGAAAGTTAACTACATTACCCATTACATTGAAGTTTTTATATGTGTAGGTACCACCATTATCATAAAACCATATCCATATATTTAGGATACTATGTATTTTATATATTCATGGTGTTAGAATAATTAAGGGAGAGGAGACAGAAAATAAAAGAGAGGAGCATGAGGAATAGTGTTGCCACTTTTTTGTGTAAATCCTTTTTATTTGCACCAAATGTCTTGCTTGGTTGGATTTAATAAAAATAGGAAGATTCAAGGAGGAAGGTATTTATAATGGGAACTTAATTAAGGATTTATTAAATGAACTTATATTTAATTAGAAGTGTGAATTATGGGAGGAGTTGGAGGGATTTTATAGTGGTGGGAGAGGACACTATTGGAATTTTTGAAAACATATAGGTGTGCCCGCGTTTTTAGATTACAAAAGTAGTAAAAAAAATATTCAAACATAACAATTTAAGGATATTGGTAGAAATATTACTTTAAAATGGGTTTTTTAAAGTGGATATGTCATTTGGGCCATTATGTTTATGTTTTAGCCCTTATTAAGCATAATTTTACCTTAATCGCTATATTTAAATTTAATAAATGTCACTTATACTTTCGGTAAAAAATTATGTGAATCATATTGGACTATAAATATTATTATAATGAAAACATTATATGTATGTTTTTCAAAATTTAATTCACAGAAGAAGCAAAGTTTTGTTTAATTATATTCATGTATACATAGTGAGAATGCATGTTTTTAATTTGATAATGTTCAAATGATAATTAAGATTAAATATATATATATATATATATTGTAACACCCCAAGCTTCCACGGTACGTTTCCCTTCGAATAATGCGATAGCGTGTGTTGTACGCAACCTCGAGTTCTAACAAACACCACAACTAATTAAACTAGCCGTTGTGAATAGTAATACCTAATTTTTGAAATCATATATATTTTATATTTCAAAATGGACTTCAATTTTGGATTCGTAATATCTAATTTAGCCTAAGGTGAAATTTTGGTACTTTTCGGATAACTTTCATATTTTGATGAATAGTGAAAATTACTAAATTTTAATTAAAAACAACTTTTTTAATCAAAATAATTAATAGTGATAAATTATGAACTTTAGTAGTTTTAAAGTATATTTAGAATATATTTTTACCATTTAATATAATGTTGGTCATTGGACATAATTTTACAATTAAACCGAACATAAACAAGTGTCAAACTTTTGATAGTTATTATCTCTTTAAAACACGTTTTTTGTTTTGACAGCGGGAATTAATTTTAAATTAATTTCTGCCACTTCTGTGTTTTTAATTTAGGAAAATGGATTCCATATTTGGAATAAGGATGTTCAACTTTTTTAAATAGGTAACTTTTATTTTTAGACATTTTGAATAATTACTGCGGTAAATATTTTATTTACCATGGTTAAGGGTAAATCCGGTAAATAAGGGTTAAAGAAATAATATTATAATAATACTAAATTACCCTAAAACGTGTCTTAACCCTATTGGTTGATACGTGGTCGACCATGGGCATCTTTGGGTCGATTTTGGGACCCCATGGATCCACTTGTAAGTGATAATGACACTTTATTTTAATTAAGTTAAAATGAATACAAAATGACACAAGCATATATCTTTTAGAAAGACAATTGTTACATAGGGTTATATATGTTGGATTTTAGATTATAAATATTCATTAGAAAGATAAAAGGATTTACTACATAATGATATTTTATTTATAATTTTTAGACATTAAATAACTTATTTTATTTATGACCCAATGATGATGCATTAATTACTATAATAGTGAAAAATTAAAATAATTGATATTATAAATACCCAAATAAATGTAATATGATACTTTTAATGAATTGAACTAATATTATAGGATAATATGATATATTAGGATTGATTTAATGGACTTTTTTCGAAGTAATCAATCTGTTATGAGTTTCACAAAAATCAACTATTGAATAGTGTCAAAATTGACATAAAAGAGTTCTTAAAACAAATATTATATTATTAATTGATATTAAATTCCTAAAAATATAAGGATCGGCCAAGATACTTATTTCATGATAGTTTCATCATTAATGGACCACTTGGGGGTCTCTTGTATGTATTTAGTAAGTTTATTAACCATATTATATAAAAATACAAAGTGACATTGTAAAAGTGAAACTAATTAACTTAGAGTTAATACTTAAAGATAAGGTTAATATAAGTGCCCAAACCTGTCTAAATTCTATTGGTTGAGTGATTTTCGAACTATCCCCACCTTAACCTTTGAATAATCAACTTTTGAGCCATTATAAACCGAATATGAATTTATTATAAATTAATATTTCTAACTTTTCCAAAGGTGCCCCTCACCCCTCTTATAAAAGGGCACTCCTCCTTCTCATTTCTTCACACCTTCAAATCCTTTTGGTTCGGCCAAAATCTGCCCAAATACTCTCCCAACTTCCCTCACTAAAACCTAGAGGCCTTAGTTTGATCCGAAAGCCATCCTAAGGAGCCCTTTTGATCAAATCAAAAGGAAGAACCCGAAGAAGAGGTAATGATTTCACCACCCTTTTCAAGTTCCTTTCTTCTTCCAATTCTTCTTTCTTTGTTCTTGCCATTCTAAAATAATAACTGCAGTATCTCACATATACTGTGATGTTATTAGAAATATGGTACTACCATATTCAGTATTCTATCCACCCTTTGAATAACATGTCACCATACGTGCGTACGTACGGCTTACCGTCTCCACGTCGTGGTGTAATTGTTTTTCAATATATTATTATTTGGATGGGTATAATAATGATGTGTAACTCATGTAAATAATAAATATAACATGTTAATGATTCTGTATATATGATATACCATCCATTTATATATTATTTTAATATCAAAAGAATGATATTGTCGCTCGTGCGTACATACGGACTACCGTCTCCACGAACGCGATGAGATTCATTCCCCATCGTATCCATTCAAGTATAATTATCATTTTATGATTTAAAAATGATCTTAAGGACTTCATATCATTCTGGATATGAATAATATACAACCTATCCTTTACAAAAATGTCTTACGTAACAAAACATATAAAAGAAAACAAGTAAGTTAACACCCGAAACAACGATAATACTAAGATATTATTATAAATCGATATTAAAAGATAATATATGATATCATATTAATGTATATGATTCTTGTATAATTTAGTAACAATTATTTCACCATTATACAGGAGGTTAACCTACCCCAACCAAGGAAAAGTACAATGTAAGGGTTATTTCACAATCTCTTCATTATCCGAGGTTGTTTATACGTAATAATCTACTGGGATCTCTTTATCATCCACATCCATGTTTCTTAAAAATGTATTTCAAAACATTTTTACTATTTACTAGAATATGAGTTAAAGTCATTTATACCCTTTTTGACTTTTATATGTGGTTTATAATGGAATCTTTTGGTCGTTTTCAAAACAAGGTCCTTTTTAACCTTTTCGACAGAATTAAGATAAGAATTTTTTTAACTTATACGGCGGGTGCGGCTACTTTCCGCCGTTATAAAATCTTCAAAGTTTCCCTTACAAGATTATAAGAATATTTTCAAAGAAAATGTTTTATTTTATATGGATCTTAAATGATTTCAAAATAAAAGGAGATATTTCTTTAAAAAGAATATTGATTTCATCTATGTCAACATCCTTTGATGAATTTTAAGATTATTTGAAGTTGATTTATTATGACACAAAACATCTATTTTGTATTGAATGTTTTGTGATATGTTTGACTGTGGATGTGCTATTTTTATACCATTCATAGTTTATGGTGAAATTATTTACATTTCATATTCTATTTTTAATACGAATGTTTATGTTATGTTTAAACCTTTTCATATGGGAATGCATTGGACTTAGTAAGTGACGGGTGGAGCCTGCTATAGCTCCTCGATGCATCGGTAGGTCTCATGAGACAAACTAGTGTCTTGGCACAAGGCCTTGGCAAAATATTATTTGTAGTCTTGGCACGAGGCCTTGCCTATGTGGTTATGATAGTTTAGAATTATGCATTCCAACATTATGAAAGTGGTTTTTGATTTTTTCATGTGACTATTCGATTAGTAGAATATCCATGTGAATAAGTAAATGGCATTATTTAATTTTATTTATGCTGTACCATGTTGAAATTTCATGTTTGAAAGGCTTTTGTTTTAGTTATACATTGCCTTAAATGTTTATTCTTATTTATGAAAGTTTCCGCTATATTGTTATCCTTACTGGGCATTTGAGCTCACCCCTTTTCTATGTTTTATTTTTCCCAGGAAGTGAAGAAGTAAATTATGAATGACCTGCAGGGATATTATGTGGGGATATGAGTGTGGATTATGGAGACATTATGTTGTTTTAGTAGTTTTTCATTTTATGATGTAATGTAAAACTTATGAATATATCTAGTATTTCCAAAGCTACTAAACCAATCGGTCTTTCGAGATTTGATCTTTCTTGTGATCATGCCAATGTTATGTAATAATGCACCGACTCTGGGTAACTAGGGACGGGGCGTTACAGTTGGAATCAGAGGAAGTTTAGTACAAACCTTGGAAGCTAGATTTAGATAAACTCTGATTAGGGCACGTAGACCTAAGATGAACTTTGAGGATTAGTATAGAAGAACTTCCTAGAATTTTGGTATTGTAGAGATTTTGTGAGTTTTCCGAGCAATACATCCCTGTCTGGATACGAGCAGGTAGAGGCGGCTCTTGCACAGATGTACCTAGGGGTAAAACCCAAAAACACCGCTTTGAGCTAGACTCGAACGGGAACTGGTGCACGACAACGGGCCTTGCTGCACTCTTGGTTACGACACTCCTGGGGGATATTCTTAGGATAACTCTCATTTTTCTTTACAAATAATTTTGAAGGGAATATGAGTATATACCTCCTCAAAGAAAACATTCTTATGATTATGGATTATATCGATAAATAGTTCAATTTATGTTAAGTGTTTTATAAGTATGGGATTATGTATTTTGATTCATAAACTGATCTTGTTGATGCCATTGTTTAGAAATGGGGCCTAGTGGAAGAAATGGAAACCGTATCAATGCACGCACTCCATGTAGGGATTTCCCTCCTGTTCAAGATAATTATAGTGGGGCTGGTGATGCAACTGGTGCCGATCAGCTAATCACCATACTGGGATAACTTACTCAGGTTATGAATAATAACCTTACCCGTATGGAGCACCCTGATCCGCAGGGTGGAGGATCAATGTTAGATCGATTCATGAGGCAACAACCACCAACGTTCAGTGGGAGTACAAATCCCTTAGTAGCCGAGCAGTGGATAAATTCCCTAGAGAAAATATTTCAGGCTTTGGGGAGCAGTGAAAGGGAAAAAGTTATCATGGCAGTTTACCGCCTCACTGGAGATGCTGATCAATGGTGGTCATTGATTAAAAACATGAAGGAAGATGATGAAGTTTAAAATATGGAATGGATGGAGTTCAAAGATCTGTTTTTAGAAAAATACTTCCCTCGCGACCATCGAGCAGATATGGAAAGGCAATTTCTGGGTCTGATACAAAAGGAGGATGAGAATGTCACAATGTATGAGGCTAACATTACAAGGTTAGCGAGGTATGCTGAAGATTATATTCGCAACCCAAGAAGTAAGATTGATCGTTTCTTTGATGGGTTAAAACCATTTCTCCGTCGAGCATTAGTCTCACAATCCTTTTCATCGTACGAAGACATTGTCTCATGTGCTATCAAGACTGAAAAGGAATTCTCTAAGTCTTATGACTTTAAAGCAAAGAAAGAGAAGAAGAGACCTGCTGATCAATCTGGGAATGGAAATAAGGGGAAGAAGGGAAAGGTTGAATATCCATCTTGTGGTAAATGCAGGAAGAAACATCCTGGTACTTGCTTGAAGGGAATGGGAGTCTGTTACAAGTATGGTGAAAAAGGCCACCAAGCTCGTGATTGCAAGGGGAAGAAGGAAGCTACCAACGTTCAGTGCTACAATTGCAGGGAGATGGGGCATTATGCAAATGCATGTCCTAAGAGTCAGGAGAACTTACCTCAGAAAAGGCCAAGGGATCAAGGCCATGCTTATGCTATCACTACTGCAGAGGTAGAAGCTCCGAAAGACGTGGTGGCAGGTAATTTAATGGTTTCCTCAAGTTTAGCAAATGCATTATTTGACTCTGGATCGTCGCATTGTTTCATATCTTCCCAGTTTGCTAAGAAAATTAGATATTTTCAATTTGATTTAATAAGGGAGTTGTCAGTTAAAACTCCTTAGGGAAGTATCATTGCAACAATGTTTTGTGAATCAGTCCCCATTAGAGCACATAAATTTTCTTTATATGCTGATCTCATCGTCATACCTATGATTGAGTTTGATGTAATCATCGGTATGGATTGGCTTTCGGACTATGATGTGAAGATTTATTGTAATAAGAAAGAGGTTACGATTCTGGATGATAATGATAAGGAACACCTTATCTTTAGAGAAGAATCGTCACCACCTAATTCTTATTTAGATCTACCCCCAGTAGCTCAACTTAATTCAATTATTGGGGAGGAAGAGAATGAAAAAAATATCGGTGAGGAAAGGAATGTTCAAATATAGGATTTACTTGTCGTGAAAGAATTTGTAGATGTATTTCCGGATGATTTACCTGGACATCCTCCAGAACGAGAAGTTGAGTTTTCCATTGATTTGATTCCTGGATCAAGGCCTATATCGAAGACCCCTTATAGAATGGCCACTGTAGAGTTAGTCGAACTAAAGAAACAACTAGAGGAATTGAGTAATAAGGGATTTATTCGCCCTAGTGTTTCTCCATGGAGAGCCCCTGTTCTTTTTGTTAAAAAGAAAGATGGATCTATGAGGTTATGTATCGACTACAGGGAGATCAATGCTATAACGATAAAGAACAAGTATCCCCTGCCTCGTATTGATGATTTATTTGACCAACTGCAGTGAGCCCAATACTTTTCAAAGATTGACCTTCGATCTGGATACCATCAGTTGTGTGTAAAGAAGGAAGAAATTCTGAAGACAGCATTTCGAACCAGGTACGGGCATTACGAGTTTACTGTAATGCCTTTTGGATTGAATAATGCACCCTCTGTATCCATGGATCTGATTAATAGAGTTTTCAAGGAGTATCTCGATGAATTTGTGGTGGTATTTATTGATGATATCTTGGTATACTCCAAAACCTACGAAGAATATGAAAATCACTTGCGCATTATCTTGAAGACTCTGAGGAGGCATGAATTATATAGGAAGTTTAGCAAGTGTGAATTCTGGCTTCAGGAGATTTCTTTTCTTGGCCATATTGTCTCTAAAGATGGAATCTCTGTTGATCCTTCTAAGACCAAGGCAATCCAAGAATGGCCAGCACCTACGAGTATAACTGAGGTACGCAGTTTTATTCGTTTGGCAGGTTATTATCAACGTTTCGTCCAGAATTTTGCCCGATTGGCTAACCCATTAACGAAGCTCACACGTAAAGGGGTTAAATTTGTTTGGACAAAAGAGTGTGAAGAATGTTTTGAAGAACTAAAGAAAAGATTAGTCAATGCTCCTATATTGACTCTACCATCGGGGAATGATGGGTTCGTTATTTATAGTGATGCATCAAAGAAAGGACTTGGTTGTGTCCTTATGAAAAATGATAGAGTTATTGCCTATGAATCACGACAGTTGAAAATTAATGAACAAAACTATCCTAATCATGATCTCGAGTTAGCAGCTGTGATATTTTCTTTGAAGATATGGAGGCACTACTTCTACGGTAAAAAATGTGAGATTTATACTGATCACAAGAGTTTGAAGTATATTTTCTCACAAAAAGAACTCAACATGAGGAAAAGGAGATGGCTTGAATTACTCAAGGATTATGATTGCACGATACACTACCACCCGGGGAAGGCAAACAAGGTGGAAGATGCTTTGAGTAGAAAATACCATGGAGTTTTGAACAATATGAGAATTGAAAGGGATCCAATTTTCACGGATCTAGTGAAGATGGACATGGGAATAACCAGGGAAGGTGAAACATCAATGCTTTTTAAAATGGTTGCCAAACCATCTTTAATAGAAAGGATTAAGAGTACTCAGACCGATGATGAAGAATTTCAAAAGAAGATTAAAGCTGTGAATGATGGGAGATTGAGAGACTTTATTTATGAAGATGGAATTTTGAAATTTGGGAAGAGACTTTGTGTTCCCGATAAACCTGATCTAAAAAGGGAATTGCTGGATGATGCTCATAGTTCCAATTTCTCTATACACCCTGGGAGAACAAAAATGTATAGAGATTTGAAGGAACATTTTTGGTGGGACAACATGAAGAGAGAGATTGCTGATTTTGTGTCAAGATGTATGGTTTGTCAACAAGTGAAAGATGGAAGGCAACAGCCTGGAGGAGTCATGCAACCTCTTCCCATACCAGAGTGGAAATGGGACAATATTACAATGGACTTTTTCGTGGGGCTACCAAAGACTCCTAGAAGGAATGATGCAATATGGGTTATTGTTGATCGTCTTACCAAGTCAGCACATTTTCTTGCTATAAGAGAAGATCTACCCCTAGAATGTCTAGCAAGACTATACGTTAATGAAGTTGTGAGACTTCATGGAGTACCCCTATCGATTGTTTCTGATCGTGATCCCCGTTTTACTTCATGATTTTGGAAAAGTCTTCAGAAATCCCTGGATACTGAACTTCATTTGAGCACTGCTTACCACCCTCAGACAGATGGAAAATCAGAACGGACTATTCAAACCCTAGAAGACATGTTGAGATCTTGCTCACATGACTTTCAAGGTATGTGGGATCAATATTTACCACTGGTAGAATTTTCCTATAATAATAGCTTCAATTCGAGTATTCAGAGGGCACCATATGAAGTGTTATACGGAAAGAGATGTCGTATACCAACCTGTTGGGATGACGTTGGTGAAAGAAAACTTGTAGGCCCAGAACTGGTGGAGGAAACGGTGGAAAAGGTGAAAGTAATCCAAAATCACATCAAAGCAGCTCAAAGTAGGCAGAAGAGCTATGCCGATAATCGAAGGAAGGATTTGGAATTTCAAGTCGGTGATCATGTTTTCCTGACAGTATCTCCGTGGAAGGGAGTCATACGTTTTGGTAAGAAAGGTAAATTGAGTCCCAGGTACATCAGACCTTTCGAAATTCTAGAACGAATTGGGGTTGTAGATTACCGATTGGCAATGCCGCCAAGTCTCTCCAAAGTTCACGATGTCTTCCACGTATCTATGTTGAGAAAATACATGCCTGACCCAATGCATGTACTCACCTATGAGGAATTAGAATTGGAACCCGATCTGTCTTATTGTGAAGAGCCTATCAGGATTCATGATACAAGAGAACAAGTACTGAGAAACCGGACGACGCGTCTGGTAAACGTTTTGTGGAGAAATCATAAGATGGAAGAGGCAACGTGGGAACCCGAGGAACTTATGATGAAGAACCTCCCGAGTCTTTTTATGCAGTAATACCCTTGAAATTGTGAGGACTCAATTATTTGAAGGAGGGGATAATGTAACACCCCAAGCTTCCACGGTATGTTTCCCTTCGAATAATGCGATATCGTGTGTTGTACGCAACCTCGAGTTCTAACACACACCACAACTAATTAAACTAGCCGTTGTGAATAGTAATACCTACTTTTTGAAATAATATATATTTTATATTTCAAAATGGACTTCATTTTTGGATTCGTAATATCTAATTTTTCCTAAGGTGAAATTTTGGTACTTTTTGGATAACTTTCATATTTTGATGAATAGTGAAAATTACTAAATTTTAATTAAAAACACGTTTTTTAATCAAAATAATTAATAGTGATAAATTATGAATTTTAGTAGTTTCAAAGTATATTTAGAATATATTTTTACCATTTAATATTATTTTGGTCATTGGATATAATTTTACAATTAAACCGAACATAAACAAGTGTCAATCTTTTGATAGTTATTATCTCTATAAACACGCATTTTGTTTTGACAGCGGGAATTAATTTTAAATTAATTTCTACCACTTCTGTGTTTTGAATTTAGGAAAATGGATTCCATATTTGGAATCAGGATGTTCAAATTGTTTAAATAGGTAACTTTTATTTTTAGACATTTTGAATAATTACTGCGGTAAATATTTTATTTACCATGGTTAAGGGTAAATCCGGTAAATACGGGTTAAAAAAATAATATTATAATAATACTAAATTACCCTAGAACGTGTCTTAACCCTATTGGTTGATACATGGTCTACCATGGGCATCTTTGGGTCGATTTTGGGACCCCATGGATCCACTTGTAAGTGATAATGACACTTTATTTTAATTAAGTTAAAATGAATACAAAAATGACACAAGCATATATCTTTTAGAAAAACAATTGTTACATAGGGTTATATATGTTGGATTTTATATTATAAATATTCATTATAAATATAAAAAGATTTCCTACATAATGATATTTTATTTATAATTTTTAGACATTAAATAATTTATTTTATTTATGACACAATGATGATGCAGTAATTACTATAATAGTGAACAATTAAAATAATTGATATTATAAATACCCAAATAAATGTAATATGAAACTTTTAATGAATTAAACTAATTTTATAGGATAATATGATATATTAGGATTGATTTAATTGACTTTTTTCGAAGTAATCAATCTGTTATGAGTTTCAGAAATATCAACTATTGAATATTGTCAAAATTGACATAAAAGAGTTCTTAAAACAAATATTATATTATTAATTGATATTAAATTCCTAAAAATCTATGGTTCGGCCAAGATACTTATTTCATGATAGGTTCATCATTAATGGACCACTTGGGGGTCTCTTGTATGTATGTCGTAAGTTTATTAACCATATTATATAAAAATACAAAGTGACATTGTAAAAGTGAAACTAATTAACTTAGAGTTAATACTTAAAGATAAGGTTAATATAAGTACCCAAACCTGTATAAATTCTATTGGTTGAGTGGTTTTCGACCTATCCCCACCTTAACCTTTGAATAATCAACTTTGGAGCCATTAGAAACCGAATATGAATTTATTATAAATTAATATTTCTAGCTTTTCCAAAGGTGCCCCTCACCCCTCTTATAAAAGGGCACTCCTCCTTCTCATTTCTTCACACCTTCAAAGCCTTTTGGATCGGCCAAACTCTGCCCAAATACTCTCCCAAATTCCCTCACTACAACCTAGGGGCCTTAGTTTGATCAGAAATCCAACCTAAGGAGCCCTTTTGATCAAATCAAAAGGAAGAACCCGAAGAAGAGGTAATGATTTCACCACCCTTTTCAAGTTCCTTTCTTCTTCCACTTCTTCTTTATTTGTTCTTACCATTCTAAAATAATAACTCCAGTATCTCACATATACTGTGATGTTATTAGAAATATGGTACAACCATATTCAGTATTCTATCCACCCTTTGAATAACATGTCACCATACGTGCGTACGTACGGCTTACCGTTTCCACATCGTGGTGTAATTGTTTTTCAATATATTATTATTTGGATGGGTATAATAATGATGTGTAACTCATGTAAATAATAAATATAACATGTTAATGATTCTGTATATATGATATACCCTCCATTTATATATTATTTTAATATCAAAAGAATGATATTGTCGCTCGTGCGTACGTACGGACTACCGTCTCCACGAACGCGATGAGATTCATTCTCCATCGTATCCATTCAAGTATAATTATCATTTGATGATTTAAAAATTTTGTTAAGGACTTTATATCATTCTGGATATGAATAATATACAACCTATCCTGTACAAAATTTTCCTACATAACAAAACATATAAAAGAAAACATGTAAGTTAACACCCGAAACAACGATAATACTAAGATATTATTATAAATCGATATTAAAAGATCATATATGATATCATATTAATGTATATGATTCTTGTATAATTTAGTAACAATTATTTCACCATTATACAGGAGGTTAACCTACCCCAACCAAGGAAAAGTACAAGGTAAGTGTTATTTCACAATCTCTTCATTATCCGAGATTGTTTATACGTAATAATCTACTGGGATCTCTTTATCATCCACATCCATGTTTCTTAAAAATGTATTTCAAAACATTTTTAATATTTACTAGAATATGAGTTAAAGTCATTTATACACTTTTTGACTTTTATAAGTGGTTTATAAAGGAATCGTTCGGTCATTTTCAAAACAAGGTCCTTTTTAACCTTTTCGATAGAATTAAGATAAGAATGTTTTTTTAACTTATACGGCGGGTGCGGCTACTTTCCGCCGTTATAAAATCTTCAAAGTTTCCCTTACAAGCTTATAAGAATATTTTCAAAGAAAATGTTTTATTTTATATGGATCTTAAATGATTTCAAAATAAAAGGAGTTATTTCTTTAAAAAGAATATTGATTTCATCTATGTCAACATCCTGTGATGGATTTTAAGATTATTTGAAGTTAGTTTATTATGATACAAAACTTCTATATTGTATTGAAGGTTTTGTGATATGTTTGACTGTGGATGTGCTATTTTTATACCATTCATAGTTTATGGTGAAATTATTTACATTTCGTATGCTAGTTTTAATACGAATTTTTATGTTATGTTTAAACCTTTTCATATGGGAATGCATTGGACTTAGTAAGTGACGGGTGGAGCCCGCTATAGCTCCTCGATGCATCGGTAGGTCTCATGAGACAAACTAGTGTCTTGGCACAAGGCCTTGGCAAAATCATATTTTTAGTATTGGCACAAGGCCTTGGCTATGTGGTTATGATAGTCTGGCATTATGCATTCCAACATTATGAAAGTAGTTTTTGATTTTTTCATGTGACTATTCGATTAGTAGAATATCCATGTGAATTAGTAAATGGTATTATTTCATTTTATTTATGTCGTACCATGTTGATAGTTCATGTTTGAAAGCCTTTTGTTTTAGTTATACATTGCCTTAAATGTTTATTCTTATTTATGAAAGTTTCCGCTATATTGTTATCCTTACTGGGCATTTGAGATCACCCCTTTTCTATGTTTTATTTTTCCCAGGAAGTGAAAAAGTAAATTATGAATGACCTGTAGGGATATTATGTGGGGATATTAGTGTGGATTATGGAGACATTATGTTGTTGTAGTAGTTTTTCATTTTATGATGTAAAGTAAAACTTATGAATATATCTAGTATTTCCAAGGCTACTAAACCAATCGGTCTTTCGAGATTTGATCTTTCTTGTGATCATGCCAATGTTATGTAATAATGCAAGGACTCTGGGTAACTAGGGTCGGGGCGTTACATATATATTAAATATAAAATTAATCCCAAAGAGATAAATTGGATTCAAATATATATAAATGATCTATTTTGATGTTAAAACCAATATAAAATATAATTTGATTGTATGAATAAATTAGATGAGAAAACCATGATGAATTAAAATTCATCATTTTTCAGAGTTCATCTTAAAATAAAATATCTCATAAAAATTACCCTACTTTAAACATGGATTATTTTTTTATTATGAATTCAGAAATGATTTTTATTTTATAAAATTGAACTTCTATTGGGTTTTAGAATTAATTTTCTTACTTTAAACATAAGGGCATAAAAAACTAGTCCTTTTAAGAAAATAGTATTTTCACACATATAAGTGATTTACAAAAATATATGTCTTATATAATATTAATTTATTTATATAAAAGTATTATAATAATATTTAAAAATTATTTATTTTTATTTATATTACTCTATTTTATGGACATGTTATAACTATATTGTTAAAATAATTATAACAATAAAATGTTATTTCATAGAATTTCGGTGTTTCATGTAACTCACGACAATTTGATGTTATATGTTACAAAAGATAACCATTTTATAGAATATAATGAATGTTTTAATTATTAAATCATGTAACAAACAACATAAAATTAAAATATGTTATTCTAAAAAAAGGATTACAAAAACTCTCGGTGTTACATGGGTAGGTCACTTGGTATAATTATGTATACATTATTTTAAAATATTCTTTATTTTTTAACTTATAAATTATTTTTAAATTAAATTATTGTTTTAACATTATGAAATTATGTTTATTAAATAATCATATACCATGTAAAGTGATATTTTAAAAAATATTACCAAAAATTAAATTGCATTTCTTGATAATTTTTTAAACCAAATTTGAGTTTTTCTATTAACTATGACTTTATTCTTCACCTGTGGAAAGGAATTATCTGATGAAGAATAATGATACGTTTTATTATATAGAAATCATTTTGTATGTATCCCATCAAAATCACAAATTTTAACTTTGATTTGTTTTTAAACATGTTATGTGTTTTCATATAGAAATCTAATTTACATTCAAATATTGTTTTTTTTAATTTTGATGGAATGGAAATATTAAAATAATGATGATTTATTTTTTCAGAAATTTTTTCATGAAATTTTTTTTAAACACATGTGGTGGTTGTAATAAAGACAACGTAATCCATGTTGTACATAACAAGTTATACCATCATTTGATTGTTTTTTCATAAAATCTGATTTTATATACAATATATTATGTCACTAAAAATGAAATTCATTATTTATTATCAATTTTTTCAATATAAAAAATTTCAAATCACATCGAAACCATTTTATTTCATAGGGGAAAATAATGTTTGAGTATAGTACTAATTAATAAATAAATCTATTTTATTTACATTTTCTAATAATAGTTTTTTAAATTTGAATGAAATAGCTTAACAGAAATATACCTAACATCTTGTGAATTAAATTAATATGTTCCATATTGATTATTGAGAGTGGACCCTCATAAGGTAAATCCAATATCCTTCTCCAAATTTTTTTCATGTGTTATGTGTATTTATCAATTATAATATAAATTTTTCATGGACTCATGATACTATTGAGCCTTTCAGTTAAGAAGAAGAATGAAACTGGAGCTACAACATGAAGAGCATTCATGGAAATTTTTTACTACTGTCTCTTTATTTTGGCATCTTTTTATAAACATCACGATAAATCCATTTAAGCCTCAAATAATCATAAATATTACACAAATTTTTTAATTTTTATATTTTTCACCATTTTATATTTGTTCACATTTTTAAAATTATAAAACTACATTATAAACACATTTTGGAGTCACATAGATCATAAATTAGGCATTTATCACATAAATGTAGCTCTAAAATTATAATACATCATCATATATTATTTAGAATTCTAAAAATATATATTAAATTGGTAGTAATACAATAGTTTACATGAATAATCATATAACCAATTAAATTTCATGCACATAACCAAAATGTAGTGATCGTTTACACTGTTATTTATCATCATTTCAAAACTACCTCAATGATCTTAAACACTACATGGCCTCACATGGACCCCTTTTTCAGAAAAGGGAAAACATTATTTATATCTCTGTTTCAAAGAAATTTACTATAAAAATATACATTATAATAAAATAAAAAAAATGATAAATTTTTATCCAGAGTATAAATTGATATAAAACATCATCTAATAAACTCTAAAATTAACTTCAAGCCATCACAAAATATAGACAAACAATATTTGGGCATAAATAAAATTAAGTACATGTTTTCTAATTAAATACATAAAAATAAACCAAAATATATATAAAATACCAATACATTAAAAAAATATAAAAACAAAATCTGAGAATGCAAAAATTATTCTACTCACAAATTCTTATCTAAATTATTTCACATTCCATTCTTACAAGAAAACAATGAAAATATGAATATTTATGAGATATGAAAATGTTGTTTTTGAGGCATATATCTTAGTAATATTCCGTAAAATACATCAAACAACTACTCATTCCAAACATAATGGTTTAGGTATTGAAAAATAAAACACTATTTATTTAAAATAGAAAATTAGAAATCATCTAACATTATAAAAGGTCATAAAATTGTGTTAAAATTTTATTTCCACTTTATTGTCCAGTGAAGGTAGATTTCTGATGTATTTTTTCAATGAATTAAATGAACGACCAATGCATGTTTGATCCATGATCTAATAATTATATTTTTATATGAATAATTATTATTAACAATATAATTATTCCAATTTTTTTATATGATTGAATGTGATTTTTGTTACTATGAATAAAAATATATCAAGATTAATTTTAAGAGATTTTTGAATTTTTTTATTGACAAAGAATTCTGAAAAATAAACAATGTGTATAATCCTAGACTTATTCAAAAATGAAATCCTTTGGAGGAGTTTTTTGTCTATATGAGAATATTGTTCAAAATTTTTTATAAAAGGAAGATTCCTCTTGCAAGACAAGAAGTACTTTATGGAACTTATATTTTGTCAAATCATTTAAATTCATGAACATGAGTAATTATATATTCAAGGATTGTGATTTTTTTAATGAAACATATTTTTAGGATTAATTTTTCATTTAAATTGGTCATTAAGAATATCATTTAATGTAGAATATGTCTTTGAGGATGACCAAGAGAGTTATATTAAAAACAATTTAGGACTTATATGAATGTATTTCTTATGTAAAGGATTTTACATGACAATAAATTATAAAAACAAAAATATTATGTGGATAAGAATTTGTGAAGACATTCAACACATAAAAATCAGTTATGAAAATAGGTGGTCATTTGACCCTTGAGGAAATTTAAAAAAATGTAATAATGAGTAATTCATAATTTTATTGAAATAAGTGCTTCATAACAACCCAATTATGGTACATGCAGAGTTGACTAAGTACATAAATGGTATAATTTAAAAGAATTGTTAGTTCATTATATTTGAAACACCATTAGGTTCATATATAATTATTGGTTGTAAACTATGGGTTAATGCGTCGAATAAAATAATTCTAAATAGAATTATTCTATAATGAATTTGGACTGTCAAAAAATTCTTTTAGTTTCATTAGTAGATTCATATTTGTACAGGTGAACCAATTAAAAATAATTTATTTCTATATATGATTTAATTTCCATTATTCCCTACTCAGAGATAAATATAAATTAGTGGTTTTATAAAATATATACATATATAATTGTATGATAGTTTTAATATAATAAACCTCGATTCGCATCAAGTTAATTAAACATTGTGTGAGGCTCAAAAGTAGTATTATACTCAAAGGATTTTATTAAAATAATTAATAACTATGTTAATGTATGGGATAGTAGTCCTTCAACAAGTGATACAGATCTTTGATGATAAAATTATCTTTATATGAATCGAATGAGACTTAGTATTTTTATGTTAGCCATAGATTCTTATATCAGTACTATTCATGATATTTTATTAAAAAATTTCATTTAATACTTATCAAAACGAGATAATCAAGTTAATTATTTTGAGTCCATAGACATGAAATCATTTTGGTGACGCCTTATCCAAAAAAATATAAGATATGGTGATGTAATGAATATAGCTTTATTTGATTAGTCTATTTAATATTTTACTTTATATTTCGGGATTTTTCATTAGAGTCATCATGATGTTTTGGTTTATCGGGTCCTTGAAATTAATATATTAAAAATATTCATATATTTTTACTAATTGTGTTAACATCATTTCGATACATTTGGATTTCATAACTATATGGACATATGATTGGAAATTAGTGACCCCGATTGATTCTAGAATGCGAGATTTAACCTATGCATGACCTTTGATTATGTAGCACCACACATTCCATGGGAAGTGACATATGGTAGTTAATTTTATTAAAATAAAAAAATAATTTATTTATTTTTATGAAATGATCCATTGCATAATCCTCTCTTATAGATATACAGTCATCAAAAACTACTAGGTTTATCTACATAACCCTTGGAGGATTTGAGTAGAGGAGGAGCATTCATCATTGGAATTACAAAACTCGATGAACCAGATTCATGAAAAAATCAAGGTTTACTATGATATAGTTGCAGAATATTGATGATTATATTCTATACCGCTATCATATGTGTTATTAATTGATGATTGAAACATAGTAAATTGACACTCTATTTCTTTATTGACCCACTTGACTAAAATTATTAAATCATAGATTTTATCTATATAACATAAATTATTGTTCTTAAAATGTTTTTTATATGGTATTATATGAACAAATATATATCATTTTGATTGGGATCATGTTTCACACCACAATAATTTTCTCAATTATTTGTCATTATTCAATAATACGCCATCAAAAGACAGAATCTCATTTTCCATGTAATTTTTTTCCATTTTCTCTGTGTTGTTCACAACTGGATCATGGGGTTACTGTTCGACATTTCAGGGGATGGTTACACTGTGTCCAAACAAATATATTCAGGGTGGTGGTGTGAATAATAGAAGAAAAAATTATTTTTAGATGAACTGTGATGTACATTAATATTCAAATGATTACATTGTGCATTTAAAATCTATTGTAGAGAGGGTATTCTAGGAGTATGGATTATAGTTAAACAAATCAGGATATCTAGCTAAGGGAGGATATGGATTGATTTTTGGTGATAAACAATTATGTTTGTGGTGTTGAACCTATACGGAATTCATTAGTGGGGTTGGATCTAGAAAATCCATGAATAAAAGAGTTTACCTCTATTGAAAATCCCTATAACACAACATCTTGTCTGTAAGAACACATGTCATGTTGTCCTCAATTATAATGGTTAGTGTTTATGGTGTACAGAAGGATAACATAGTGTTTGAAAACCTTACAAAACATGTTACCCAATGCTAGTGGTTCGATATGTAATGTGGATGTAAACATGTTTGGGAATGTCTATGAAAATAGGAATGGCCAAAGTACACCTGAACAATTGTGTAATCAAACATTTCCATCATACACAAGAATAACCACTATACTAAAAAATGGATCTTTAGGACATGGGAAGGCCCTAAGGGGTTGAGACATGTGGCATACCTCCTGTACATATTCATTATTACACTAGTACATTCAATGAATGGTCTATGGTAAAAAATATTAGGAGAAAAGGTGGGGTCACACATCATGTGGCCCTACTTACATGTCTTGTACTTCTCAAAACATAAACCATTCAAATCACATTCTTTGAGAATCAACTTGTGGCCTATGAGTAGCCAATATTGATTAATGTTTTTCCATAGAATGTTATGATGTCATTCTTTGTGACATACAAGATACAATGTGATGTTTTCAAAGAAGGAAAAATATTTACATAACTCATTACCGATAGTAGTGGTTGGGTAGGACCTTCTGAGAGATTTTGGGGTCGGTACTCCCACATCACACTACGAAATAGTTCCCTATACGATTAACAAAACTAGAGATGGTACTCCACTATACTATAATTGGTCTTCAAGAAATTTTGTATGGTAAGGTATTCCCACAAAATCTATCTCTAATAGTGAGTGGGTCCTCCATTCAAGGGATTTCTCCCTTAGTTGTGGAGTATAGTAGAGAGGAGTGGGCCTCTCCACACAGATTCTTGTGAGGTTGTGCATGATGATGCCCATTGGACTGTTCCATAGGAGTGACGTTTCGATTGTTCTTTCTTAGATGTTCTGTGGATATGGATATCCCATTTCTATCATATCTTGGGTTCTTTATGAGTAAATATATTTTGGGTTTTATTTCCCTCTTACAATGGGTTTAGATGAATCCTATTCTATCATGATGTTACACCATTTTAAGTTTATGGGTCATTGTACTGTATATGTATATACTCACACAAGTATCATATTTTCCCACATTTTTCATGTATAATTCATATCATTGGGAGATCAATAGTGATATCAATGGATCATAGTGATGCATGGGTACATTGGTCATATTTTATGATAAAACAAGGGTACCATGAGTCTTGGTCTCTTCAGTATTACATCATACTATTTCCACAGGTTTGAGTCTTCATTTATTATTTTTTGTGTATTATTTTCATTTTTCAATGTATTATTTCATTATACTATAATTTATGTGTTATAGGTTATTTCATTCATGGTTGTATTATATATGTTGAAATATTTTATTACTCCTATACATTTTTTCATGGAGAGGGTTTTGTGTGTGATTGTGAATATGTAAAATATGCTAATTTATCTCATTTATTAGGCCTTCATGATTCATTTCACTAGAACCTTGACTATTAGAAGTTTGGTAGGGGCTATCAAACTCAGATTTTCCCTGGTTAGGTGGTCCCTGGTGGGTTGGGACATGATATAGTGGTATCTGAGGTTGTTTATCATTAGGTCAGTGTAGAGAAAGAATAATGATTAGGGTTGGGTGGGTACTGATGGGAATAGTATTGGAGTGGATCATGTTCTTCATTTTGGTAGGGAATCTAGTGTTATTGTGTCATCTATGGAATCAAAATAGTAGGACCATGGAAACTTTCATGTCAACTTATAATACTGAGAGATTGGTTTCATATTGAAAATGTTATATATATTATATATCATTGAGTCCTTTCATTATCCTTCTAATTTCAACTCCCTATATATTCTCATCTAACAATTTAATTTCTTGATAATTTTTTGGATGCCACAAAGAAGGTAGCTAGGAAGGTTACCCATACAGTATTGGGATGAAAATTATTTGAGGGGTTAGGAATCAATATAGGGGATATCACATTTGGTGTTTCCTACATTTGGAAAGGGAGTAGTTCATCCATCTATTGATTATTATATATTACTAGAACGATAGAATTAGTATGAATAATTTCTTATTGAGATACACAATTTCTATCATCCAAGACCACTATGGTTTCATGGTGTGCAAGATCCCCATGCTATAGAGGATATAATTTCGTTAGAGATATGATTCTTCTATCTTGTTTAGACATTAACCTGTCATATGGTATATCATGTGGCCAAAATTAATCATGGTTTTAGTAGGGTAATAGTGGAGTCTAATGATATAGATCCATAATGAGATGATTCATTCATGGTTAGACATCAAGCAGGTATTTCACAAAGAATATTTCCCTTGGTGGTTGTACTCTATATAAATTCAAGAACTAAGTGTTCTACAGTAGGTTGATATGATGGTTTTGGAATAATTCAAAATGTTCCCTAATGTCATGCATTACTCCCTAGTTATGGTACACAATTTATTTTCTAGGAACAAATGTTTGATTATGGTCTCTTAATAGACATCCATTCCATCATAGCCTAATTATTCTTTCTATGCTATACTAGACTGCAAGTGTGAGATCTGGTGATAAAGAAAATCATTGAATAAGGCTGATGAGCTAAAAGAGCGAAAAGTGTTCATCATGGTTTTGAGTAATCTTTACTATCTAGGAGGAATCTAATATTAAGGTTTCATAATAGGATGCATATTCTTTCCCAGTGTTAGACCCATAGATCTGCAACTCATAGACCATGTAGATGGTCTAGTTTTTTAGGGGAGGGATGATTCTATTCTTGTGGATGGTGAGGTTTCATGGCTCATTATTTCCTAAGTTTACATTCATAGGAGGGTATGAATATACTGTATAGACCACCATTGAAGAGGAAACATCATGATCTGGGGTCTTGAAATCATGGTCCGGATGGCCACGAGGAGGTGGTGCTAATAGTGGAGTAGGTGAATCTCTAGTGGGAGGAGATATTGGTTGATTTTCACAATATGATATACATCCAAAATTACCACCATGTGACAAAAAAATCATAGATATTTAATAGTCAATGGTATATGTAGATTCATTATATAGATGGAATTGACCAGGTATCTCACAAAATTATTTGAGGTACGATTTGTGTATTTTATAATATTCATCGCAACTATTAGACATAGTCTCGAGCCCTTAATTAATCTCCATATAAACTTTTTTAGAATATATATATATATATATATATATATATATATATATATTCATTCAGAATTTATCCAAATTTATTCTCTCAGAGGTTCCTAATTGGTGTGATTCATCGATTTTTTTTGTCTGATGGAATTTTGAACTATCGTGTGAATGAGATACTATCTCATGGGACATCTTGGTTTTCATGAAGAAATTTTATGATTTCATCTTGGTTATTGACTCATTTCTATGGTTTTGGTAGGGATTGATTTTCATAATAGAGAATTTTTATTCCTTCAGATATATGGTATGAGGTTATCCATTATGGTAAAGAAATATCTCATAGCATATTGAATGGGTTTTATGTACATGAAGATTCATCTAATTACATATGAGTATAAAAGTTTGTTCCTTAGTGAAGTTAGATCTATAGGAATTTAGAATTCTATATATTGGAGGATTATATATAAATATTTATCGAGGATGTTTTGGGGAATCTTATTAGGTAGTATATAGACTTATATATTGAATTCCACATTGTTAATACAATAATATATTATGTATCATATCATATGGAACCAACCATACTCTGAGGGGTAAGGTTGTAGTTGGAAGAGCATCAATAGAAGGGTTTTATCAGACCATATGTTTCCCCATGTGTAGCTATAGTATTGTTAATGAAAAAAATTGGATGGGTGAATAGTGATTTAGATTGATTATAATTTCCATGATTAGGTAATGATAATGAACAAGTACCATTTATAAGGATTTTTTACCTCTTCAACTAGTTGAGAAGTGTGAGTTGGTTCTCAAATATTGATCACATGTATGGATACCACCATGTGAGGGTTCACGAGGTAAAAATTTGGATGATTACCATCCAATGGATCTACATGAATTATGGGATCCTTGTGCTTCTTTTCATATTGAAAAATTCCAACAGTGTGATCATGTCTCTTATAAACTAGATTTTTCTTCCACAATTTCACTAATCCATAGTTATCTTCCATGATCACTTATTAATTTTTTCAACATCCGACGAGGATCCTGAAAATAATAATAGGATGAACCAAACATTAAATTAATATAACTAGCATTATTCTACGCTCTAAAATTGAAAATTTTGGATATGTGACATTCAATTATTCAGTATATCATTTCTAAACACCCATTATATATAGATCAAGAAATTATTTATGTTGTTCTTTATGGGATTCACCTGATATAGTTTCATAGGAATGGATTTTGCATGTATTTGACGGATAATATAGGATAATCATTTTGAACTTCTATAAGATTTCAGCCACATGGCCTTTTTTTATATGAAATGGAAACCATTTTCATGGACTGATCATTTTCAGGGAGTCATTAAAGAGATGAGGTGGAGGGTAACTAGTTAACGTATTTTGAGACTACCATAGGAGGGCGTTGACTAAATAGTTTCTATAAATTCCTTTGGATAATTTCATGGTTTTTTGTTGATGTAGAGGAAGTTAGGGATCATATATGAATCAGGGAAGTTGAAGCTCAATAAGTAGAACTATTCACCACATGACCAAGAGTTATAAGTGGTAGTATTTTGTCTAAAATTGGAGGAATTTTCTAATGGTTGGGAAAATATTATCTTTACTCAGACCACCAGAGTGAAATATATATCTTTATCTTGATAATTATTAACTGAATACAAAGATATTTTTTCGAGTTACTTTGGGTCTATAACCTTGAGATATTCTATACTAATTTTAATTGAAACATGGGATCATATTTTATTATAAGGACGTCACATTCTCTCATACTATAGTAGGAGTATGAGTAGCTGGATTTTTTAAATCTGACCCTGAAAGAGGAAAGTTGGGTAATTTACCTTCAGTTGATGGGATTGGTTACTATGCTTCATTGATGTGTGAGAGAGCTCTTATTGGGATAAATATATTGGAGGTTATACATTATAATATATCACATGGATATGAAAATGAAATATTTTCTTCAGTAGGGTAGCATGTAATCCTCTGTTAGGGATGGAGAGTGGTTCCAGCCATGTTGTGTGAGGAGATTATGAGGGAGTTCCACACTTCTAAACAATTTTTTTTCGGTGTGTAAAATATTTACAAGTTCCTTCAGTTGATGTTTTGGGGGGTTGGAATGAGGCTAATTATTGATGAATTTTTCTCTTGGTGTCTCACATTCCAGTAGTTAATGGCTGGTCTCCTTGTTTTGGTATGATTTACTCATCCACAAGAGATCCCTGAATATAAATGGGATAGAATATCCCTACACTTTTGGATGGGGATTCCAAGGATAGGAAGCGTCCATTATTATTTCGTGTCTATTTTTTTATTGAAATACCAGGTTTTCTCAATTTATTCCATTGGGGAGAATATCTCGTTTCAAAATTTCTAGAAGCTGTATTTGTGGGAGATCATGAAGCTTCATTAGTTACCCTTGATGATTGCCTCTAACCATGAATATCAATTCATTTCACAACTATTTAGGGGATTACAAGAGTCCCTATGGACATTGATGCGAAAGAAGAAAAATTTCCTTAAATAGAATGGCCTATAGACTGAATATACTATTCATGTGTTGGATGATATGCTGGTATCTTCTGCTCTAGAATTCATCTAGATCAAGGAGGATCACTATTAATTAGTATTGTTTTCATATTATAATAGTTATCACTCAACTATTGGCATGAAAATGAACCAATCATTATATGGGGGATACTATAGGTTTCAATTTTTCTAGAATAATGATATTAACACATATCTTATTGGTATTTTGATAGAATAGGTGATAATGGAGAATGTTTAGGTGATCTGATAACAAATGAAGATAATCCAAAGAATAAAAAAATATAATGAATATATATATAATAAAACTATGGATTTTCAGTAGGATGACCATGTTTTTCTATTTCTCTCCCCATGATGGGGATTTCATATATTTGGGGGGATAATTTACCAATCCATGAGGATAATGAAGGAATTCGAGATCCAATATAGGGTTGGTGAGGTGGGTTATCACTTATCCTTTCCCTTGCAATTGTACTAAGTGCATTGAATATTTTATTGGTTGTAGTGTTGGATATGTCAGCATGACCCTACACAAGTAATTTACTAGAGTGAGAGAGACATCTAGGTTTAATCCGCATTCATGGATTACCCAATTGTGATGAAAGATCTGCATGAGAAGATCCCCAATGTACATAAAATTGATTTGGTTTTTTTTATTTTGTTTCATAAGTGCATGCATGAGATCTCCTATGATCATAATAGTACGATACATATGTAATAATGCCACCTTTTTCTATAGCTCATTTTATATGTAAAAAATATTATAATATGGGGACAATGTAATGACTCTTGTTTTGGTGAATTAGTCATTTGAATGATTATATTAATATATGGAATTTTCCTTGTAGTTGGAATGATGTTTGTGTGTCTCAATATCCCAGAATTAAAATATTAAAAATAATAAAATATATTTATGTCATGTGAATAAATCATTTTAGTACGTTTTTTATCATTAATTTGGTCCCCTAATGAGAAACATGAGACCATAGATGATCCTGTTATGTGGGTTTTACCATTTGAATGACCTAAATTTAGTTAGTGTTTGAGATCTTGTGAGAGCATATTGTTGTCAAGTTCATTTAATGACATAAATTAATCGATTATTTATTTTTATTAAATGAATGGAAAAATAATTGTAACTTATAAATAAGTAGTTATAGAAAATATCATGGGTTATCTATATATCCTTGGGATGATTTAAGAGGATGGGGAGAGTTCAACATTGGGGTCAAAAAACCAAAGGACATGGATCCATGGGAGTATTGAGATTTACTATGATACATAAGAAAACTGTAGTGGATCATCTTATCAATCTATATTTGAAAAATATATTACATATAATATATATTTAATAAAGTACTAAATAGTTATTTATGGATTCTTCCCATTGATTAATTTAAATATCATGTATTTTATCCTCTTTTCATTGATTTTAATTATTCAATAGTAATTTATCATTTGGTATTCCCAAAACCATTAGTTGGTATTTCAACAATGAACATGGTTCAAACTGTAGAAATTTACACTATTCGTGTTCATTGGTTATGATCTTATTATACAATAATGGTATAGCTTTTCCCATGTGATTTTCCCCCATTATTCATCATGTTGTTTACTGTTGTCCCATGGGGTTGTAGTTTGACATTTCCAAGGTGGGTTCAAGCATGATTGACCAATATATAAAATGAATTTTGACCAAATATTCAAGGATTTATGATTTTTGGATGGATAATAAGGTATATGTTCATGGGAATTATAGATTCATGTTTTTGAGAGATGGAATGGTGATGAGATATTCAAATAGATAATTTTGAGTGATTGTATTTTGGATTTTTGGCCACTATAGGATGGATATCGATGTATATTGGAAGAAACATTGATTTCAAGTATTCTAATGGAGTGGTTTAAGGTGTTGATAGTGGATCTAGAAATATAACAATGAACATGAATTACTACCTATGAAAAAAATACATGACATGTCGTCCAAATTTATAAATGTTATGCAGTCCCCAAGCTATGAAGTTTATGGTTTCAGGATAAGATAATGACCACGCACCAGGTACAAACATTATATAGTTTGTAAACAAATTATAATGTCTCTGATTTTAATTTGGGAGGATAATGGAACAAACAAGGATAAGCACACAATCTTGACAAGACAAAATAGGAAAGGTCATGTATTCCGACATGTCTAGTGTACTCAGTCGTGGATTGTGTACATAGGCACAATCTAGGGGAATACGGGAAGAACCTAAGTTGTTGGGACATTCCATTTAGCATTTAAATGTTTCATAGAGTACCAAATGTATTCCCAATCCATTTACATAGAATAACATGAGCATGCGATGAGGTGAGGTCACACCTCATGTGACCTACATACACATTGTGTACTTCTCTATAGAACATATTTATTATGTATCTCCTTATTTCAAAATTGATACTACCTCATACTATTGAATGAAATTATTAATATATCATAGCATAGGAACACTCCAACAATCCAATTCTAGAAATGAATCAGTCTTCCAACGGAGTGAGTTCCACTATGGGTTTGGAGCATAGTATGGATGAGAGGTCTCGTCCACTCATATATTTATAATGTTGTGCATGATATTAGGCATCAAAGGTAAAATATTGGAGATTCATACAAACTCATCATACATTGGTGGGATATGGAAAATGTATATTACATTTATCTCCTATTTAGGTTTATTTGTGATAATATTTATATTTGTTTTTATTCCCCACTTATGAAGATCTAAGAAAAATTCTACTATATATTTATTTCATTTATATTATGTTTTTTTTGTTCTTACTATGTATGTATATAATCACATAAGATTAATATATTCATGTTTTTTTGTTGTATGAAAATGATAAAAACATTAGTTGATAGAACGGTGGATCATAGAGATACTTGTGTTCATTGGATGCATTCGGTGGTAATTCTTGGATATCAAGATTCGGGATCTCTTTATTTTTACTCTATTCAGTTGTCTTTAGGATAGAGATTATTTTCTGGTTGGTAATTTATTTTCCCCATTACACATTGGTTTCTTATCTTATACTTTGAAATATTACATATAGGTAATCGCATGCATGTTAATACTACAGTTGATTTATTTCATCATTATTATTCTTCACTTTTGAAAGGATATTGTTATGTGCATTTGTAATGGTACTTTTTTGCTATGGACTACCATTTCTATTTATTCTTTCCAAGAACATCTCACCTATTCAAATCCTATTATAGTCAAGATTGTGGTCATCACACACATCATTCCAAAATTCATGTGGGCCTCACTAGGATGTGTCGTGACAAGTGTTTCCATATAAATCGTTATATTTTATGTGGGAAACGTTTCTCATAAAATAATAATGTGACTCAATGGATTGTTATTATAAGTTGTTGTTTCACTAGAAAGTTTATGGATTTTACAATTCATCGTAATGATATAATGGATTCATTTTAATATATATGAGATTTTATTTTTGGGAAATGGAATGATAATGAGTGATCATAGAAGAAACAAGTATTTTTATTGGAATTATTAGAAAATTTCTAACTAAACTCAATCCTAAATAGATATTTATAGAGGATAATGATACAAAGAAAATCCAATTATATTGTATTCATTATAACAATGCTTCATTTGAAATTAATAATAATGATAATATTTCAATGGAAAAAAGAATAATACTATGAAATGGTATTTAATGTAATTGAGTATTTTTTAGCGAAATATGATTGTAATGATTGAAATCTGATGAACTATTTTCATTCAATTAATCAATAATTATAAAATGTAGATGAATTTTTAGAGGTAATCAACCACTTTATTACTTTTAATGTGGAATGGTTTATTACTATGTAGAATAATGTACAATGTGATTCCTTGATTATTATTAGGATGATGAAGTAATCATAAAAAATATATAAATACTTTTGATGTTCTAAAACTTTATAAAAAACATATTCAAGAGGAACAAATTCCATGCAATGAAAATAAAATTTGAATGAAAAAAAAAGTTAAATAAATTTTTGAATTAAAGGCCTCTAATAATATGTTCTTGTGGTTATTGAAGAAATGATAAAAATAATATAATACAACAACAATGAAAAATAAAATGTAACATTTATATTTGATCACAAATTAGATATTTAAATGAAAATTAATCAGATTTATTTTTATGAATCGAAAATAAATAAATGTAATTATCTAGTGGATAATTTAAAACTCTATACATAGTATATAGAATAAGAGATATTCAACATGATGAAGGATATTTAAAATCGCAATTTTGAAAAATTAAAACCTCAAAGACGGTCATTGAGTAAATGATCGACATAGGGTAGAATAACTATTTTATATCTATTTTGAATGACACAGTGAAAGATCAATTAAAATGCATTAATGATATTAAGGGAGAAATAATTATTTTATTGTGATAAATTATTTAAATGAGAGACTCTATACTCCATGAATGATGTTGGGAACTGTGATCAAATAGGTAATTAAAAAGGGGGAGGAGAAACATGATTGTCTAGTTCTAAAGTCATAGAATATTATGTAAAACTAAGAGTCTTATTAGAGTGAAAATGATACTATATTTATTAATTTGAAGTAGATGTATGGACTCATTTATTCAATGGGACAGTCATTGACACCATAGTTGAATGAAGGATTAGTTGAGAGTTGATTCACCCAATTTGTGTATACATTTTCATATACTCTACTGAAAAATGAGAACACGTTTTCAGCAATTACCTACTTCTTAGAGAAAAAGTACTTTGATTTTGGTGGTCTTGTTAATTTCTAGGAGGTTTATGGCCAAATACACAAAACACAGGAGAACTGAACAAAAATTTCCAACTACTTGGCATGTACCTATATACATGATATGTACATTCAAGATCAGACATGGGTTGACACGGAAAAATACATTCCCAAGTAACAAAAATGTGGTAAATGTCGTGTGCCATTTCTACATGTCGTGGATACCGTTCTAGAAGCAGTTGGTGGCCGAGAAGAGTCTATATGCTCATGTGGCCAGCTAGAAGGTGACACGCCATGTGCCACATATACAAACCGTTTATGAATTTCTAGAAGTGTTTGGTGGCCGAATATTGAGAATACATGCCGTGTATAGCGGTGTTACACACTATGTACATTCACCAACCAGGAAGCTTCAAGTTCCAAGTCAAACACAGCGTGTTAGGCTGCCTACCACCGGAGAAAATGATGACAAAAATGTGTTGACGAATCTACATGTCCTGTACTTTTGATAAACATTGTGTAATTATTTTTTCTATAAAATGATGCCTTGGACTCCGGACTAAAGAGTGAAATATTGGAGAAGTGTGTGGGAATATTGTGTGGAAGCTCTGAATGAAAGATACTCTACCATCGTACTACCAGCACTCTGTCTACCGAAGTATCGTTCCCTTTTCAATGTTACAAGCACGATTTCATTAGGTATCAAGGGAATTTAATTTTCCATTTTATATATGTGTAACTAAACACCCTGTGTGTTGGGGTTATTGGAGATGTTGAGTTGTAATTTGAATTATGTTTCTATGAATGTGTTTGTTCTAATAACCACTTATACTTTCTTGTAAAATCACTATATATTATCACTGGAAATTCTATATCGAACCAAGGGAAGAATTTTCAAGGATTCAAAAGAAGAATATCGACAAATAATTTCATTACTATTGAAAGTATTCACCGACTCAAAATGGACTATGAAAAATAAAGACATTTTCAACACTAGCTACTGGAACAAGGAGTTAGTTTCTTCAACTCTAAATATAATGGTTGTTGGACCAAGGAAAATTTATTACAAATTGAACCCAGAGTGTTGGGTTATCATGAACAACAGAACCTCATAAGAAATCTGATTTAATAATAAACTTCTCATTGATCCATAACCCCAATTCAAGTTTCTCTTTATATTTACATCAAAACCAATCTTCTCGTACATACATTCATTTCATTAAAAAATTGTGTTAAAAGAAGCTTAAAACAAGTTGTTGTTTTTATACCCAAACAAGCAACCAAAATAGATTCTAAATTCAACAGACATCACTATAAAATAAAAACAAAATTAAGAAAGATAAAATAACATCATAGTACCACGTAGATCGACACCTTACTGGTGTTATACTTGTTAGGTTAAATATAATTTGGGACACTGAAAATATACCTTCGGTGAAATGACTCACCAAATTTAGGCGTCGTTGCCGGTGACCTAGAGTCAATTTTATTCCTATTTTAATTAAATTTGTACCAAATTTTAGTGAAAATAAAAATCATAAATTCACATAAATCTATTTTCTAATCATATTTCTTTTTATAGATATTTTTCCTCATTTATGCTTGGTGTTTTGTTTTGTTTTGTGCGGGTCTTTAAGTGTATGAGCAGACACCTCATGCATTACAAGAACACTATGTCGCCAGAGCTTTTCCCAACTGACCCAGAGGTCAAACGGATGTTTTTGAGGTTCCAACAAGCACTCATGGTTGAACATAACAAAACCACTCCACTGTCAGATAATGAGAAAGGCAACCAAACTATTGTCCAAGGAGCTGGATAGCAGTTTGGATCAGATGACAACCAGAACCAGCAAGTTCCACTTGCTCCAGGATATGGCTAGAAGAAGCTCCAACAATTCCAACCAGAGTGGATGTCATATTTCAACCAAGGTCAGGGGCTATACTACACCCATCAGGACCAACAATTTCTACCAGTTCCCATTCCTCAGTAGCCACCTCCACGCCGTACTCTCATGGAGTATCGTTTTCCATCAATCCACAGTGCTGATATGGGCATTGTCTGACCGCCAGTGCAAGCCCAACATTTTGAGATCAATCATGCTATCTTGTAGCTGATTTTGAAAATTGTTCAATTCGTTGGCATGCCCCACAAGTATCCCAATGCTCATCTATCTAATTTTATGGAGGTCTACGACATGTTCCTCTAGCACGGAGTATCCACCAAATCCATCTATCATTGGCTTTTAACCTTATCTCTGAGGGAAAAGATGAATGATTGGTTTAAAGGATTGACACAATGATCCATCCTCATGTGGGAGGAGCTGGCCCAGGTGTTCATGTCCAAAGACATCCCACCCTCAAAAATGGTGACACTACAGAACGATATCTACAATTTCTAGCAGCATGACGCTAAATCATTTTACGAATTTTGGTAGTGCTTCAAGGTGATGTTGCGCAAGTGCCCACACCACGGACATCCACATTGGATGCAAGTCCAAACCTTCTATGAAGGGTTGACATCTAATACCATGTATGTGGTGGATGTTGTTCCTGGATGTACGGTAATGGGGAATTCCCTTTAAGAACTCTTTGAACTACTGGAAGATATGTCTACCAATAGGTTCTACTGGCATTCCAATCGGGGAACACCGAAATGAGGTATGCATAACATTGATGAAACTACCATGATAGCTGCCCAGTTGGATGCTATTTCTAAAAATATCGACGCGCTCAAACATAAGTGCATGCACCAAGTACATGCGGTGAACCATCCAAAATGCAGTGAATTTGGTGATAACCATGTAATGGGAGAATTCCTGGGTTCTTCTGGAAGACCATCAACAAGAGAGGTAAGTTATGTTCCACAAAACCGAGGGCCCAACCAGAACAAGTCGTACCAGAACCTGACATGGTGTGATCAGTAAAACAGAGGTTGGGGCCAACAACAGAAAAATCTGCCGCCCACCAACCACCCAACTACAACCAGACTCAGTAACTGAACTAGTACCAGAGGCAACAACAGCCAAAACAGGGCTCTTCTCTATAGCAAGGGTATCAGAAACCTCACCCACAACAGCTACGGCAGCCTCCACCTCCAACAGATCAACAACCTCCTTAGCAGGAGAACACCTCAAGGCTATATGATCTTATGACCATATTAATATCTGCTGCTGAGACCAGGATCCAAAATAAAAAGGCGTTAATTTGAGGCATGGGAAATAAATTTGTCAGTTGGTGAACCAACTCTCAGGAAGGAAGCTCGAGACTCTACAGGGAAATACAGAGAAGAACCCAGGGTAGGAATTCCATGATGTCATACTCTAGAGTGGAAAAGAGTTCCAATTGATCCAAACAGCACCGCCAGGTGTATCCACACCCCTTGATGATGATGAAGGTACCAATTCTGGTCCCTCCTCCTCTAAAATCCCATAGAAGGATGCTTTGCAGAATAAATGATATGAGGTTCTAAAACCTTTTTTACCTGCCTTACCCTTCCCAGATAGATAGAAACAGAGAAAGCTAGAACACCAGTTCGGAAACTTTATGGACGTGTTCAAGAAGCTGCACATAAATATCTCACTTGAAAAGGCTCTAATGAAGATTCCTATCTACGCCAAATTCATAAAGGCCATACCCTCCAATAGAAGAAAAACGGAGGATCTAGGCACTATTTCCCTACCCAAAGAGTGTTCTGTAGTCCTCCAATACTCAATTCCACCCAAACTCTTGGATCCATGTAGTTTTACTATTCCTTGTACCATTGGACCATGCATGTTTAGGAAAGCTCTCTATGACATAGGGGCTAGTGTAAACCTCATGCCCCTTGGAGTTTTTAAGAATCTCAGACTCCTTGATTTGAAGCCTACCCGAGTAGGCCTTTAACTTGCATATCGATCCATCAAAAATCCGAAGGGACTACTGGAGGACGTACTCATGAAGGTGGGTCGGGAGATCCTTCCAGCTGATTTCATCATCCTTGACATGGAGGATGACCAGGAGGCACCTCTTATACTTGGAATACCTTTACTAGCCATTGGGAAGGCACTCATCGATGTGCGCAAGGGGGAGCTAATTTTCCGGGTCGGAGATGAGAAAGTCACCTACAATGTCCATAATGCCATCAAACAGGAATCATCTCCTGATCCTGATGACTATTCTTCGATAACTACTCTGGACGATCGCTTAGTGGATGATCTGGTATGTTCTATTATTTTTGATAACTTTATCATTCCGGAAATTCCCATTAAAGAAGATCCATAGAACTTTAAATTCCTAGAAGGCCAGGGAAGCTACACTTGGGACCATTATCCACCATAAATGTCAAGTATTCAACGGTACGTAGGTCGATCCAGTGGCCTAAAACAAAGTCGCTTCCTTGGAGGCAACCCAGATAATACATGTCGTGTACCACCTATACACATGGCATGTACTTTTTCCTTTTCCTTTATTTTCTAACTATTAAAATATATAGAGTTTATATGTATAAATAGGTATTTTTCCGGTACCAATTGTAAGTTCACTGGAGTTTATCCGAGCCGACCCCAGTTCGAATCCTCCTGACTTACCTTCATCACGAGGTTCCTCTTTTTTATATTTTCTTATATGTCGTGTGACTAAATTTCATATATATATATTGTCTTATTAGAAAACCCATGATGGAGATGGGTTGGTTGGCCAATATCGAAACACGGATCTTGAAGACCCGGGTTCGAATCCTGATAACCCCCCCATTTCTATCATTTACCCTTTTAATAAAACCACATGATGTGTCTTCCAATATACGTCATGTGTTCCCTGTTTTCTTTATAAAAATAAAATATAAACAAGTGTTCCATATAATTTAATACCTGCAGATGAAGTTGGCAGATTGGCAATGTCTCGGCTCTGGATCCAAAATACCCTGGTTCGAACTAGTCTAATCTCCATGCTTCATCCCATTCTTGTATAATAAAAAACCACACACCGTGAATTTTCTTTCATCCCATATGTATAGGTCTTATAGATTAATGGTATATAAATGATAAACATGGTCAACAGTACAACCTTCACTCCAGTGGTTGAGGGCTTCAGTTCAGATTGGCCGATCTCCGGTTCAAACCTTACCCCAGGCACCAGACCAATTTTTGTGATTTTCTTTTTCCAATTTTTAAATAAACGCCTTGTATTTTCCCACTAAATTAGGTGTATAGTTTTTTTTAAATTATGTATATATATATACCCATTTTTATTTTTTTATTAATATTAATTATTATATAGTTTACTATAATAATTATATTTATTTATATATGTGTGTGTGTTTAAAAAAATTGACATGCACGACGTGTAGTCCAGATGTACACGCCATGTATCTCGGTTTTATAACCTGCGGCCACTCAGCTTCACGCCATGTCGCGCGGCGCGTCCCCTCTTCCTATTTCTTCTTTGGAACAACACTAGAACGTCCCACTCTTAAATTCATCGATTATCGGCGTTTCGGGTTCGGATTCTTCTTGCATTGCAATCCTCGGTCAACGTACTCCCTTATACACCTTTTATTTCATGTTATTAGACACATTTAGGCTGATTCTGGGATCAGCTGACCGTTCATCTCCCGCGATACCCGACCACGAAATGAAGAACACACATCATGTATTTTTATACACGTCCACACACAAAATGCTTTGCAATTTGAATATACACAGTGTGTATGTTTGGTACACACTGTGTACCTTCTCCCATCATTCCCAAGTACCCTTTTCAAATGGCCTTGCATACCATGTTCCTCTACAGGGCCTGTGTGTTCAGTAAACACCATGTATACCATTTATTTCGACCAGACCGTGTCTGGCCCTGCAAACGGCCATGTTCCTATGCTCATATACACATTGTGTCTTAGCCATACACGATGTGTCCATTATGATTAGAACTGTTAACAAACGTGGTCATGACATTACTCATATACGACCATGTCTCCTTTTTATATAGACGGTGTGTATACTTTGGATATTCTATGTACCCTTACATGCTCTCTCTTCTGCTCACACGGCGTGTTTATCTAGAGAACACATGATTCTACTAAGCTTGTAATACATGTTGTGTACTCTGGATGTACACGCAGTGTACTATTATTTTTCAGATTTATCACCTTTTCTTTGTTTTCTTTTCTTTTATTTTTTTTGGTTTTTCATTCTTTTTCAGGATATGGTAGATCACGACCCTTCCCGTGGGAAGCAACCCGCCTCCTCCACTGAGAGTGAGAGGCCCATTTATTGTTGGATCCAACATTGACCTCCGACACAGCTAGACCTAGACGCTCTGGTATACGAGCATCCCCTATTGTCCTCCCTTCCACCCCTCACACCCTCCGCTGAGGCTGGTCCGAGAAAAATCATTCTAGTTGTGACTCCACCTAAGATCTCCTCCTGCACAACTATCACTTCATCGACCGCACCATCCAGTGACCCTCTGCCTACAACAGTCGATCCACCCCCAGAGCCAGATCCTGCTGTTGCACCTCCACCTAGACCGGGACATGTGGGTGGCCCCTTCCCATGAATGGTATTCCCAATCACTGATTAGCCACATGACAGGGTTTGGAACTTCTCTCGCCGGCCAATTCCGTTGAGTGGCCGCTACCTCGACAACAACATCCCACAACAGCTCTGTATTTGGGGAGAGTTAGAGGATCTCCATGGACACACTCCACTGTACATTATTTTCCAAGTTAGCACTCCTATATTCTATGACTTATTTTTGGATTTTTCTTCCTTGTTCGAGTTCGATGGAGCTTAGTACCGGGAGACACCTAGTGATGCAGATCTGGTGGTTTCGGTTTGGTTGGGCGGCTGATGATTTTCCCTCACCATGATATAATTTGGTCAAGGGTGCAGTTTCTACCCCCATCCCATCACCCCACCCCCTGTTTCTACCCTGATCAGGCCTGAGCACTCTGAACCTGTTTCCATGTGGAGGGAGATTGATGTTCCTGAGCACCGCTACACCCCAACCTCGCAGAAGAGTACCCTAATCACTGACTTCATCCTTCGTTTTTTCCACCATTGCTTCAATGCCATTCTTTTCCCCCACCATGAGGATATGGGGGTCATGACCAGTCGTGACCTGGATCTCCTTACCCATGTTATCTGGCAGGACTACCCAGACATCCCTTACCTAGTCGCCTATTATTTCCATGCAATGTTTATCGACCTTTAGGGAAACCTGAACTACAGGTTTTACGCCACTCACCTCGCCCACCAACTTGGAGTTTTCAAGCCTTATTTACCTCATGACATGTCAGTTTCACCCTAGTGGAGGGACTATCTAATGATTTTTCGCATGGGATTGGTCTGGAAGCAGGGGAGCCTATGTTATTTCCTAGGCTCCAGCCCATACACCTGTGACCCTCCAACACCACCCACTGATGCACCAAATCATCTTTCCCCTCCCAACCAGCTTCCCCACCACACCCCCTTCTTCTGCCACCCCCTTTTTCTGGCCTTCCTTCTTAAATACCTCCACCTTCCCCACCTACCCCCTCCCCCATGTTTGATCTCTCCCTTTCCCTCCACCTTTCCATGATGGAGCATCTTTTGGTTCGTATTGACAATCGACAGGACCAGCTGGAGTAGATGATGGGGCTTATTGTTCAGCATATTGGTATTCCACTACCACCTCCACCGGCCTCTGCCTCGGCTCCTGGCACTTCTACTACTTCTCCACCGCACTTTCCTGCACTGTCCACAAATTCTATTCTCTTATCTACTCTGGGCCCAGCTCCTACTACTGCTACTTCCACCATTGTTTCCAGTCCAGGAAGTGCTGCAGAACCTCATATTCTGGGTCCCATAGCCACATCTCCTACTTCTTTGGCTTCCCTTCCAGATGCAGAGTCTGAGCCTCCCACTTCCACGGCTCCTGATCCATCACTAACGGCTGGTTCTGTACTGTATTATTCCTCTTATGAGGTGACCCCCTGACTGATTTTGAGACACATGTTTTTCATTGTATATATATTTTTGTGATATCTTATGCATGTGTTTATTATTCATTCTTGTAGTGTTCTTTTTCTTCCCACATCACAGGTACTCTGGCACGTTTTGGGCTGCACTTTTCCATCACATTCTGTTTTCCTACACCTAGACACGAGGGGAGTATTCTTTTTCCATTAATTATTTTTCTTTCTTAATCCTAATACTTTCATTACTTCCTCTCGGTCTGGTACGCTATTGTGTCCCTAGATTCCATTGTTCCACTTTTTGGTCACTTGGTGGACCATGTGCGGTTTTCAGTATGGGGGGTATCTCTCAACCTCTTTAGTGTTTGGCCTTTTCAGATTCAAGGATACATCATTATTAAAAGATATATATTAATATGTTAGGATAATTTTTTTTAGTCATTTTTTTAATAATAAGCTGAATGTGGAAAATTTTAGAAAAATTGTTTGTTCATTTTGGTTCTTATGATTTTTAAAATTATTGTTGATATAATTTAAATTACAACTTGTAATACATAGGTAATTACATCAATTAAACTAATCAATTATTTGCACGTCATGACCCGATTGTCTCTTTATTTTTTTTCACACTCCTGAGAGGTATTCTAAACCATTTTTGATATTATTTCTTATACCCTATTTCATGAGATATTCCTAGAATATACATAACTACCAGAATTTTCCTGTTTTATTTTCAAAACATGAGGAATTTTTGAGTTACAATAAAATGATTGAGGCATTATATTGTTTAATCCTTTTTGTCTTGATACCTACCCTACATTTTATCTTCGTGAAGCAGTCAGAGACCATGAATAGCATTTGTAGTCAGGCATAATACTTTCCTATTTTCCTTCCTACCCAAATTCTTTCATGATTTTTCATGATTATTTATTTGACAATAAAATAAGGGACTGGCGACTCATGGCATAATTTCGTGAATTTTCATGAAATTAAGTATGGGGTAGAGCCTCTTGATCATCTGGGAAAAAAATTGTTCCAAACCTCTATTCATGGACATTCTAAGAGGTCCCCTTTGTAAAACAAATATAAAAAAATAGTACAAAAACAGGACCTTATACTCACTTGTTTGTTTGTGAACCCTACCTACTTATCTAAGGGGGTGGTATTTATGAGATTCTATGATAAAGCATGTGGATGAAGTATTTAAAATGAGATTAATTTTTGATTATCATGCATTATTATTTAAATAATTTTACCTCCTATTTCTATCCTCAGAGTTATTTTCACATCTTTACCTATGATCCTTTAGCCACAAAAACATCTGATCCTTATTAAAATACCCTCATGATTTTTGTAAGTCAATTTTTCTAAAGTGGAGAACTATAATTCTTAGAAACCTATGCATAGAGTGTATATATATTTGAAAGAGAATAACTTTGATTACAATTATATTAAGTATTGAGTATTTTATTGGTGTGGTAAATCAACAAGTGGCTTTATTATTTTTAAAATGATAAAACATGTTTTAAAATAGGATGAAAGTAGTTAATTTAATTATATATGAGGCATGATTGGAATATCCCATGAATTGAAACTATTTTTTATTCGTTTTGAAATTTTCTCCTATAACATATCATTTAAATTTATGATTAACTAAATTCAATCCATATATAATGTAGACTCTTTTAATTAGATGATGAGATTTTCTTGAGGGTAATAAAATTACTATGTATGGGGGAGTTTTACGCACCCGATTTGTGTATACATTTTCATATACTATATTGATAAATTAGAACAAGTTTTCAGAAATTACCTACTGATTAGAGAAAGAATTATTTTATTTTGGTGATCTTGTTCATTTCCAGGAGGTTTATGGCCAAATAATCAAAATGATGGTGAACCGATCAAAAGTTTCAAACAACCCGGCATGTACTTATATACATGCCCTGTAAATTCAGGATCAGACACAGGTTGACCAGGAAAAATACATTCCCAAGTAACAAAAATGATGTACAAGTTGTGTTCCATTTCTACATGTTGTGAATATTGTTCTAGAAGCAGTTGGTGGCCGTAAAGATTCTACATGCCCATGTGGCCAGTTGAAGGAGACACATTATGTGCCACTTATACACACCGTGTATGAATTTCTTGAAGAGTTTGGTGGCCGAATATTGAGACTACACGCCATGTAAGGTGGTGCTACATGTCGTGTACATTCACCTACCAGGCGGTTCCATGTTACAAGTCAAAGAAGGCATGTTAGGCCGCCTACCAGCAGAGATAACGAAGCCAAAAAGGCATTGTCGAAAGTACACATTGTGTACTTTTGATACACACCATGTACTTATTTTTTCTATAAAAAGAGGCCATGGCCACTGGACTAAGGTGTGAATTGTTGGAGAAGTGTGTGGGAATTTTCCATGGAAGCTCCGAAGGAATGATTCTCTACCGACGTACTACCTACATTTTGTCTACCGAAGAATCTTTCTTTTTTCAAAGTTACAATCATGATTTCATCATGTATCAAGAGCTTTGAATTTTCCATTTTCTATATGTGTAACTAAACACCCAGTGTGTTGGGATTGTGGGAGATGTTGAGTGGTAATTTGAATTAAGTTTCTATGAATGTGTTTGTTCTAATAACCTCTTTTATTTTCTTCTTAAATAACATTATATTATCACTGGAAATTCTATACCAGAATAAGGGAAGAATTATCCATGATTGAAAAGAAGAATAACAATGAAAAATTTCATGACCATTGAAAGTATTCATTGACTCAAAATGGACTAATCCAAATAAATATATATTCAACACCAGCTACTGAACTAAGGATCTAGTTTCTTTAGCTCTAAATATAATGTTTACTGGACCAAGGGAACATTATTAAAAATTGAACCCAGAGTGTTGGGTTATCATGAAAAACATAGCCTCATAAGAAATCTGATTTAATAATCAACTTCTCATTAATCCATAACCCAAATGCATGTTTCTCTTTCTATTTACATCCAAACCAATCTTCTTGTACTTAAATTCATTTCATTAAGAAATTTTTTAAAGGAAGCTTAAAAATCAATTGTACTTTTTGTACCCAAACAACCATCCAAAATCAATTATCAATTAATTAGTCTTCACTAAAAACAAAAATTCAAATTAAATTAAGTAATATAAAATAACTTCATCGTTCCATGTGGATCGACCCCTTACTGGTGTTATACTTGTTAGGGTAAATATAATTTGGGACACTGAAAACATACCTTCTATGAAAAGACTCTCCATGAGTCATGATCATAACACTCAAAATTGGAATGTAATACTATAGATACATTAAAAATGCATTATAATATACATTGAACATTGTGGTATTATTTTTGAAATATTTTACCTAAACATTTTTTTACTTATCAATGAGGTATTGAATGGGAAAATAGAAATGAACATTTCTATAAAAATCTCAATGGATAAGTTGTGGTTTCAATGAACTCTATTTTGGGAGTGGTGTATATAGTCATATGAAATTTTTTAAGCCAATAATGATTCAATGAAATGTTAATATGAATAATCAATGTGGTTTTACACAAATGTCTAATGAATAATCATGTTGGAAAAATATAAAAAATCAATTCTATTCTTTGGAATTTGAATTTAGTACATCATCTTTAGTGTAGGATATAATATATAAATCATTGTCATTTTTTATGTCAATGAGTTTAAACAAATAGAAATTGGATTTGAATATAGTGGTTAAAGATATTTTCATCAAAGAATTATATTATGCCTATTAATAGATTCTTGGAAGGTGATGTGACAAAAAGTCATTGATAAATAATGATCAATATTGAAACATCAAGAAGAAAAAATAAGATACTATTATATTTTGAAATGATCAAGGGTTTATGATTATTTTTCCATGAAAAACATTTTATGGTTATGTCATAGGACATGAGGTTGTAATTAAGGTCTTGGTCACAACATGGTAGTTTATATATACTGTACTTCACATGAAATGTTTTGAATATCACCAAGAATAGTATTATTATTACCAGGAGGGATGGTCTTTTTTTGTTAAAATAGAAGTACACAAAACATAATATTTAGATCGTCGATAGAGAAGACAATACATTCTTTGTAACTGAGGATAAAAAAACATATTTCATCATAAAAGGATTATCTATTAGATATAAGATATACTGAGGATTCATGGACCACATAATATAACTAAAAATGCATGTTATCATATATAAAAATCCTCTATTTCTAAAAAAAGATTGATTGTATAAAATACACAAATGACATAAGATATTAATGAAATTTGGTTTCTTGAATTGATGCAATTTATGTGTGTATATATCACCAAGATCTGTTAACCGGCAGTGTAATTTAGATATATTCTTTTTCGATTATTAAGGATTTACATGGGTGATACTCATCATCCAATATTCAGAGGAGTTCAATTTCATTACTAAATATTAGAGGATTAATAGAAGGATCAAATGGAAAAAATGTTCTTAATTTTCAAACTAAAAATGGAGTATAGTTTACCAATAGCCATGTGGATGAGTTTTTAAGATGTATTGGCAATGAAACAAGTATTAGTAGTGAGTACTAAAAAAATGGAATATTTGATAAATAATGATTCAAAAAACCTGATGAATTAGTGATTCTTATTAAGAAAGGCATTCTAATGTTTTCTTTGGAATGAAGACGTTATGAAATTTCACTACATTACATAGATATATTTCTTTTGATCAAGTGAATAAAAGAATAAATATAATATATTTTATGAGAAGAATACATCATTGAAATAATCTAGAATATCTAGAAAAATTATCTTTATTCTTATGAATGATACACACAAATAATTTCACATGCATGGAGATAAAGAAATTTTAAATGTGTAAAATTATTTGACCATCACATATAAGTGTTTAAAAATGGTTTAAAAATACTATCAAGATTAAAAACTATAATGTCAAATGATTATAATAACTTTCAATATAATGGAAAATACTGTTGGAAAATGATACCCACTTTAGTTATCAGATGGAGAATAATTGAATTATTAAGTTACTTTAGAATATTATAATGATGTGATCAAGAATTTTAGAAATATAGTTTCAAAAAAGATAAAAAATAGGCTAAAATGTATGAGAATAATATCATCAATATTAGGACTATATTTATACAATGAAGGGGAATAATTTTTTTATTGATTAAATTATTATTACACTATGAAAAATCTAAATAGTTTCTACGAGGTTTAAAATTTTGATAATTTGATATTGGAAATTATTAAATATTTTAGCAAAAATAGAAATAATCTAATATGGGTTATTTTTTCAAGGATGGAATCTTTGAATTTCCATGGGGAATTAAGTGTTTTATAGGAAAAATAAAGGAATATAGAATAGTGATTAAGAATAATTAGATTTATATTGGTATATTACCACACTTAGAGGGTTTTAATCAGAATAGGATGAATTTTACGCCAACTTTACATTTAACTCTCAATCACTTCATCAAATATTCAGTGATTAAATCTATTTCTCTTTATATCTCATTATTGATAGAAAAATATAGAACTATATTAAAATATAAGAGTAGACTAGTGTATGTTAATGAGGATCACAAACATTCAAATTAATAAAACCTCATTAAATCATTTTTATTATACCATGTTCATGAAATAATTATTATTTTCAACAAAATTTCATGAATGAGATAGAACATAAACCTATTATCTGGGAATGGATGAGGTATAAAGAATGATAGGAATTTTTCCCATGGTTTAAGAGAATGTGATTCTACTTCCATCAGTTCAGTATCACATGTGATTTATTGAATCCATTAAAAACTATATTTATTGAGCTTATTCATACCTTGTTGTTTTCATATGGTATTTTTCAGTGTTTTTAAGACTTATATCGTAAGATGTTCATGGATGAATGTATTGGAAAATAAACATGTAATATTACATTTCAAGAACATTTGAACTCTATCTTTGGCAAGCTTCCAAAATTAATAAAGGAAATATGATAACTCTGCCAATATTCTCCCACTCTGTATTCTCTAATATGAATGGATTTTTATGGAATTTGAATAACATATTTATTCATCAAGTTTGATAATTTTCAGTATGAATAAAACTTATTTATTTTCAATTTCATCTTCTTTTTACATGTATTACTTTTATAGGTATGTGTATTCAAGAACCACTATATTTCATATATAATATTATTAAATATATTTGGTGAAATCTCCTTCAAGTCTCACTTATCACATCATTATAAACTTTATCATATTTATTATTGTAATAGATAAAATAGAATTATATCATTCTCTTGTATAAAGTCCCTCAAATATCTAAATTCAATTCATTATATCTCAAATCAAAAAAATATTCAAATTCTTCCTAAAATTTTGGTAGATCACCATATTCATTGATATATTTATTATTTTAATAATCATGGTCTTTCATTAAATTCAATCATTCTATGAAAGCTTCAATTTTTTTTTCACATGATATTTTCAAATATGCATGGTGGTGTGAATCATGTACAATTTAATAATTCATGATTAAAAAATGGTTTAAAAACATTACTATATTTTGGAAAACCATTGGTATAGATTACACTAAAAATTTTCCAAAACATTAACTAAATTGATAATGTTATATCACTACAGCAAGGATTTTAATTAAAAAATTATCATAAGAGTAATAAATTTTTTGATATAATAATTATATTGATGGAACTATTAGTATGTCTCTATACCAATGGTTTGAAACTGTTGGTATAGGTCTATAACAAAAAATTGAAATGTTATTATTGACCCCTCCACTCCCCCACTAATTCCACAAGTAGTTGCACCCCCGTCCTACCCAAACAACCACCACCAACAACCTAAAACCACCACCTTTGCCAAATAGCCACCACTAACCACAAAAAATCATAGCATCAACACAAAGACACCAATTACCTAAAAAAACATCACCGAACAATATAAAAATAATGGTAAAATTGGAAATAAATTAATGAAATCAACCAAAGATTAAATGAATTCATAACATAACATATATTCATTCAGAACATATAATAAATAATCAAAATGACCTAAATGTTAATAAAAATGTATATTTCTAATATATCCCTCTCACGGTCATTGACAACATCATCACTTTCATCCTCAACATCATCCTCACTATCATTCTCATAGTAATCCTTATCATCATCATCCTCACCAACATCGATATTAACCTCACCCCCTTACTCGCCATCTCTGTTACATAGAACATCACCATACCGACCACATCTAACACCAATTCTCTTTTCACTATATAAAATATAAATAATTTACATATATTTATCACAATCCATGGTGGTATCTTGTATATGTGATGAAAAACATTCTATCATTATTTTAATAAATTAATTATTTTCTCTTTGACTCCATTCACACCCCAATATGATTTTTTTGGTTTCTTATACCTGGGGCTGAGCCAAGGCTACCCATCCATTACGCTTTTCCAACTCAATTCTACCAGAACTACCACCATAATTGGGCCAATATTTAGTAAACTCAATAATCGTAAATTTAAATAAATGTAACTTTACATGGTTATCATCTCCCAAAACCTATTTATTGTGATTATTGTGATAAATATTTCAACATACTAATCATTTAGGGCCTCTAGAGCTCATTGTTAGAAATATTAATAGACTACTTAATTAAAAATAGATAATAAATTTTAAAATCAACAATGTAAAACTTTTAATCTCTTGTTATGTAATTTTATTACCATGATTCCATATTTCATATATAGCTCAGGATAAAAAAATATCATCAGACACACATTTTCTATAATTCAAAACCTCATTCAATAATTACATTAAATCTAGAAAACTATAATTGATAATATTTTACTGATTATATATTTCATAACTAAAATAAAAGGGATATACTTGATGAGGACATAAAATTTTCTATTATTTTTGATTAATCTGTCCGGGTATGTTATGAGTGGGGTAACAAAAGAAATTTAATGGAATAAATTTGTATAATTGATAATATAATTAAATAAATAATTTATAAATTTACATAATGTTTAATTTAAAGATTCTTATTTTTATATATTACTTATATAAATATAAGTGAAATTTCATTATAGAATAATGGAAATGGATTGTATTTATAAATGAAACTAATCAAGATAAAATGAATATATAATATACTAAAATGGAAAGGTGAAATGTATGATGGATGTGTTATTATTTGGTATTCTATGTTTCTATTATATTATTTGTATGTTGATAAAATAAGGTAAATCATGGTAAACATTTCAGTGATGAATATTGAGGGCAGTATAATGTCAATATTGTTTTCTGTATTTCTTAAACATATACATAAAAGAAAAGGATTTATTTATTATTTTGAAAAGTTAGAATGATAGTCTGTAAGGTAATATTAATTTCTATCATTAATGTTCCCATTCAGTTTTACATGGTATAATTTTTTTTATTTTTAATTCAATTTGGTTGATTATTGTCTAACTAAATTTATTTTGGTTCAATTATATTCATTTTAGTTAAATGAAGTACAATTTCCTATGTTTAACTTATCTTTCTACCATAATTTAGTTTGGTTTATTATAGATAAAACATTTTTATTCAGATATTTTTTTATAAATTATCATTACAGTTTAATTTATTTTATTCATCACTCATATGGGTCAGTTTTGTATTTTTCACTTTGTATTCATTTAGTTTACGTATCATTAATTTGATTTATTTCAATTAAATTTTATTTGTTTTGGTGTGATTTAATTCATTTTTATTTTAATTTTTGTATCTTGTTTAGACCATTATATTTGGTTTTTTTTTTCAAGTCGGTTTGATGTTGACTTATGTTGGTTTAGTTTAACTATATTCTAGTTGTTTCATTATGGTATTATTAAAAAAATTTCATTATTAATTTAGCTATGATTTATATTAGTTGGATTATAATGAATTTATTTTCCATTTTTCATTCAATATTGGTTTATTTAGTTTAATATTCTTTCAAGTGTTTTTTATTTTAGGCTACGTAAGTCATTTATATATTGTGTTCCCTAATTAAACTCATGATAGTTGTGTTTTAATTTCTTGGTATAACATTGAAACATTTTGTTGTGTTTCATTCGATTTTATTATTTATTGATGGATTCTATTTTTTACAATTTGAGATCGGGTTTATTGACCTATTATGTTTGGTACAATGAAATTAAATTCTATTTTAGTTGATTTTTTTGGTTTTCTTAATTTTTTTTTCTTTTTTCAGTCGCATTGATTCAAAAATGATTACACGGTTTTATTTTCTTTAATTCACTTTCGATTGGTTATTTTATGTTTTTTTACAATGTTTGTTTATTTATAATATCTATGGGTAAGTTTTTATGTTTTTTATTTTATTATAATTCATTCACTTCTAAATGGTGGATAAAAAAATTTCATATATTTTTTACGAATGTAAAATATTTCATTGAAGTTTTTTACTCTTTAATTTTTTTTAAAGATGATTAATTGGATTTATGAATGTTATTTAATTTATATAGTTTTCCTAATTTATCATATAAGATGAGATAAATATATTTGTGATGTATATTTCATGTAGAATACATTTTTCTGAATGTGGTAGTTTGGATGTTCATTATATAGTGGGTGTGTATCTTTTCTGTTCTTTATATTTTATATTCCATGAGTATAGATTCATGTGCTTTGTGAATTTTTGGAGGGGATACATTGTGGAGGATTTGGATTTATGGAATATATGTATTTGTAAAATCCTGGATGCATAAATGTAACCAAGAAAATACATAAGGGTGATATAGTACCACACTTAATGGATACAAGATATTAATATTTTGTCAATGTTATGATATCGAAAGGAACCTGGGAAAATAAATAATAGTTTTACAGGACAAAATGTAGATGGTAATAATATTATTAATGTTTTATAATTAAAAAATTATGATGCATAAGAATAAATAGGGGATTAAATGTATAGTTTGATTTGAACATTTAATATGGAAAAGGAAATCAGTCAATGTGACATCTAAGTGAACTTTGAAGTGATATTGAAAATCCACTATACAATAAGAAGAATAAATTTTAGAAAAATTGAAAATTCATAATATATAACTGTAACTAGTCCACACATTAAAAAATAGAAAATAATTGATATGTACTAAAATATATATGAGTGCATTGAAGCATACATAAGAGTAACTATATTAGATAAAATAAAACATAATTTTATATTATTTTATCAAATATAATGTAATATTTTTTCTGTATCCAAACTTGAATTATAAGATACAGTAATGTTATCTATATAAAATTATCAATCAATAGTTTGTTTAGGGGAAAAGTGGATTCCGTTTTTTTACTTAATGGTTTTGAGTAGTTACATAAATTATAAATGAATAATAACATTTATACTATTTTTTTATTTCATATCACAAGTCAAATTATGTTATCATTCAACTGTGTTATAATAGATAATAAAAATTTTATAGGAGAAACATATTTTGACTTTAATGTGTTTCTAATCTTAAATTCACCAGTATTTCATTGTTTCTATGAAAAAAATCTATAGAGTCAATGAAAACCTCTAAACATTGTCTCAATGAACTTAGAGAATAATATTCCAACCAGGTGAATTGAAGCGTATTTTATTAAACTTTAATAAGATATTTTGTATGACCATATTTCCAACAAGGATATTGGAATTAAAATAAAAAAAGGGTTCCAAATATTTTATATGTCAAATAATGAACAATTATGTAGTTAACCAATAGTGAATTTAAGTAAATTATCAATTACGATAATAAAATATGTTCTCAAAAAAAGAAGGTAGTGATTGAAATAAAATACAATAATAAAAATTTCAACAATATTTATAAGAAAAAATTATGAATTAAAAAAACTCTATAAATGTGTGTCCAAAATTAATGAAATAGATTCTAAATGTAACTAAATAAAAATTTATGTAATGGTATTAATTAAATATTATTTTCAAAATATTCTCAAACCAAAATAGAAAAAAATCATCTATTACCATGAAGGTGAGGCATGACCATATCCTCATGTCATTAATTAAATTTATATCCATAAATATTATTTTCAATTTAATAGAAATGTATAAAAGTGAAAGAAGATAATACTCATATATCTAAATATTGAAGTAATGAATAGATATATTTATAAGAAGAATTAATTATTTCAATTCAAATAAAAAATTGTACAAGGTAATTATATAGAATTTAGAAGGGTATGAGAAGAGAAATTCCTAGAAAACAAACTAAAGGGGGGGAAAATGAAGTTTTGGGATAATAAATATTTATTAAAAAATAATATCATATATGTTTCATTTCCACCCACCACACGGGTGAGTGGCAGAGATTGATGTTGGATGATAACCACTTAGTAAAATTAAAAGGGGAATTTTACGTTTAATGTCATGTTCTAATGTGGTGTATGAAACGATCTATTATTTTTTTTATTTTTTATCATCGATTAATTTCTATTGAATTGTTATAATTTAAAGATGATGAAATTTTATTTTAATTTTTATTTAAATTGAATAATTATAGATAAGTATCGTAACGAGTTCCTCTCATGGTCCAACATCATAGTTCCCTGCTTAGTGTGGAGTTTTTTCATAGAATCCTTTTTTTACTTATTCACAGTGCTTCATAATAATGAAATTTCATAATAAAAAACTATGTTCTATTGAAAATAATGGTAATATTAAGTCATAAAACAAAAAATTGATTATTACCTTGAACTCTAAAAACATCTAATAAGCTTTAATTCCCTAAAAATATGTCATAGGAAACTCATTCTAAATAGGTGTGGACTCTTTTTTTACAAACAATATCTTGTCAGCTATTATACAACTCATGATTATATACTATATACAACTCACCTAATTCCTTGTTTCATGTTTTCCTTATAGTCTCGCCATCAGGAATATTGTATCAAATATGGAACCAAATTATTAATTCATGTATATACAATAATAACATAAAATAAAATAAAATAGTTTTTTACACAAATATAATTTAATGAATTATCTATTATTTCATTTGGAAGGCATCTCGAAGATAGTGTATTGATGTGAATGATACCATATTATTTAAAAAATTTCACCATAAAACATTGACATTCTTGTATTTTTTTTAAATCATTCTATTAACCACATTGCACTCCACCACCAGCTGTGTGCAGTGGTTTCAAACTACTTGCCTGAATGTACACCCATTATTTATAGTGTGAGATCCATTTGTTAAAAAAATATTATTGTCATATATATTATTATGAACAAGATTATGGTTAAAATAGTTACTAGGGTTTTATAAATATACTTAATTTATTATGATTTTTTAGTGTATTTGGATCAATAGACTCTAAAGCAATAATAATATGAATTGATGGAGTTGTTACCATTATATGCTCTGAATGCTTGGAATATGATGGAGTGGATAATGAAAGAGATTTAATTTAAAATCCTAGTGAGAAGGATGTAGAATGAAATGAAGATGGAATAAACGTATGTGGAATTCCATAATATTTTATGAGTGTACAATCTATCCTCAGATTATGGAAACATATTATAGGATGATCATATTAAAATGGTTCCAAAAACCTAGGAGACATAAATCTAACTTCTTCTTTTAACTACTCTGTGGGATTAGAAGTGGTGAGAGATAATATGTTATAGAAGGGAACATGGTCTTATCTGGTACAACGAGTGTTTTTCATAGCTCTAGTATCGCTCGTATAATCTTAACTACAACTAGAACCACAATCCGGATCATAGAATTACAATCATATATTTGGTTGTTTTGGATTAAATTATAAGAACAAAATTAATCACATGAGATTATATTTTATTGATATATATTTGTAATAAAATACTCGCAACGGGGTCTCTTGGGATTCCCATATCTCTCATTGAGTGATTGTTGTTTGTCATCCTTTTTTGTTGTATCTCTTCATTGTTTTTTTGTTTCATGAATTTGAAATCCAATATATAATTAACTAAAAATAGATAAATAATGTCAAATACAAACAAGAAATAATGTGAGAAATTAATTTATTAAGGAATACCGATTTTCAGATCATATAAATAATATATAGGGATGTAAAAAATCATTTAAAATTTAATGGGAATAATAATTAATCATTGACTAAATTTAATAAAATTATATGTTCAAATTATATTTTTTATCATGGATCTGATATAAAATAATTTAAATTTAAATTAGATCCAATTCAATTTTTTATTTCATTTTGTTCATCATGGTCATATGATTATGTCATTTTTTTAATTCTTATTTGGATTACATCATTTGGTTCATATTTTGGGTTAGGTCATGTTTTCAATTTTGGGTTAGGTTATTATTTATCATTGGGGTTGATTTTTCTTTTAATTACATTAACATGTTTCTATTCAATTCATCTTTATTTCTGTTCTAATTTAATGGTTTTAATTTTTTCTAGTTCGTAATGTTCTAATAAATTTTATTTCAATATTAGAAAATGAAACTCAAAGAATAATACAACCAACAAATATTTAAAATTCTTATGAAAGACAAGTTGGATACAATATATTTTTAATCAATATTAATAAAATATAATAGTACCATCCATTAAACCCAATGTTTTATAATCCAAAAGAACTAAGAACATTGAGGGATGATTATATATATTTCCCACCCCAACATTATGTTCAAAAAATACTATGACAATTGATCTATTGGAGTCATAATAATTTATAATTTTATCTGGGACAATGGGAGAGGTGATAGTGTCATTTCCATCATCACCATAATCAAAAATATTTCGAGGGATTACTATAATAATTACACAAAATTCATTTCTTAGATGATCTTTTAAATAAAATATTATTTCTACATTGATGCAAGTATATAGAGCTCATCAGTACCATGACTGCGAGTTATTTTAATAACTTGAATTCCACAATCATAACTAAATGTGAAATGAATTTTCATTTAATCAAACAACATTGATTTAATCATATTGATTTAACTATGAGTGTAATAATCCAATATTATTTTTTTCTTGATGACTCAATAATAAGATAAATTTTCCAATCAACGTCCACTATCCAATGCACTGGCATACCATTATATTGTGGTAGCTACCATAAAACAATCATGTGGTGTTCTTGGGATCATTTCGTATTTAGTGATAATAAATATGTTCACATTGATCACAATGAATTTTCATTCACTAACCATGTAATTAAGAACAAAATATGATGTTAATATATTTTCAATGATGTTGTTTGTAGGAATAATCAATTTTTCCATCATAGATGAATATTAAAATAAATTAAATATTAAATTTATTAATCTATTACCCTAATAATTATCCCCTCAATTTTACTGAATAAAAAACTATTTTCTATGAAAATTCAATCTCATCCTAAAATATAAAAAATTAAAATTTCAAATTATCATTTATTTATGTTCCATGTTGAAAAAATAGAAATAGTATAATAGATAAGTACAGTTATAGGATATGAGATAACATATATGTTTTCAATTTTCATACATGATATAGTCATCAAACAAATAATATTTAAACAAAAAAAAATATTTGAGGACTCCAATTCTTTGAGGAATATTTTGGTAAATGTATTTGATAAAAAAACCCTTATTTTGGAAGTAATGGAAAACTGTGTTCAATTTGATCATATTTTTCATCATCTTTTCTCATTAGTCAATTTAATATCATAGTCAGATCCATAAATATGTTGAATAAAAATCCATACATTATTGATCCCAGAAAACATACACAATTGGACATATGTGACAATTCATGTTGTAAAAATTATAATTTAATGTGTACATATTTAATTCTATAATATTTTTACAACAAAAAGATATAGGTCATCCCAGAAGTAATCTTTTTCTAAATAGACAAGAACATGTATGATACATGAGAAAAATAAGGGATTACATATTTTTTGTAACTAAAAAATTATGGGTTCCTCTACCCACATTGTTTGCATGAAATTATTGGAAAACATCATTTAAAAAATATCCTTATATACATGTAACAATAGAATATAGGACACCCTTAAATAATTCAATATAGGTTTAAATATTGTAATTAGAATAAAATCATGTAGAATCATGTGATAATAATGAGTATTCAATGATTTTTTATTCATGTCTATTTTGATTACACCTTTTGATATATCTCAAGAATATCCATAGAGGACATTAATTATCTCTAGTACATAAAAAAAATTTATTTTTTTCAGAATATATCACCACATAAGGAGAACATGTAACATTCCATTAGTTTTCACTAATACATATTGGATGAAATTCGGGTCTGATACCATAATCCACCAAGTCAATGTCAGATTGTAAATAATATTTTTTTCATTCCCATTAAATTTAGATTAATTGAATGAAAAATTTAACATATATATTATTCAATGTGAGTTTCTTCAATTAAATGATGTGAAAACCTTGTTGAACAATATGGAAACTCAGAGAAAATAATTCTGTTATTCCAATTGTAAATAGTTATAGTGGAAAAAATATTTCAACTTCAAGATTTCAAATTCCCCTTCCGGAATTAAAACAATAAATATTTAAATTAATTATGAAAATTTTTTCTAAACATATACTGTGATGGATTTTCGGAATCCATTTTATTTTTGTACCTAAAAAAATTATTCCAATATTGTAAATCAATTGGAAAGAATAATAGATCTATAATAAAACTGAAACTATAATGATATATAAGTCTTATGGATCATGTATTCTTTATATAAATTAGACTATCTACATTTTTTTGATCCATCCAGAAAACATTACATACACAGGATAAACATTTATCATATATACAGGTGTATTAAACACAAGAAATGTGTATTTAGAACATGAATCAAATGTGTTAGTGAAAACTTATCAAGGTAAAATTGAATCATTTTTAGGTTGATTTGGTTTGTTGAAAACATAGGTTTCAATGGGTTGTTGTGGAGTTATAGAGTGATTTTTTGAAAGTGGATTATGGTCATAATGCGATGTCCAATAGGGGTTTACCGGATCAAATAAGATCTTATGTGAAAAAGACTGATGAATAATAATCTTACATGTAGGGTCAGTCGATCCAATAAATAGATGGCTAGCCACTAATATCAGTAGCTCAACCCTTAATGAAATTTACACCTCAGAATCGCTTAAGGTATGCGTGCAAGATGATTTTTTCCTAAATTGAGATTCCAAAAAAAATTCTTATAATTAGAGTTTTTTGCAAGGTATTAATGTTGTTTTAAATGTATTTATGTTGTGAGAAAGACACCCAAAATTTTCTGTGAAATATTCATGTTTCCCAGTAGTTCGATGGTAAAGGTGTATTCATCAATTCAATGAAATTCGAACATAAGGGTACACCAAATGAGGTGTAAATCATATTTTTTCAAGAAATAAAAAGAGTAAATTATAATGAAATGGATAGAATACATCATTTGGGAGATAAGGTAGCTTTCCAATTTCGATTTGTTATAAAATAGGATGGATAAGGAGTCTGCTATGAATATTTTAATTAGAACTGCACTTTTAGTGGATTTGGAACATCAACACATTGTCATTTAATTCTACATGGATTTATACCAAGGTGTTTGAACCATTTAAAATTTAGTTATATCGTTCATTCTATAATTTATGTCCAGACATTTCTGTCGGAATGATAGAGAAGAGTGTTTGGTTTAACAATGAAACAAGATCTGTAGGGGCTATTGTTTAAATCTATCCAACCCGGATTCACCCCTTAATGTAATTAACATAGTTAGGTTAACAATATGCATGAAAACCCACATTAAAAATATTCATAAAATATTTCATTAAAGGATGCATGAATGAATTTATATCATTTGAATTATTAGAAGGCTGAGATAAGAGTATACTCATGAAACTGAATGGTTTTTTATACACATACATGGATTATTATTTTAATTATGTATGAAAACTTGCCATAATATTTGCGATGTATGAATCTAACTAAAATTATGAAAATTGTAACGTGGTACTCCCAACCTCACCATACATGCATGAACTGAAAGTTATTATATCCATTATCAAATCTGCAACCGGAAAATCCAGCATCAGGATGAAAAAACACACAATTATTCAACTTTCTCTCTATATAATACATCAAAATTTTATATATTTTATAAATCATTAAAATATTATGAATTTTTGAAGCTATTAGGAAGTGTCATATTATATTATTTGGAATGATGGATGTTGTTAAATTAGTATTTTGATTCCATTGGGATGTAAATCATTTTATACTTCAATTTCATTGAGCAGTTTTCTAACAGAATAAGATGAAATATTTTTTGAAAGCATATTTTTTTATAAAATATGTGTTCATAATCTAACATCCATGAAAGAAATTTTTTTAATGGAATATCTGAGAAATAATGAATATTTCATTTAAAAATAAGATTATATAACTGAAAAAATTATTAGAAATACCATATATGGATTTTTGATGAAAATGTCACATTAAAAATGGAATCTTTTTTCCAAATTCTATACATGGTCATTTTCATTAAATAAATCATGTGTTCTCGTATCGATGAATTCATGGATTAGAATTATTTCATTATCAGGATGATGAATAAATGAAAACTAATAATCTAATAAATGTTTCAATCATACCAATTAAGATTCCAAAAAATATTAGTTTTTTTGAATATCATATTTAGATATATGGTATCGAATATCATCACTACATAACCAAATTACTAAAATATAATTAATCCATTTTTAGTTTATATGACCACTATCAAATGCATTATTAAATCAAAATTCATAAGAGCAGTGCAAATTTTTTTCATAATCGATTTTGATTCAATAAATTTCATTCATCCTATTTATATCCATTCAATTAAAAATGTCATATTTAATGACATAAATATTGTGAAATATTATTGAACATAAATCGAAAATAAATTTTATGAATGTAGAATTGTTCAAATTATATAAAACCATAACTCGCATAATTTCCTATAAGAGAATCATAATAGAGAAGAGAATAAAATTAATATATATATATCATAATACTATAAAAATAAAAACATTTTTTTGATTTCCATTTTATCAATAAATAAAAACTATATATAATAAAATATAAAATTTTATTTACAATTTATATTTAAATTTTTTCAATTATTCAATTCACAATTCAACTAATTTTATCATTATAATATGAATTTATGTGTAAATGATTATGAATTTTTGGTAAATACATTCTACATCAGACATAAATTATGATGTTAGGTTGGATAAATACATAATTAATTGTTTCAAATGTTGAGGGATGTTAATTTGAAACCATCCTCTCCATGATCTCAATACAAGAAAGGTGCTTCTATATTTTCAGTATACATGATTAAGCCTTGGATTTCCCTTTGAAATAAACCATAATTGGAAGTAATATAATATCAATTATGGATTTGAAAAAAATATTTTTTGGATTAAAATCCCTATAAAATTTTTATTTTATGATTTTCAATGGTATGGTTTTTTATTACTCTAAATTAGTAGATGTAATTTGCAAATGTTTGGGTTGATTATTTGAATTATAGAACATTCTAGGTGTTGTGGGTGTGACTGTGGTATAATTTCGCATGAGTTCTATATCGAATTTTGATGGGGACAGCTAAGGTATTTTTATGCGGAGTGATGTTGAATTTAATACGGGTAAGTTTGGTTCAAATAATTTCAATTTAGTTATGATCGAATCAATTATATTTGGTTTGGTTTTTTGTTATTTGATACGGTTTAGTTTAATTTGTCATAGTTTTGTTCTCATTGATTTGGGTCAATTTGGTAAGGAATGACAAATAAATAATTCAAAAAACACTAATAAATTTCATATTTATTAATTATATAAGTAAATCCCAATAAAAAATATTTTATTGAAAATATATTCCCAAAGTATTTAAAAAAAATTAGGTAAAATTATATAAATCACATAAATGAATGAATATTTAATGTACACATATATACCAAGTATGATGTTTGAGAAAAATTAAAAATAACTGTTCATATATACAATATTACATATTCCTTTCTTCCACTAGTATGTACTAATGATATTCAACCTAAAATATCGTATATCCCTATGATGCCTCTTATATATTTTTACATACAAACTAACATAACCAAACAATAATAAATAGATTGACTGAATTAATTTTTTCGTAACATTATATGTCTCCAAACCAACATATTTTTAAATCTAAAAAGAACATATAATCCCAAATAATATATGAATTCAACATTTAAATGGTAGATCATGATTCTTTCATTGAATTAAATTAGACTACCACATAAACTGAGAATGTTTCCCATTCATAGGGTGTAGAGACTCAAAGCTTAACATTCATAGACATTACATTACTTTTACAGAATACTTAGTACATACCAAAAACACACATACAAGGATCGTAATAGTTTAGTGTCTTTGGAAACTCGAAATATAATCTTCTAATCATGGTGAAAGATCTTCAACATCTCCCATAAAGACCTTCCTTTTTTTACCTAAAATCATTCTTTATATCCTGTGGAAAAGAAAACATAAAAGGGTGAGCTCAAATGGTCAATAAGGATAAACAAAAAAATATCAATCACATCATATTCATAAGAACATAACATTTTGGAAATCTTAACCTGCAAAAGAGAGCATAATTTAATAACATGGGATAAATCATAATAGTGAAATGAAATCCCAATAATCATAACATAAAACATTAAACTTTGTGTCATACACAAAAAATCATAGATAATCATTTCTTGTAATTTAAGACTCATTGCCAAGACTATCTTAGTGGACAAATTCCATTTCTGAACCGAGTTCATTCCTCGTTTTAGTCCTATTTCACTGAACCGGTTTAACTTGCCGTTCCAGCCATGTCTATCTCATGAGATATAAAATCTTTACCCAATGAATTGGAGGGAGATATAGTTTCCACCCATCTCATAATGATACAATTCTTATGTGTGACACAAAATCATAAACCATACATCATAGCATAACCCATGTAATAAAAATGGGAATCTTAAACATCGTGACATCATAAAACAATTAATATAAGATAAAGGAAATCAGAAAAATAATTCCATCACAACATAATCAAATCAATGTAATAATAGGGATAGAAACAGAATCCTTTATTATCTTAGATGGAAAATAATTTTGATAAAACACTTGAACTCCATTCTTGAGAAAAATATCCTTTCTACATCAAAAACATTTTTCCTTTCTTAACATGTCATACAATTTTAAACTAAACTAAGTTGATTAAAAATAAACTTGAAAACTTGTAATGGATGATTCTTGGAAATATTGTTTTAAAAATCCATTCATGCCGTATATTTTTAAAAAAACATTCTTCTCATACTTTTGTCAGAAAAGTCAAAAAGTACCTCGTACGAAAAATGAAGAAAGATTCCTTTTATATCTATTACTAAAAACTCACCGAAGGGTAAAATTGGATTTAAACAATTGTAGGTGGATGGAAATTATATTACATATTGAGGAAACATGGATGTGGATGATAAAATACACCCCAGTAAATACCAAAGTATAAAAAATCTCAGATAAAAATGAGATTGTGATATTTTTCGTACCTTAGGTCCGATATGCTTTGTACGTTTCCAAACCTCCTGTATAATGATTTAAATAATGTTATTGACTTATTACATAATCATAATTATTTTTATGATATCATATATGGTAATATTCATAGCTTCTTAGTAGTAATATTTCATTGCTACTTGTTATTCGGGTGTTTATAACTTTTTGTTCTTATGCATATTTTGTCGAATAAATTCTTATTCTTCTCTTTATGTTATAGATACTTCATTTCCAGAATGGTATTAGTGTAATATATATCATATTCATTCATTCAATGAATTTATATAATCATTATGAAATGAAGATAATGTAGAACGAGTCGCATCACATCATGGAGACGGTATTCCGTACGTACGCACGAGTGATGATATCATTCCTATGATCGTGGAATTGTATTGGAGTGTATGTATACTATTTCAGAATCAGTATCACTTTATAATAGTAATATATAGTCATTATTTACACCATTATACCCATCCAAGTAAGGTGGTGGTGGAAAATAGATTACACCACGGCGTGGAGACGGTATTCCGTACGTACGCACACGCGATGATTTCTTTTTCCGTAGGATGGATAGATAGTGAAATAGGGTTGTTTCATACTTATAATAACATATCAGTATATGATTGATACTAATGTTATTACATCATAATGAAATACCTAAAGAAAAATAAGTGGAAGAATAAATAAAGATGAAAGAATCGGTAATGGACATTACCTCTTCATTGATGTGCTTCTTTGAGACCTCCTTTTAGGGTAATAAATAGGTCTTTGAAGAAGACCAGAACCTCTAGGATGTTTCTAGGGAAGTGGAGAAGGGAAATTGGCAGGGGTTGGCCGAGCTTGAAGGCTCAATGTGGTGTGAGGAAGAGAGGGAGGTGGTGCCCTTTTATAAGGGAGGAGAGGGGCACCTTTGGAATAACTAAAACTATTATTTTATTATAAAGTCAAATTCGGTTTTAAATAGCTCCAAATTGATTAATTTCGAAGATAAGGTGGGGATGGCTCTAAATACTATCATCTAATATAATTTAGACAAGTTTAGGTTCCTATTTTAACCATATCATTTAGATTTAACATTAAGTAAAATAATTTTACTTTTATCGTGTCTTCTTGTGTTCTTATACTATAAGGTTAATAAACTTACTATAAGAAGCCAAAAGAACCCCAAGTTGTTTATTATTAATATATATAACCTTATCTAAGTCATTTGGCTGAACCGTATATTTTTAGGAATAAAATAACAATTATTAATATAATATTTGTTTTAAAAACTATTTTATGCCAATTTTGGCACTATTTTGTAATTGATTTTTTGTGAAAATCATAACAGAATGATTAGTTCAAAAAAAGTAAATTAAATCAATAATAATATGTCATGGTAACCTAGAAAATTAATTTATTTCATAAAAAGTCTGAAATTACATTTATTTGGGTATTTATAACATCAATTATGTCAATATTTCATTAATAAGATAATTACCGCATCATCTTTGTGTCATAAATAAATAATATTATTTAATGTCTAAAAATTAGAAATAAAATACTATTATGTAGTAAATCTCGTTATCTTTCTAATAAATATTTATAGTTGAATTTTTCTTTTGTATTACCCTATATTAAAAATTATTTACTTATTAAATGTTGATTTTAACTATTTTAACCCTTCTTTAAATAAATTAATAATAAATGTCCTAAACTAATCCAAGTGGGACTAAATGATCATATTTTAATCCTAAAGTCGATTTTGGTCTAATTAAACTTATCCAATATAATTAGGACATATGTTAGGGTAATAATAATATCATTTTTACCCTTAATTACCCTATTAACTTTTAACCGTGTTAAAAAAAGTAAAAAGTTACTATTCACCCAAAATTATTTTCATCTCATTGAACCACATATTACATACTGACATCAACCGTGTCTCTCAGATTTTTGAAATTCCACTCACAGAAGTGGTAAAATTATGTTTTATGAAAAATTCATTTTTCTTAACTACCACTTAGTGGTTTCACTATTCATTAAAAAAATGAATGTTTCTAGAAAAATACCAAAAATTAGGCCTAAGCTATATTTGATATTATGAACTCAAAAATGATGTCTATTTTAAAAAATTCAAAACATATCAGTTGTATTAATTAATTTAAAAATTAATTCCCGTCGTCAAAACAAATATCGTGTTTTTAATAGATAATAACTATCAAAAGATTGACACTTGTTTATGTCCGGTTTAAATGTGAAATTACATCCAATTAACTACATTGTATTAAATTGTAAAAATATATTCTAAATATACTTTAAAACCACTCAAATTATTAATTTATCAGTATTAATTATTTCAATTAAAAAGGTTGTTTTTAATTAAAATTTAGTAATTTTCACTATTCATCAAAAAATGAAAGTTATCCGAAAAGTACCAAAATTTCACCCTAAGCTAATTTTGATATTACCAATCCAAAAAGGAATTCCATTTTGAAAAATAAAATTTACAAAATTTCAAAAAGTGGTTATTACTATTCATAATGGCTAGTTTTAATAATATTTTATTAGCATATCATTGTTTAGTGAAACTCAGTATTGCGTACGACACAAGCTATCGAGGAAGGTCTCGATTTTGTGTAAAGAAAGCCAAGCAAGTGTTGTGTGTAGAAAAATATTCCTTTGATGATTTATATAACATAAAAGTCTCAGGTGTTACATTCTACCCCCCTTAAAATGAAATTCGCCCTCGAAATTTGTCACTTTGTAAGAAACAGATGAGGATACCTCTCCCTCATCATATCCTCAAGCTCCCATGTAGCTTCTTCTAATTGGTGGTTATCCATAAAACTTTCACCAATCGAGTTGTCTTGTTTCGTAAGACTTTTTCGCTACGATCCAGAATCTCTATCGGCTGTTCTTCATAAGAAAGATCATGCTCCAGCGGTACAACTTCTGAGCTGAGTACATGTGAAGGATCAGGTATGTACTTTCTCAGGAGAGATACATGGAACACATCGTGAAATTGAGAGAGATTCGGTGGAAGCGCCAATCGGTAAGCTACCTTCCCAACACGATCCAGTATTTCAAAAGGACTGATATATCTAGGGCTCAACGTCCCCTTATTTCCAAATATCATAACCCTCTTCCAGGGAGACATTCGTAAAAACACTTTATCACCCACTTCAAACTCTAGGTCTTTTCGTTGGTTGTCAACATAACTTTTCTATCGACTCTAAGCTGCTCTTATGTGTTGTTGAGTAGATCTGACCTTTTCTGCCATTTCATCAACAAGATCGGGTCCTAATAACATTCTTTCCCAAACTTCATCCCAGCAAGTTGGAGTCCTGCATTTCTTTCCATAGAGAGCTTCATAAGGAGCTATCTGAATACTGGAGTGAAAGCTATTATTATAAGAAAATTCCACCAAAGGTAGGTGTTGATACCAGCAACCTTTGAAATCCATAGAGCAAGCTCTCAACATATCTTCTAGAGTTTGAATTGTTCTCTCAGACCGACCGTCTGTCTGAGGATGATAAGCAGTGCTGAAACTCAACTCTGTATCTAGAGTATGCAGAAGACTTCACTAGAACTTTGAGGTAAATCTCGGATCCCAATCAGATATAATAGAAAGTGGTACTCCATGAAATCTTACCACTTCCTTTACATATATCCTGGAAAGCTGATCCAGAGAGAAATCCTCTCTAATAGCAATGGAGTGTGCAGACTTTGTAAGGTGATCAACTATGACCCAGATAGCATTATTGCCTTTGGATGTTTTAGGTAGTCCTGTGATAAATTCCATAGTGATGTTTTCCCATTTCCATTCGGGTATGGGTAATGGTTGTAACATCCCCTTAGGCTTCTGTCTCTTAGCTTTAACTTGTTGACAAACCAAGCATCGAGAGACATATTCAGCAACATCTCTTTTCATGCCATCCCACCAGAAGTACTCTTTCAGGTCCCTATACATCTTCGTGCTTCCAGGATGAATAGAGAATGAAGAACTATGAGCCTCATCCAGCAGCTCATTTAATTCGGGGATGGGAGGAACACAAACCCGATTCCTGAACTTTATTATCCCATCATAATCAAGGTTGAATTCAGGAACATTTATCACCTTCTTTTGTAACTCGATATCTTCTTTCTGTGCCTCCTTAATCATCACATTTATAGATAGTTGGACATTCATTTGAGAAAGATATGATTTTTCGCCTTTCATTATAATTCCAAGATCCATCATTTTTAAATCCATAAATATTGGATCTTTTGTGATCCTCATCATGTATAAACTAGCATGGTCTTGTCGACTTAAGGCATCTTCCACCCTGTTTGCTTTCCCAGGGTGGTAATGGATTGAGCAGTCATAATCCTTAATCAGCTCCAACCATCTCCTTTAACGCATATTCAACTCCTTTTGTGTGAAAATATGATTTAAACATTTATGATCAGTATAAATATCACACCTTTCACCATAAGGGTAATGCCTCCAAATCTTTAATTCAATGATTACCACAACTAACTCCAAATCATGAGTTGGGTAATTTTGCTCATGTATTTTCAACTACCGTGAGGCATAAGCTATCACCATATCATTTTGCATAAGAACACACCCGAATCCCTTCTTGGATGCATCACTATAGATCACAAACCTTTCTCCACTACAAGGCAGTGTGAGCACAGGTGTACTGGATAACCTTCTTTTCAACTCCTTGAAATTCTCGTCACATTCCTCCGTCCAAAAAAACCTAACTCCTTTCTGAGTCAACATGGTGAGTGGATTAGATAATCGTGAAAAATCATTCACAAAACGTCGATAATATCTCTCCAAACCAAGAAAACTTCAGATCCCAGTTACTGTTGTTGGTCTCGACCATCTTTTGATAACCTCTGTTTTTTCTGGATCCACAGATATCCCCTCTTTTGAGATTATGTGACCCAAAAATGCAACTTTTTGAAGCCAAAATTCACACTTGGTAAATTTGGCATAAAGCTTCTCCTTTGTCAGGGTCTTCAATATAATTCTCAAGTGATCTTCATGTTCTTCCTTGCTCTTTGAATAGACAAGAATATCGTCTATAAAGACTACAACAAACTGATCAAGATAGTCTCTAATGACTCTATTCATTAGATCCATGAAGATAGAAGGGGCATTAAAAAGTTCAAATGGCATCACTATAAATTCATAGTGTCCATACCTTGTACGGAAAGCCGTCTTTGGTATATCCTCCCTTTTGACCCGTAATTGATGATACCCTGAACGAAGATCAATCTTGGAAAAGTATTGAGCTCCGCGTAGTTGTTCAAATAGGTCATCAATGCGTGGGAGAGGATATTTGTTCTTGATAGTGATCTTGTTATATTCTCGATAATCAATACAGAGTCTCATTGATCCATATTTCTTCTTAACAAACAGAAAAGGTGCTCCCCAAGGTGACGCACTAGGGTGTATGAACCCCTTATCAAGATTCTCTTGGAGCTGCTTCTTCAATTCATACAGCTCAATTGGGGCCATTCTATAAGGTGTCTTTGAAATAGGAAAAGCACCCGGTACGAGTTCTATTGAAAACTCAACTTCAAGATTCGGTGGAAGACCCGGTAATTCCTATGGAAAGACATCATCAAACTCCTATACAATGGGAATATTCTTAATCGTGAGTTTCTCACCAACCATTTGAGATATATAACCTCCATTTAAAGGAATCAATACCCATAAAATGGAAGAAATTTCAACTGGAAGGTTATGTTCATCCTTGCATCGATATACGATCATAGATTGATCTGGAATATGAAATGTGACTTCCCTTCTTTGGCAATTGATATGATCTCCATGTAGAGAAAGCCAATCCATGCCAAGAATCTCATCAAATTCCACTATAGGAAGGTTCATAAGATTTATAGGAATCACTTTCCCACAATCTTCAATAGGAGACGAATTATAAACTTTTTATGTGACTATTGTGCCATTAGGTGTTGTCACAGCTAACTCAATATCTAATTGTTGAGGTAATATAGTGATACCCTTAGAAAATTCATCAGAAATAACAGAGTGGGTGGATCCAGAATCAAATAAAACATTTCCTACTTTAGTGTGGATGGTAAGTGTACCTTTCACCACATCGTTATCGTACTCCACATCGTTGATAGAAATTGCATGTGACTTTCCTTTGTCTTTAGCCTTAAGAGTTTGTTGACGTCGACCATCATCATCAACCCTTGGTTTCGGGAATTTGTTGGCATAATGTCCCATCTCCTTGTACTTGAAACATTGAAGTGTAGTATGTTTATTATGTGTATCCCTTCCTTTGTTGGCATCATTAGACATATTATTCCCATCATCGCGGCATTCAAATGCCCGATGACCTTCCTTTCGACATTTGAAACATTTACTTTTCCCTTTAAGACAACTCCCTCCATGTTTCTTTCCACACTTTGAGCATAAGGTAAATCTCATCTTCTTTTCAGTGTGCTCTTTAGATTTTCCTTTGAATTCCGTTTTCCTCTTCTTATCAAACCCATATGACAGATGGGTTACTCCAATCTCCATCTCAACTTTGAGAGCACATCGAATGATTTCCTCGTTGTTATTGAAGTCCCTTATGGCTAACACCCATCGAAGACTTGGTTTTAAGCCACTAATGAATCGATCGATCTTACTCTCAGGTTGGATAATAATAATAGAAGCGTACCTTGCAAGTCTTGTAAAATTTGCTTCATAGGTACCAACAGATTCATCATCCTTTTTCTTTAGTTCAAGAAACTCTTTCTCCATCATTGTTCAGAGAATACGAGGGAAGTAATTATTGAAAAATAAGTTCTTGAACTCGTCCCATTCCATGGACTCAATTTCATCCCTTTGCCTCGTATTCTTAATAAGATTCCACCAATGATCAACATCTACTTCCGAACGATACACTGGTAGGATGACTTTATCATGTTCAGAACATTGAAGAACTGAAAATATCTTTTCAGTAGTACTAATCCATTTTTCCGCAACTAATGGATCAGTAGACCCGCTAAAAGAAGGTGGACGCTGCCTCATGAAGGATTCAACAGAATGTTGTTCCTTCCTTTGCGCGTTTGGAAGTCCTGCATGATTCATAGATTGAGAAAGTTGTGTGAGCATGGCTACACGATTTTTCATTCCAGCTCCCATAACGTTTGGTTGCTCCGGGGGAAAATCATTCCATTGCCCATCGCATTCCACATTAACACGGTTCCTTCGGGTTCAAGCCATTGACTGAAACCAAGAAGAATAGTGTGAGAAACACAAATTATAATAGGAAAACCACACAATCAAGAATAAAATTTCACACATAAGGTCTTATCCAAGGTTATTCATGGTCATTTTTAAAACACTAAGATTTTGTTCTATGCCTAGACTTATCCATAGGGTTCTTACTAAGGCTTTCACATACTATTTTCCAAAGGTTGACTATACCTTTCCTCTGATACCAAATATTTTGACCCATACTTTACATACATTGTTATTACTTCAAAATTGAAGCACACTTATTACAACATATAACAAGACCATGAATGGACTGTATAGGTATAATGTCTTTAGAACCTGGAAAGCATAAACAACTGGTTCATAAACCATCTACATTGCCTCCCATTTATTTCATCATATCTAGAGTCCCTTTTTGACATATTCTACTTAATAAACTTCTTCCTAGCCTAGGGAAATAAAACATACAAAAGGGTGAGCTCAAATGCTCAGTAAGGGTAAAAAAAAGAAATATCAATCACATCATATTCATAAGAACATAACATTTTGGAAATCTTAACCTGCAAAAGAGAGCACAATTTCATAACATGGGATAAATCATAATAGTGAAATGAAATCCGAATAATCATAACTTAAAACATGAAACATTGTGGCATACACACATAATCATAGAGAATCATTTCTTGTTAGTCAAGACTCATTGCCAAGACTATCTTAGTGGACAAAGTCCATTTCGGAACCGAGTTCATTCCTCATTTCGGTCCTGTTTCACTGAACCGGTTTAACCTGCCATTCCAGCCATGTCTATCTCATGAGATATAAAATCTTTACCCAATGCATTGGAGGGAGATATAGGTCCCAACCATCACATAATTATACCATTCTTATGTGTTCCACAAAATCATAAACCATACATCATAGCATAACCCATTTAATAAAAATGGGAATCTTAAACATCGTGACATCATAAAACAATTCATATAAGATAAAGGAATTTATAAAAATAATTCCATCACAATATAATCAAATCAATGTAATAATAGGTATAGAAACAGAATTATTTATTATCATAGATGGAAAATAATTTGGATAAAACACTTGAACTCCATTTTTGAGGAAAATATCCTTTCTACTTCAAAAACATTTTTCCTTTCTTAACATGTTATAAAATTTTAAACAAAAAGAAGTTGATTAAAAATAAACCTGAAAACTTGTAAAGGAATATTCTTGGAAATATAGTTTTAAAAATCCATTCATACAGTATAAGTTTAAAATAACATTCTTCTCGTAATTTTGTCGGAAAAGTCAAAAAGTGCCTCATACGAAAAACGAAAAAATATTCCTTTTATATCATTTACTAAAAACTCACCGAATGGTAAAATTGGATTTAAACAATTGTAGGTGGATAGAAATAATATTACATATTGAGGAAACATGGATGTGGATGATAAAATACACCCCATTAAATACCAAAGTATAAACAATCTCGGATAAAAATGAGATTGTGATATTTCCCTTACCTTAGGACCGATATGCTTTGTACATGTACGAACCTCCTGTATAATGATTTAAATAATGTTATTGACTTATTACAGAATCATACATATTTTAATGATATCATATATGGTCATATTATTAGTTTCTTAGTAGTAATATTTCATTGCTACTTGTTATTCAGGTGTTTATAACTTTTTGTTCTTATGCGTGTTTTGTCGAATAAATTCTTATTCTTCTCTTTAGGTTATAGATACCTCATTTCCAGAATGGTATTAGTGTAATATATATCATATTCATTCATTCAATTCATTTATATAATCATTATGAAATTAATATCATGTAGAACAAGTCGCATCACATCGTGGAGACGGTATTCCGTACGTACGCACTAGTGATGATATCGTTCCTATGATCATGGAATTTTATTGGAGTGTATGTATACTATTTCAGAATCAGTATCAATTTATAATAGTCATATATAGTCATTATTTACACCATTATACTCATCCAAGTAAGGTGGTGGTGGAAAATAGATTACACCACGGCGTGGAGACGGTATTCCGTACGTACAAACGCACGATGATTTGTTTTTCTGTAGGATGGATAGATGGTGAAATAGAGTTGTTTCATAAATATAATAAAATATAAGTATATGAGTGATAATTATGTTATAACTTCATAATGAAACATCTAATGAAGAAGAAGTGGAAGAATAAATAAAGATGAAAGAATCGGTAACAGACATTATCTCTTCTTTGAAATGCTTCTTTGAGACCTCCTTTTAGGGCACAAAAATAGGTCTTTGAAGAAGACCAGAACCTCTAGTATGTTTCTAGGGAAGTGGAGAAGGAAATTTGGCAGGGGTTGGCCGAGCTTGAAGGATCAAAGTGGTTTGAGGAAGAGAGTGAGGAGGTGCCCTTTTATAAGGTAGGAGAGGGGAACCTTTGGAATAACTAAAATTATTATTTTATTATAAAGTCAAATTCTATTTTACATAGCTCCAAATTAATTAATTTTATAAGATAATATGTGGATGGGTCTAAAGCCTTTCATCTAATAGAATTTAGACAAGTTTAGGTTGCTATTTTATCCTAATCATTTAGATTTAACATTAAGTAAAATAATTTTACTTTTACCGTGTCTTCTTGTGTTCTTATACTATAAGGTTAATAAACTTACTATAAGAATCCAAAAGCACCCCAAGTTGTTTATTATTAGTATATATAACCTTATCTAAGTCATTTGGACAAACCTTTGATTTTTAGGAATAAAATAACAAATAATAATATAATATTTTTTTTAAAAACTATTTTATGTCAATTTTGACACTATTTTGTATTTGATTTTTGTGAAGATCATAACAGAATGATTAGTTCTAAAAACTTAACTTAAATCAATAATAATATGTCATGTTAACCTATAAAATTAATTTATTTCATAAAAAGTCTGAAATTACATTTATTTGTGTATTTATAACATCAATTATGTCAATATTTCATTAATAAGATAATTACTACATCATCATTGTGTCATACATAAATAAGATTATTTAATGTCTAAAAATTACAAATAAAATACCACTATGTAGGAAATCTTATTATATTTCTAATGACTATTTATAGTCGAATTTATCTTATGCATAACACTATATTAAAAATGATATACTTATTAAACTTTGATTTTAACTATTCTAACCCTTCATTAAATAAATTAATAATAAATGTCCTAATCTAATCCAAGTGGGTCTAAATGGTCATATTGTATTCCTAATGTCGTTTTTGGTCGAATTACACTTATCCAATAGAATTAGGACATGTGTTAGGGTAATAATAATATCATTTTTACCCTTAATTACCCTATTTACTTTTAACCGTGGTAAAAATAGTAAAAAGTTACTATTCACCAAAAATTATTTTCATCTCATTGAAACATATTTTACTTTCTGACATCAACTGTGTCTCTCGGATTTTTGAAATTCCACTCACAGAAGCGGTAAAATTATGTTTTATGAAAAATTCATTTTTCTTAACTACAACTTAGTGGTTTCACTATTCATCAAAAAAAATGAAAGTTTCCAGAAAAATACAAAAACTTAGGCCTAAGATATATTTGATATTATGAACTCAAAAATTATGTCTATTTTATCAAATTCAAAAAATATCAGTTGCATTAATTAATTTAAAAATTAATTCCCGTCGTCAAAACAAATAGCGTGTTCTTAAGAGATAATAACTATCAAGAGATTTACATTCGTTTATGCCCGATTTAAATGTGAAATTACATCCAATGAACAACATTGTATTAAATTGTAAAAATATATTCTAAATATACATTAAAACCACTCAAATTAATAATTTATCACTATTAATTATTTCGATTAAAACGGTTGTTTTTAATTGTAATTTAGTAATTTTCAATATTCATCAGAAAATGAGAGTTATCCGAAAAGTACCAAAATTTCACCCTAATCTAATTTTGATATTACGAATCCAAAAATGAATTCCATTTTGAAAAATAAAATATAAAAACATTCAAAAAGTGGTTATAAATATTCATAACTGCTAGTTTTAATAATATTTTATTAGCATATCATTGTTTAGTGACACTCGGTATTGCGTAAAATGCAAGCTATCGAGGAAGGTTGCGATTTCGTGTCAAGCAAGCTAGGAAAGTGTTGTGTGTAGAAAAAGATTCCTTTGATGATTTATAGAACATAAAAGTCTCGGGTGTTACATAGGGTCTAGATATTAGCACCAATAAATTTGTATTATAATTATAGAAAAATATTACTAATTTTTAATGAAATTCAAGATGAATGACCAATTACATTAAAAATATGGAATGATCTATCTACATCTCAATAAATTCCAAAAAATATATCCACCAATACGATATTTATTTCTAAATAATCATTGATAGTAGGTTGAAGAAAAAAATAATATTTATTCCATTTGTAAATATTAAAATAATCTCTACATACAACTGAAAAATATACCATATACATTAAATAATAATAGAAATAAAAAACTAGATAAAACTATAATGATGTACAAATTTTCCTAAAACACCAAATATTAAAACACTCAACCAACACACTATATATTAATAGAGAATAACAAAAAAACAAAATTTTCTATTACAAATGAATCATATAAGTAATAATTCATTCATAAGTTTGTCTACAAGAAATTATATATTTGAAAATACATTAATATAGTGATTCATATGTCATGTGATAGTATGTAACTCAAAATAAAACCACCAATAGTTTCTCTATAAATGAACATTATAAATGTACGTTAATAATTTATATGAGATGCACTACTATAAAAATTTATTAAATGAATAAAACCTGAATCGAATAAAATTAGAGTAAACAAATTGAAATCAAATAGCACCCAAATGAAGAAATACAAATGATAATGAATTAATAAAAATTCAAAAAATGAACATAAACTGAACCAAACTGGTCTAAATTAACCGAACCTTAAGGTAACTAAATATAGGAAATCCAAAACCTATCCAGATTATTTAGGATAAGAAGAAAGTATATTATAATATATGAATGAATCTGGCATGGTGGATTACACCTAGAAGAAAAATTCTATTGTTGGCTGATAGAATAATAATTGTATTTTGAATTCCTAATTTAATATTTAAGAAAAATAAAACTAAATCTTAGTTATAGATGGTATGGGAATGTAAAACACTGATGATGGGGTTCTCTTGAGGAGACCTGTGTGGAAGGAGGGTCACCCACGATAGTCCATATTTGGGTATGTTATACCCCAATTTTTTCTTAAAACCATTGGTATATCAACCATTATAAAATGTATTTAAATTTTTTTAAAATAGACTAAACTATCCCAATGGGTTTTTAACCCATTTAGAGAGGGTCAATATAAATATCATATTCTAATGATTATTCAGATCCATTTGGATAGGTACACCTTTAAAAAATGGATACTATAAACTGTTGGTATATGTTTATGGGTATATCCCACAATTCTAGTAGTCATATATTGTTGGGATTAACTTTCTATAAACCCCATAATTCTTCTCCTAATGAAATTCCTTCGATTTCAGGACGAATGATGATAATTTCTTTGATCATAAATTTCAATCCATGAATAAAATTTCAGATCTTTCATATCTATTATTTTTCTATTTATTCATAATATAATTTCTGGAATCCCAATTTTAAAACTGTTTAGCCCTCAGAATATTCTCCACCTTTTTATTTTATATGGTCATTACAAAGGCTTATGTTTAGTTAAAAGGACTATTCTCCAAATACTTCTTATCAAAATAAAATACATATATTTATTACTTTAATATTTTTCCTTAAAAAATTCAATGTTATATTATAATATCGATGTATTAAAATTCCACATAAATAATTATTATTAGTCCTTTAAATGATGAATCATTAATATCAAACACTTATGGTCAGCTATTTTGTTTACGATTCTGGGATATGATCTATAATAAAATACTTACGATCATGCCTTTTTTAATATTTTTCCTCATCCTATATTATTATAATCACTCAAAGTATTACACTAATGAATTACATTTATTCTAAATATATATCTATGGAATCCCATTACATTATTTATGGGTTCTTCTTCGTTTTCGTATCCTAATTTCTTTGGGTTCATTTTTTTTTATTTTGAGATCTGAGGGTGATTTTTGGTGAAACTAACATAATCAATAAAGTTATATGATTATTTGAAATAATGGTGTATCAAAATAAATGTGATAAATGATTACGATGATGTCCATTGGATACTAGATTGACTCATTGGATTTATAAAAATGTTTCAACATATTCTTCACACAAAACAACCGCACATCATAACTCAGATTCATGATGTTAATGCATTCATAGATTGATTGCATGAACTAGTATGGGGAGTGAAATGTTGAAACATATTGAGATAACTTCACATAATGTAATGCTCTACTTGAATTCATTTTAATCCTATGTGACATAGATTTCTGTGTATCATATATATTGATGTATTTTTATATTTTTAATGGATTCCTGATGTGTATGTTTCGGGATTTTTGTAGTTATAAACAATTAATATCTATTTAGTATATTTATTTTACATAATCCATAAATATCAAGACGTATGAGATATCTAAAATAGTTTTAGGGATGTACAATCCTTATAGATTATTTTTTTGGGAAATTAAACTTTTCAATAGTGTTGTTGTGTCTCCCTTGGTATGTGATCATTATTCTTCTTCATTTTCATTGGGCCTTGTAATTCTGGTGTACCATGTTTTCTAATACATTAGAATTGTGGTGTTTATTTTCTTTATCATTTCATGATCCATTGTATGATCATCTTATATAGACTAACCATTGTGTTTTTTGGGGGGGAATGTGGGTTAAATGAGTTATGTGTCCCATTGTCTTATTTTTAGACTATTTTTTAGGTTGAATAGATTTTGAGATGTAATGATTGATTCATGGAACTCTTTTGGTTTTTGTCTATTAATGATGGTATATCATTTTTTATCTCCCCTATGACAGATAATTTGTATTTCTATTATTATTAAAAACTATTTAACAAATTAATGGGAATTAATGATTGATTGTTCTATTTTTGTGGAAATCAGTTTTTGAGAGAAGATTATTGTCACCATATTTTCATAAAATTAGATGGATTTTTAATGCTATGTAAAATGGATTTATGAAATGGTTTTCAAAGAATGGTTTGGGTTAAATTGTTTGGGAAATATCAAACATGGGAATCCTTACATTATTTGGTGTATGTTATATTAATAGGCATCGTTTATTGATAATATTGGGAACTTTACTCATGGGATGAAACTCGTCTCCTTATGAATGTTAATATATGGAATTTTTAGACATGTTTGAAGGTTCACTTGATGTGGTGTTCTTATTCTCTCTATATTTTATGCATATATATTAAGAATTTATGTGTGTGACTTTATATGGTTAGTTAAGAGTGTTCTAGCTATCGTAACACTGTTTGATCCTTAACATGAGGTTGTCTATGCATTGGTTAGTATGGACATAGATTTGATATGATATGTGATACGTTCTTTGCATTAACATGTATCATTTATATCAAATGATTTGAAACTGTCACAACCCGCCCTCGGGACCCGTGACGTGACTACCCTAATCCCGCCTGCCATAGGCTAGGGGATGGAGACTAGCACCAAAGGCGTAAAACCTGATATAAGGGGAGGCACTGCCTTTATATAAGAAAAGAATCATCACATAGTAAGCAAGAAGAAGTAAACACTAAGTAAACTGTAAATCAAACGTGATGAATGATCAAGGGGAAAGAAATACAAGCCCAAAAGAAAGGTACAGTTACAACTGAAAGTAATGTACAACTCAAAGGAAAATAGCTGAAAGGTGACAAGCTGCTCGTGGATCATCCTCGAGCTTCCTACCTGATGGGTAGGTAAAAATCTCCTCCTCATCACTCCACGTTCTTCTGTCTCCTCCAGGTACAGACTCGTCGTGAAATACACCTCCGGGCACTGACTCGACACGAGATCCTCCTCCGGGTACCGTCCAGCTCTACAAGCCTCAACCACGATCAGTGATGTCCATCATCTGCAACCAACACAACATAGTGTGGGCGAAGCCCGTGCAGGGGTGAGTATAAGATACTCAGAAGGGACCCTGAGACCCCTGAAGGTCTCCCTTAATCCACAAAGAAAAACCACAAATAAAATATACAATCACGAAGTATCATCCAACACTACATAGGTATATTCCCATACATGTACCTAAGTCATCAAATCCAGTTCATCTCCAAATCACAAGGTCAAGTACAATCCAGTCCACTCAGGAAATTATAACATAATCTACATAAGAAAGTACGACCCAATACACATAGGAAAGGTTAATCCAATCCACACAGGATATCAAATCAATCACATCGAAGATAATGATTGAATGTTAGGACTCATCTCACACAAGTATCCATTTACGAAGAGGGGTGGAGATGATTAGATGTAGCCTCTGAATCACCACCTCTGCCAAACCCACGTAGGATCCAAGTTTAGTCGTCTTCTTTGCCTATCCCACGGAGGATTCAGGTATAGTAGTCATCGTCGTCGAACCCATGGAGGATCCCAGCATGGTAGTCGAACACACAGAGGATCCCAATACAATATTCATCCGCATCAAACCCATGGAGGATCCCAGTACGGTAGTTGTCCTCGTTGAACCCACAGAGGATCCTAGTACGGTAGTCATCCTTATCGAACCCAGGGAGGATCCTAGTACGGTTGTAGTCCTCGTCGATCCCACGGAGGATCCCAGTACCATAATCATCATCATCACAGTCGCAGCCAGCTATGGGGTTCCCGCAAACAGCACGCTTGTTCTGGGAGGATCCGCTCCATGAGCCAAGGGGTCGATACATCAACTATCACTTAGACCTGAGTTGATGTATCAAAAAGTTCCATGTCGACAATAGGAACTCATCATGACAGTCGGCGCATTAATCGAACGTCTGGTCAGAGAGTTACTTGCTTTTTCCTTCGAGGGGACCGGTTGGTTTTTATGTCAAAACCAACATAACCATACTCCAACTGAATCCAAACATTGAGCGGAGTAAGCCAAAAGGACCATCTCACTAAGAGGAAACCAACAAAATTGACGGCACATCAATCGGCTTTCCAGAACTCATGTTATAAGTGTTTCCGCTCTGAGGGCCCGGTTGGTTTCGTGTTCGATCAAACTCGGTCGTACACATTGTTCTCCGAAACCTTGAGTGTAATAAACCGAAATGACAGTCTTGAACCAAGGACCGCATTGCAATTGATGGTGCGTTTATCGGAGGTCCATAGCCCATGTTACGGACGTTTTAACGAATTTGTCCGTTTTTAGGGTGTTTGAGCCCGGACCGACCCGACCCAAAACCCCTTGGGGCGGCCCGAACCGGGTGGACCCGACCCGGGTCAAGGTCCGGCACATTAGGGCGCGGCCCAGCCCGGCTGGTGCAGTCCGGCCTAGCCAGTGTGGCCCGACCCGGCGTAGGGGTATGGCCCAGCACGGGCGGCCCGACGCGATCGGTCCATGCGGTGCGGTCGCCCGTGGGCTGAGTGGACAGGAATGGGGGAGGATCCCCCTTGATTGTAAAAAGGTGGACCCCTATGGGGTCCTCCCTAGGTGACCTGGCCGGGGATTATGACCCCTGGATTTTACAGAAGGGCCTGCTATGTTGACCGGCTCGTGTGCCGACACGGGACCCCCTCGGGTCCTGCCTTCAATGCGCCGGCGGCCGGCGGTTCTGGCCGCCCCTCCCTACACCGTTGCAGACATAGGTCATGGCCTTGTCCGACCGGCACGGCGCGACGGTGCCGCTCCCCTCCGCCACAGCCCGCCCCGGCCCCAGCCCTCCTTGGCGCTCGGGCGCCGGGCGACGACGCCGTGCATCTCCGCCTCAGCCCGCTCCTGGCCGTGGCCTCCCCGGTGCGGTGTGATGGAGCTGTGCTTCTTCACCGCGGCCCATTCCGGCCGCGGTTCTGTCGTTCCCGTGGAGCGCAAGGGCACCGCCTCTCTTCCGTTCGAGGCCACAAGGGTGACTCGACAACAAAAAGGGGGGAGGAGGATCGATCGTGTTCGTACGGTCCGACCTCCTCCCGTTATAATGATAGCAAGTAGTCAACAATTATCAATTAATTTTGTTAAATAAAACTTGAACGAAAATTAAACCCCTACCTTGATAACGAGTTGATGATTGATGAGCGTTGCAGAAAACAACGTCGTGGGGTGTGACTCCATACACGTTGACGGAGATCGTCTGAGGAAGAGCAACGTCTCGCTTCATTTGATGCGGGAAAAGGAACGAGGGAAGGCATGTCAGTGTTATTCACGTTCTTCAAGGAGGATAAAGAACATCTTCATAGAAAATAATGCTTCCTCTATCAAAAACTCCACAAAATGAAACCACCCAAAATAAAATAAGGTGGATCCTTATTTTATTAAATAATGTCAAGATTTCATGAATTCCAAATTCGAACCCTTAATTAAATAAATTGAATAGCTTTAATCAATCTAATTAATGTGAGGGTTGACAAGGATTTAATGTGGGGGAGGGCTGAGTTACAAATTTATGGGGGGTTTCCAACATAAAGAGGGGTGTTTAATGGGATGTTGGGAAATTGAAGGAGGTGGGGGCTCATGTGGGCCCTACCTCACCAATATCTTACCAAGTTGTTAGGAAGCAGTGGGTCCCACTCAACTCCCATGCATAGGTTATAACTATTTAGATTAGAAATAAAATTTTGGCGCAAATTTGATTTCACTCTTTAGTTATCCCAATTATTTAACAACACCTCTCGACCAAATGCAACTCCAGGAAGGGTCTTATTAAGCAAATACTGCATTGGGGTTTCAACTGTGCCCTCATATTTCGATTCCGAGCACCGGTTCAAAAGTTAGAAAATACCACTCTCTTGTTCATTGAACATACCCAGGCTAACCCTCGAAAATTTATTCTGGGCACACCGGCCCTCGGAATCAGGTTCCGTCAGAAGCTACGCACTCATAAAATCCCAAAGAAATTAAGAAAAAAAATTTCTTGAAATTTACAGGTCTTTACATTACTCCCACCCCATGGAATTTCGTCCCCATAATGTTATAACACAAACTAGGGAAACCAAAGTGGTACTGAGCACGCAACTGAGCCTCCCACTCCCATGTGCTCTCCTGGAGGTTCTCGTGCTGCCACCAGATGCGCACTAGAGGAATCGACCATCCATGTAGTACCCACTCTTATCGATCCTTGATCTCCACTAGGACCTCCATAAAAGCCACCCTATCGCCAATGTCCGTCTCCCCATGGTCGATGATATGTGTCGGGTCAAGCATGTATCTCCTCAATTGAGATACATGGAAGTCGCCGTGCACCTGGTGCAACTAAGGTGGATGGGTCAAGTGGTAAACCACCTCACCTACCCAATTGAGGACCTGGAAGGGTCCGATGAAGCGCAGAGATAACATGCTACCATGGCCAAATCATTGTAATCCACGTCAAGGTGAGACCCGTAAGAAAACAGGGTCACCATCCTCGAACTCTAGTGGTCTCCACCTCCAGTCGGCATAAGACTTCTGTCGGCACTGAGTTGTCATCATCTGCTCTGGGATGACCTGAACCTTCTCTGGTCCTACAAGAGCTGCAAAGTTTTCTTTTTTTCTGATAAGAAAAATCTGGTCTCATCCCCTAGATGAACCACATTCTTTTCCTAATACAGTCAATCGTGACCTGAATGATACTAATCCATGCCATGTATGACGTTGTAAGGCATCGACGCTACTACCAAGAGATCCAACCATTACTCTAACTTCCAAGGGTTGAGTCACACTATTGGTAGTAGTGTGTGGTCACTAGGTCTCCTCCAATAGGAATTTCGAAAGTGAGGGTCAAGTCAACAGTTTTAAATCGGAACCTCTTAGTATCAACTAAAAAAAGGATATGGATGAAAACATCACAGGAACAAGTCTCTTTTATTTCTACAGCTCAAGGTAAAAAGACACAAAACATCCACCAACAAAACCTCAACAAGGCCAGAAGCGACATGAACAAAAGTCTCCATGACAGGATGTAGTCCCGCTCCTATCCATATGCTCCCAGAGCCCCATGGTTATAAGCCTTAGCTACATGAAGCTGAGCTCTCCCATGTCCCCTTGTTCCCTGTGGTAAGGACGGTCTTCCTGGTGGTGGTTGTGGTAGGGACTCAAAGTGTCGCCGACCACCCGCTGCTTGGCCAGCTCCTCTACCTCGTCCTCCTGGTCCCTGTGGATGGCCATGGTTGAACCTCTACCTGGTAGGTCCCTCTACAACCTTCTGTTCATCTACAGGACGAGTCGGGCATTATCGAGCCACGTGACCCTGCCCGCCGCATGCATAGCAATGCTTTGTCCTCATGTGTCTGGATCTCCTTCGAGTGCCCCACATAATCAAATCTGCATCTTGAGATTGCTCATCTAATTGCCTGGCCCGCCTGGATCTCTGCATCATCTATCTACTACCAGCTGCAGAAGACTCCTCTATGGGTCGTCCTGTGGAGGGTCTCACCGCTGGTGACTGCTCGGCGAGAAAACTCTCCACTAAAAGGGCTCTACCCAACACCCATGCATGCATCCGAATATAGATGGAGATCATCGAAGCCCTGATATCATGCCTCATTCCCTGCTCTAATGTTCGAGCCCTGAAGAACGGGTCTCATACCATATCTGCAGAGTAGCGCGAGAGATCAATAAACCTCGCCGAGTACTGGGTCACGGTCATAATACCCAGCCGCAGCTGTAGTAACTCCTGAATGAGAACAGCACGGAGAGTTGCTGGGATGAACTCCAAGAGGAAGAGGATCTCAAAGTCCGTCCAAAGAAGAGATTCCTCGAAGATCACCTAGTGCATCAGGATCCACCATCCTCCTGTTTCCGCATGCAGGAGACTTGCTGCAAGGATCACCATGAGGTCATCTGGTGTCCCCACTAACCTAAAAACTCAAACAATAGACTCAAGCCAATTCTCAGCTACCTGAGGGTCCGTCTCCCCATGGAACCTGGGCAGTCTCTGACATTGAAACTTGTGCAGTGCACTAAGGCGACGTGCACTCTCAGCGGTTGGGGCTGCTGGCATCGGTGGCTCAGCGGGTAGAGGTATCGCCAGTGCCTCCACTATAATAGGGCCCTGCACTGAGGCCTCATCGCTCGGTGAGCTGTCGTCTCGCACAAAGATCAGAACCCTAGCTGGCTGTCGTCATGGGGTCCTCCTGGAAAGAAACGGGTGCACCATGGTCAAAATAGTATACCTTTGGAGCTGACACAAAGTAATCATAAAGAAAACTTTGAAACACACATGAAATCAATGTCTTCATGCATTGAGTCAGAAATCAGAAGTCAGGGTCCTGGTGTATGGATAATTCAGCCACCGCACCAACACTGGAATCCATGGACTGATAACCACATTCCATACCCTTAACATTATTGCTTCACATTGAAGAAAGATCAGAGTCCTGAGTTCTGCAGTAGAACCGAACTCCTCTGATTCCAATTTGTCACGACCCGTCCTCAGAACCCGTGTCGTGACTACCCCAAGCCCTCATTCCATAGGCTAGGGGCTGGAGACTAGCACCAAAGGCATAAAATAGAATATAAGGGAAGCCATTGCCTTTATGTAAGAAAAGAATCACCAAAGAGTAATCAAGAAGAAGTAAACACTAAGTAAATTATAAATCAAACGTGATGAAAGTACAAGGGTCCAGAAATACAAGACCAAAAGAAAGGTACAACTACAACTAAAAGTAAAGTACATCTCAAAGGACAACAGCTGAAAGGTGACAAGCTGGTCCTGGATCGTCCTTCGGCTTCCTACCTAAATGGTAGGTACAGATTTACTCCTCAGCACTCCACGTCTGTCTGTCTCTTTCGGGTACCGACTCATCGTGAAATCCACCTCCGGGAATTGAATCGACGCGAGATCCTCCTCCGGGTACCGTCCAGCCCTACAATCCTCAACCACAATTAGTGATGTCTGACGCATGCAACCAACACAATGTAGTGCGGGCGAATCCCATGTAGGGGTGAGTATATGATACTCAGTAGGGACCCCGAGACCCCCAAAGGTCTCCCTGAATCCAAAAAGGATAAATGACAATGAAAATATACAATGACGAAGTAGCATCCAACACTACATAGGTATATGCCCATACATATACCTAAGTAATCAAATCTAGTTTAGCTCCAACTCATGAGCTCAAGTACAATCCAGTCCACTTATGAAACTAAAACATAATCCACATAGGATAGTACGACCGAGTCTACATAGGAAAGAATAATCCAATCCACAATGGATATCAAATCAATCACATCGAAGAGAATGATTGAAATTCAGGACTCAACTCACACAGGTTTCCATTTACTAAGAGGGGTGGAGATGATTATATCTGCCCTCTAAATCACCTCCTCTGCAGAACCCACCTAGGATCCAAGTTTAGGAGTTGTTGCTACCGAACCCACGGAGGATTTAGGAATAGTATTCATCATCGTTGAACCCACAGAGGATCCCAACACGGTAGTCGAACCCACAGAGGATCCCTGTACAATAGTCATCCTCGTCGAACCCAGGGAGGATCCCAGTATGGTAGTCATCCTCGTAGAAACCATGGAGGATCCCAGTACTGTAGTCATCCTCATTGAACCCACAGAGGATCCTAGTATGGTAGACGTCCTCGTTGAAGCCATAGAGGATCCCAGTACAATCATCTTCGTCGTCATAGTCACATCCAACTCTACGGTTCCCGCACACAGTACACTCTATCTGGGGGGATCTGCTCCATGAGTGAAGGGGCTGATACATCAACTATCATGTATACCTAAGATGATTTATCGCCATGTTCTGTCTTGATAATAGGAACTCAATGTGACAGACAGCGCGTCAATCGGTCACCAGGTCTGAGAGTTACTGGGTTTTTTGTTCCAAGGTCCTAGTTGGTTTTTAAGTGAAAACCAACCTGACTGTACTCCAACTATATCCAAACATCAAGCGAAGTAATCATAAGTTCCATCTCACTAAGAGGAAACCAACAAAATCAACGGCTCCTCAATCGAACGCCCCAAGCTCATGTTATATGTGTTTCCACTCCAAGGGCCCAGTTGGATTCGTGTTCGAACCAACCCGTCTGTACCCAAAGTTATCCTAAACCGTGAGTGTAATATACTAAAATGACCATCTCGATCCATGGATCTCATAACAACTGACGGTTCATTGATTGAAGGTCTGTAGCCCATGTTACAGACGTTTGAACGAATCTGTCCGTTTTTAGGGGGTTTGGGCCCAGACCGACCCGACCCAAATCCCCATGGGTTGGCCCGAACAGGGCGACCCGACCTAGGTCTGGGTCCGCCCCATTAGGGCGCATCCCGGCGCGGCTAGGCCCAGCCGGCGCGGGGGTCCGGCCCAGTGCGAGCGGCCCCGCCCGGCGCGGCTGGTCTGTGCGATGCGGTCGCCCACGGGCTGAGCGGATGGGAAAGGTGGCACAACCCCCTTGATTGGAAAACGGCAGACCCCTATGGGGTCCCCCCTAGGTGACCTGGCCAGGGGTTAAGACCCCCAAATTTTACCAAACGGCCGACTGTGTTGGATGGTCGGTGTACAACCATGGGACACCCATGGGTCCTGCCTTCCATACACCGGCGGCCGGCAGTTCTGGCCACCCCTCCCGGCACTACCACGGCCTTAGGCCGTGATCTTTTCTAACCAGCATGGCACGACGGCGTCGCACCCCTCCGCAGTCGCCCGCCCATTCCACGGCCCTCCTTGGTGCTTGGGCACCGTGCGCCGGTGCCGCGCTACTCCGCTGCATCCCGCTCGTGGCCGCGGCCTCACCGGTGCAGCACGATGGTGCCGCCCTTCATCACCGCGGCTCGTTCCGGCCACAGTTCTGTTGTTCCCGTGCGTCACACGGGCACCGCGTCTATTCTGTCCCAAGCCATGAGTGTGAATCAAGAACAAAAATGGGGGAGGATCGACTGTGTTCTTGAAGTCCGACCTCCTCTCGTTATATTGATAACAAGAGGAAAACAACTAATAATGAAGTTCGTTAAATGAAACTAGAACAATGATTAAACCCCTACCTCGATAACGAGTTGACGATTGATGAGCATTGTGGAAAATGACATCGCGGTGTGTTGCTCCTTACACGTTGACGGAGATCTTCCGAGTTAAAGCAGAATCTCCCTTCCTTTTAAAACTGAAGAAGAATGAGGGAAGGGGTGTCAGTGTTCTTCGCATACTTCAAGGAGGATGATGAACATCTTCAGAGAAATGACACATCCTCTCTCAAAAACTCCACCCAATGAAACCACCCGAAATAAAATAAGGTGGATCCTTATTTTATTAACTCATGTCAAGATTTCAAGAATTCAAAATTCAAAACAATAATTAAATAAATTGAATAGCTTTAATCAATCTAATTAATGTAAGGGTTGACAAGCATTTAAAGTGAGGGAGGGGTGAGTTACAAATTTATGGAGGGTTGCCAATATAAAGAGGGGTGATTAATGGGGTGTTAGGAAATTTAAGGAGGTGGGGGCTCGTGTGGGCCCCACCCCACCAATATCCTACCAAGTTGTTTGGATGAAATGGGTCCCACTCAACTCCCATGCATAGGTTATAACTATTTAGATTAGAAATAAAACTATGGCACAAATTTTATTTCACTCTTTAGTTAACCCAATTATTTAATGACACCTCCCGAGAAAACGCAACTCCAGGAAGGGTCTTCTTAGTCAAATATCGGCATTGCGGTTTCAACAGTGCCCTCAGAATTCTATTCCGAGCACCAGTTCAAAAGTTAGAAAAACCCGCTCACTCGTTCACTGAATTTACCCGAGCTAAACTTCATAAATTGATTCTGGGCAGACCGGGCCTCGGAATCACGTGCTGCCAGAAACTGCACACTCGTAAAATCCCAAATAAATTAAGAAAAGATTTTCCTTGATATTTCCAGGTCATTACAAAAACTATTTGATGTAGATTATTTGTAAATGTAGAAAATGTGATTTATTTACCATGATATTGATATAAAAAATGTCAAACTAATTATCGTGCCTTTTTTCCATTAAATTTGTGCATGTTAGTATTTTCATTTAGAGAATAAATATTGAACAATTAGGGATATCCTACTGATCCTATTTAGTTCACACATTGGTCACCCCTTTGGTGGTGCATAGAACATGATATGTCCTTCGATAATTGGGAAGGAAATGATGATGATGAATGGTTTTTAGCAGTTGTTTTTTGGAAGACTGTGGTGAGATTTTGGTATTTTCCCCCTGAAATCACATGGATTAGATTTTTCGATTTCCCATTAAATGTTGGACTTGTATCATGGGGAATGATTAAATTATTTTGAGTTTTATAGATTCCACTTTTTCCTTTTTTTATGATATTGATTTTTTTGTAATCTTATGTTGTTCCATCCCATCATGTATATATATATATATATATTCTACATTAGTTTGGTTAGAAAAAATCAATCTATTTTTATGAACCATTTTGATTATCCAACCAATGTGAATCATGAATGTCCATTGGGTATGTGATTGTTCATGTTGGGTACCAGTTTTAGAGGTTATCTAAGCCATTTTGATACCATTTTGGAATCAGAGAAGGTTTCACATAGTTTTTGGGATGTTGGTAGACATGAGATATCATTTTTAGGAAATGGTAAGTAGGTTTCTCTTAGTTCATGACCAGCTATTTACATCATAAGACCCATGATTCCATGTGATGTTTGGATTTGTGTCTCATATTTCTAGTTCATGATCATAATTTCTAAAAATTTATTTGGTTCTTTGGTTTTCTATGATAATATCTTTATATATGATCATTTCATCAATTTTGGTTTTGAATCTTTATGCCTCTAAGACATCTTCAACATGTTATTTATTTGGGTGTCAAGGATTCCCATCAAGGAATACTCTTCTAGATCAGTATCCTTTAAATGATATTATGCATTAAATCATGTTATTGAAATAAATTTACCTTAATTCCATAATATAGTTCTTGGGGTCTAACTAGGAACTATAAAAGAAAGGTATCAATCATGATACTTGTTATGAAATAGTCGAAAATCCCTTAAGGGTATGATGGAACCTCAAATGGTAGATGAAATTCATGGAATGATCTGTTACATAATAAATTTCCTATAAACACATAAGAATATCAACGTGAGGTGTGTGGAGTTCATACTCAAAGTCGTAACAAATGATGGTGGGATTGTATGGTATTGGAGGATAGATATGTTGGATTTGAATAGATGGGTTTAAAGACACACTTTCTTCAATAGTTTTTTCTAGTCTTCGATGGAGGTGATGTATATGGAGGTTCTCTTCTTGTAGTAGGGAGGGAATTTGGTATCATCGTACACAAATAAGTTTGTGTGGATAGTTCTTTTTTAAAAAAATGTAGTAAAAAACCATTGAATGGTTAAAATTACCTAATGGTTTTGGGAAAAAATATCAATTCACATGTATTTATATTGAAAAATTATACCTATGTGGAGATTTTAGATCATGAAATTTTGGTATATATGGATATTTTATGAATTTATTATTATTATTCCCCATATTTTCCACCCAATGGTAGATTCAGTTGAACAGAAAGTAGGAATTATAAGTGTAATTATAACAACCATGCTCTTTATTTTATATTTAAACATGATTTCTAATCTAAAATTTCACTTAATACAACTCATAATATCAAGAGTTCTACTGTATTTATGAAATTAGGTATGTAAAAAAATTCATAGAAAATGAATATCATCATCATTATTGAAAACCACATTTACATGAAAACAAAACTCCTTCTTACATAACACTACAAGGGATAATGTCTGGACATATATTTGATAAGGGTGAGCTATAAGGCCTAGTAAGGGAATAAACTCGACAAAAAATTAGAAATATAATAAATGTTAGACAATATATACATCAATGGAGGATAAAATGAAACTAAATAATAAGTCATGAAATATCATGACAGTCATAACATGGGAAATGTGGAAACAACATTCAATAAAATATTAACATGAATTAAGGCTCATTTCACATGCATAAGCACAGTTCAAAGAACATTAAACATAGAGTAACATGAGCCAAGGATCATTCCACAAGAATGATCATGTGTCAAGATCGTTATACATGGGTGATAATGAGTGAAATATCATTGACCAAGACTTATCGTGATACTAATTAATACCCAAGGTGTTGTGGTGCTATCGGGGTGAACCCTTCATAATCATTTCAATATCAAGAATAAACGATCCACATATATCATTTAACATGGTTTTATTCAACATAATAAATTAAGACGTGATCATGTAATGCGGAATATATACATGTAAGCCCTCAATAAATATTTATATGTCCATAAAGGTGAATACCCATGATACAAAAATGGGTATGATAATCACTACATTGGCATGGTAAATCGTGGTTCAATTTGGGCAGCAAAATGAAAACATATAGATATTAATGAAATGGGATGGTGATAGAGAAATGGGTATCTCATCATTTATACATGAAATTGATATTGATAGGGACATGGAAGGTCATTACCAAATATTTTTATTTGAAATATAAGGCTTCACACTATAATGAATCTTGGATGAATAAGAGAAAGCAAAAGAACTCTAACAAAATTTTGGCATGGTAATAGATGTAGATAATGGTTAATTAGAGGGTTAAATGAGAATTAAAAGAGATTTCCTAATTTATAAAACATGGTGAAAATATATGGGATGGGTATTAATGTATCCCAAAATATAGAAATGGAAACTAAAAATTCTTATCATAAATTATTTTCTTGATAAAAAGTGGAGAGAGAGAATCCCCTAGAGATTTCTGGCATAGTAAAAACAAAGAAATGAATCTAATTAAAAGGATATAAATGATACCTCATAAATAAATCAATTGAAACATAATTTAATTATTAAAAATTAATGGAAATACATTATATTGAATAGAATAGTACTAATATCAAAAATGGTGCTTGAATTCCAATGTGAGGAGAGAAATACCTTACTTGGATGTGTGACCCCAAAGGTATAGAATAGTCTTCGTGGGGCCATGGGGATGACTTTGGAGGACTCTACATAGTATAAGGAAAATGGTGGAAAAGATTCATGGAGTTTGAGGGTTGATAAATGAGAGATAGGGTGGGTTTATATAAGAAGGGAAGGGGATTAATTTATTATTTCTAGTTTTGTACATAACAAAAGAAAATATTGAAACCCACAAATGATTCAATGTTTTTTCCATTGGTTTCTCAAAAATTGATTTGTTTAATTTATTTTATAAATCCAAGGGCAAAATTTATTAATATATTTCCCTTGCTCAGGTGGAGGTGAGTCTACTATTAAAGAAATGAATTTAAAATCATAAAATATATTATATATTTTGGTGGATTTACTAAGGATTTATAATATAATTGAAATAAATGTGGAATAAAATTATATTTAAGTAAAAAACATTTATTTTTACTATGATATATTTTATTGTATTTATTATATCACTATTGGGCCATAATAATGTCATAAAATACACTTCGTATTTATATTTTATTAAATTTTTACCCAAAAATTAAAATCATAAATATTTATAAAAATTTACCCACTAGATAATTTTGATTCCTTGAAATTGAAAAAATATAAATTTTGTATAAATAATTGTATAAATATGTGAATGTTCACTTTTAAAATGAAAGCATACACTTATAGAAAATGATCTATGCTTTATCAATAACGGTTTTTGATCTCTAATGAAAATGACATTTCAGTTCATACAAAATATACCATCATTTATATTTAATAAAATTGCATTAATAAAAATGTTTTATTAATATATTATTTATACAAAAATTCCATTAATTCATCAAAATATATTTTTCATTGAATTTGAATATTAACAATGAATATTATTTATTCTTTAAAAATCATATAAAAAGTAGCAATAATTGTATAAAAATATATTAAATAATATATACAAAATAATTTATATATCCTTATTTCTATGGTCTTGATACATATCACTTTATTACATCAGTATATACCCTAATAGTAAAGTGTGTAATGGCGGGGCTTCACTAGGGTCATACGGTGAACATGGTTTGGGATGTGATCTAGATGTGCTTGAACGTATCCCATAAATAGTTTCTCTCATTCTTATGTTGTTAAATCTAAGCTTGGGATTTGATTAGGGGAAATACCATAAATGTTATATCCATCAGAATCCCTAATACACGGGCTTTATTGGAAATGATCCTACTTATTGAGGCCATCAATTTACTATCTGTTCCAAAATGACTTTTTGAACCCATATATTAATAATAGTCATTTGATCACTTTTCAACGAATATATTATCAATGCAATTGATAATTATTGGTAATTTAAAAATCAATTTTATATAGTAATACAAAATAATTTCTTGTTTTATCTATATCCAAAACACATTTTATTATACAAAAAGAATTATAATTTAATTCATAAATCTTCTGGTCATTACAACCATTATGCCTTAATAAATATTTCGCTCAAAATTTACTTTTACCACACTAAAATAGATCCAGAAAACTCTGCTACATCCCCTCCTCCGGTTCACATGTTTCTTATTCAAACTTCTGGTTTCACCAAAATACCATGATGAGGGGCATTGTATAATTTTAGAGAACATTCTCTCTGTGTTCAATGATATACGCTGACTAATCCTATTAATAAATTTAGTTATAAAATAGTACTACCTATAGATTCAGTACATGTGATGTGTTTGGTATTCACTTTGTAAATAGTGATATATAGAATGCAGCGTTAACATGAAATAGGTTTGTTGGGAGTTATTCTCAGTTGTACACTACTACGATGTGATCAAGGATATCATAATGCCCGACATACCATGGAATTTTCTTTCCATTCTTCGTAAATCTCATCACTCTCTTCCAAAGAAATATTTGGAGGAATACTATGTCTTAGACCTCAAACTCTAGGTATCATATATGTTTTTTAGCATAGCTCATTTTTTGACACTGGTTAGCTTTGATGGGCCGCTGAATGGTCTTAACCTTCTCAACCATTTCATCATCCATTTCAAGACCTAGTAGTTTTAATTCCCCAAATTCATCCTAACATACTGGTTTTATGAACCTCTTACCATAAAGGGCTTCATAGGTGGCTATTTGGATGCTTGAGTGGAAAGTACTGTTGTAAGATAGTTCCACCAAAAGAAGATGTTTGTATCATAATCCTTTGAAGTCTATTGACAAAGAACTCAATATATCCCCATGTGTTAAGATAGACAACCTAGTTATACCATCAGTTTGAGTGTGATAAGTCTACCTGAAGTTTAGCTCTATGTTTAGAGGATTCTAACAATTTTACAAAAACATAGAGGTGAATCATGGATCTCTATTGGACATAATAGATTGTGGTACTCCGTGAAGCATTCAAACCTCTCTAATATATATATATATGTGTCAGTAGATCTAGTGAGAAATCCTCTCGAATCAATGTGAAGTGTGTAGTATTTTAAGATAAACAACAACAACACAGATAGCAATTTCACATTGGATTTCTTTAGATGTCTGGTGATTATGTCCATGGTGATTTTTTCAGAATCCATTTTTTGGGTAATGGTTGCATCATTCCCTTATACATATGCCATTCATCCATCACATTATGACATACCATGTTCATTTTTGCATATTGTGTGATCTCTTACTTCATGTCATCCTAGAAATAGTTCCTTTATTGATCTCAATGCATATTTTTGTTTCTTGGGTTAATGGAGGTATTAGAACTATGTGCATCATCCAAATGATAATTATTTAAAAAACAATTTGATAAAACACATAGTCTTGACACAAATCTCACAATTCATTCATCATTGACATTGAACTCCATGGAATTCTGTTTTATGATAATTTCCAAATTATTTTTAATTCCCACATAATTTATTTTAATCCTTTAACCAATCGAATAGAGATGGTGGAGAAATATTGTGTGAAAGGATTTATGATGTTCCTTTATTTAGGATTCCCATGTCTATCTTCTTCATGTATATGGAGATTAAATCCTTATTAATTCGCAGTAATGTTATAATTGGTTGGGACTTTCTACTTAGATCATCTTCCACATTGTTCACATTCCCACGATGCTATTGGATTGAGCCAGCGTAAAACTTTTTGACCACTAAAAATGTTCATTGGCATGTATTTATCTATTTTTATGTGAAATTATATTTGAGACTTTTGTGATCCATATATATTTAAAAAGTCTTCTGAATGAGATAATTCCACAAGATTATCAATGCCAACATCATAGTTACCAACTCCAGATCATGTGTTGGATAATGTTTCTCATGAATTTTAAAATTCTTGGAGGCATATGCAATGAACATTTCATTTTTCATCTACACACATCCCAAACCCGTACTTAAATCATTGATGAAAACCAAAAAATTATCCCAACATTTGGGTAATGTGAGCACAAGGGAAGTGATTTGAATTATTGTCAAATATGTGAAGCATTGTTCACATTCATAGTTCCAAGAAACCATTAATACATTTTTAGTTATATTTATTATAGTTTATTAAAATCGTGTAAAATTTCTCATAATTCAGCTATAAATCCAGCTAACCCTTGGAAGCTATGGATATCTATCACAGATGTGGGACTTATCTATCCATCAATTGGTTTTTAAAGGATTTATATATATCCCATTTATTGGGATGATATTCCACAAGAATGATATAAAATTTAGCTAAAACTCACACTGGCTATTCATTGCATAGATCTTCTCCTGTTGAATGGTCTATTGCACAGTTCATTTATTCTCCCAATATTCCTTCATAGTATTAGAGTATATTAGAATATCCTCTATGAATACTACCACAAACATGATGAGGTAATCTCTAATGACTCTATTAATTATATATATAAATATTCCCAGATAATTAGTGTATACAAAAGGAATAACTATAATCCCATCGTTCTCTTACTTTATACAAAATTAAGTGAGGGGGATATCTACCTTCTTCACCCTTACATGGTAATACCCTATCCATAGATCCAACATGGAGAATTATTGTGATCCATGTAGAGGATAGAAACATTCATCAATTCATGTAAAATGATACTTGTACTTTATTGTAATTTTGTTGATATCATGATAACCAATACAAAGGTTAATTGAACCATCCTTCTTCTTTACAAATAGGGCTGGTTCACCACATAGTGAAGCACATGGGAATTTAAACCCTTTATACACATTCACCCATAGTTGTTTGTTAGTACATAATTTTCGACAGTAGCCATACTATATAGAGTCTTGAATATTGGAAATTTCCCTAGTATAATATAGATAGAAATGTCATCTTCTAAACTAGGCGGAAGAACCATATATTCCTTAGGAAACACATTAGTGTATACCCTCACAATAGGCATGTCTTCAAGGATGGTTTGTTCCTCAGAGTCAAAAATTTGACCTAGAAATGTACGATTTTAGGGAAACAATATCCATGATTTAGATGATGGGGATAAATAAGATTTATCCTCCTCCTTTCTCTTTTATATAATCAAGGGTTGATTCAACTTTTGAAAAGTGATTTCCATCTTCCATAAGATTATGTAGGCTCTATATAGAGAAAAGAAATACCTGCCCAAAATTACATAAAATTCCTCCAAGAGGATGTAATAAAAGTTTCTCTGATAAGTTAAAAACAAAAATTGTGACAGGGGATGATTTATATACAATGGATTCAGTAATGTCCCCATTTTCCATTTTCACAGAAATATTTACGTCGTTGAATTTTTTGTGGGTTTTGAATAGTTCTACTAAACATATGTGATATAAAGTAATGAATATAACCATAATAAAAAATTATAATTTCTATTATTGAATTAATAACTACTATACATGTCACCACTTTATTATCAGGATTGAAATTTGTGGTAGTGAGGGAAAAACCTCTCCCTTGATGCCTTGGAGGTGATTGGATACCTCGGAAACCCTTGGATAAGGGTGCTGGTTTGAATAGTTCCATGGTTTCTTATATTTGTAGAAAAATACAACACATTTAGGGTCAACTAGATGGTTATTTTCCTCTATGAATTCTATGGGTTTCTTTTATTAGCTATTATTATCCAGGATCCCATCTCATCCACACCAAAATATTTTCCATAATTCCATTAGGAAATTTCATTGGGTTCTTCTTTCCACATCTTTGACAAGTGGGATGATGGAATTTCATTACACCATAGGATTTATCTATCATACAACCATAATTAAAGTCAAATTACTGGTTATTATCCCCATGATACCCCTATAATTCACTGATCTCCATATCTACTTTTAGGGGGCATCAAAACATTCTTCTTATAGCTATCATTGTCATGGATTGATAATTCTTTACATATGATTGGATTTATCCCAGTAAAGAATCTCTTAAACATTAATTTGTGGGAAATGAAAAAACTAGAGGTGTATCATTAATGTCTTGTGAATTATTCAATATACACGTCAATAGATTCATCATCCATTCAATTGAGTCTAAGGAAATATATTTCCATCATAAGGTAGAGGGTGTGGGGTGATATTTATCAAAAAACATTTTCCCAAATTCCTTCTACTCCATTGCTTAGATCTCTTCCTTATGCATCTTATTATTGATCAATTTTCGCCACTAATCAGATTCTCCCTCTATTTGATAAATATGTAGTAAAAGCTCCCTTTGTTTGAAATATTAAATTATGAAGAATATATTTTCAATATAATTGATCATTTACATTGTGGTTTATTGATCGGATTATCCACTGAATGTAGGAGGCCTTGGTCGCATGAAGGTATTGACTGTGGGTTGCTCTTTCTCAATGTGTGTAACACCCCGAGCTTCCACGATACGCTTCTCATTCAATAATGCAATGGCTTGCATTGTACGCAACTTCGAGTTCTAAAACACCGCGACTAATTAAAGTAGCCGTTATGAATAGTAATAACCACTTTTTAAAATTATAGAATTTTTATATTTCAAAATGGACTTCATTTTTGAATTCGTAATATCGAAATTAGCCTATGTTGAATTTTTGGTATTTTTCTGAGAACTTCAAATTTTTTATGAATAGTGAAAAATACTTAAAAACAAATTTTTTAATAAAAATAATTAATAGTGATAAATTATACTATTTAGTGGTTTTAAAGTATAATTATAATATATTTTTACCATTTTATCCAATGGTGGTCATTAGAATTAATTTGACATTGAAATTGGACATAAACAATTGCCAATCTTTTGATATAAATTGTTTCTAAAAAACACGCTATTTGTTGTGACATCGGGAATTAATTATAAAATTAATTAATGCAACTTATATGTTTGGAATTTTGTAAAATAGACATCATTTTTGAATTTGGAATATCAATTATAGCTTAGGGTGAATTTTTGGCATTGTTCTGAAAAACTTCAATTTTTGATGAATAGTTAAACCACTAAGTGGTAGTTAAATAACTGATTTTTCGTTTAAATGAAATATTACCACTTCTGTGATTTGATTTTCAAAAATCCGACATACATGGTTGTCATTAAGAAGTAAAAAGTGGTTCAATGAGATTAAAATAATTTTTTGGTAAATAGTAACTTTTAAGTTCTTAATCGCGATTAGAGGTAATTAGTGTGGTTTAAGGTACAAATAATGTTTTAATAATATGAGATGAGCATGAAACTTGTCCTACTCCTATTGGATGAGTCATGGCCGACCAAGAAAACCCATGGGTCAACTTGGGGACCCCATGGAGCCACCTTAGTTGGAAAATGACATTATTATATATTTATTTAATGTTAAAATTAAATTGACACAAACATGAGTTATTTTACTAAAACAGTTTTTAAGTGGGGTTACACAAGTCCCAATTTTGACTATAAATATTAATTATAAAGATAAAAAGATTTCCTACATCATAGTATTTTTTTTATAATTTTTAGACATTAAATAAATTAAAATATTTATGACATCATTATGATGCAGCGATGACCTCATTATTTAACGATTTTAATAAAATGAAAAGATAATGTAAAATCCAAGGCTTACAATTGTACAAAGCCTATTGGATGAGGATATTTCGAACCCTTATCACCTTATCCTCTAATTATATAAGTGTGGGACCTTTAGAATCCGAAAATCATTGTCAAATAATGTAACATTTCAATCTTTCCAAAAGTGCCCCTCCTCTCCACTTATAAAAGGCCCCCACCTCTCCCACATCATTTACACTTTAAAGCCATTTGGCTCGGCCAACCTCTGCCCAAATACTCTCCCAACATTCCTCCCTTACTCCTAGAAGCCTCACCTTGGGCATAAAGCTTCCCAAGGAAGCCTTTGGCTCAAATCAAAAAGAGTTACCCGATTTTGAGGTAATGTCTTCTCTAATGTTGTTTTGTTTTATTTTTCTTCTCCAACCCCCTAAACTCTTTTTATTCATTTCTTTTGTAACAACACCAGTATCCTCAATATACTAGGATTTTGTTATAAGAAGTATTCGAGCTACACTTACACACACCTACATCTAATGGTTAAAGAACATACGGTTTCTGTGGATGGCGAATTTCTGCCTCACGAAACGATGATTGTTCAACACTCATATAACACCTTCAAAGGTGGCCATTAAGATGTCACTATTTTTATATATGATATATAATATGTTTATGTTTTACTTATGCTTCTGTATTTCTCATTTATGGAATACTTTATGATTTCCATTATGGGTAAAACGCGATAATTTCATTTTAGGAAGTGCGGACTACCGCCCCCTCAAAGTGATTTGAATCGTTAATGCCATACGTGGGATGTATAAAGGATGGAGTAAATGGTATTATACACTATATTATACTGGAATTATATTATAAATTTATATCATTATGATTTCATTCCATTAAATATGAAATAGAAATGAAAGTAGCGTTCATGCGTACGTACGGCTTTCCGTCTCCATGAACGGTGCATTTCATTTCTTACCTCTAAATGTTACGTAATATTATAAATGAATGTATATACTGGATATATATGATATATATGACATATAAATAATGAATATAATTCTGGAGATAATAGATATTCTACCACATAAACAACTTGTAATAATAAGAAGTTTATTGTTGATTCAAGTACCAATGATCGACAAAACGACCGTTATTAACTTAAATAATTACATAATGTTCATAACATTGTAATAAGTGATATAAAAAGGATAATGAAATTAAAAATGGTTCTTAATAAGGTATATATTAACTCTAGTTTATTATTCAGGAGGTTAAAGAACGGTTGAGTCAAGTCGGACATGAGGTAAGGGAATTTTTATCCCAATTTCCATTCTTTGGGTTAATCTCCTACTTACAAATTATGTCATGATATTATTATGTCTTATTTTGTATTCTTTATGTGTACCTATAGTGAATACACATAATATATCTATTTTATTTTAAAAATGATATTTGTAAGGGAACATCTTAACCCAACTTCAATTCATTGGGTTAATCTCCTACTTTCAAATTATGTCATGATATTATTATGTCTTATTTTGTATTCTTTATGTGTACCTATAGTGAATACACATAATATATATATTTTATTTTAAAAATGATCTTTGTAAGGGAACTTCTTAACCCAACTTCAATTCTTTGGGTTAATCTCCTACTTTCAAATTATGTCATGATATTATTATGTCCTATTTTGTATTTTTACTTTCTTTATGTGTACCTATAGTAAATACACATAATATATCTATTTTATTTTAAAAATGATCTTTTAAGGACTTCGTCTCAATCCCCTTTCATTGAGGCATATTTGGTTTTATACACAACTTTCTTTTATACGGTGTATAAACCCCTTTGACTTTTACATTTATTCAAAAGGAATCTTTTTTATACGAAGAATTTTACTAAACGACAAAAAGGGAATGTTTTCCTTTCCATACTTATGCGGCGACAACGACTTCTCCGCCGCCGTGACCATTATTTGAGTTTCAGATTCCTCTACAAGCCATCATTTTTTTTAATAAAAAATAAATACAAAGTTTTAACTTTCTTTTATTTTTGTATTGAAAATGGTTTTGAAAGCGTTTTTATTATATCAATGTGTTGTATTGATATCTTGTGATTGAAATGTGGAAATGTTATGTTTCCTTTATGCATGTTTTATGTGATACGATTATGTTATGGTTTATGAGATGTTTAAACCTGTTCATATGAGGAATGTATTGGACTTAATAAGTGACGGGTGGAGCCCTCTATAGCTCCTCAATGGATCGGTAGGTCTCATGAGACAACTAGAAGTGGAATTGGCCGAGGCCCTTTCCCAATTTGATTTATGGTTTTGGCCGAGGCCTTAATCATTTTAGACGTCTTGGCCGAGGCCTTGACAAAATGTTTCAGAATGTCTGGCATTATACATTCCCTCATTATGAAAGTGGTTATTGATTTTGCATGTGATTATTCGACCAGTAGAATATCCATGTGAATAATTAAATGACATTATCTCATTTTACTTTTGCCATATTATGTTGGAGTTCATGTTTAAAAGGATTTTGTTTTAGTTATACATTGCCTTAAATGTTAATGTTTATTTATGAAAGCTTCTGCATTATTGTTATCCTTACTGAGCATCTGAGCTCACCCCTTCCAATGTTTTAATATTTTCCAGGATGTGAAGAAGTATTTTATGAATGACCTGCAGGGATAGTCAGAAGAGGATATGAGTGTGGACTATGAAGACTTTGTTATTAGTTTTTCACTTTATGATGTAATGTATGACTTATGAATGTATCTAGTGTTTCCAAGGCTACTAAACTAATCGGTCTTTCGAGACTTGATCTTTTGTGATCATGCCAATGTTACGAAGTAATGAACCGACTCTGGGTAGCTGGGGTCGGGGCGTTACAGTTGGTATCAGAGGCAGTTTAGTACTAACCTTGGAAGCTAGATTTAGATAAACTCTAATTAGAGCACATAGACTGAAGATGAACGTTGAGGATTAGTATAGAAGAACTTCCTAGAATTTTGGTATTGTAGAGATGTTGTGAGTTTTCCGAGCAATACATCCCTGTCTGGATACGAGCAGGTAGAGGCGGCTCTGGCACAGATGTACCTAGGGGTAAAACCTGAAAACACTGCTTTGAGCTAGACTCGAACGGGAACTGGTGCACGACAACGGGCCTTGCTGCACTCTTGGTTACGACACTCCCGGGGGATATGCTTAGGATAACTCTCATTTTCTTTACAAATAATTATGAAGGGTTTATGAGTATATACTTCCTTAAAGAAAATATTTCTTTTTATGATTATGGATTATATCCATAAATAGTTCAATTTATGTAAAGTGTTTTACAAGTATGGAATTATGTATTTTGATTCATAAACTAATCTAGTTTATGCCATTGTTTAGAAATGGCGCCTAGTGGAAGGAATGGAAACCGTATCAATGCACGCACTCCATGTAGGGATTGCCGTCCTGCTCAAGATAATTATTGTGGATCTGGAGATACAACTGGTGCTGATCAACTTAATACCATACTGGGACAACTCACTCAGGTTTTGAATAATAACCTTACTCGTATGGAGCACCCTGATCCGCAACGTGGAGGATCAATGTTAGATCGATTCATGAGGCAACAACCGCCAATGTTCAATGGGAGTACAAATCCCTTAGTACCCGAGAAATGGATAAATTCCTTAGAGAAAATATTCCATGCCTTGGGGAGTAGTGAAATGGAGAAGGTTGTCATGGCAGTTTACCGCCTCACTGGAGATGCCGATCAGTGGTGGTCGCTGATTCCAAACACAAAGGAAGATGATGACGTATCGAATATGGAATAGAGGGAGTTCAAAGAGCTTTTCTTAGAAAAATACTATCCTCGTGACCATCGAGCAGATATGGAAAGGCAATTTCTGAGTTTGAGGCAGAAGGAGGATGAGAATGTCGAAAAGTATGAGGCTAACTTTACAAGGTTAGCGAGGCATGCTGCCGATTATATACGTAACCCAAGGAGTAAGATTGATCGTTTCTTTGATGGGTTAAAACCATTTCTCCGTCGAGCTTTAGTATCACAATCCTTCTCATCATACGAAGATATTGTCTCGTGTGCTATCAAGACAGAAAAGGAATTCTCTAAGTCTTATGAAAACAAAGTAAAGCAAGAGAAGAAGAGAACGGTGGAACACGAGACAAATAAAGGGAAAAAGGGAAAGAATGATTTTTCATTATGTGATAATTGTGGGAAGAATCACCCTGGTACTTGCCTAAAAGGAATGGGAGTTTGTTATAAATGTGGAGAAAAGGGTCACCAGGCTCGTGATTGCAAGGGA